>CM062804.1:949677528-950391741 GCA_031772625.1 Pinus tabuliformis
TCTAGGAAGGAAATATTATGAATGTAAGCCTAGTTGAGACTCAGACCAATAGGAATTTTTTTCCCAATGGCTAAGTTGTACAATCATGTATTTTTTTAGCAAGAGCTCGCTCTTGACTACTTGAGGTAGAGATTGGGAGAAAGCACTCTCCTTTAAACTTAATATTATTCATAGGACAGAAAGGAAGCTACTTGGATCATATCTGATATACCTAAAGTGTTCAGTATAAGAAGAAGTAGTTGATAGGCCCATAAGATCATAAAGATAGAGGGAGATGGTTGACAAGGGGAGCATGTTAGTATGTTTGCCATTGATGTCAAAGGGGAGAAGTATTGTTGATCAAACAAGAGATGGAAAATAACCTCATACAAAGGGGGAGAAGTGTAGAAATTCCTTGTAGATTCAAACTACTTATGTATTTTTCTAAAACAAAAGACTTGAATCTACTCTACTCATCAGTAGAAACAATTAATCGATCGAGAAATTATGAAGCATTGTTACACAGTAATTTGTCACTGTCCTTATCTCAGTCCCTCTGTTGTGTCATGTATCAAATACACATGTCTATATCTTCCCACTCATGCAAGAAGATTAAACAGTGCTCTCTAATGTTGAAGACTAACCCTTTTTCCCTAAGTTTCTGCATCGTCGCTAGTAAGCCATTAACAGTCGCGACGATCCCTTGTCATGAACAGTCCAGTCGCGACACCATCATAGGTGTACACGTGTTTCCCGCGACGGTCGAATATTAGGGCTCGGCAAAAGGCTCCCAGCTATTTATCGCGACGATTGGTCTGCATGCATTTCCTCCTTGTGATGTCGTCGTTGAGATTTAGTTCATGACTTGTGACAATCCAGATTTGGTGAATTTGTTCAAAAAATTGACCTTCTGGATGCCTCTAGAGCTGGTTGTTGGGTCAGTTTGGGTCGCTTTTCCTCCTCTGGGATGGTGGTTCCGCCTCTGGTGCAACCTCCCTTAAGGATAAGCTCCCTCTCCCTCATTTCATGGAGACTCCTTCTCCTATAAAATCACTCACCATTGCTATGATCTGCTAGTTCTTTAGTTGGGCAATGCTGGCTAGTTCTTTTGAGTTTGTAGATAGCTTTGGTGTGAGTGTGACAAGTGTGGGATTGTTAATAGTTTGATAAGAGGTTGTGGAATGCCTTAACCTTGTATTAGAGCTTGTGAGTGAAAGAGAGATACCATCTATTTGGGAGACCCATTCTTGAGAGTGAATGCTTGAAGAAACATACTGGCTGGACCCTCTGAGAAGGCTTGCGATGTCAAGACTTGGTTGTAAGCTTTGCTCTTGATTCATTTTAATACAATCAATGATGATTTCCTATATCTTGTGTACAATTTACTTGATATCTTATGATTTCTTGACTTTATAAGTAAATAGATCATTGTTGTTCTCAGTTACATGCTCTGTTGTTTTCTTGTGGTGTTTCAGGTTGATTTCTCATTGAGGAGAAAGAAACAGAAGCTGGAGCAGCGCAACGGAACTTCATCAACCACCGGTTTGAGGTAGGCTTCCAACGATGACTATTTAACAAAACCGATTGTTGTTTTGTCTTTGTTGTGACTAGACCCACTCTAGGGCTAGAGGGGTTGCCTCTATCCGCAGAGGGAACACTTTCCTACTTCACAAGTTGGCGACTCTACTGGGGAATCCTTTGTATGTTTTTTCTCTTGTTTTCTTTTGTTTGATTTTGATTTAGGGTCTCTTGAATTTTGGGGTTAAACCATCAGTTTTTTGGGTTACCTGGGTCAATCTGGGAATTCCCCTTACTGTTTGAAAGAATAACCTGGTGTTTATTTGGGAGTTTTCATTCGGTTTCCGTTATTTTCAATCTCGTCGCTGAAAAGAGCTTGACAGTCGCGACGACGTCCCCTGTCTTCATTTTGTAAACCTGTGTGTCGCTGATTCCTATCATACAGTCGCGACTATCCCTGAAATCGGCCCGTCGTGGAATACAGGTGTACTCCTGCGACAATGTCACTCTGTTGCTGCAACTATTGGCTTATCATCACTAGTTGCTGGTTATATACCCGCGAAGATTCCTGTGTGAGTTGTTTTTACAACTTCATCTCCTGAATTCACCAGTCTTGTTTATCCCCTGCCATTTTCCTCTTTCCCATCAACTTGTTTTATTTGCTTTTAGTTAGGGTACTGTCTATTTGGTTTCATTGAGTGAATCTTGTGATTTTAGCCTTGTGACCTAGCTCTTTTAAGTTTTTGAACCATTTTTCTGGGTTTCTTGTCTATCCAAGGTTCATTCGTAACCGTCTTATTGATTTACTTGAGGCTTTTTTGTTGCTTGTCTTTTGCTGGTTGATTTTTAGTGTCGATTATTGAACCAATTTTTGATATTGATTTGATTTGTTCACTGCCAAGCATAGATCACAATTGTTTGGATTGATCAGTTCACACTTGCTTGTCTATCTCTTTAAATTCAAAATAATCAAAATCTGGGTTTATTTACCCTATCCCGCTCACTGATTGGGTTTCTAATATTGTCCCTATGACCAAGAAGCAGGGCACTATTAGGGTTTGTGTTGACTACCGCGACATTAATCATGCTTGTCCCAAAGATAACTATTTTATGCCTTTCATTGACTAGCTCATTGATGATTGTGCTGGAAGTGAGATTTATTCATTTATGGACGGATTTTCTGGTTACAACCAGATCAATATATCGCCTGCGGATTAACACAAAACCACCTTCATTTGTCCGTGGTGTACTTTCGCCTATAAGAAACTCCCTTTCGGTCTTAAAAATGCTAGTGCTACCTTCCAACGCGCAATGTCTTATGCATTTCATGATATTCATCACATTATGCAGCCTTACCTGAATGACCTTCCGGCCCATTCAGCAAAGCACCATGACCATCCAAATCACCTTGTGAAATTTTTCTTCGCTGTCGACACTACCGTATCCGTCTTAATCCTCATAAATGTGTTTTCTGCATTGAATCTGGCAGACTTCTTGGGTTTTTCGTCTCCAAGGAGGGCATCCACGTGGATCCCCTCAAGGTTAAAGCCATTCTACATCTTCCTCCTCCTTCTTCTTTGCAACAATTGCAGAGTTTGCAGGGTAAAGAAAATTTTTTCTGTTGTTTTATTCCGAACTATGCTGAAGTTGCCGAAGGCTATACACGGTTATTAAACCGGGACACCTCTTTTGTTTTGGATGCTGCTGCACAAGAGTCATTCGAACACCTCAAGGCACTCCTTATCTCTGCTCCGTTGTTATATCCGCCTAATTATCACCGTGACTATACTCTTTATTTGGTCGCCGCCGATAGCACTATTGGCATGGTTTTGGTTCAAGACGATGATGTTGGTACCGAGCATGTTGTCTATTATCTCAGTCACAATTTACTTGACACGGAAAATCAATATGCCTATGTTGAGAAGCTTGCATTGGCAGCTATTCATGATGTCCAACGTTTCCGTCATTATATATTATTGCGTACAACGACAGTGATTTCTGACTGCAACCCGATGACGTACATCTTGTCACATCAGTTGCTAGGGGACAAATACTTGAAATGGATTGTCATCCTTCAAGAGTTTGATTTGGAGTTTACTACAGCCAAGTCTAAGAAATCCCTCATTTTCACTGAATTTCTCTGCTCGCTACCCTCTACTACCGCACCCTCTCGGTTAGAGGACCATATTCCGGACGAGTCTCTGTTCTTAATTAACACCCTTGATCCCTGGTACGGGGATATTATTGTCTACCTTCAGACGTCCTCTTTTCATCCTGATTTGTCCAAGGATGCTCGGTGACGTATTTTCCATCATTCTCAGCCTTATCGCATTATCGGGGACACCCTATACCGTCTCGGCGTTGACTCTGTTCTCCGCCGTTGTTTGACGTTCGAGGAAGCTGAACGAGTTTTGAACGACTGCCACTCTGGCGCCTGTGGTGGTCATATGTCCGGGTATGCTACTGCCCAAAAGATCCTCCATGCTGGTTATTTTTGGCCATCTATTTTTAAGGATTGCATTCTCGTCGTTCGCTCTTGTCATGCGTGCCAAATCTACCAACAGAAGATGCGTGTGCCTCCCCTCCTTTACACCCTATCATTACCGTCGACCCTTTTGCCAAATGGGGCATTGATTATATGACCTGTAACCTTCGCTCGACCGAGGGGCATGGGTATATCATCATTGCCATCAATTATTTTATGAAATGGGCTGAGGCGATGCCTACATTATCTAATGACGATAAGGCAGCGGCTCAATTTTTATTCAATAATGTAATTTCTCGATTCAGAGTCCCTCAAGCTATTATCACTGATCATGGTTCTCATTTCCGTAATCATATGATGACTGAGTTAACAACCCAGCTAGGCTTGTGTCATGATAGTTTGATGCCATATTATCCTCACGCCAATGGCCAAGTAGAAGCTGTCAACAAGGTTTTGGTCACAATGCTTCAGTGTACCATTGGCATGCACAAGTCTAACTAGCATTTGATGTTGTTTTCTGCCTTATGGGCCTACCGTACTTCAGTGAAGGATGCCACCAGATTCACCCCATTTCAATTGGTTTACGGTCTGGAGGCTACCCTTCCGATTGAATGTGAGATCCCTTCTCTTAAATTAGCTGTCGAATTACTCCCAAACACTACTCCAGTAGAAGAACGTCTTCTTTACCTAGAGCGGTTAGACGAGACCCGTCGACTAGCCTCTTTAGTCATTGAAGCACAGAAGAAGAGAGTGAAAACTCACTTCGACCAAACTGTTACCCCTCGTTCTTTCGTTGAAGGAGACCTAGTCCTACTCTACGATCAAGCAAATGATAAGTTGGGGGCAGGCAAATTCGAGCCTATGTGGCATGGGCCTTACATTGTGAAATGCGTTTTGCAAAAAGGGGCCTATGAGCTGATCGATTATGAAGGGAATCCTCTAGATAAGCCCTAGAATGGGCTTTATCTTAAGAAATATTATGCATGAACTTCGTGCATCTGCTATGTACATACGTGTGTTTTCAGTGTGTGTGTGCATGTGTGGCTTGGTGTGTAGGCATAATTGCCACTTATTGTGTCTTTTTACTTCTTGTGCAGATGTCTGGTACACCTTACATTGGTTTCACTGATGGTGCTTGCCATAGTACTTGAAATCGTTCCTTCGCGGCATGGGTGATCTACAATCCTCACGGTGAGTTAGTAGACGTCCAAGGTGTGTGTCTAGGTTTCACCACAAACAATGTCGTTGAATATAGCATTGTCATTGAATTATTGACCGAGGCTGTTGACCTCGATATTCGTGCATTGGTTGTGAATCTGGATTCTCAACTTGTTGTCCACCAACTTAACGGGCATTATTCCATCAGAGATCCTTGGATTTTAAGGTTTTATTTACGTGTCAGATTATTGGAAAGAAATTTTGATTTTATCACATATCAACACATTCCAAGAAGATTAAACACATTAACTGATACATTAGCAAATCATGTATTAGATAGACATTTACGCAACATGTAATCAAACATTGTATGAAAACATTTAGACACAGTAATAAACCATTCCATCAGAGATCCTTGGATTTTAAGGTTTTATTTACGTGTCATATTATTGGAAAGAAATTTTGATTTTATCACATATCAACACATTCCAAGAAGATTAAACACATTAACTGATACATTAGCAAATCATGTATTAGACAGACATTTACGCAACATGTAATCAAACATTGTATGAAAACATTTAGACACAGTAATAAACCATATATATATATATATATATAGATATATATATATATATATATATAGATATATATATATATATATAGATATATATATATATATATATAGATATATATATATATATATATATATATATATATATATATATAGATATATATATATATATATATATATATATATATATATATATATATATATAGATAGATAGATGTATCGTGTGGCGCACCGAGGCGCTCAAAAATAAGTGTGTATGTCAAAAAATAGAGTCTGTGTTCACAATACATCTGAGACACATGTCTCTCAAAAGTAGCACAAAGTAAAGCCTAGGTGTCTACAGTGGTGGGTTCTTCTCCCTATAGCAAACCACCACTCACACCACTCATCTCAAGAGCCTGTGTATCCTAGGTGTCACGCTGACAGTATGTCTCTGATACTCCACCGGGACCTCCTCGATCCCCCTGTAATCTGGGATCCCATTAGTCAGGCCCTCGAGGTTCTGGGCAATCTCCTCCTCCGCATTACCACCCAGGCGAGCCAGAGCCAGCTCTCTGTTGCCCTCCCTCCATGCCTCAGGAGCCAGTCCCACGTCTGCAAATAACATAGAAACGACAATTAAGACATATGCATGTGAAAATCCAAAAACATTATGTAAAACAAAACACATAAATAGTGTGGTGTTTGACCAAGTGTTTTACCTTCCTCGTCCCACTGCATGCCAGGTGGGAGCAACATGTTAGGATCCCCTCGGAAGTCTGTGCCCGCCTAAGGCCAACCCCCGACAATGATCTTCTGACGATCTAGCCAATCCCGAAACAATACTCCCCATGATACTGGTCGACCACCACCTCCTCATGGCATCACATCTGCCCTTCGAGTGATGCGAGTCTCTCGCGGTCCTAGCACATACAGGTCCATATCCTGTAGCTGAAGTGATGACACCCACTCCAGCATGAGCGGTATCAGAATGGATCCATATCCAAACTGTTTGGTCTCCCCTCGTTGGCACTTAGTAAGTTTCCTCTTCATGTTAACGGACACTGCATCGGCCCAGTTGTACATAATCAGAGTGAGGTAATCAAGGGCCAACCGCAGATGGGTCTTCATTGCCTCATGCTATGCTTGAGAGCCCGCTGCTCTCGTAACCATAAACAGTACTGAGCGAAGGGTCAAATCCCCCACTATCGGGATCTGCAGTTTCCCGCTAGTGGATGATTTGTGTGCCCCTGGGCACACCCGTGCTATCAGCATATCAAGAGTCTCGCCGGCAGCCCGTACACCCTCCATGATTGGTCTCTCACCACGATGAGACAAACCAGTCAAGAAATATATGTTTGTCACATCAAACTCAATGTCCTTACCATGGATGACGAACTTGCCCTCTGTCGGGTTCCAGGAGTGGATCAACAGCTCGAGCAAGTCTGGCTGTGCCCAGAGGTGTGGTGTAAGAAAAAATTTCAATAATCCACAGTCACGTAAGGCTCTTCTGCACTCTGGGTTGTTAAATGTATGTTCGTCATTGTCATCGTGGGTTCTCTCTTGCCATACGAATGTCATTATTGCTCTACATTGAAGAAAAAATGAAATCAGAATCGTTTTTATGGACCGAAATGTGTAAATTATAAAAAATTCAAACTTTACGGCGTCGTCGCGACTGTTTTTCAAACAGTAGCGATGGCTCGGAATTAGAGTTCATTTTTTCCTCGATCGTCGCGACAGTACACCTATCTCTAGCGACGACCCCTATGGTGGTGTGCGTTAGCATGCTCGGTTGTCGCTAACCCATGAGGGATTTTAGCGACAACCGAGAAGTAGATTTGAAACAAAAAATCCACCGAAAACCACCTATCAAACATGAAATTGACCATAAAAACAATGAAAATGCAGCGCTGAGGATGGTGTACTTACTTGGTAGGAGTCTTGGACGGGATGGTTAATCACTGGTGCCAAAATCGAGCTCTCATGATCGCACAGGTTTGCACTCAAAAGTTACCAAAGGTAAAAACTCAAAATGACAATGTAAAAATAAATTACCATGAGCCCCTTTTTATAGTGATTTTTCCAAAATTTTAGGTTTTTTAACCATAGGGCTTGGGGTTTTTGTTATATTTTGGGGTTTTTATTATGGTTTTAAGGTTTTTTAACCTTATTTTTAAATATATAGTGCATCTATATTGAATGGGTCTTATGATGTGGTTTTGTTGTGCAGGATACAGCGACAGCAGATACATTTAATGATTCATATAAGCTTGGTCCATATTTTCTTCAAGTCTTCTTAAAGCCCTTTTCCGACTTAAAAAAGCTGAAAAGATTGCCGAGTTTTCCCTTTTAACTCATTAAATGGAATAAAAGGCGGTCCACTTTCAGCTCTTTTCTGACCGTATAAACATGAAAAGATCGTCGGACCTTTGTCATTTCGAGTTCAATATTGGTTATGAAACGACATGTCTTCGATTTCTTTTTTACTTTTTCGGATCTGGGCCACTAATTACGAAAAGTACTCCTTGAACATAATGGTCAAGCGCAAGGATAATTTTAGGGGCGAATGTTCGCCCTTTGGCGAAATTAAGGGGTTTTAAATTTTTAGTGGGCGAATATTTTGTATCATAGTACATTTTTACAAATCACCTCAAATAGCCCACCTTATTTTAAGGGAGAGGGTAAAAAAGGTAAATTTAGCCCTTGAAATTAGGACTTACAACCTTCCATTCGCCCATTTTCAAGAATAGGTTTTATTTAAGTGAATTCATTCGCCCATTTTCAAGAATAGGTTTTATTTAAGTGAATCCTATGGGCCAAATACCATATTTATAAAAGAGGTATGGTAAATTAATAAAAATATAAATAAATGAGAGGTATGGTAAATAAATAAAACATTTTTTATATTTACTCAATAAGTGGCCTTATATACATGTAAGGGTGTAAACAAATAAAAATATAAGTAAAGTGGAGGTATGGTAAATAAATAAAATGTCTTTTTATACTTACTCAAAAGGTATGCTAAATAAATAAAAATATAAATAAACTAGATGTAAAATAAACTAGACGTATCGTAAATAAACAAAACCTCTTTTTATATTTAGTCCATAACCCTCGTTCTATTTATGAAGGCTCAAGAAAGAGGTTTTATTTAAGTGAATCCTATGGGCCAAATACCATATTTGTAAAAGAGGTATGGTAAATTAATAAAAATATAAATAAACGAGAGGTATGGTAAACAAATAAAACATTTTTTTATATTTACTCCATAAGTCATCTTATATTTACGAACACTCAAAAAATGGGTTATATTTAGGTGAAACCTATGGCCAAAATACTATGGGACAAATACCATGGACTAGATTGTTATTAATACCATGCAAAAAACCATTATTAACCCTAATATTAGAATTAATAAAAATAAAAATGGCACATGGTATTGACCCATGGTATTCACCTGGAATGTAGCCTATTTAAATGGGGGAATTAAACCAGCATGTAGCCTATGCTAAGATTCACTAGGACTTTACAAAGTTTTATTATTTAGTGAAAGACTTGCCAAGATCTTCCAAGATTTTATAATTGAGTAAAATATTCGCCATGCCTGGTGAGAGATTCGCCAAAAAATTATATATACATATTATATTATTGATAAAATCGCCTTCCATTTTTCCTATATACCATGGAGATTCGCCCATTTATTATATTTATAAATTTAGGGGGGGTTTTTTAAATTTTCCCTGGTCAAGCGGTTCTATCGAGTATTATTTTATACTTTTTCGGACTCGAGAGACACAAATTTACGAAAAAGGACCCCCCTAGAGTTTTCTTTTATGTGTCTTTTTCAAACTATATAAACATGAAAAAGACTCTGATTTTTTCCTATGTCGGACTCGTTAAACCCTGATGACATTGGACTCGTCACCATGACGAGACTCGAGCTTCTCCTTCCTAGGGCTCGTTAAACTATTACTAGGTTGGATTCATTTGAAGGTCGAACTTATATCACAAACATATGTTATCCCCTTCAAGCTTGTTTTTCAAAAATAACTGGGGTGCTCGCCAACAATGGTGGGGGAAAATTTGGAAGTCGTCATTGGTTACCTATGGCAGCTAGTCACTCTTGAACATTGACACTTTTGTCTCTCGTCAGGCTGGGATATCCACTTCGTCATTTGGCCTTCCAGGGTTTTTGGATTGCCATTTTGCCTCCTTCCATCTGATCCATGTTGTCTCCATCGGACCTACGATCCCTTGGTACCAAAATGTTGCCGCATTTCGGAGTCGTGTCGATGATATATTCAAGAGTATAATCCTTTTACAGTTCACACCATTACCTCCTCCTCTAATGCTCTGTTTCACCATCTACCACTTGTTCCTTATCTCGCGTTGTTGATGGGCGAAACATTATGGCCCGCCTGTGACAGATCGTCTCCTGTCGACACCAGCTCATTATCTAGGAGATTGGTCTAGAGGTCCCTTTTGGTACCTTGGAGCTTACATGCCTCAATGGAAAGTTCTTTGTGCCTGATGGCAGACTTTCATCATTGGTCTTGGATTGGCTGATTCCACGAGTGTTCGACTTCAGCTAATTCTTCACACTTAGTGGATTGTATTGGCAGTACCTTGAGAACCATTGGCATTATTGGTGGTTTCTCTCGCGCTTGTTAACGGTTTTCATCATTGACCGGTAATCAAGCGACTTTCTATCATGCTCGACTTCAGCACATCTGTTCACATGCTAGAATTTGTACTATGATCAGTTAAGGTTTCAAGACCCCGAACTAAGATTACATATGTTTGGGCTACATGGATTGGTTCGTGCTTACATATATGACTCTTTAATTGGATGGTTGCGACCATACCTGAGTTCTCATGGATGGCTGCGACCATGACTTTATCATTATATATGGCCTTATCAACTGGGTGGCTGTGTCCATACCACAGACCAAGTTTCATATGTCTTTTGGATAGTTGCGCCCATGCCTAGACTACATGTATTTCACTATCAGAGATATCAGTTGTACTTGTTCCTGCAAATTCTTCAAGGTGGTGTTCTAGTTCAATCATGATTTCGTAAAGCATTTCACCCCTCCCACTCTCTCAGGCTTCATGCTTTAGGGGGCATCTGTTACACAGTAATTTGTCACTGTCCTCATCTTAGTCCCTCTACTATGTCATGTATCAAATACACATGTCTATATCTTCCCACTCATGCAAGAAGATTAAACAGTGCTCTCTGATGTTGAAGACTGACCCTTTTTCCCTAAGTTCCTACATCGTCGCTAGTAAGCCATTAACAGTCGTGACAATCCCTTGTCATGAACAGTATAGTCGTGACACCGTCATAGGTGTACACGTTTTTCCCGCGGCAGTCGAATATTAGGGCTCATCGCGAGGCTCCCAGCTATTTATTGCGATGATTGGTCTACATGCATTGCCTCCTTGCGATGTCGGTGCTGAGATTTAGTTCATGACTTGCGACGATTCAGATTTGGCGAATTTGTTCAAACAGTCGGCCTTCTGGATGCCTCTAGAACTAGTTATTGGGTCAGTTTGGGTCGCTTATCCTCCTCTGGGATGGTGGTTCCGCCTCTGGTGCAACCTCCCTTAAGGATAAGCTCTCTCTCCCTTATTTCATGGAGACTCCTTCTCCTAGAAAATCACTCACCATTGTTATGATCTGCTAGTTCTTTAGTTGGGCAATGTTGGCTAGTTCTTTTGAGTTTGTAGATAGCTTTGGTGTGAGTGTGACAAGTGTGGTATTGCTAATAGTTTGATAAGAGGTTGTGGAATGCCTTAACCTTGTATTAGAGCTTGTGAGTGAGAGAGAGCTACCATCTATTTGGGAGACCCATTCTTGAGAGTGAATGCTTGAAGAAACATACTATCTGGACACTCCAAGAAGGCTTGCGACGTCAAGACTTGGTTGTAAGCTTTGCTCTTGATTCATTTTAATACAATAAATGATGATTTCCTATATCTTGTGTACAATTTACTTGATAGCTTAAGATTTCTTGACTTTATAAGTAAATAGATCATTGTTGTTCTCGGTTACGTGCTCTATTGTTTTCTTGTGGTGTTTCAGATTGATTGCTTATTGAGGAGAAGGAAACGGAAGCTGGAGCAGCGCAATGAAACTTCATCAACCACCGGTTTGAGGTAGGCTTCCAATGATGAATATTTAAGGGAATCGATTGTTGTTTTGTCTTTGTTACTAGACCCACTCTAGGGATAGAGGGGTTGCCTCTGTCCGTAGAGGGAACACTTTCCTACTTCAAAAAAATATAAGAGAAATAATTCAATCAACACATTACACAAAAATTTCCTAGGGAAAGCCACAACTAAAAACCCTTGCTATCTATATATTGCATTAGTTATAAAATATGAGAATATAATAATTCTTTTCTCAAGCCCGAGCAACCTTTGCACTATCTATATCTATCTCATAACTTCCTAGACAAACCCTAGCCAATACTTAACCAATTTTATACTTTCCCAAGTCCCTATTTCCTTGCATTGTTTCCTTGGGAATTGGCCCCTATTAATTAAGGAAATTCCTCAATTGGAATTGCGCAATCCATCATAAGCCTTCCTCTGACTGCATGCACCACCTGTACAATTTGGATGATTATATAACTAATAGTGCACTACCCTTGAACTCCAATCTCAACTGGGTAAATATCAGATCACACATGCATGAGTTATTTATGGCTAAATTATCAGTTAACTAGTTGAACACATGAAGCATCACCCCACTATTAGACCTCCTACTAGTTCAACTGACCTTAACTCAATTAAACTGAATTAATTAATTACAACTCAAAATAAACTCAACCAAGGTTCCCATAAAGTAGGAGACACTCTACATGATTCAATTTATACCCTCAACTCGAATTAATTGAACAAAATAAGTCAAATTAACTTAGTTAACTCGTACAGGTTTCCTTGTGATGCGGAATTACAAATTTTCTCCTAATTTAATTCAAGGAGAAATTAAATCAGGATTTTTCTTGTTGTATTTTCAACAAGAAGGACCTCAAACAAATCATAGGGGGAGAAGCATCCACAAAAAAAGAAGAGACAAAGAAGACAAAGATTACACTTCTCTTTTTATATTTCTTTATGGTGTTGTTTTGTTTTATCAAGGTATTGCCATCAGTGCCAAAGAGGGAGATTGTTGGAAATGTGTTGTCATTGATGGCAAAGTAAAAGAATTGATGACGTCATATGTTGATGACTTTTTACTCTTAAAGGTGTTGTAATGGTAAAGCAAAAAAGACTGCAATAAGAAGGAATATCAACACATGTATGGAAAAGGTGTTGCAAGGCTCAAATCTTTCCAAGCATATTGGTGTAAAATAATGGTGGAACTCATTAGTGAAGGTGCGGGATATTTGGAGTCATTTCCAACCTAGAATATCATTCAATTGCTATGGGAACCCACTCAAATGGATAGATCTCTGAAAGATATTTCCAGTGGTATGTGGAAGTTTGAAATGACCTCCTGAATCATAAGTTATGACCAATCAAAGTTGAAGAACCCTAAAAGTCAAATTCACGGAGTTAAAGTTGGTTGGAGGACCTTTTGATGCATGTTTAAGTCTGGAACACAACCACATATGGCATAGATGGTTGGTGGAGAAACTATCCAAAGCCCTAGGAAAATATGGATGATAGTAGTAGTAGTGAGGAGCATATTGATTAGCCCAAGGAGGAGCCCACATAACACATCAACCTAACATGAGTACCCCGTAAGTTTTTCAAAGAATGCATAGAAGAGGAATCTGGGATGACGCAATCCCTGTGGGTGGCCAAACTTAAACAACAGGCATTTCCAATGATGGATTGAGCCCCATGTGTCCCATCAGCGCATCAGAGACATTATCGATGGGTCAATGTGCAAAAAAATCAACGCATAAGGGGGTGTCAGAATGGGAGATTTGCCCATACCACCGCTTTTGTGATCAACTACATAGATTGATTTTGAAACCCTCCTCCTCTCAAAACCACAAATAGCTTGATGAGGGTCATGCAAACCACAAATGGTCTTCTCCAACATCCAAGCAATGTGGCAGCAACATAGCGCAAAAAATGGTCGAGACCAATACAAAAAATTATAAAGGAAAACCCTTTATCTCTCCTTTGACATGGTAGATTACGTTAGCATGACATCAGGTATGATAGATATGTGGCATGCAGATTCAGTGTTTTTGGGTACTTGAATGGGCCATTTACAGGAGACATGTGGACCACTCATAGAGTGCCATTTGACACTTATGATGTGAGCATGACATCATCCCATATGCTAGACCTCGGAAGGATTTAAGAAAGTGCAAAGAAAAAACTGATGGGATGGCTAGGCGTCAAGCTAACACAATAGGTGTTAGAGATAGGTAAACCCATCATGCAAATAATTGACTCACAAGTGTAGTGGGGGCAGGACAACTCATCCCTTAAGGTAGACCCCAGAGGTTAATTAAAGGCGCAGGAAGGATCACTGGGACGAAAAGCACTGGACACGTTGGAAATACAAGGGGGAAATGACGACCAATGGGAGAAGCGCATAGTAGATCCCACGAGACACATCGACCTGACGGCATGACCCTGGAAGGAAACTAAGGGCATAATAAAATAGCTTCGGGAGCAAAGCGCTAGGATAAAGGTGTCGAGAGCCAAGTGTTAGCACTTGGACCCACATGACGAGAAGAACAAGGGCACATAGGAAGATAAGCCCTCGGGGCTTAAAATGAAAAGGGCCTGCAGTTAAGCACCCAAAGACTAAGGCTAAGGTCATGGCTTGTGGTCTTATGGGAAAAAATGAGCCAATGTGCTAGCATCAAGGGCTTAAGGGAAAATTCAGTGGCATGGATAGATTAAGAGGCATTTTTGGTAGCTAAGCCGAAGTTATAGCCTGCTAACAATACAAAAGCTTAACTAAAACCTGTAAAAGTGCTAGAGCAGTTAAAATTAGCAGTTTAACTCATAGATTGAGTTCATAACAAAAAATTAGTGATTGAGGGAGGACAAAAGAAAAATTAATGGCTTCATGCAAGAATTCGAGAGCAACAAAATTAAAGATTCTAATTCCATAATAGCAAATTTAAGCAGTTAAGCTCAGGTTTTCAAGCAGAAATAGGTGAGAAGTGAATGATAACTTGAAGAGCAGATTCAAAAGACTCAGTTGTACAAGATAAATGAAAAAAATAATAAATCCATGCATAGATCAAAGTGCAAGGTGGCTAAGCTTAAAATTCCAAAAATATCAGTCCAAATTTATTTATAAGCAGAATTCGACCAACCAAGATGAAGGTGTGGAAGGTTGTTGGTGCAACGAGATGCATAATGTCAATATGCATCAAGGGTGAATCAATTATCAAATCTGGTATCTGAAGGGTGTTTTAAAGATGCAAAAAGTGGATTGGTGATATTGTTTTAATGGTGTTTTGGTGTGTTCAATAAAGGTTATTTTATGGTGATTGATGCTGGTGGTATAGTTGGTGATTTGTTTAGTAATCATAGACTGTTGAAGGCGTTTCTATAGTGGTTTTGGTGAGAAGTACAATGAGAAAATTATTTGTTTATGGAGGAAAGTGGTCTGTTGGTTCTAATTTGAAAATGGATGAAAGATGAATCAACAAGTACAGCAAGTGGTAGTTTGTGTTTCAGGGGCAAGAATCCCTTTCAATAGAGTTCGATAAATGAGGAGGGGTAGTAGTCCCTTTAGTAGAGGTTGATAAACAAGTAGGAGCAAGAATCCTGTTGGCCCTCAATTTTAGTCATTTTTTTTTATCATAAACCCACTTAATTACCATCATATTCCACCTTATTCCAGTCATATATGCTTCATTTTACCCTTATTTTGCATATTCAGGTAGTTAGATTAAGTTTTTAAATTTTTAGAAATTTTAGTAAAAATTGGGTTTTTAAGAGTATTTTTGGATAGAATCAGAAATTCCTGTAATGGCTATGTGGATGGAATATTTGCAGGACACTTGGGCTCGAGCTAGATACATGAATGGAAAGCTTGGGAACTAGGACTGAACTAATTCCAATTGGTTCAGTCAAAACAATCTAAATCAGGCCCGGTCAAAGCTGGTCAAACATGACTAGTCACCCAAAAAATCCCTAGGAAATAAGGCAATTTTATGATTTCATGGGATTGTCCTTATTTTTAGTGATGGATTGGATGGATTCGACTTAGATAGATGGATATGAAAGATATAGTTGTTAGAGAGACTTTAGATCTTCTATTTAAGCCAAAACTTTGAAGGCTTATGGAATGTAATTTTTATATAACTTTATGCTGAGACATTTGAATATTGGAGATTAATTAGAAGAACTTGTTCTACTTTCATTTTTTTGTTCATTAGTGGGGATGACTGCTTGAAGTTTCATCATTTGATAGCACCCTCAAGTGTGCAAGGTAAGGATGGAGGGCTCCACTCCAAGCTAAGTACACTTCATTGTTAAACTAGCTTAATTTTCATGAACTAGTTGCTTTAGATTTGTTTACTTGTTTGTTTCAGATTTGCTTATTTGAATTAATGTGTGATGATTGTTGAATGGATATTGGTTTAATTCTAATCTACATATGAAGGGACACGCGGGAATTTAAGTTAAATTCCCTTTCTATTTGATCTTGAACTAAAACTGAATTTCATTCTCCTTTTCTTATTTGAAGTTATTTTTGCATTTCTGGTTTGAAGCAATGGTGATTATGATATAATAGAATTGTGAAGAAGGATAATCTGGTCCTCCTTAGTTAGGAGCCTCTTCTTTTACATCTTCTGCATCATAAACCATTGTTAATTAGTGATTTGGATTTATCTTCATGAAAGTAGTATTGTAGGGAAAGACAACCTGGTCCTCCTAAGTTAGGAGCCTCGTCCCTCACATATTACATAAATGAATTAGAAATTGTTAAAATAGGTTTATATTTATAATATGTACTTCCTTAACTCTTCAAATTTTATCTTCTAAGCTTGGCTACATTTGATATCCATACACTGTGGACTTGCCTCCAAGTTTTACAAACCCGGATTGATAATTAAATACTTGTGTTAATTTGTGTTAATAAATTAGCTCAACAAGTCCCTTTTAGAAAAGACTAACAAATGGGGCAACAGTCCCTTTGCATGAAGGTTGATAAACGAGGAGGGGAAAGATTCCTTTCAGTAGAGGCTTATAAACGTGCGGGGGAAGCAGTCCCTTTTAGTGAATACTAATAAATGAGCAAGGATAGAAGTTACTTTCAGTAGCAGTTGATAAACCTACAAGTAGTAACTTGTGGGGCAATGTTGTAATCATGTTGAGTCTTGTAGACACAAAAGGAATATTCGTGTCTTATATATATGTTTCTCGTGTGTCTGATGATGATTATGATGTTATCTTTTATATGATTAAGTTGTGATGCTAATTCATGAGTAATTACTAAAGTGGCTGAAAAAGTATAATTTGTGAAGAATTGTATAGACTATTGATTCACCCCTGCTCTCAGTAGTGTCATGGTTTCTATTGTTTCTAACACACATATATATACATAGAAGAATATTTGTTTCAATTAATTTTGGGTAAGGAAGGACGGGAATATCCCCATTATCTGACACAAAAGTTCATGTCACATTGTGCTCCTCTCACTAGGCAAAATTTGTTTTTCACTTGGAAATGGGCATTGTAATGGAGAGCATTGAACAAATATTTCTCTGTTATTGGATGGGAATTATTCTTTTTGTGCCATGCCTCCCTTGGCTTGTGGCATGCTTTGATCATTTTGGAGCGAGTTGCTATTGATAGAAGGCAAATGACAGATATTTCCCCATCATCTAATGTAAAAGTTTATATCACGCCATACCTCCCTCGCCAACAGTGTGTATTAATCATTTTGAAGAGGGGCATTACTGATAGAAGGCACGAGATAGACTTATTCTCTTCATCTAACATGAAACTTCACCTCATGTCATGCCCGATTGGTATAAGGCTTTATTGTGGCAGTTTGGTACTGTGGTGTTGTGATGTGTGTTAGCACTTTGTATTTCCTAAGACCGTGAAAGAAATACAAAGGTAACCACAAAACCACTTTGGAAGCTGGGGTCTAACCCTGCTAGCTTCAAAGAAGGATCTCTCTTTTAGATTTAGATTTGTTTATATTGAGATATTAGGCTAGTTATGAAAGTTCAATGGTTTGGTTTTAGATTTGGTTTGGTTGTTTGGTTGATAATGTAATAGTACACCATTGGGTAATGGAGTCAATATACTTCGAATGGATTTATTTCAGCATTTACAGACAGATCTAACAGGGCAAGGTAGGAAGATTTATTGGATCTTATATGTTTGATGATATGGAAAAAAAGAAATGATTAAGTGTCCATTAAGTAGAGAGCAATTAAGAATTCTATTGCTTAACTTCAGTAGAAAACATTGATATTGTTTTAAGCCAGAACAAGGTTCTTTTGAAACAAATCTTGAACTTAATTTTCTTTAAAACAATAGAGAAAAGAAACACATATGAAAAACAGAGAAAAACACAATAACAAAAGAGAATATCACTTCACCAAAAAATCTGACACAGGAATCCTAAAAAATCTTCTGTATTACTGAAATGTGTCCTCTAGAACTATGTGAACAAATTTACATCAATGGTCCTTTCTTTACATAAACATCAACCTCTACTACTTCAAATTATGAAGTACTTATAGAAAAATAATTTACAAAATATCTTGATGTCAAAAGATCAAGACATAATCCTAAAATATCTAAAATAGATTACATAAATAGTACAAAAATTTAGGAATTCGGAACTGCTAAAGCTGCTGGCACTATTGTCGAGGATGGTTGTTGATGAATGGTTCCAAAAAGTTGTTTCCTTGTTGTCTGAGATGAATATTTTTTCACTCAAGTAATTCACACAAGTGATCCCATCAATCTTCACTAGGAATGGAAAGTTTTATTAGCTTTCCATATGTCTCATAAACTTTGATATATTTCTGGAAGGTAGGTTTGTTGATGAAAATATTTTTAATCTCATGTTTGATGATGAGATCAAAATCTAGAGCCTCCAAGAAATATTTTCCTATCATACTTCATTTTACCCCTACAAACTTGGATTTATCTTTGGCAATAGTGTAAATTTTTTTTACTGTAGTCACTCAAGCTAATTAACCTATCATTCAAAGCCACTAAACCTGGAAGACCTCTCTGATTCAGTAGATTAAACCTGGTATGAAATCTCTGGAAAACAGTTTCCAGAGTCTGGCATTTGTTCTCTAATTGAACCATCAGGTTTCTCTTCTGCAAAACCTTCTTGATTTCTAAGATGGTTTTAGTCCTATCTTCAATATGTAGCTCCTCTAATTCTTCTTTGGTCTTAGAATTTAGGACTTTGATCAATGTTGTGGCTTCACCTGGTCTTTGGCCCAAACTTTCCCTCACTTCTTATATCAATGTTTTGTTTACCTCTGTATCAACTCCTCCTACTCGAAAATGATTTGGATTGATGGCCAAATCTCAGTTATAGCTTCATTGATATTTGTCCATATGTTTTCTTTAGCCTATGCTAGAGTTTGAGCCATTATTGACTCACTCTCTGAAAACTCTATTCTTTGAGAAATCCTGTGAGATTTTTGGTAATTCTTCTGTATAAGCATTATCATTCTTCAACTTATGTTCTTATAAATTATTAAACTTTTCTTTGAACTTCTCAATCTCCTTTCCCTGAATGGACATCTCCTACACGACTTTAACCAATTTGGTGGCATAATCTATAGTTGGTGTTGGTGTTGTTGTTGATGTTGAAGCCTCTGTTGCTCCTGAAACTGCAATTGGTACTGCAGTTAGTGGAACTATAGCCAACTGTGAGGACTGCTCCTTCTCTTTGAGCAATTTTTCTAATTCCACCTCCATTTCTCTGATCTGGACATTCTGTTCAATTATTATCTTGAACATGTCTTCCTTTTGCTTTTCCAATTCTCCCATTTCCTTAGTCTGTGGATCCTTTGTAGATAGCAGCTTGAGCTGCTCCTCAGATTTGCTATATTAACATTATTTTTGTTTACAATCTCCTCTATCGTGTTTACATGAATGGGGTCATAACCTAGCTTAATGACCAAGTCCTCTAATGACTTAATTCTAGTATCTTTTGCCAAAGATGAGATCTTCTCCAACTTTAACTAAGACTGTATGTTGTTGATGGAGGCCTACAGTTTTGAAGTTGTCATGGCAATATTAGTCAGAGTGGAGTATAACATCTCCCCAGTCTGTTTGTGCATATCCATCTGATCAATTAGATGGATTTGATTTGTGTCAAAGGAGAAGATTGTCTTCTTGTAGTCTGTTGGTGATTTTTGGAATGGAACTTGTGCCTGTAGAAAATCCATTTGCATTCTTCCTTGTTCAGTATCAAAGGTTGATAGAAGCCTGTGTTGGGAAGAAGTAGTTTGCTTCCAGAACTGAGTGTATGTGCTGGCCTTTAGCATCTCATTATTTTGCTTTATTGCTTTGTACTTAGCAAAAATATTGGGCTTTGTTTGGCCTTGATCCAAGTCTATTGTGTGTGTTGAATTTGGAGGATATTGTGAGGCTGAGGAAGATAGAGAGCCTATAAAAATGTCTTCTTGTCTTGTACTTGCAAAAATGTCTTCTGGTGTTGTTGAAACATGTTTACCTATCATGACTATAGTAGCATGTCCTTCATCATCCTGCATAAAAATTGGTTTTGGATTTGTTTTAGGATTCTTTGTATAAATTAAGAACTACTTGGCTCTAATTTCTATCACTAGAGAAGATGCTTCTTCTTTGGGCCTTTTATCGTGTTTCTCCTGAGGGAATGGTGTTCGTGAGGTGGCTATAGATAAAATTTGCTCCTCAACTTCTTGCAAGGTGTTCTCTTCCCATTGATCTTTGTGCATAAACTTCTCAATTTTGGGTCTGGGAGTATGAGAATAAGGAGTGGTCTTCTGCTCCACTCTTAAATTGGAAATTATGCCGAATGGGTCATAGGACCAAGTGAAACGTAACTAAAAGTTCATCTGCTCGAGAAGTGTATCTGCCTCAATGCATGCTACCCTATTGTTGCATATAAATGGTCCAACTTATGTTTTGATCTTGAATTGGGCCTTATTCTTGGCTGAGACAAAATTCAAATCATCCATATTGGTCATTTTCCTTATATACTCCAATGAGAAAATTTCATAGGAACGTATTTTAGCAATCTGTAAGGTGGAAGCTCACAACCATACACTCTAATTTCTATGTAGTTATGGTACAAGTAGAGATCTCGTGTTTTGGCTTGAACACTGAGGTCTAAGGTTCTTTGAATCTCATTGTTGTTTGGAAGACACACCACTATATAGATAAACTAGTCAATGAAGTCACTGAAGGTGAAATCACTTTAATTCTTCCTTACTAAAGAGGTCCACTGTATAACTGACTGTGCATTATCTTGATCATCCAATTTCTACGAGGTCGTTGGAAATCTACCTACCTGATGAAACACAAACATGTACAGTAACATTGATGAATGTTTAAACATTCCTTATGTGGTGATCTTGAGGAATTGGTAATGGATGTTGTTTGTAAGGAATTAACTAAAATTAAATATTTCAGAAGGTTTTTCTTTTGTGGAAAAGATGGAAAGAAAACCTAAAATAGGTTCATCTACCCATTGATCTGAGTGGTATCCTAGTAGACAAGACACTAATGACACAATTTGTTTAGTTTTTTCAGGAAACATAGAGGTTGGGTATGGTGGATTCTTCTTTGGGAGTTGAACATATTCTGGTAGGAAAATCTCAAATATCCTAGCTCTCTGAGGGAAGGTCAACTTCTAGTAGAGTTCCATGAGGGAATCTACAGAAAAAGGGCTCAAAGAGTCATTCTGGGGGACTTGCAGCATTTGGTTAATGGACTCTGGGGTTATGGTCAGCAAAATGTCACCATTATGGGCCACAATGGCTCTTTGGCTAGGAATATATCTGGATTGACACCATATGACAAAGTTTGAGAAAGGGTGAGTCTGGGGAAAAGAAAATTGAGGCAAAAGGGATTCCCATAGGTTTATTTCATCATTGTGGTCCAAGAATATTTTCTTGAGCCAATTGTGTAATTCAAACAAGTCGAACTCATAATTGGTCTCTGCAATTTTGTAGTGTTGGTATGCCAATGGTATATGGTCTAAGTCAATTGAAGGAGGGTTCATTGGATTTTCATTGGTTTGCTTTGAATTTCCTTTAGGTGTCATTGCTCAGAATATCAAGAGTGGAGATGAGGATTTGTTTTTTGCTCGGGAAAATTTGAATGTCTGATGAGGAATCTTGTCATTGTGACAGGTACATCATCGAAAATGGCTGACTGGAATCTGCAGGGCTGACCGAGAAATCGAGCAAATGAGTTGGCATTTTAAAATCGTGTACCTGTTTATCTGAAATGGATGGGGAGCATAAAGGAGCTATAGTGATCATTTCAGGTATTTTTATAGATAATTAGGAGTTTTCCGTTACTTCTGATCCATTATGGAGCGGGTGTGATGACAGGTGGTAAACGTTTGGATGGTAGCGATCATCGTGTAATGGGCAGAGTGTAACGGAACTGATTAGGTATCAATGGGAAAAGACATGTGGGAGCGGGTATATGAAACATTATACTGGAGCAGGGAGGCCACGTGGTGGAATAGGAGTGGCAGGGAAGTAGAGACGTGGTAGAGGAATGATGTGATGGGCGCATATAAATGTTGGTGGGGAGATGGGCAGATTTTGGAAGGGGGGCACAGGTGGTAAGAAGTTTGGAGCGGGAGGTGGGTGCGAAGTGACAAATGCCTGCCATGTATCGTGGGGCCCATGAACAAGAATACTGCTTTTCGGACCCCCCCCGCTTGCTGATAAAGATAAAATGGGCAGGGGGGTCCGAACTTGATTCCTCATCGTTGATCTAGGTAGGGAAGATCTCAACCTTTGATTTGTTTGTTCCAGATACCATAAGCTGACAAAATAAGTCTTTTCGCTTTTCAACCTTATAATAAAATTGTAAGTTTAGCACCCGAGCATAATATTACGTATTAATTAAATGTGTTTAAATTCACGATTAACTTTATTAAATCAAGATAATCTACGATAAACATAATTAACTTAATCCTAAGTGCGCGTTTTGATTAGCAAGCCCATATTATTTCCCTAAGATTGCTTCTAACCCTATTCTAATGCATATTTATGCAATTAACCAAGTTTAGACACTTTGATTAATATTCCTCTAATCTACCTATTTATTTCAACCAAGATTAGGCTTGATGGTTGATTTATTATCTAATCTATGCAACCTTTTTAACTTAGTTTAATCATGATTAAGCAGTATGATTAAAGTATGCAATTTATTTCTCTGTGGAATTTAAAAAATCTGCACACTTTTATTTTAAAAAGTTTTAAAGTAGCTTCAATGCATTCTGTAATTTTTTTTATATGGTGGCATTTAGACTTGCTCACCTGCATACATATATTTCTTTTTGGGGTTTTCATTCTTTTCTTTTTTCCTTTTTATTCTATTTTTCTTTTCTCATATACATTTTTTATTATACCCTCTTTTCATCATATATATATATATATATATATATATATATATATATATATATATATATTGTAAATCATTTTCAGAATACAATATTATTTACAATTTCATCAACTGAAAGGAAATAGCCAATCATCAATTGAAACTATGAATCATAGGACCCTAACAGTGGCTCCAATTGGGGATGACATCCTCCCTGTGAGGTGTCAAGAACACTTGGATCAGTAGCCTTGGTCCATTGCCTTCAGTTTTCATTCTGCATCCTAATTGATCTGTTTATTGTTGTAGATATGGCAGCATCTCATCAGGAGCTTATGGCCTTCTCCTCGGGCTTCAACTTCTGATGGAAACCACCCACACTAGCAGTAGAAAAATAAAATGGTATGTACAATGGTTTGAGTGAAAAGTATTTCATTCTTGAGGAAAGTAATGTTTGAGCATTCTTCCATTTACAGATCCACCGGGTAGCTCTGCATCAATTTTTTAAGGTTCCTTCCACAAATTATCAAACTTGCCATGCTTAACCTTGTCCTCAATTCTTGATTCCCGTTTCAATACAATATATTCTATTTGGAAATCATCATCTTTGGTTTAGTTATCATAAATTTTCTTGATGTTCTCTTGGATGACTTGGGTTTTATTGTAAACTTCTTCTCTTTATTGTTGCAAGTGTATGGTCTGGTTTATTCTTCTCTGTAGGTTATTAGGTTCAACTTGGGATTCTTATAGTAATTTCAAAATAGGGATTCTTAAGGATGTGGGTAAAACAACATCTATCCCATAAACTAGTTGGAAAGGGGACATACCAATGGATTTTTTGGTAGTGAGTCTATCAACCCACAAAGCATTGATTAATTTATTATTCCAAGAATTCTTGTTATCCTGCAACAACTTCTTGATGATATTTACCAAAATTTTATTGGAAAACTCTGTTATTCCATTTCCCTGTGGGTAATAGGCAGTAGAGTGACCAAATCTTATGTTATACTTGTTGCAAAATTCCACCATATTCTTTGATTTGAATGCAACTTCATTATCAGTAATGATCTTATTTGGGCATCCAAATCTAGCAAGAATGTTACCTTCCATGAATTTGATGATTACTGCATCTGTGGCTTGTCTTTTAGGTACAACTTTAATCCATTTCGTAAAATATCCAGTGGTTGTAAGGATCCACCTATGCCAGGTTGAGGAACTCGGGTGTATTTCTCTAATGAAATCCAAACCGCATTGTTGGAAAGGAGTTTCAACTGATATGGAATTCAAGGGTAGGGGTAACAATTTTTTTTTTCCTTCAAATATTTGGCATTGATGACATGTGGTGACTTTCTTGTGGACATCTGCAAACAAGGTGGGCCAGTAGAACCCAACCCTTAAAATCTTGTTTGTTGTTGTCTTCCAGTACAAGTGTCCTCCACAATCTCCTTCATGGAATTCCTGCATAAGTTTATCTGCTTCATCTTTTAGCACACAGTTAAGTAAAATTCCACCTGCATCTTTCCAATATACATTATTATCCAAAATACAAAATCTCACAACCTTTAACTTAAGAAATCTGGCTTTAGTTTTAGTCAAACCTAGAGGAGCTTGTAAATTTTGCAGCACAAAGACAATGTCTTCATACCATGGAGAGGTAGCAAAATCTTCTGATACCAGTGGAGTTGCCTGCTCTTCCTGTTCATCCAATTCAGCTATGAAATTTATATCAAGTGCATGGAAATTAGATTTTTCCATCAGTTTTTCCAATCCCTGACCTTTGATCAGCTTGGTAGGCTTGATTTCAAGATCATATTCCAACATAGAAATAAACCATTTTCCCCTTTTTCCACCAGGATTAGTTTGTATCAAAATATTTTTTACAACAGAACTAGGGACATATGCAATTATATGGGAGTGTAAAATGTAAAATCTAAAGTCTTTCGTGCTTTTACCAAGGCAAAATCCTTTTTCTCCGTTATATTGTATTTCAATGAAGCATCCCTTAAATCCCTACTAAATAAATCTATTGGTTTCTCTTGTCCTTCAATGTTCTTTTGCAATAAAACCACTGCAATAGTATGATCAGATGCGAAAGAAAACAACATAAAATCTTTGGTGAAATCAGGACTAATCAATACAGGAGTAGTTGTTAGAGCTAGTTTTACTTTGCTGAAATATTTTTTGGCTTCAGAGTTCCATTTTATTTCATTATTATTTTTCAACATATTTGTGATGGATTTTAGGATTTATGCTAAATTTCTTGAGGAAATTTATTCTCCCAATGAAGGACTGAACTTCTTTCCTATTCCTAGGAGGGTCAATTTTGAGGATAGCTTTAACTCTGCTAGGATCAATTCTAATGCCTTTCTTGGAAATGATGTGGCCAAGAATTTTTCCCTCTTCCAAACCAAACAGTGTTTTCTTGGGGTTTATTGAGATGCCAAATTTCCTACATTTTTTAAAGACTCTTCTTAAATGCAGCAAGTGTTCTTCCTCAGTCTTCGAAAAAACAGTGATGTCATCTAGATAAATGACTATGAACCTGCTAATTTCATCAGCAAAGTAAAAATTCATTGCCCTTTGGAATGTGGCTCTAGTATTCATCAGACCAAAAGGCATCTTTACATACATAAAGGTACCCCATATTGTAGTAAATGTTGTCTTTTGTTGGTCATCAGGGTGAACCAGAACCTGGTTATAACTTGAAAATCCATCTAATAAAGAGATCCTACTCGTCCCAACTACCTTTTGTAATATATGATCCATTTTTGGGAGGGGGTAGTTGACTTTAATAGAGGCTTTATTCAAGTTTCAGAAGTCTACACATAGCCTAATTTCTCATATTTTCTTCCTTGTAGGTAATAGGTTTGAAACCCACTTAGAAAATCTAAGAGATACAATAATTTTGGCATCGTATAGCTTCTTAACTTCGTTTTCTATTAAAGGCAATAGGACTGGATTGACCCTTCTTAGCTTTTTTTTAAAATGTTTATGATATTCTTTAAGGGGAATAGTATGTTGAATGATGCTAGTGTCATAGGATTTTAAGTCTTCATAACTCCAGGAAAAAACATTAGTAAATTCTTTTAAAAGTTCAACTTATTTTTTTTTTCATCGGGAGTCAATGATTTGGATAATTTAATAATATTAGGGCTCTCTGCAGTCCCTATGTTGCATTCCTCTGCCCCAACGCCTGCTGGTTCAATTTGGGCTTTTTTGCTACATCATTGAAATCAAAGAGATCTTCCAAAGGTGCTAGCCCCTTAGGAAAAAAATTATCCTTTAATTGCAACACTTCTAAAGGTTTTGAATCCTTGACACTACTTCACTGTCATTTATTTCTACATCATTATCTATATTTGTGTGTACATTCAAATTCATCTTCTAATTTCAAGAAATTTTTGATTTGTTCATCATTGCCAAAAACTTGCTAGTATCTGATGTTATCAGGCATAACTGGCCTTTGTTTAACTTCTACAACATATTTCCTATTTGAGTGGAAAATCATCTTACAAATACTGGCTGAAATAGCCAAGGCATCTACTAAAATGTTCTGGCTTATAGGTATCACAAACAAACCATATTCAGGAAAACATTGTAAAAAATCTAAAACTGCATTTCTATAAGCCCTTAATCTAGGGTGTTTTGTAGAATATTCACCCTTAATTTATTTTATAATTAGCTCAGAATCTCCATGCACGGAAATTCATTTTTCTCCTAGTTTCTTTAGAATCTGCAGCCCTAAAATTAGTGCCTCATATTTAACAATGTTATTTGTGCATTGAAAATTAAGTTTGTAACCATGTCATTTTCCTCTGTTTGTTGTTGAGTTTACAACAAATACACCTACTCCTGCTCCATCTTTACACACAACTCAATCAAAATTCATATTCCACAAATTTTCTCCCTCTGCATCTTCTTCTTAAGTATTACATTTTATTATTTATGTATTAATGACTTCGACCTTTAAGGGTTAAACTTCATTCATTCTATCAATATGTTGTTTCGATGTCACGGGACCGGTACCATCAAATTGTGGAAATCTCTGAGCATAGTTCTGTGGCATAGCATTTAAAGGTTCTTGTAATGCCAAAGGAGCATATCTGCCTACCATGGCTGGTATGTGAGGTACAAATGTAACTACAACAAGTATGGGTATGGAAGGTATGAAATGAGGTGTAATAACAGTTTGTTGTGTAGATGTAGGGATGGTAGGGATTGAAGATGAAATAGGTGTAGTGGTAGGGATTGAAGATGAAATATGTGGGATGGTAATGGGAGTAATTACTGGAGAGGTAGTGGAAGTGAAAGAAAATCCTAGGGGAACAGAAACAACAGGAGTTTGGAAAAGAGTGGTATGAACAAGGGAAGTTTTGGGTGGGGTGAAATTTTTTGGAGAACTCTTAAGTGGTTCTGGGGATGAAGCAGTGGAGGAAGAGGATGTAGTTTTAGGTGACTCACAAGATGTTTGTATGGCCTGATCTAGTTCAGATACCAGTTTCTCAAGTTTTTCAAATTGTTTAATGGCATCATCATCAGGATCAGATTTATCAGCTTGAGGTTTTAAAATGTGAGGTTTGAATATATTCTCATCAACCACTGTTTGAGGTATCCAAGTATCTGACTTGGTTCTAAATAAACTATGCTCAAAAGCTAGATCCAACCCAATATCAACTTCATCTAAATTCTCAAAACCTATAGGGAGAGATTGAGATTTAGATGGAGGGTTGTTACTTCCCTGGATTTCAGTTGGGCTTTTCCTTCTAAGGATCAGTTCAGGGTTGTCTACAATTTGTGGGGGATTGGGATTTGGGTTGGCTCTAGTATGTATTCTTTTGGGAGCCATATCTATTACAAAATATGTATAGTTATCAAACTTTATACACCCTTATGAATAACAGACAATCTTAGCTTAGATTTTAGAAATGGAAATTTTAATCACTGAGATGAATTTTACTTTTTGGGAAACTTAAATATGAATCAAGTTTTTTCGTTCCCCAGTATGGTCGCCATAATGTTAGCACTCTGTATTTCCTAAAAACTTGAAATAAATACAAAGGTAACCACAAAACCACTTTGGAAGTTGGGATCTAGCCCTGCCAGCTTCAGAGAGGGATCTCTCTTTCAGATTTAGATTTGTTTATATTGAGATATTAGGCTAGTTATGAAAGTTCAATGGTTTGGTTTTAGATTTGGTTTGGTTGTTTGGTTGATAATGTAACAATACACCATTGGGTAATGGAGTCAATATACTTCGAACGAATCTATTTCAACATTTATAGACTGATCTAACAAGGGAATGTAGGTTGATTTATTGGATGGTATATGTTTGATGAGATGGAAAAGAAGAAATTATTAAGTGTCCATTAAGCACAGAGAAATTAAGAATTATATTCCTCAACTTCAGTAGAAAACTTTGGTATTGTTTTAAGCCAGAACAGGGTTCTTTTGAAACAAATCATGAACTTAATTCTCTTTAAAACAATAGAGAAAAGAAACACATATGAAAAACAGATAAAAACACAATAAGAAAAGAGAATATCACTTCACCAAAAATATGACATAGGAATCTTGAAAAAGTTTTTGTATTACTAGAATGTGTTCACTGGAACTCTATGGAACAACTTTACATCAATGGTCCTTTCTTTACATAAACATCAACCTCTACTACTTCAAATTATGAAGTACCTATAGAAAAATAATTTACAAAATATCTTGATGTCAAAATATCAAGACATAATCCTAAAATATCTAAAACATATTACATAAACAGTACAAAAATTTAGGAATTCAAAACTACTAGAGCTGTTGGCACTATTGTCGAGGATGGTTGTTGATGATTGGTCCCAAAAAGGTGTTCCCTTGTTTTCTGAGATGAAAAATGTTTCACTCAAGTAATTCACACAAGTGATCCCATCGATATTCACTGGGGATAGAAAGTTTTATTATATTTCTATATGTTTCATAAACATCGGTATATTTCTCAAAGGCAGGTTTACTAATGAAAATATGTTAACTCTCATGTTTGATGATGATATCAAAATCTAGAGCCTCCAAGAAAGCTTTGCCTATCATACTTCCTTTTACCCCTACAAACATGGATTTATCTTTGGAAATAGTGTAAAGTTTTTTATTGTAGTCACTCAAGCTAATTAACCTATCATTCAAAGCCACTAAACTTGGTAGACCTCTCTGATTCAGTAAATTAAACCTGGAATGAAATCTCTGGACAACAGTTTCAAGAGTATGGCATTTGTTCTCTAATTGAACCATCATGTTTTTCTTCTGCAAAACCTTCTTGATTTCTAGGATGGTTTCAATCCTATCTTCAATCTGTAGCTCCTCTAATTAGTCTATCATCTTATAATTTAGGAATTTAATCAGTGTTATGGCTTCAACTGGTTTTAGGCCCAAACTTTCCCTCACTTCTTCTATCAATGTCTTTTACCTCTGTATCGACTCCTCCTACTCGAAAATGATTTGGATTGATGGCCAAATCTCAGTTATAGCTTCATTGATATCTGCCCATATGTTTTCTTTAGCTTGTGCTAGATTTTGAGCCATTACTGACTCACTCTCTAAAACCTCTATTCTTTGAGCAAGTCGTTGAGATTTTTGTAATTCTACTATATAAGCATTATCATTCTTCAACTTATGTTCCTATAAATTCTTCAATTGTTCTTTCAACTTCTCAATCTCCTTTCCCTGAATGGACATCTCCTACATGGCTTTAACCAATTCAGTCGCAGAATCTATAGTTGGTGTTGGTGCTATTGTTGATGTTGAAGCCTTTGCTGCTCCTGCAACTGCCATTGGTACTAAATTTAGTGGAGCTATAGCCAACAATGAGGATTGCTCCTTCTCTTTGAGCAATTTTTCTAGTCCACCTCCATTTATCTGATCTGGACATTCTGTTCAATTATTATCTTGAAAATGTCTTCCTTTTTCTTTTCCAGTTCTCCCATTTCCTTGGTATGTGGATCCTCTGTAGATGGTAGCTTGAGTTGCTTCCTCAGAGCTGATATATCAACATTCTTCTTCTTTACAATCTCCTCTACTACCTCTACATCACTAGGGTCATAACCTAGCTTAATGACTAAGTCCTCTAATGACTTAATTCTAGTATCTTTTGCCAAATATGAGATCTTCTCCAACTTTAACTGAGTCTGTATATTGCTGATGGAGGCCTGCAATTTTGAGTCATGGTACTATTAGTCAGAGTGGAGTATAACATCTTCCTAGTCTGTTTGTGCATATCCATCATATCAATCAGATGGATTTGATTTGTGTCAAAGGATAAGATTGTATTTTTGTAGTATGTTGGTGATTTTGGGAATGGAACTTGTGCCTATAGAAAAGCCATTTGCATTCTTCCTTGTTCAGTATCAAAGGCTGACAGAAGCCTGTGTTGGGAAGAAGCAGTTTGCTTCCAGAACTGAGTGTATGTGTTGGCCTTTAGCATCTCATTCTTTTTCTTTATTGCTTTGTACTTAGCAAAAATATTGGGCTTTGTTTGGCCTTGAGCCAAGTCTATTGTCTGTGTTGAATCTGGAGGATCTTGTGAGGCTGAGGAAGATGGAGAGCCTACAAAAATGTCTTCTTGTCTTGTACCTACAAAAATGTCTTCTGGTGTTGTTGAAACATGTTTACCTGCCATGACTATAGTAGCCTGTCCTTCATCATCCTGCATAAATACTGGTTTTAAATTTTTTTTAGGCTTCTTTGTATAAATTCAAAACCGCTTGGCTCCAATTTCTGTCACTGGAGAAGACTCTTCTTCTCTGGTCCTTTTATCATGCTTCTCCTAAGGGACTAGTGTCTGTGAGGTGGTTGTAGATAAAATATTCTCCTCAGCTTCCTGCAAGGTGTTCTCCTCCCATTGATATTTGTTCATAAACTTCTCAATTTCGGGCCTAGGAGTATGAGAATAAGGAGTGGTCTTTTGCTCCACTCTTAGACTAGAAATTATGCTAAAGGGGTCATAGGACCAAGTGAAACTTAACTGAAAGTTCATCTGCTTGAGAAGTGTATCTGCCTCAGTGCCTGCTGCCCTATTGTTGCATATAAATGGTCCCACCTGTGTTTTGATCTTGAATTGGGCCTTCTTCTTGGCTGAGACAAAATGCAAATCATCCATATTGATCATTTTCCTGATATACTCCAATGAGAAAATTCTCATAGGAACGTATTTTGGCAATCTGTATGGTGGCAGCTCACAACCATACACTCTGATTTCTGTGTAGTTCTGGTACAAGTACCAGTCTCCTGTTTTGGCTTGATCACTGAGGTGTAAGGTTCTTTGAATCTCATAACCTATTCTGGGTTCTACATTGTTGTTTAGAAGACACACCACTGTATAGATAAACTGGTCAATGAAGTCACTGAAGGTGAAATCACTTGAATTCTTCCTTACTAAAGAGGTCCACTGTATAACTGACTGTGCATTACCTTGATCATCCAATTTCTACAAGGTCATTGGAAATCTGTCTGCCTGATGAAACAAAAACATGTACACTAACACTGATGAATGTTTAAACATTCCTTCTATTGTGATCTTGAGGAATTGGTCATGGATGTTGTCTGCAAGGAATTGACTAAAATTAAATATTATAAAAGGTTTTTCTTCTGTGGAAAAGATGGACAAAAAACCTAAAATAGGTTCATCTACCCATTGATCTGAGTGGTATCCTAATAGACAAGACACTAATGACACAATTTGTTTAGTTTTTTCAGGAAACATAGAAGATGGGTATGGTGGATTCTTATTTTGGATTTGAACATCTTTTGGTAGGAAAATCTCAAATATCCTAGCTCTCTAAGGGAAGGTCAAATTTTGGTAGAGTTCCCTGAGGGAATCTACAGGAAAAGGGCTCAAAGAGTCATTTTAGGGGACTTGCAGCATTTGGTTAATGGACTCTGGGGTTATGGTCAACAGAATGTCACCATTCTCAGCCATAATGGTTGTCTAGATAGGAATATATCTGGATTGACACCATATGACAAAGTCTGAGAAATGGTGAATCTAGGGAAAAGCAAATTGAGGCAAAATGGATTCCCGTAGGTTTATTTCATCACTGTGGTCCAAGAATATATGCTTAAGCTGATTGTGCAGTTCGAGCAAGTCGAACTCACAATTGGTATCTACAATTTTGTAGTGTTGGTCTACCAATGGTATATGGTCTAAGTCAATTGCAGGAGGGATCATCGGATTTTCACTGGTTTTCTTTGACTTTCCTTTAGGTGCCATTGCTCAGAATATCAAGAATAGAGATGAGGGTTTGTTCTTTACCCGGGAAAATTTGAATGTCTGATGAGGAATCTGGTCGCTGTGACAGGTATGTGGTCAAAAATGGTTGACTGGAATCTGCAGGGGTGACTGAGCAATCGAGCAGATGAGGTGGCAATTTAAAATCTTGTACCTGTTTATCTGAAATGGACGGGGAGTAGAAAGGAGCCACAATGATCAATTTGGGGATTTTTATAGATAATTAGGAGTTTTCCGTTACTTATGATCCGTTATGGAGTGGGTGTGATGATAGGTGGTGTAATATGAGAGAAAAAATGTGTACCCCATTGTTAACTGTCAGAGAGGTGGGAGCATCACAATTTATCTATGTCATAGATATATTTGGGTCGATTGTGCAAGGATTTTAAAGTGCGAAGGGTTTAACCATTTTCACTGGGTGCACTGGCATGATAAGATGGAGTTGGTATAGGAATGATGTGGCATAGCCACTTATGCCACATGGTGGTACATGCTGTTGTGGAAAGAACTAGTGATCCAATATTCAAAGGGGCATAACTTTCAATCTTAGAGTCGAATTGAAGCAAAATTGATATCACTGGAAAGCTCTCGATGATCTGAACGTGATGATGGAATTTATTTTGGATTTTGAAAAAATTTGAAAAATAGATTTTTTATGACCCCATATATTACACAACATTTTTTCACTGTCCCTGTACTCCCCGTTCCTTGATCCTGGAGGACCTCTACAGTAAACCTCGCATGCTCTACCTTCATGAAGAAACTCCCATTGTGTCCCTCTTCATGAGCAGATCAATTCCCTTTTGCACCATTTCCCTTGAAACTTCTGTTTTGCCCAGTTTACAAGACCGGTGCTAATGACCTTTGTCTCCCCCACGCCGATGTGCAGAGATTAGCACTACTCCTCGCGCCGACTGGAGTGACTAAGTTGTGTTCCATTCGTGTCGGTCCTATTATGGAAAGTTTTTAAATTAGGAGCTAAAGCTTCGTAACGGAAGTCTGGTAAATGGTTTGGCCGGATGGGGTCGAGGATGTCAGTTTGGGCTCCTTTCCCCTATAATGATGGAACTACCTCAAGGGATAAGCCCTTCTCCCATGAGAAGAGGATCCATCTCCCATCCATTTTTCCTATATAAACCTTCCTTCTTCCCAAGCACAAGCTAGTGTTGATATTGGTGTGCTTATGCTATTTTGGTTTGGAGTAGACAGCAAGCTATTACTAGTTGTAGCTATCTAGTTGTGTGAGGGAGAAGTGTGATTTGGTTTGGAGTGAAGCCTAAAGGGAAGAGCCTTAAAACTATTGTTGATTTAGTACATCATGGAATGCTAGCAGAAGTGTGTGCGAGCCTGGTCTTATCAGAGGAGGACTGCAACGTCAAGAAAAATGGTTGTAATCTCTCTTTGATATTAATATATGCAACTATCGATTGATTTCCTACATGTTTTGTCATCTTACATATTCATGGCTTAATGTTTCTTGAATTGTTAAGTAGGTTGAATTACAATTTTTCTATTATCACGTTGGTTGTTTACTGTTGTTTACTTGTTTTAGATGCTTGAAGAAGGAAGTGAGAGATAGCTGGAGCGAGCAAGCAAGGACATCATCAAATAGGATAAGTGGACTAAGAGGTAGGCCATATTATTTGGTTCTAACCTAAGGAAATCTTCCATAGAATGTATCTTCTGTGGCTAGACCCATCATCAGGCTAGAGGAATTCATTCGTTTCCGCACTTATAATTTTACTTCACCACAAATTGGCAACTCCACTGGCGATCCCAATCCTTTTGTTTGTCTTGGATTTCATGATTTCGTGAGAACATTTCTAGTTCCACTTTTTCCCTTTACTTTTGTTTCTTTTCTCCTGCTTACTGGTCTGAGTCTAAAATTCATAGTAGCAAATCTAGTCCCTGTTTCAAAAAAAATATATTTTTTCCTTAGCTCCCTCGATCAGCGCGCTTAATTTGCTGACATTCACGCCGACCAGCGTGAGTTTCTAAGAAACAACCATGTCGACCAACCTCTGGCGCTTTTTTTCAGTTAGGCAGTCACTCCAATGCCTGTAAGTGAAGATTAGGGATTGACCCCAATCTTGGCCAGTGTGTTTTGCTCTTGTGGTTTTGACCCCGTAAGCCTTTTGGACCATTTCTCCCTGATTAGAAGGCTACTTTTCATTTGATTTTGTTTTCTTGCTGGCTTATCTTCTTTCTGTTTGATTGACTGAGTCATTGAGTGGCCAGCGACACTAGGGCATCTAGTTAGTCATCCATTCAGCAGTTTGAGAACTCAGTAAGTTGGGTTGTAGGTGCACTTACTCTTTGCATTTTATTTTTTGGTCCTTTTATGACTTTGACCTCCTTTACACAAGTTTGAAAAGTTTTCGTTTGCTTGCCTAACCGTTTCTTTTCCAGCATAGATTACATTGTTGCTCTTGTGATTGGTAAAGTCAGTGTTTCATTAGTTTGAATGAGCTTCTCTTTTCACATGTTCATTTGCTTGAAGAGCTTATTGTCTCGAGAACTTTTTCATTGAAAGATTATATGCGAAAAGTTTGTTTCGTTGTTTCATGAAAATGTATGAAATTCTAGCTTGTTTCATCATTATGTTACGATAAATTGCATCACTGAAATACTAGGATTGCATCGACATTTGAAAAAGGAAGAGAACTTGTTTTCTTTTGAAAGGACTAATAGATAAGTGCTTATCAGGAAATTAGGAATTGGAATGCATTTTTCATTAGTTTATTTTTTGTAGTTGTTGAAAAAGTAAGGTAGTGAAAGATCATTTCATTTTCAGTTGCTTGATTGTTTGCATTTGATTGAGTAGTTTCTACCCTATCTAGTGTAGGCATTTCATCGAATTGAAAGGGTCTTGTCTCATTTAGTTTCATTTAAGGTTTTTTAAGTCGCATCACTAAGACCTGAAAACTGAAACATAACTCAAGATCAACTTTAAAATGAATTCAATTAACCTAAGGTGCATTTGACATTAACGATCATATCTAGAAGGTCTAGGCTAGAGACATGTTCCAGTGTCTTTAAACCTAGCAGCTGTCGTTAGCTTCAGCATTAGACAGTGCTAGTACGGATTTGTGCTCCCCGTACCATCAAGTATATAACGAGAGACCCCACTAGGCTGCAATCCTTTTATCCTTAGGAAGCTGAGTCGGCCGCATTGCAAACATGATACACTGAACACAGCATTCGAGGAGATTACCTGGTCGTACTTCTTGGCTCACCGGGAGGTATTCTGCAGTTCATCGTTGCGTAGTAATCTTGTTTACCTAGATCATCCAGAAAAGTCATTTGATATTTTTGACTCATTAAACTTAAAATATCGTTCGAGCACTTGTCCTTTCAAGCTTGTTTCCAATCAAAAGCGATAGAGTCATCTTTGTTTCTTTCTCGACTCTTAAAAAATAAAAGAGCACCAGCCTTTTATGTGTCTTAATAATTAATTTCCCATGATCTAAAAACATCGTATTAGTATTTTCTAAGACCAAATCATGAGTTCCCATAAAAGAACATTTTAAAGCCTTGAAGTTAATTGTTCTGTTGACTAAGACAAGGTCATCGTGGCTGAACCATCTAGTTCACCCAATTCCTCTTCCTCTTCTTCGTCTGAAAGATTTTCTAAGGAGTCATTTCCTAAGTTACCGGATTCACTCGAGGACCAAGATGTTGAACTCGCAATTGTTCTGAGCATTCAACCCTTGTCATCTCATCCTCCGCCTACTTTAGATACAGGTTCATCTGCGGATCTTGGCCCGAAATCTCCAGACAATCCCTTTCAAACTCCAGAGAACTCGCCGACCACTGACAGTCAGCTTGGACTGGTTATCTACCCTATGAACCGTTTGTTCGACCTTGTTGTGATATCACTGTAGCATACTTACAGTCCGTACGACCAGCCAGGTGTTCCTTTGGAACTATCCCCTCATACTCGTTCGGCCATTCATCGTCATTTATTTTCAGACATGGAACTCGGAGGCTATGCTCCAGTCACATCTCCGAATGAGTCTGAAGTTTCTACTCCACACGCTGTTGAGGGGGAAGAATTTCAATTGCAGTTTCCCCCCGAGGGTTTCCCTTTTTCAGAAGGTATTCCCACCAGTTTACCACCCAACTATGTATCTTTGGCGCAGTTGGTTTCAGGTACACCTAGTGCCTCATCACTTTACCATAATCTTGTATGGGCGTCAGACGCCAAGCCTACTTCAGGTCCATTCGTTATGAACACGACTTCCCATCAGGTTATTACCTCAGTCTCGGTGCAACCAACCGTTATGAATATTCTTGTATCATCAATCTCAGTTACCCGTCAGGCACAACTGGCAGTTTCAAAGATTGTCTCTGTCAGTTCCTTCGTCCTACTAGTCAGTGGCCAAGTTGTGCCACCACCTGGGGGGCAAAACCTGAATGTTTTTATGGTGTCAGGTGCTGCTAATGTGAGTGGCGCACAAGCTCACATTCTTGGTATAAAATAGCCTTCTTCTGGTATTATTTATAACCCTGCTAATCCTACTGGGTCAAGCAATGTCTAGTACCAATAGGTTCAAAATCCTGTTGGTCCGTCTGGATCGAGCAATGTTCAGTATCAGCAGCCCTATGGGGCTCAGGTCCAATGCCAAAATCCTTACGTTCCATATGGTTCTCAAGGAATTATTAATCAACCTTACACCCTCCAATCTTGGTAGTACATCCAGCCTGGCTATGGCTAGATTCAATTCGGTAATTTCCCAGGCACTATTCAAATACCTTGCAACAGCAAGGACAACCTCTACAACAACAAGGGCAACCTTTGTCACCGCAAGGGAAACCTTTGTTGCAACAAGGGCTCTCCGCGCAACAGAAAGGGCAGATGATACCACAGCAAGGTCAACTGCAACAACCGCAAGGTCAGCCCTTGAAACACTTGCAGCAAACCGTGCAGCGGCAGATGCAATTTGCTTTGGACACCTCTCAACCCAGGTCCTTGTAGGGCCAATCTCTGCAGCCCTAGGGACAAATTTTGCAACCACAAGGTAAACCCTTGCAACAATAAAACCAACTAAGGCAGCAACAACCCTTGTAAACATATTGATGAGCCTCATCATTGAGTAATTGTATGGGCCTTAATTGACCTTAATTCACCTCCTAGCTTAGTCAAACCAACTATTCTCACAACTTATTGCATACTTTTGATTATATTTTTCTTATGAGATGAGTTGGAGTTGGATATTTTTCTTTGTGGTGTAATGTGCACGTAATGCAGGAATAAAGGATAAAAGCAAGGAAAATGCAGGGATAAAAGATAAAAGCAAGGAACTATGGTAAAATACCTTGGTAAAAACTTGGAGGGGACAAGGGAGAGGAATTACAGGAGGTAAATCCTCCTCATTTACTGCCCCTCCATTCGAATATCCCTCCATCAGCTGAAAGTACAAACAACCCCCCTCCTAGAAGGCAGCCAAGCAAGTGAAAGTGCAAACAAGCCAAATCAGGAGTACTAGAAGGCAGCCAAGCAAGTGAAAGTACAAGCAGCCTCCCTACTAGAAGGCAACCGAGCTAGTGAAAGGGAAAGCACGAGTTTATCATTGAGTTGGGAGCTGTGCCTCCCTAATTTTGAAGGAATTCGTTGGAGACTTCAGATGTATAAATAGAAGGGCTTAGGACCTCAGTTTTTTTAGTCAATTAGCAAGCATTAGAAGTATTCAAACTTTTTACTCTACTTTGTGTCCAAGTGCAAACTTGTAACAGTTTTGATGTAATACAGTGTTCTTTTATAATGAAGATGAGTTTTGTTTTGAGCCAGCACTGAGTTAACTCATAGGGTTGAAGCTCTTGGGTTAGGGCCCAACCCTAGCATCCAAATCTCCTCTTTATTGTATTGTTAAGTAGCATAGTTTCCTGTTTTCTATTCATCTACTTAAGTAGTTCATTTCCATTCCAGAGGTTTATTGTTTAATTGTTCATCTGCTTAAATAGTTGCAGTCTCATTACAGTAGTGCAGAGTAGATCATTTATGATTTCATTCAATTAGCATGTTAGCAAAGAAAAGATCCATAAGGTTGTCCGCAGGTGTCTCGGCATCACCTCCTCCCTCTAGGACCATGACGTGAGGAAGAAACCCTGCAGCAACCCCAAAAAAACAGAGTTTCAGTCTTGCATCAAGTTTGTTGTTTAACGCAGTCACTAGTTCATTACATTGTTACTTGGTTCATTTCATGATCATTCAATCATTTCATGGTCACCTGTTTCTTCACTCTCTTCTTGTCATTTGATCTCCCTCACATTCCCATTTCATTCTCCTTCAGCACGAAACTCTTACGGAAGCTGATAATTCATGTTTAAACTGTTTTTACCGGTAGATAACCTTTCACAAGCAAAACTGACCAATCACCGCTCGAATTTTCTTTTAGCGTTTGACTTTGTGCACTTTAAATCCCAACCTTCGATCTACCTTGTCGGATCCGACGGCTATCACGCATCTGCTCGCCAACCAACTCGGTCAAGTCTCCACCGTTCATCTTCCTAGACAGATCCAATGGCTATCATGCCATATCATCTGGATTTTTGTCCAGTCGTTATCCACTCGAAGGCATGCGATAAGAGCAGTTTCCCTGTGCTATGTGTTGCCTAGGGAGGCTAATCGCTTAAAATTTTGGAAAACTGCTTACAGCTTTGAGGGTTCGCGATAAACAGCTTACTGCCCTCTAAACCCGCTCTGTCATTTCCGCACGTTCCTTTTGCCCATGCTCTAATCTCCGCCATCCATCTGCCAATTATTCCTATCCATCCATCTGTTGACTTAGCCTCCATATCTCGAAGGTCTAGGCTAGAGACGTGTTCCGGTGTCTTTAAACCTAGCAGCTGTTGTTAGACTTCGGCATTAGACAGCGCTAGTACGGATTTGTGCTCCCCATACCGTCGAGTATATAACAAGAGACCCCACTAGGCTGTAATCCTTTTATCCTTAGGAAGCTGAGTTGGCTGCCTTGCAAACGTGACACACCGAACACATCATTCGGGGAGATTACCTGGTCGTACTTCTTGGCTCACCGGGAGGCATTCTGCAGTTCATGGTTGCCTAGTAATCTTGTTTACCTAGATCATCCAGAGAAGTCATTTGATCTTTTTGACTCATTAAACTTAAAATATCATTCGAGCACTTGTCCTTTCAAGCTTGTTTCCAATCAAAAGCGATAGAGTCAACTTTGTTTCTTTCTCGACTCTTAAAAAATGAAAGAGCAACAGTCTTTTATGCGTCTTAATAATTAATTGCCCAGGATCCAAAAACACCGTATTAGTTTTCTGAGACCAAATTGTGAGTTTCCCTTAAAAGAACATTTTAAAGCCTTGAAGTTAATTGTTCTGTCAACTAACACAAGGTCATCGTAGCTGAACCATCTGGTTCACCCAATTCCACTTCCTCTCCTTCGTTTGAAAGATTTTCTGAGTCGTTTCCTGAGTTACCGGACTCACTCGAGGACCAAGATGTTGAACTCGCAATTGTTCTGAGCATTCAACCCTTGTCATCTCATCCTCCGCCTACTTTCGATACTGGTTCATCTGCTGATCTTGGCCCGAAATCTCCAGAAAATCCATTTCAAACTCCAGAGAACTCGCCGACCACTGACAGTCAGCTTGGACTGGTTATCTACCCTATGAACCGTTTGTTCGACCTTGTTGTGCTATCACTGCAGCGTACTTACAGTCCATACGACCAGCCAGGTGTTCCTTTGGAACTATCCCCTCATACTCGTTCAGCCATTCATCGTCATTTATTTTCAGACATGGAACTCGAAGGCGATGCTCCAGTCACATCTCCGAATGAGTCTGAAGTTTCTACTCCACACACTGTTGAGGGGGAAGAATTTCAATTGCAGTTTCCCCCCAAGGGTTTCCCTTTTTCAGAAGGTATTCCCACTAGTTTACCACCCAACTATGTATCTTTGGCGCAGTTGGTTTCAGGTACACCTAGTGCCTCATCACTTTACCATAATCTTGTATGGGCGTCAGGCGCCAAGCCTACTTCAGGTCCATTCGTTACGAACACGACTTCCTAACAGGTTATTACCTCAGTCTTAGTGCAACCCACCGTTCTGAATACTCTTGTATCATCAATCCCAGTTACTCGTCAGGCACAACTGGCAGTTTCAAAGATTATCTCTGTCAGTTCCTCCATCCTGCTAGTCAGTGGCCAGGTTGTGCCACCACCAAGGGGGCAGACCCTGAATTTTTTTATGGTGTCAGGTGTTGCTAATGTGAGTGGCGCACAAGCTCACATTCTTGGTATAAAATAGCCTTCTTCTGGTATTATTTATAACCCTGCTAATCCTACTGGGTCAAGCAATGTCCAGTACCAATAGGTTCAAAATCCCGTTGGTCCATCTGGATCGAGCAATGTTCAGTATCAGTAACCCTGTGGGGCTCAGGTCCAATGCCAAAATCCTTATGTTCCATATGGTTCTCAAGGAATTATTAATCAACCTTACACCCTCCAATCTGGGCAGTACATCCAGCCTGGCTATGGCTAGATTCAATTTGGTAATTTCCCGAGCACTATTCAAGTAACTTGCAATAGCAAGGACAGCCTCTACAACAACAAGGGAAACCTTTGTCACTGCAAGGGAAACCTTTGTTGCAACAAGGGATCTCCGCGCAACAGCAAGGGCAGATGATCCCACAGCAAGGTCAACTGCAACAACCGCAAGGTCAGCCCTTGAAACACTTGCAGCAAACTGCGCAGCGGCAGATGCAATATGCTTTGCACACCTCTCAACCCATGTCCTTGCAAGGCCAATCTCTGCAGCCCCGGGGACAAATTTTGCAGCCACAAGGTCAACCCTTGCAACAACAAAACCAACCAAGGCATCAATAACCCTTGTAAACATATTGATGAGCCTCATCATTGAGTAATTGTATGGGCCTTAATTGGCCTTAATTCACCTCCTAGCTTAGTCAAACCAACTATTCTCACAACTTATTGCATACTTTTGATTATATTTTTCTTATGAGATGAGTTGGAGTTGGATATTTTTCTTTGTGGTATAATGTGCACGTAATGCAGGAATAAAGGATAAAAACAAGGAAAATGCAGGGATAAAAGATAAAAGCAAGGAACTATGGTAAAATACCTTGGTAAAAACTTGGAGGGGACAAGGGAGAGTAATTACAGGAGGTAAATCCTCCTCATTTACTGCCCCTCCATTCGAATATCCCTCCATCAGCTGAAATTACAAACAACCCCCCTCCTCGAAGGTAGCCAAGCAAGTGAAAGTGAAAACAAGCCAAATCAGGAGTACTAAAACGCAGCCAAGAAAGTCAAAGTACAAGCAGCCTCGCTACTAGAAGACAGCCGAGCTAGTGAAAGGGAAAGCATGAGTTTATCATTGAGTTGGGAGCTGTGCCTCCCTAATTTTGAAGGAAGTCGTTGGAGACTTCAGATGTATAAATAGAAGGTCTTAGGACCTCAGTTTTTTTAGTCAATTAGCAAGCATTAGAAGTATTCAGACTTTTTACTCTACTTTGTTTCCAAGTGCAAACTTGTAACAGTTTTGATGTAATACAGTGTTCTTTTATAATGAAGATGAGTTTTGTTTTGAGACAGCACTGAGTTAAATCATAGGGTTGAATCTCTTGGGTTAGGGCCCGACCCTAGCAGCCAAAGCTCCTCTTTATTGTATTGTTAAGTAGCATAGTTTCTTGTTTTCTATTCATCTACTTAAGTAGTTCATTTCCATTCCAGAGGTTTATTGTTTAATTGTTCATCTGCTTAAATAGTTGCAGTCTCATTACAGTAGTGCAGAGTAGATCATTTATGATTTCATTCAGTTAGCTAGTTAGCAAAGAAAAGATCCATAAGGTTTTCCGCAGGTGTCTCGGCATCACCTCCTCCCTCTAGGACCATGACGTGAGGAAGAAACCCTGCAGCAACACCAAAAACACAAAGTTTCAGTTTTGCATCAAGTTTGTTGTTTAACGCAGTAACTAGTTCATTAGATTGTTACTTGGTTCATTTCATGATCATTCAATCATTTCATGGTCACCTGTTTCTTCACTCTCTTCTTGTCATTTGATCTCCCTCACATTCCCATTTCATTCTCCTTCAGCACGAAATGCTTATAGAAGCTGATAATTAATGTTTAAACTGTTTTTACCGGTAGATAACCTTTCACAAGCAAAACTGACCAATCACCGCTTGAATTTGCTTTTAGTGTTTGACTTTGTGCACTTAAAATCCAAACCTTCGATCTACCTTGTCGGATCCGATGGCTATCACGCATCCACTCGCCAACCAACTCGGTCAAGTCACCACCGTTGATCTTCCTAGACAGATCCAACAGCTATCGTGCCATATCATGTGGATTTTTGTCCAGTAGTTATCCACCCGAAGGCATGCGACAAGAGCAGTTTCCCTGTGCTACGTGTTGCGCAGGGAGGCTAATCGCTTAAAATTTTGGAAAACTGCTTACAGCTTTGAGGGTGCGGGATGAATAGCTTACTGCCCTCTAAATCCGCTCTGTCATTTCCGCACGTTCCTTTTGCCCGCGCTCTAATCTCCGCCATACATCTGTCGATTAGTCCTGTCCATCCATCTGTTGACTTAGCCTCCATATCTAGAAGGTCTAGGCTAGAGACGTGTTCCGGTGTCTTTAAACCTAGCAGCTGTCGTTAGCTTCGGCATTAGACAGCGCTAGTACGGATTTGTGCTCCCCGTACCGTCGAGTATATAACGAGAGACCCCACTAGGCTACAATCCTTTTATCCTTAGGAAGCTGAGTCGGCCGCCTTGCAAACGTGATACACCGAACACAGCATTCGGGGAGATTGCCTGCTCGTACTTCTTGGTTCACCGGGAGGTATTCTGTAGTTCATGGTTGCCTAGTAATCTTGTTTACCTAGATCATCCAGAGAAGTCATTTGATCTTTTTGACTCATTAAACTTAAAATATCATTCGAGCACTTGTCCTTTCAAGCTTGTTTCCAATCAAAAGCGATAGAGTCATCTTTGTTTCTTTCTCGACTCTTAAAAAATGAAAGAGCACCAGTCTTTTATGCATCTTAATAATTGATTGCCCATGATCCAAAAACACCCTATTAGTCTTTTCTGAGACCAAATCGTGAGTTTCCCTTAAAAGAACATTTTAAAGCCTTGAAGTTAATTGTTCTGTCGACTAAGACAAGGTCATCGTGGTTGAACCATCTGGTTCACCCAATTCCTCTTCCTCTCCTTCGTCTGAAAGATTTTCTAAGGAGTCGTTTCCTGAGTTACCAGAGTCACTCGAGGACCAAGATGTTGAACTCGCAATTGTTTTGAGCATTCAACCCTTGTCATCTCATCCTCCGCCTACTTTCGATACTGGGTCATCTGCTGATCTTGGCCCGAAATCTCCAGACAATCCCGTTCAAACTCCAGAGAACTCGCCGACCACTGACAGTCAACTTGGACTGGTTATCTACCCTATGAACCGTTTGTTCGACCTTGTTTTGATATCACTGCAGCGTACTTATAGTCCATACGACCAGCCAGGTGTTCCTTTGGAACTATCCCCTCGTACTCGTTCGGCCATTCATCGTCATTTATTTTCAGACATGGAACTCGAAGGCGATGCTCCAGTCACATCTTCGAATGAGTCTGAAGTTTCTACTCCACACACTGTTGAGGGGGAAGAATTTCAATTGCAGTTTCCCCCCAAGGGTTTCCCTTTCTTAGAAGGTATTCCCACCAGTTTACCACCCAACTATGTATCTTTGGCGCAGTTGGTTTTAGGTACACCTAGTGCCTCATGACTTTACCATAATCTTGTATGGGCATCAGGCGCCAAGCCTACTTTAGGTCCATTCATTACGAACACGACTTCACAATAGGTTATTACCTCAGTCTCGGTGCAACAAACCGTTTTGAATACTCTTGTATCATCAATCCCAGTTACCCGTCAGGCACAACTGGCAGTTTCAAATATTATCTCTATCAGTTCCTCCATCCTGCTTATCAGTGGCCAAGTTGTGCCACCACCTGGGGGGCAGAACCTGAATGTTTTTATGGTGTCAGGTGCTGCTAATGTGAGTGGCGCACAAGCTCACATTCTTGGTATAAACTAGCCTTCTTCTGGTATTATTTATAACCTTGCTAATCCTACTGGGTCAAGCAATGTCCAGTACCAATAGGTTCAAAATCTCGTTGGTCCGTCTGGATCGAGCAATGTTCAGTATCAGCAACCCTATGGGGCTCAGGTCCAATTCCAAAATCCTTACATTCCATATGGTTCTCAAGGAATTATTAATCAACCTTACACCCTCCAATCTGGGCAGTACATCCAGCCTGGCTATGGCTAGATTCAATTCGGTAATTTCCTGGGCACTATTCAAGTACCCTTGCAACAGCAAGGACAACCTCTACAACAACAAGGGCAACCTTTGTTACCGCAAGGGAAACCTTTGTTGCAACAAGGGCTCTCCGCGCAACAGCAAGGGCAGATGATCCCATAGCAAGGTCAACTGCAACAACCGCAAGGTCAACCCTTGAAACACTTGCAGCAAACCGCGCAGCGGCAGATGCAATTTGCTTTGCACACCTCTCAACCCATGTCCTTGCAGGGCCAATCTCTGCAACCCCAGGGACAAATTTTGCAACCACAAGGTCAACCCTTGTAATACAAAACCAACCAAGGCAACAACAACCCTTGTAAACATATTGATGAGCCTCATCATTGAGTAATTGTATGGGCCTTAATTGGCCTTAATTCACCTCCTAGCTTAGTCAAACCAACTATTCTCACAACTTATTGCATACTTTTGATTATTTTTTTCTTATGAGATGAGTTGGAGTTGGATATTTTTCTTTGTGGTATAATGTGCACGTAATGCAGGAATAAAGGATAAAGACAAGGAAAATGCAGGGATAAAAGATAAAAGCAAGGAACTATGGTAAAATACCTTGGTAAAAGCTTGGAGGGGACAAGGGAGAGGAATTGTAGGAGGTAAATCCTCCTCATTTACTGCCCCTCCATTCGAATATCCCTCCATCAGCTGAAAGTACAAACAACCCCCCTCCTCGAAGGCAACCAAGCAAGTGAAAGTGCAAACAAGCCAAATCAGGAGTACTAAAATGCAGCTAAGCAAGTCAAAGTACAAGTGGCCTCCCTAATAGAAGGCAGCCGAGCTAGTGAAAGGGAAAGCACGAGTTTATCATTGAGTTGGGAGTTGTGCCTCCATAATTTTGAAGGAAGTCATTGGAGACTTCAGATGTATAAATAGAAGGGCTTAGGACCTCAGTTTTTTTAGTCAATTAGCAAGCATTAGAAGTATTCAAACTTTTTACTCTACTTTGTGTCCAAGTGCAAACTTGTAACAGTTTTTATGTAATACAGTGTTCTTTTATAATGAAGATGAGTTTTGTTTTGAGACGACACTGAGTTAAATCATAGGGTTGAATCTCTTGGGTTAGGGCCCAACCCTAGCATCCAAAGCTCCTCTTTATTGTATTGTTAAGTAGCATAGTTTCTTGTTTTCTATTCATCTGCTTAAGTAGTTCATTTCCATTCCAGAGGTTTATTGTTTAATTGTTCATCTGCTTAAATAGTTGCAGTCTCATTACAGTAGTGCAGAGTAGATCATTTATGATTTCATTCAGTTAGCAGGTTAGCAAAGAAAAGATCCATAAGGTTGTCCACAGGTGTCTCGGCATCACCTCCTCCCTCTAGGACCATGACATGACGAAGAAACCCTGTAGCAACCCCAAAAACATAGAGTTTCAGTTTTGCATCAAGTTTGTTGTTTAGCGCAGTCACTAGTTCATTACATTGTTACTTGGTTCATTTCATGATCATTCAATCATTTCATGGTCACTTGTTTCTTCACTCTCTTCTTGTCATTTGATCTCCCTCACATTCCCATTTCATTCTCCTTCAGCACGAAACGCTTACGGAAGCTGATAATTCATGTTTAAACTGCTTTTACCCGTAGATAACCTTTCACAAGCAAAACTGACCAATCACCGCTCGAATTTGCTTTTAGCGTTTGACTTTGTGCACTTTAAATCCAAACCTTTGATCTACCTTGTCGGATCTGACGGCTATCACGCATCCACTCGCCAACCAACTCGGTTAAGTCTCCACTGTTGATCTTCCTTGACATATCCAATGGCTATTGTGCCATATCATGTGGATTTTTGTCCAGTCGTTATCCACCCGAAGGCATGCGATAAGAGCAGTTTCCCTGTGCTACGTGTTGCCCAGGGAGGCTAATCGCGTAAAATTTTGGAAAACTGCTTACAGCTTTGAGGGTGCGCGATAAACAACTTACTGCCCTCTAAACTCGCTCTGTCATTTTTGCACGTTCCTTTTGCCCGCGCCCTAATCTCTGCCATCCATCTGCCGATTAGTCCTATCCATCCATCTGTTGACTTAGCCTCCACGATATAATCTCAACCGTTCATCTACTTCGTGACCCTGTTCATTCACCTATTCACCTAAGCCTCTTGTGATCCGATCTCAGTCGTCCATTTACCTCTCACCTGCCTGATTCAATGGTTCTCATGCGTTGTTGCTCCCTCACATCCTTCTTTCACCAATTTCTTCCTCCGACTCTCTTCCGCTTAAACGTAGACCTAGCTTAGTTTCCTTTGCTTCCCCTTAGTCTAGTTTTGATGCTTTTACTTCTGTAACTTATATAATTAGCATTAGATTAGTGTTGTTCTAGTAATTCTACTTAGCATAGTTGTTTAATTGGTTAGCTAGGGTCTAGTGTGAGTTAGCATTACAAGTTGTTTCCTCCATTACTGCAATAGAGTAGCTCCCACTTGGAATAAATTTGCTCTTCTTCCATCAAAATCAAGCTTCTTCTGACCCTATAGAAGTCTGGCTTGGAACCCCTAGGGTCTCTTGCTAGATGAGCAGTGACAACAGGCAATACCTTCACTTATACCTGTGCATATAGCACTGTCACCTCCAAGTTTGTATGAACCCTAGGTTGATAAGTAAAGCTGGTAGCCCTAGGAGTTGCCGCATTCTTGCTGCAATACCTAGGCTCATCACATATCAACAAGGTCAACCGTTGTAGGGGTAGGTTCAAGGTCAAGTCCTGCAGCAGCAGGCTCAAAATCCTCATGTCCTAGGTGAACAGGTTCAGAATCCTGCCAGCGAAGGGCATCAGGTACAAAATCCCTATGTCTAAGGGCAACAAGTGTATCAACCTTATTCCCGAGGATTACAGGTCCAAAATCCTCTTGTTCAGGGTCAACAGGTTCATCAGTCATATGTTCAAGGACAATAGGTCCCATATCCATATGTCCAAGGTCAACAGGCTCAACAACCTTTTAACCCATACGTTGCTTATTAGCAACCTATGGCTGGACAGTTCCAAGGTATTCAGGGTCAAAATCCTCCCTATGGTCAAGGTAATCCGCAATGGGGGTAGCCTCAAATTCCATATGGCCAAAATCCCCCATTGTGGGGCCAAAATCCTTACCAGCAGGGATGGGCTCCTCCCTATGGGCCCGCTTATTGACCTCCCATGCCTTTTAACACCCAATTTCCATTCTTGGCTACACTCGAGTTGCCAGATGTATCTCGCCTTATGAATGATCTGATCCTTCATTTGTCGTACTAGCCTCTGGTGTCGTCCAAGATACCAAGTGATTGCCCAAAGTTTGATGGGAAAGCTAAAGAATATCCTTAGGCCCATGTGATGACATATCACCTCTAGTGCTCATCGAAATCATACGTGGACAATTCCATTCGTCTCCGTCTTTTCCAACAAACCCTCACGGGTGCTGCAGCAAAGTGGTACATCGAGCTACCTCGAAGTACTTACCATGACTTTAACTCTTTCGCCATGGCTTTCCTCACGGATTTTCAGCGGCCGGTTCACTATGAAACTAGAACTTATTTTCTCACATTGCTTAAGCAAGATACTGCGACACATATCTCTGATCACATCCATGAATGGAGACGTAGACATCGCCTGATCAAATTCGAGATTGCTTATCAGTTGCTCACTGAATGGTTTACTAAATCATTCGTAACCACAATTGCTCGCGATATAGCTATGGCTGGATGCATCACTGAAGAGCAGGACATCGCTTGTGCCTAGTACTTAGGTCTAGTTTACTCTCAGTCTGGCACTTTGTACGAGCTATTACCTAATGCTCCGTGGCCATCATCCGATCCTGCAATGTCAAAGTCACCAGCTGTCCCTCCCGTCGATGGAGTTATTGGTTCAGTATCCCAGACCCCTGCTAAAACTTCTTCTAAACAGGAGTCAGTCTCAAATGTTGTTCCTAATAGTTCATCTCAGAATCCACCTGGCCCTGGTAAAACCTCAGAGGTCCATGCTGTCCAGTCTACCGTAGCAGAAAAATCCTCGAAAGGAAAGAAGAAAGGCAAAGGAAAAGCTAAAGTCGATGCCCCGAAACAAGGTCCTCCCAAATCGTCTGCTAGTGAATCTTCACAGCGGAAACCTAAGTATCACTGCCTCATTTGCGAGGAAGATCACTACACTAAGGATTGTTCTCGGCGATCCAAAGTTAATTGCCTACTCAAAGGGACCCCTGTTGTCCTCAAAGAGTTGTTTCTATCTCAGCAGACCCAAATGGTAGACCAACCCCAATCTTCTTCCTCTAGATCTCAAGTGTTCATGATGAGTACACCTATTAATGTGGCTACTAGGTCAAAAGACTATCAAACTCCTGCTCTGGCAGCTGGGAAAGAGAAAGAAGTTGCACCTTCTTCTTCTACCCCGAGTTCTGGCCCTCTACATATTGAGCACCCTAACCCTGATTTCACTATGCAACCACCCTCTCGAGGTGTACTGCAGAAATCCTCGTATAATCCCAACGCCTGAGATACTTAGCATTACAATATTGTTGAGGATTTGGCTCAGGCGTTGTCAGCCATGTTGGCTCTCGAGGTACTCCAAAGCTACCCATCGTAGCGGAAATATTTGTTGTCAACTATCGGGGGCATCGATCCCACCGATTCCAATTTGATATGTTTTGATCTAGAAAACCATGTTCTGCGGCTCCCTCATCATATTTCCTTTCTTATTCAGGTAATCATCAATGAGAAGACCATCCACCAAATTGTCATCGATGAAGGTGCTTCCACCTACATCATGTCAACCGCATGTTGGAAGGCTATTGGTTCTCCTGCACTGAACCAATCTCCGAACATTTTGGAAGCTTTCGATGGGCGCGATTCGTGACCCTTCGGTGTCTTACCTAACCTTGCCATCACCCTAGAAGGCAAGACAGTGCAAGTCGAAGTAGAAATTGTTGACGCTAATCTCAATTATAATCTTCTACTCGGCCGAAGTTGGACTCATGCCATGCATGTCATGGCCTCCTCTTTATTTCGCGTGATTTTTTCCCCATCAAGGGAAGATTGTCACCATCAACCAGCTATCTTTCTTTGCCTCTTCCTCCTTGGATGGCAATGTTCCATACGTCAAGCACACTGGTGCTCCCTATGAGAGTGTGGGGCAAGTCTCTTCAAAGATTCTACCTTAATGGGAATTTTTCCACTTCCACCTCCTCATGTTGCCTCTATCAACATGATCTTGGTCAAGTCTAATCCTTGGGTCATACCTGCACCAGATCTTGTTGATACCTGGGGCGAGGTTATGCCGCTTAGTCCCACCGAAGTCAATTACGTGGAAATTGTTTCAGCTTCGAACTCTACATCCTCTAATTCTTATATGTCAAAGACCTCTTTCAATACGTACTCTCCATCCCCGTGGCTTGGCACTTTGGAAACGCCTAATCCCTTAGCCGAGACCTTCCTTGCTGATGAAGGTATCATGGAAGTTATGTCTCTCAAGGAACCGCCTTGGATCGATACTCATCATCGCTCCTCGTTCCTGCCTCGCTGGCGATCAAGTCTATCATTTTGAAAAGTCCTCCTCTCCTTTTCCGCCACCGATTATTACTCATGAAGTATGGTCGGAAGGAAATCTGGGTAATATTACCCAAATGATGCCGATTGACATCTCTATTAAACTCGCTATTGTTGAACACATTCATATTGGGGTATCTTGTTCTCCGGATGAGATCAAGACATATACTCATCTATTTCAGGAATTTTGTGATGTGTTTGCATGGTCTTACGAAGAAATGCCCAACATTGATCCTAGCATTGTGGTGCACGAAATACCAACATATCCGCACACAAAGCCTGTTCGCCAATGGCTTCGCCCGATGCACCCTAGGAAGGTCGCTGCTATTAAGGGTGAAGCTGAAAAGCTTCTTAAAGTTGGGGCCATCTATCCCATCCCCCTTATAGACTAGGTGTCCAATATTGTCCCAGTAACTAAAAAATAGGGCACGATCTGCGTTTGCGTGGATTATCGAGATCTCAATCGTGCATGTCCTAAAGACAACTATCCTACTCCCTTCATTGATAAAATCATTGATGAATGTGTTAGAAGTGAGATCTTTTCCTTTATGGACGATTTTTCTAGTTATAACCAGATCAACATCGCATCGACCGATCAAGAAAAGACAGCCTTTATCTGTCCATGGGGTACGTTCGCGTACAAGAAGCTCCCTTTCAACCTCAAAAATGCTAAAGCCACGTTTCAATGGGAAATTTCCTATGTGTTTCATGACATTTGCAACATTGTCTAGCCTTACTTGGATGACCTTCCCGCTCCTTCTCGTAAGCGCCAAGAGCACCCAGACCATCTTTGGCAGATTTTTCTGCGCTACAGGCACTATAACATTTGGTTAAATCCACACAATTTTTTTTTTCTGCATAGAATCAGGACGACTCCTCGGCTTCATCATTTCCAAAGACGGTATTCACCTGGATCCGCTAAAAGTTGAAGCCATTGTAAATTTACCCCCTCCATCCTCACTGCACCAACTCCAGAGCCTGCAAGGAAAGGTCAACTTTCTCCGTCATTTTATATCCAACTATGTCGGGCTAGCCACAAGATTTACCCGATTACTCAAACAAGGAACACCCTTTGTATGGGATGAGGTGGCCCAAAAATCCTTTGACGATCTCAAGGCCGCCCTCGTAAATTCTCCACTGTTGCACCCGCCGAATTATTATCGAGATTACTTCTTTTACCTAGCTGCGGCCCCTAGCACCATTGCTATGGTTTTGGTTCAAGACAACGATGAAGGCAACAAACATGTAATCTACTACCTTAGTTAGAATCTCCTCAACACTGAAACGCGTTACGCACATGTCAAGAAGTTGGCTTTTGTTGTAGTTCAAGCTGTTCAACACTTTCGGCACTATATCCTCTTGCACATGACTACAGTGATTTATGAATGCAAACCTATGACCTATATCCTGACTCGTTAGTTGTTGGGGGGGAAAGTATTCTAAATGGATCATAATCCCGCAAGAATTTGATTTGGTCTTCACTACATCCAACTCTATGAAGTCACTTTTTTTCGCCGAATTGATTTGTTCCCTTCCCTCCAAGGCTCTCCCTGCTGGTGCAGATGAACAGCTTCCAAATGAGACCATTTTCCTAATTAGCACCCTTGATCCATGGTACAATGATATCATCGTGTATCTCCAGACGTCCATGTTCTGGTCTGTGTTGACCAAGGATGATCACCGAAGGATTCGGCACCACTCCCAACCCTACCCTATTATTGGCGATACTTTATACTGTGTCGGTGTCAATTCAGTTCTTTGTCGATGCCTTACAATCGAGGAAGCTAAAAGAGTTCTCAATGATTACCACTCCAGGGCATGTGGTGGTCATATGTCTGGTTATGCTACATCTCAAAAATCCTTTGCGTTGGTTATTTTGGTCGTCTATCTTCAAGGACTGCATTCTTGCTGTTCGCAAGTGCCATGAATGCCAAATTTACCAATGCAACATGTGTGCCCCACCCGCTCACCTACACCCCATCATTACTGTTGGTCCTTTTTCCAAATGGGGCATCAATTATATGACATGTAACCGTCGTTCGACCAGTGGGCATGGCTATATTATCGTCGTCGTGGATTATTTCACAAAATGGGCCGAAGCAATGCCTACATATTCTGCAGATGGTAAGACAGCGACTCAATTCCTTTTTAACCATGTTATTTCTAGGTTCAGTGTACCCTAAGCCATTGTCATAGACCATGGCTCCCATTTCAGAGATTACATGATGGCTGAGCTGACATCTGCATTTGGCTTGCACCACGATGGCTCGACCCCATATTACCCTCAGGCCAATGGCCAAGTTGAAGCCGTGAACAAGGTCTTGGTCACCATGCTTCAGCATACTATTGGGATGCACAAGTCAAATTGGCATCTCATGCTTTTTTTCAACTTTTTGGGCCTACTGAACCTCAACCAAAGACGCAATTGGTTTCACACCATTCCAGCTGGTCTATGGTTTGGAAGCAACATTGTCGATTGAATGGAAGATTCCTTCACTCAAGTTAGCTGTTGAACTCCTCCCCGAAACATCACCTCAAGAGGAATGCCTCTTATGTTTAGAATGACTGGATGAGACTCATCATCTCGCTGCCTTGGTCATTGAAGCACAAAAGAAACGGGTCAAATCCAATTTTGATCAATCGGTCTCCCCTCGCATGTTTTCTGAGGGTGATTTGGTCTTGCTATATGGCCAAGCTAACAATAAGCTGGGGGCAGGCAAGTTCGAACCTTTGTGGCATGGGCCCTACATCATGAAACGCATTTTGCAGAGAGGAGCCTATGAGGTTATTGATTATGAAGGAAATCCTCTCGATAAGCCCCAAAACAGGCTTTACCTCAAGAAGTACTATGCTTAGGTCATCTTGCAAGGTTACTTGTGTATATTATTGTGTAATTAATTTTTGTACAGTGTGGTTTTGTGTGATAGTTTTCAAACAGCTTTCCGGTTTACTATGTTTTCTTGATTTGCAGATGTCTATGAATCCTCACGTCGGTTTTGCTGATGGTGCTTGCCGTAGTACCCGGAACCTATCATCTGCGGCATGGGCTATTTATGACCCTACCGGTGAGTTGATTGACCTTCAAGGTATCTTCCTAGGTCGCACAACCAACAACATTGTTGAATACAGTGCGGTCATCGAACTGTTATCAGAAGCCATTTCTCTGGGAATCGGAGAACTGGTTGTCAACCTGGATTCACAACTTTTCGTTCTTCAACTCAACGGGCAATATTCCGTCAGAAACCCTAAAATATTGAGAATGCATTTATGTATTCGTCTATTGGAAAGGAATTTTGATTAAATTACATATCATCATATTCCAGACGCATGAATACATTAACAGATGCATTAGCTAATCATGTGTTGGACAGACATTTACAAAACATGTAAAAGATAAAACAAACCATTTGTACCATAGTAGATAGTAAAATACAACATATATATATATATATATATATATATATGGTGATAATGTTTGATATATCAGAACCTCAAAAAATAATATGTGTGTGTAAAATAACATTGGCAGCTTGCAGGCCTCATATATCCGTGGCACGCAGGCCTCAAAAAATATGTAAGTGTTGGACCTAGGAACTAATCAGCATGGTGATCGTGGTAGCATGATATGGCTCGTGCAACACGAGTCAGCAATCAGCAGATCCGCTCTGACACTCCCACCATGTGCCTTTGCTACTGACGAGGAATGTCTCCAACCCGAGCATACTCCAAGATACCATGAGTCAACCCCTCAAGGTTCCTCACAATCTCCTCCTCGTTGTCACTCCCCTCCTGATAAGGAGCGACAGCATCGATAGGGCGGGGACGAGCCTGGCTATTGGGGACATCCAAGCAAGCTACTCTGGTCTAACGTCTGCATTAACAAGAGAAATGTTATAAGCACATATATACCAAAAACAATTAAAAAATATTAAAATTAAATTTTTTTGGTTTTTTACCTTTGTCATCGAAGTCCTCCCCATCTGATAAGGGCATATCTGGATCTCCTCAGAAATCAGTGTCGTTGTATGGCCAGTCCTCCACGACGATCTCCTGTCGTCGTAGCCATGAAAAGAATCCAGGTCGGTATGACATGTGCTGACCCTAGTGATCCTGGGCATCAAATGGCTCCAGCAAGCCATCCGCGGATTGCGTGGCATAGGAGGATCTACCTCAGTCAGCTGATACTGGAATAGTGGTACTCATTCTAGGAAGAAGGTCACAAGCACCGATCCGAAGCCAAATTGCTTCAAATTCCCTGCCTTAGCTTTGGACAGTTGGCGCTTGATGTTCATCTTCATGGCCTCTGCCCAGTTGAAGATCGTAGGAGCTGTGCAGTCAATAGCATAAAGGAACTTCGACTTGTTAGTCTCATGTTCCGCCTAGGACCCCGCCACTCTATTGATAGTCAACAGAAGCACCCTCAGTGTCAGATCCCGCACATTGGAAATCTCTATCTTCCCACTCTTGGATTTCAGGGCCTCAAGGCAGTGTTCGGCAAGCAAGGAAGATATGCTTGCCCCAATCAGACGTGACCCATACAAGTTCACCGGCTCCCCTCTGCGGGACAATCTAGTGATGAAGTATATATCTAAAGTTTCCAACTCTAGCTCCTAGTCGCCAATGACAAAGATCTCCCGATTAATGTCCCAAAGACTAATCAGGTACCGAAGCAACTCGGGTTGGGCCCGCATCCCTGGCGTAAGAAAGAATTTGAGGAGCCCGCAAGCCCTCAAAGCCTCCAGGCAATTTGGGTCATTCATTGCCTGGGTGTCAACATCTTCATGTTCCCGTTCTTTCCAATCCACCATTTTCAGCAATTCTCTCTTACAAAAGCCATTAATTTTAGTCAATAATCATCCTTGACACATAAAATTTAAGTTTCAACAGTGAGTTTTTGAGAAAATAGGGTTTTTCCCTATCCACGATGCCGACGCGCCAATTTTAAAAATAGTTGCACCGATCGGCGGGGATGCCTTTGTTAATCGCCCTCGGCTGGCACAATTCTATGCCCGGAAATCGCGCCGACCAAGGGTAAAAAATATTTTCAAAAACCTCCTCAAAAATCTAAAAAAGTGGCTAAAAGTAGAAATAAATAACATGAAAATGAAGCTCAGGACTTCGGATGTTACCTGGAACTGGCGGCTTGTCAATTGACCTCTCGATCTCCTGCAATCTACTCCAGAATAATTAGGGCAAAAGTGAGAAAAAAGTCTTCACAGCAAAGGTAAAATGGTAAATGGTAAAAATATATTTACTTTTCCCCTTCTTATTCATTTTTTCATGAAAATATCAAGTTTGTAAATATTTTGACCTATTTTGCCTCAAGGACTCAATAATACACTTTAGCTTACTTGTGCAGCAACAGGTGATGGATGTTCGACGATGATGATGAGGCACGTTCCAGCTCTTTTCTCGACTCGTTAAAATCATATGAAAATATTACCAAGTATTTTTTCCCTTTTTGACTAGTTAAAGAGAATAAAAACGGGGGGTCCGCTTTCAACTCTTTTCTGACCCTTTAAAAGCGAAAAGATGGCCAAGCCCTTGTCGTTTCAAACTCGTTAACGGATGCGAAACGTCGTGCGCCCAATATAAGTTTACCCCTTTTTCGGGTTGGGAGGCACTATTTATGAAAAAGGTATTCCTTGACTAAAATGGTCAAGTGGTTCTCTCAAGTATTGTTTTCTATCTTTTCGGGCTCGAGAGACACAAATGTATGAAAAGGGACCATGTGGAGTTTTCTTTTACGTGTCTTTTTCAAACTCTCTAAACATGAAAAATATATCAAGTTACACCTTTATCGGACTCGTTAAACTATTAAACGACATTGGATTCATCACCATGACGAACATGAGCTTCTCCTTCCTAGGGCTCGTTAAACTTACTAGGTCGGATTCGTCTGAAGGATGAACTTACAATGAAAGCATATGATATCCCCTTCAAGCTTGTGATTAAAAAATAATTGGGGTACCTGCCAAAAATGGTGGGGGAAAATATGGAAATCTATTAGTTGTGTCGAAAGCTCATTCTCGAACATGACACTCTTTGCTTCGTGTCAGGTTGGGATATCCTCCTTTGCATCGTTGACCTTCCTGGGTTTGGGCCGTTCATTTTTTCCTTCCATTTGATCTCTGCCACATCATCATGACCACCGATCCTATGGATCCAAAAGCTGCCAAACTTCCAGTTGTGTCGCCGATATGTTCAAGACTTGTCCTTCTGTAGTTACACTTACCTCTGATTCTCTGTATCATCCAAAATCATTTTACCTCCTCTCGTCTCATGTTGATGATGTGGGATTCATCGTGGCCCTCCTTCAACATGGTCACTTTCCGTCGACTTCAACTCATTATCCGGGAAGTCGACCGAGAGACTCCCTTCTAGTACCTTAGAGCTTGCATGCCCTAATGGCAAGTTCGTCACACTCGACGACAAGTTCAAATCATTGGCTTTCGATCAAGTGATTTCACGGGTGTTCGAATTCAATTCCTCTATTCACATTCTGTGGATTGTGCTAATATTACCTTGAGGACCATTGTCATTATTGGTGGTTTCTCTCACACTTGTTGACAGTTTACATCATTGACTGGTAATCAAGTGTCTTTCTAGCATGTTTGATGTCAATACATCTATTCACATGTTAGAATCTATACTTTGATCGAGTCGTGTTGGAGTGCAAGACCCTGGACTCCGATCACAAAAGTCCAGGTTGCGAAGTGATGTGACATGGTTATGTTGATATGCATGTCTCTATTAGATGGCTGGTTGCGACCAGACCATGAGTTATCATTTTTTATCCTTCTCATTATTGGATGGTTGCGCCCATACTGTGGTTTCGTTATGATCCTCTTTGAAGGATGGTTGCGCCCATACCTGGATCCATTTACATGATCATTCTCTGGATGGTTGTATACATGCCACGATTTCATGTATCATTTTCTAGAGATCTCAGTTTATGTATATGTATCTGTACTTGCTTGCAAGTTTTCCAACGGCAAACCAGTTCCCCACACTGATTTATAAAGCATTTCATCCCTCACTCCAGCTCGGCCTTCATGCTTTAGGGGGAATCTGTTACACAACATCTTGTCATTGTCCCTGTACTCCCCGCTTCTTGATCTTGGAGGACCTCTACAGTGAACCCTGCATGCTTTGCCTTCATGAAGAAACTCCCATTATGTCCCTCTTCATGAGCAGATCAATTCCCTTTTGCACCATTTCCCTTGAAACTTCTATTTTTCCCAGTTTACAAGACCGACACTAATGACCTTTGTCTCCCCCACGCCAATGTGCAGAGATTAGAACTATTCCTCGCGCCGACCGGAGCGACTGAGCTGTGTTCCAGTCGCGCCGGTCTTGTTATGGAAAGTTTTTAAATTAAGAGTTGAAGATTCCGACTCTAGAAGCTTCATAACGGAAGTCTAGTAAATGGTTTAGCCGGATGGGGTCGAGGATGTTAGTTTGGGCTCCTTTCCCCTATAATGATGGAACTACCTCAAGAGATAAGCCCTTCTCCCATGAGAATAGGATCCATCTCCCATCCATTTTTCCTATATAAACCTCCCTTCTTCCCAAGCACAAGCTAGTGTTGATGTTGGTATGCTTATGCTATTTTGGTTTGGAGTAGACAACAAGCTATTACTAGTTGTATCTATCTAGTTGTGTAAGGGAGAAGTTTGATTTGGTTTGGAGTGAAGCCTAAAGGGAAGAGCCTTAAAACATTTATTGATTGAGGCCATCATGGAATGCTAGCAGAAGTGTGTGGAAACCTGGTCTTGTCAGAGGAGGACTGCAACGTCAAGACAAATGGTTGTAATATCTATTTTATATTAATATATGCAACTATCGATTGATTTCCTATATGCTTTTTCATCTTACATATTCATGGCTTAATGTTTATTGACTTGTTAGGTAGGTTGAATTACAATTTATCTATTATCACATTTGTTGTTTGTTGTTGTTTACTTGTTTCAGATGCTTGAAGAAGGAAGCAAGAGATAGCTGGAGCAAGCAAGCAAGGACATCATCAAACAGGATAAGCAGACTAAGAAGTAGGCCTTCTTATTTGGTTCTAACGTAAGGAAATCTTCCATAGAATTTATATGTTGTGGCTAGACCCATCATTGGGCTAGAAGAATTCGTTCGTGTACAATCTTAGTAATAAACATTGAAGTGTGGGTTATTTTTTATGTAACACCTTCCATTGCTTGAGAATAACCCAAGGGGGTGGGACAGAGAGTTACAACAACACTATCACAATGTTAAAAAACTATTATATATATATGAATAAGAAGCTATCAACACAACATAATGTATTTAACACATGATAGATTATAGTAGTTTAAAAATGATGCAACGATGATTTCAATCAATGTAGACATGACCCAAAGGAAAGTAAAATAAACTTGAAATGTTTTAAGTGTCATATGTAAAATACAAAAATATTGTTGCAAAAAACCAATGAATGGAAATAAAAGAAAAACACAAAGATGGGAGAATATGTTATAGCAACGCAAATAATGATGCTACAACCCCATCATATTATAATAGTGAGTGTAAGGAGCATGAAGTTCATTCTTTAAAAGTGATATCTATCCTCACCTCACTATGATTTCTTACAATTACTACTTATGTTATTATGGTTAATGGGTTGGGTAAATGTTGAAGAAACTTTGGATTCAAACCAAATTTATGAACCTTAAAAGGGAGTTATATAGCTCCATGATTTTGGATATAGCTTATAGTTGTGATGTATTAATACAATCATACAATGTTCTAGATGATAGGCATTTTAGTTTAGGACTTTGCAACATATACTTTCAATCTGCATGTTAAAACTACCTTCAAAATGTAACTTTATTTTCATCATGAGTACAAAAGTTATGACTTTATCTTTGAAAAAAAAAAGTGTCGGGACTAGGTGGAGTCCATGCTTTGAAGAACTATGCTACAAGACATTGTGCCAAGAAAATGAGAGATGTGCATGGACACTACTTTGAGCACACTATGCAATAGAACTAAGTAAATGACATAGGCATCTGAGGAGGACTTGTAATGAAATTATAAAAATAGTTACCATTTTGTAATTGAGTTAGGGAAGGTTAATGTTGTCTCCATGGGGAGAAACCTATAAAAGGATGGAGAGAGAGAGAGAGAGAGAGAGGGATGTTTTAATTTGTAGAGCTCTCAAGTAAAGTAATGGATATGAATCTATTGTATGTTTGTTATGTAAAGATCTTATTTCTATGATGAATAAATGAAATATATTTCTATTGATGAATAAATGAAATATATTTCTATTTATATCTTTAATCAATGTTTATGTGACTTTGTGAGATATGAATTTCTTGTATTCATGCTTGAATACCTCATCATTTGTAGAGGATCTTGATCTAACGATTCTACAAATCTTGTAAGCATCTCAAGTGAGGTCTTCCCTAACCCTTGGAGATTTAAAATCATGATGCTTATAAGGCATTTGTTAGCCACAAAGCTTGAACCCTAAGTATGAACCCTGCGAAAACAAAAAGGAAAAAGAATAATTTGTGATTTTTTCTCACCATTTTCCATGTTAATGTACTATATTGAAATGGAAAAAAATATTCAGTATTTGTTCATATAACATTAATAAAATTAGAAAGGAAAATGACAAGTATGTAGTGTTTACCTTTCATGAGGAAGGAATGGAGGAGACATTTTAGGTGTGAAAGGACAAAGGTTAACACAAATGCAAGTAAGGAGTTAAGGTTGCTCATTTCAAGTGTCATCACTAATATGAATGATCAAAAGGGAGACATCATGACTACTATTAGAACCTTCAAGGCACTAAAATATCATTTGATGGAGGTGGCTGGGTTTTTACAGTGCAACATGGTTTGTTATTTCACTTATTTTATTTATAGGCATGCCTATATCATTATGGATATGATTTTATTATGTATTTCTTAAACATCAAGGGTCCTTCTAGGAGGAAATTTGACCCTCTTGGATTTTGGGATAGAGGCTTTATCCTCCATCTTCTGTATGGTTCCTGTGTAGTTAGTCTTAGAGTCTCGCTTAAAGATAATTCACATATGGTAATCATATAGAAGCCAAACGTGTCTCTAGAATGATTTGGCATCATATCTCCCATCCCCTTCTCAGATCTTAGTTTACATAGCATTTACCATGCATTTAAGGTGATAAGAAGGAAAGGCTCTTATCGCAGATAACCACTATTGCAAACCCCCCAAAATGAGTTGATCAAGGCAACACAAGCCAACTCCTACCAAATTCACCAAAGAATAAAGAATAGCTAGCAAGTTAGAGCCAAGATACTATAAAGGTTTTCATGCCAACATCAAAGAAAAAGTGGAGAAAATGGAATGGAGATTTAAAGAGAAAAGAGGAAACATCTTATCCATGTATATTGTCACATAAATTGTGTCTTGGATCCTAGACACAAGGTTTTCTCAAAGCCGCAACGTGAAATAATTCAAGAGAATCAACTTCGATTGGCAAACCAAGTCCATCATGGCTCAATTGATTGAGAAGCAAAGCTCAATGTGCATGAAAACTTTAACCAAGTAATTAGTGAAGGAGATAGGCATACAACAAGTCCTGGGAAGACTATATTCCCTCGATAAGAAGTATGAACCCCTATTCAAACTCCTCTAAAATATGGAAACATTTGTTTAAGCACAATAATAGGAAATCAACTATCCAAAGCCAAAGATGCCAACTTCCTTCAAGGAGGTAATTATTTATGTCAATTTAGACAATTGAAGATGAGGAATAAGTTCTACCCTATTAGCTCATAGTTCCCTCCTATTTTTCCCTAGAGATAATCAACTCTTACATCCCTAATAAGATTTACTTATCTATATTTTTATTTATATTTTAAACATATTTTAGTTAAAAACTCTATTAAAAAACAATAGTATTTATGTTTGGAATTAATAATATTATGATTATTTTTAAACAATTATAATCATAATGTCTTTAATAACATATTGATAATGAATATTTCTTATAATCTTTATCAATAATATAATAAATGTTAATTACTTATTAAAAGAAAACATAATTATATGTAATATTTCAATATATACTTATTACCACAACATTTAGATGTAAAACAAAATAGACTCCTATGAAACTTCATTAGATATTTCAACTTCATATCTAAAATAAAAGCCAAATTGCATCCCTTCTATCTACGGATACAATTTTTTTATTAATAGTAACAATAAAATAAACTCTTTTCGAATTTTATTAAATATTTCAACTACATTTACATATCTGAAATAAAATTTAAATTGCAACGTTGTAATATTATACATTTTATCTATATAAATAGAAGGAATTAATCTCAAGGATGTGGTTCAATAGTTAGGTAGTGAGGTTTGGTCTCCACAGGTCTTATGGTCCAATCCCGAACAAGACTTATATATGCCTAAGAGTTGTTCCAAACACAATTTCTTCAGTAAAAAATTAGAAAAAATTACTAATAAATAATGCTTAATATAAATACTAAGTTTGGTAATAAATCATCGAAATGAGCTAAAATTTTCCAAATGACATTTTTGGTATTTAGTGATGGTCTCCTTCATGGATTTGTGTTAGAGATGGAAGATATGATTAATGCAATAAGTATAAGGAAATTACTTAAGACTTATGTTCATGCATATGTTAACATTTCATGCATGGCCATCAATATGAAATTTACAGGGTATAATTTCTATTACCTAAAATCATGTGCCATATGATATACAATGCTTAGACAAAAGTCCTAGTAATATTGATAAGCAATGTTTTGGAAAGTTTATGTGTAGCTCCATCATGTGTTTTGGGGTGTTAAGAATATTGGGTATTGGTGTTTACGCTCAATTGGTGTGACGATGACCATAATGACCATCAATACTTTAGTGACAATAATTATTGCCGGAGGGTTTGGGTGTTTGCATAATGGAGCTTTCGGGCTATCCTAGGATATTTCTTTAGTCAAACACGTCATCATCAATCTCTAATGGAAATTCAATTAATAAAATCTTGAATATCATTTGGTGGGCTATATGTGGCTCATAAATTTAGCCCCTAGGATGATCATTTCTTATTATTGGTAGAAGCACTACACTATAGCTTATACGTTTTGTCATAGACATAGAGATAGCTATGTATCACCTTCAACCTTATCATCCAGAAGAGATTCTCTTGTAATTGTGCATCATATTGTTAATGAAGATCTCCCTGTCATTTTCTATGCACACTCATTTCTGATAATGATGGAACTTAAGTCTTGTAAAGATAATGATGGAACTTAAGTCTGGTAAAGATTTGATTTTATGAAAAATATGATTTTTGAATCATCAAGGTCATAATTCAAATTTTAAAGATCACCATCCATTAGAATTTCTATGCACACTCATTTCTGATAATGATGGAACTTCAGTCTTGTAAAGATTTGATTTTATGACAAATATGATTTTTGAATCATCAAGGTCATAATTCAGATTTTAAAGATCACCATCCATTAGAAGTGGAGTAGATTTCCTAATAAATTTAAATATTATACACAAGTTTTAAATAATTAAATTAAAATATGATTATATATATATATATATATATATATATATATATATAATTTTCAAATTAATATAAATCATCCAATCCATGTATCATGTATCAATCACTTGAGCTAATTTTTCATATTAAAACAATTATATTTCAATTAAATTATTTAGTCATACATTTTATAATATGTTTTCACACACCATCGAGGAAATTAATTATTACCTAACGTAGGATTAATTAGTACTGCATGACTTTTCTTGGTGCACATTATGAAACATTGTTTTAATGGTCATATTCATATTTGTGTTATGAATATATATAATGGATTTAATAAAGATCGAGATATTACATTTCTATTTTTTATTTTTTTTGGATTCTCTTATTCAGGTCATATTCGTATTTTAATACTATTTACCAATAATAAAATTTGAAGAGTTATTTTATTTGAAAAATATATTTTCATCTAATTATTTCACAATACTTTAGTGTTTCTGGATGAATTGAATGAATGAAGTGCTCAGGGGAATAGCTATAGACTCTATTTTTTATTTTTTTTGGATTCTCTTAGTCAGGTCATATTCGTATTTTAATACTATTTACCAATAATAAAATTTGAAGAGTTATTTTATTTGAAAAATATATTTTCATCTAATTATTTCACAATACTTTAGTGTTTCTGGATGAATTGAATGAATGAAGTGCTCAGGGGAATAGCTATAGACTCGGGATGTTTTTAGGTCTTTGATTATGCTTCAGGAGAGTTGTTACATAAAAGGAAAACTCCCATTTGACCTATTTATTTGCTTTGATGACGCGCCTCCATGGCTCCCTAAAGAGTGGAAATGGATAAAGAGAGGTCAAATTTGAAGATATGGTTATACATTGTTCAAATTTGAACAAGAATCAATTTAATGAAAGATCCTGGCTTTCTAAAAATGATATGGACTAGTATAGGAGTATTGACCCTAACTCATTCTCAAGGGAAGAGGGGAGAACAAAATACAATTTTGCCTGTAACCTTGGGGCTAGATTAAAGGAAAAAGGATAAGACTTAAACCACCAAAAAGTTGTGAAAACAGTTATACTTAAAATGACAAGATTAAATTAAGTGTGTATTTCAAAACAAAATTAATCGAAATAAAATATCATTTTTTAATTTTTATAATTCTAATAGTTAATAAGCTACAAAGTAAATAAATTGTGGTTTCAATAGATGATAATAATAAACATACTTTATAATTTCAAATGTATTTGATATGGATTTATGCAGGGATGCAACAGAATACAGACATAAATATAAACACAGAGATGTAGCAGAAATAAATCTTCATTTCATTAACATCAAAGAATTGAAAGATGCTTACATACATAATGGAAATAAACTAGCTCATATGATGGTAGCTTATTTCTGAGAAGAGATGTGGTGGCCGCATGCCTCTGAACTGTGTTATAATGAGCCTCAATGAGCCTGTTTATTATTGAACAACAAAGGGAAACCCTAAACAACCAAAACCCTAACCCTAGGTGATGGAACACTAAGAGAGTGTGGGCCCCGTTGGGGTTAGTTGGGCAACCAACTTCTTGGGGTCGTGCTGCGGAGCTAAAAAAACACCGTGTAAGGGGTTAAATCAACTTCGGAAGTTTGGGGCCTGAAAAACTGCTAAAAATAGTAAATGTTGCTATAATCAAGTAAAATGATGAAACTGACTAGAGGTCTAGGTGGAATAGGTGGGTGGTCACCAATATCCACTCAGATCAATCCTCCCCCCTTAGGAAGCAACGGTCCCCATTGTGTGTAGATCCTCCATGAGGTGAGGAAATTTTTGTTGAACTTAGTCCCTAGTGAGCCACTTGCCCTGGTGAAGGAATTGGCCTACTTTGACAACTTGATATAGTTGGATCCTCTATTGTTGAGTGTTCTTGATGTGCGTATCCATGATACTTTTAGTTGTGGCATGCTCGATACAACTTAGGTTGAGCTTTTTTAGTGTCAGCTGCTCAACAACGTTGGATGTGTCTAGTAGTGGGGGAAAGTATGGCCACAACGTTAGTGATGGTGTAAGGACCATATCAGAGTGGGCGAAGCTTGCGGTGGGGCCCAACAAGGTGCTTCTTCTACAAATGTAACAAAACGTTGTTGCCCACCTAGAACTTATGTGGCACCCGATGTTGTTCATGACGCTGCTTGTACTTAGTATTCGTCCTGTCCAATACATCATGGGCCTGCTGGAGGATGTGCTGAATGACATTGTTAGCCCTATCAACTTCGCACTAGACATGAGTTTTATCTGCCTGAGGAGCTACAAATGGTATGGAAACATCAATAGGACATAGTGGCTGAAATCCCAGTCCCACCTGAAAGGGGTTGTGGCCAATTGAGTTGTGGAGAGCCTTGTTGTAGTTGTGTTGGACATAGGGGAGGCTCTCATCCCATGTGCATGGGTGCTTCGAGTTGTACATGCGTAGGATGTGCACGATCATCCTGTTGACGACCTATGTTGGTTCATCAGTTTGGGGGTGAAAGTTCGTGGACTTAGTGAGCTTGGTATCCAACAACGATAAGAGGCTTGACCAGAATGCACTTAGGAACCGACTGTTCCGATCTGAGATAATGGATTGTGCGATCTAAAAGTGTACCCATACTCATTCAAAGAAGAGTTTGGGAGTGGCTTCTACTATGATACTCTTCTTGCAAGCCACCAGAATGGCCACCTTGGAGAATTTGTCGACGACCATGAAAACACAGTCATTTCCACGCTTAGTAGAAGGAAGGCCTAACATGCAATCCATGGAAATGGATTCCCAGGGCCGACTAGGAGTACACAGAGGAGTATACAAGCCTTTATTCTTGATTGTAGGTTTGAAAATGAAGCAAACAGTGTGGGGTATGATGTACTTCCCAACATCTTGTCGAAGATTTAGCTAATAAAAATGCTTTTACAGCACTGTCACTGTCTTCTCTACCCCAAAATGTCAAGCGATCTGACTGTGGTGCACCTCCCAAATCAACTTGGCGCACTCACTTGAAGGAACATAGAGGTGCGATAGGTGGCATAACAGTGTGTCCTGGAGGTGAAAGTCTAGAACTTGCTTACCTTTAAGGAGAATTTGGTATGTGGTGTTAAATTCTGGATCACTCTTGTAAAGATGTGGTCATCCCGAAGTCTCATGTCCACAAGAGTCGAGCACAGTGGTCAACACCATAACCGACGGTCAGCTGAGGCAGTGTGCAACATTATTGTTGCTTCCCTTCTTGAACTTAATGTTCAAATGGAATTGTTGCAGATATGTGGATTATTTCTGATGGCGATCATCTTGCAACTTTCCTTGTGTTTGTATGAACTGTAAGGGTCAATGGTCTGTGCGGATGACCATCCTACACAATGGAATACATCTTGTTGTCATAGGTGGGATACTTTCAGACTGTATCTGAAAGCATATTGTTGTGGTATGCCACTAGATGCCCCTGTTGGATAAGAACTACACCAATAACATAGTCGGAGACATATGCCTCAATTTCAAATGGTTATTGCAGGTTTGGTAATGCGAGCACTAGTGCAGAGCAAAGGTGATGCTTCAACTCGACAAACACCTTTTGTTGGGATTCAGACCAAAATAATTTTTCTTTCGCTCCTCCGTTGGTGACGTGACTCAAAGGCCAAGTGATATGAGAGAATCCCAACACGAACCTGTGATAGAAATTGGCAAGACCCAGAAAGCTGCAGAGCTCATCTAGAGTGGTTAGGGCTTGTCAATACCGAATAATGTGTTTCTTGGTTGGGTCCATATGCACACCTCGATCATCAATGATGTACCCCATATATTGAACCTGGGCCATACCAAAAGTGCATTTCTCCAAATTGGGACACAATTTGTGCTAACGCAGGGTTTGGTGGACTTGTCGAATATGGTGTATGTGCTCTTCCCAATTTTGGTTGAAGATCAAGTTGTCGTCTAGGTACATTACCGCAAACGAGTTGGTGAAGGGCCGAAATATGTCATCCATCAGTTGCATGAAGGTTGTGGGGGCATTCATCAACCCAAAAGGCATGACCAGTGATTCGAAAAGGACCTCTTTGGATTTGAAGGCAGTCTTCCACATAGAGGGTTCGATTAGTACCTGGTGATTAGCATAATTCAAGTCAATATTGCTTAAATATTTCCCCCCTTAAGTTTGTCCAAAAGGTCATCAATCCATGGGATTGGATACCTATTATGGACAATGATCTTATTCAACACCCGATAGACAATACAAAGACTCCATGTTTTGTCCTTCTTTTGTACCAACACGATTTGGCTCCCACAGGGTGATGAACTTGGCCTAATGTGCCCTTTTTGCAACAACTCTTGAATCTGCCTCTTGATTTCATCATTGTCCATAACAGAGCGTCGATAGATTGGTCTATTGGGTAGTGGTGCATCTAGGGTCAGATCAATGGAGTGTTTGACCTGACAATGTAGGGGTACCCTTGTGGGTGAGGTGAAGATGTCCCTGTACTCCTCTACGACCTTGTCCATTTGTTGTTGTCGTGCTTAGGAGCCCTGTCTGGAGGTTGTGGATATTGCCACAATCTTCCTCTTGTTATGAGGGTGAACCATAAGGAAGACAAATTTCCCGGTCTGGGAATAATCTTATTGCACTATTTGGCATATATCAAAGAAAGGGTGGTAGGCAACACTACTCTAGTATTTTGTACAATTTATGACCAAAAGTAATAATAACAAAATGAAGTCTAGATTCATATACAACACACAGGGGCTTCACTCAATGAACCTTTGACATATCACGTGAATTCGTGGCATTCTAAACAATTCTTGCTACTATGATCCCAAATTTTGGTTGTGTGATATCGACAAAGCCCATTTTGTGTAGATTCATACATAAAGTTAATCAAGAGCATACAAGTTATCGTGGATCTTAACAGAGTTTTCTTTTTATTTCAAACAAAATCATTAACATAGTCTTGAGTGAAACCAAAAAAAACTATGCATTATGTTTAGAATGAATTTGACTGAGCATATACAAGATCAAAGGGTTGTTGGGAGATTTACTTTCAAGAATTAATTATGTGTTTTCTCCTTAAATATCTCTTTCCATAATTAAGATGCCATGAACTACATACTAATTGTTTGAAAGGCCAACAAATGTTCTCAAATAATAAGAAAATATTAGATATAAATTTTGTAAGCATGTTAAATACTTTTAGAGAGGGAATATATGTACATAAAGAAAGAGAGAAGATCTTATTTCCTTAGATTTAGTGGATGTTTATTGTTTGCTCTTAAAAATTACCATTAAACCACACTTTGCAGTGAGTTTTGTTAATAATTTTGCAATGCCATTACAATTTATACTTATAACCCATAACTAATTGTTTTGGCCTTTTGTGAAAGTAAATCCAAAAACCAAGGTAAAAATAACAAAAGAAATAAAAGAAATAATATAGTGAGTAAGAAACTTATAGACATTAATTGTCATGCCAACCAGGATAAATGACAATAACAGCTTAACACTTGAATTCAAGTGTCAAAAATATAATGTATCCAAGCTTTTTGGAAACCTACCTAAGCAGCAAAGACATGAGTTTGTGATAAATTTAATGTTGTTGAGTTGAGGTTTCTATGATCCATATCAAGTTTAGGAGAGATTTTTCGGCCTAAATCACAAGATCTATTATTTGTTGACGCGTTTCGAACCAAGTAGTATGGTTCATCATCAAAACAAGTTGCTCAAGTAATAAACGAAAGCTAATAAATATAAAAAATATCTAATCTTTAATCTTTCTCATAATTAACCTTATTAGAGTTAAATCTAATATAAAATGTGCAATGCCCCTTAAATTAAACATTTAAAGGGGGTCGAATCTGATCTTTCTCATTATTAATATCCACTTATATATTATAAATATACATTCCCATTAAATCAATCAATAAATTGTCCTTTTAAAATTTTATAATATTTTTTTAATTCTTTGTAGAAAACAAAAATTTAAAACTTTACGTTTTTCCAGATTTTTGACTGACCATTTTAAGGCGAGTTTGAAGCCCTCGAAAGGACGAGGAAGGGTTCTATTTTAGCTGCCACCCACCATTTTTCACCTTTTGATACATTATATTAAGGAAGTGTGAGCTGTCATGACGTCATATCTGCTTGAAAGGGCCTAAAGGACAACTATCGTCCGTGCCGTGATCGTTTTTTATACGAAGAAGAACGTGTTTGCTTTGTATTGGTTTTGAACGAAGGGTTCTGAAGAGAGAGAATGGGTGGAAAAATGCAAGATACTATATATGGCAGTGGAACCACGTGAATGTAAACCTAATATATCGATGGGAATTCATTAAATATGAATAGGATAGATAGATACGTGTCAAGGGCTGAAAGGAAGTTCTGCCGCTGCGTAAAAGGGTTTCAGGGCGCGTTGAATATTGCCAGTGCCGTGTAAAATCACGACCGCGGCACCGGCGGGAATGTTTCCCGTTAGCGTAAAGACGACACATGAATGACATGCACGACGCCGTGAAAGGGATGGGAGGGGGAGCCATCGTTAGTGCTTCGATGGATTGGCCGTCAACGTACGACCGCCCATGCAAGTAAATCCATTAGGCGGGCCCCGTCGGCCGTCTCCGCCGAACTGTCGCTTTCAAAAGCATGCCTTTACTCTTTTACTGCGACTCGAAAATTTCACTTAGTCAGGTCGCTGTCACCGTCCCACGTACGTGGGTGTTTTCTAATGCCGTTTGACTCACAAATAACAAGGAGAGTAGTCGAACGAAGTTATAATTTTGATTAGAAAATAGTGGAAATAGTGGAAATTTTATTATATATTTTGGGAAATATGGATTATAGCTATTAAACTTATCCTTTTGGTATCACTAAAATTTTGATGGTACTAAGGTTAAGTATTATATGCAGTTATTTCAAGGTATATTTAAATTGGTTTATATATTTAAAAATATAATTTAAATAATAAAAAATATAATTTTTTAATAATAATATAATTAAATTACAAAGTTTTATGGGTGATTAAAATAATGTGAAAACTAAAAAATCTAAAGTTCCAAAGTTGTGACCATGTTTATGGAAAGAATAACAAGTTGTAAATCCGCAGAAGTTTTATTAATAATTACGTGATAAGCGGGTTGTTTGTGTTGTCTAATGAGGTTATTAGTAGTTATGTCATAAGCGGGTTGTTTGTGTTTTCTAATGAAATCACAATTTTCTCAGACAACGAATTTGTCATTGAAAAAAAAAAAAAATCTGCAAGAAATTTGATTATGGGAGTGGGGCGGCGCTTCCACTTTGCAATGACCGTCCGGCACTCATGGGCACGCTCAAGCTGTCCGCTTGTAAACTCAGTCAATGTCATGCCCATCCACGACAATGTCGATGTGATAGAGGAGGTTGCAAGAAAAATGATGGGCGGCGGGTCGGCGCGAACCTACCTCCCCTGCAAATAGACACACACTCACCTCACGGGAACGTGTCCGCTTCCCCCCAAAAAAAACGGCAAGAGCTATTTCCAATCCTATAACATATTTATGACGCCTGACATGTTCGGGAGATAGCCTTTTATAACGCGCGTCCGGATAATTATAGAAAAAAAGAAAAAGCTGCGCGTTATAAAAGGCTATCTCCCGAACATGTCAGAGTGTCATAAATATGTTATAGGATTGGAAATAGGACTCGCCCAAAAAAACAGAGGTGCCACAGATTCACGCACGCTCTGCAGGGTAATTCAGGGTAAAGGCGTGTACACTACTGGTGCCAGTTGCGGTCTGTTCACGTCACATAATGGGCATCTAAGTGCATGGTTGTCGCCGTACATGAAGAAAGGGCATTTCGGTTTGTCGGGTGTTGTCCGGTCAATTTTGGGTGGATTGCTAAAAAAGAGTCATTTAACTAGATGGAGGAATTGTTTGGGTGGTTAAAAGTGGTCGGAATCTCGGCAAAAAAATTTCAAAAAATCTGTTAAGGGCAGTGTTTGAATCGTGTTTTTGATGATGAAAATAGATTCAGCACCATCAAAAATGTCTAAAACACCTAAAATTTTGAAATTTAACAACTATAACTTGGATAGATTTAACACGGTTAAAAATCTCTAGAAATCCAATAAAATTTCAGAATTAACATTCATTTCCAAAAATTTCCACCCAATTTGGTCAAAACCCTACAAAAATTTCCATCATTTGTTTTTGGGCAAAAACAACTCATTACGATTCCCAACAATGGGTAACTGGTTAAAACGGTAAGGACCATGCCGGCCATTTTATATCATTTTTTCCGAAAGGGCCGATTCCCGACCCATAATTAAGTGGCTTCCATGAAAAGATTGGGTGCGTTTTGAGTACATTTTTAACCAAAAATTTCTCCCAGGCGCATATGGCCGTGCGGATCAAATTGATGAAGGGGCTGACGCCGTGCGGCGTCGACGGCGGTGGAGAAAATGTCGGAGCACCGCAGAGTCGCAGAGTTAACACATTGGTGCGCGATAATTTTCTTGTTTTTTACAATCAACTATCTATTATCCCTACTGTGTAGCAGAGAGTTTCAATCAACGCTATCCCTACTGTGTAGCAGAGAGTTTCAATCAACGCATCTTCGTGGTAATTGTTTTCAGCTTCTTTGTTTTCTTCCGATTTTTTAATTTATTTATTTTTTCATTTTATCTAGAGAATTGGTAATTTTGGATGATCCATTGCTATTATATCATTTACAATTATTTCATTAATACCCTAAAAAAAACCAATTACCACATTTCTCGAAAAACTTAAACCCACGAAAATAAATAAAAAAATCAAATTATTAACTATACCACTAAAGATAATATCTTATAACATTTCCCACTACAATTTCAAGTTAAAAAGTCACCACCATTATTTTATATGAATCATGTTGTTTATTTCATTCTCTTCATACTGTCAAAACCATGATTGGCAGTCCTGCAAAAATGAGTTGAGATTGGTATCTATCTCTTCCAAAATTCAACGATGATGTCACTCCAAAGAGTACAATATGTTTGGAAAACAGAGGGGCTGGACTTGAATATTCTCATATAGTGCTTCAATTATGCATAAGGTTATTGGTATACACAATATTTGTCCAACTGAAAAACCTAAAATTCTCTGACCATGACATGTCATATCTTTTAGAGTTGCATATTGCCCACTTTTCCCTTTCCTCTTTGGACACACATCTCATATCTTTTAGAGTTGCATATCGCCCACTTTCCCCTTTGGACACCTGGTTATGAATGGTATGAATTTTTCAAATCACTACAAACAAAATTCACGAACTTCCTATGGGAAAGTCACTAATACCAAGGACATGATATTATTACATGGTTTCCTTTTCACCGATTCGCACACTGAGACCACCCTATCCCCACACACCAGCAAATATTTAGGTAAAGATGCCCATTACACTATGAGATCTCTAGCAAACATTCCTATCTCTTTGTAGAGTCAGATGGGTCATCATCTATAATTCATGATGGAGAGGAGAAATTCATAGATCTCTTCTTTGAAAAGAAGACCAGCTCTGAGGCAACACCTTATTCAGTTAGTTACCTATTTTCTTGCAGCCAGTTTATCATCTCGTTTCATTTTAACCACTTGTTTCATTGTTTGAGGTTGAACCATATGCACCCAACATGATATTGCATTGTTTGATGTTGAATCATATTCATCTAACATCGTATCTTAATTTAGCATTTTCATATTCTAATTATGAATATATTTTTGTTCACATTTTTGTTAATGATTTTAATTGCAAATATTTTCGTATGGATATATAATTTAGGTCAAAGTATATATATATATATAGGCTTAGTCTAACTTATAAAAGAAACAACCTTTTTCACGATTATTTTTCTGGTTAATTTTAATCAAAATATGACATAAATTTTTGTTAATGATTTTAATTGCAAATATTTTTGTATGGATATATAATTTAGGTCAAAGTATATATATATATATATATATAGGCTTAGTCTAACTTATAAAAGAAACAGTTTTTTTCACGATTATTTTTCTGGTTAATTTTAATCAAAATATGACATAAATTTTTAAAAACTTGAGTTTATATTGTTTAATGGTTTTTCATGGTGTTGAATCTATTTATGCATTAAAAAATGTATTTTGAACAACAAAAAATCTTGAAATTGTATTGATATTTTGGTGAATTTAGATGAAAAAAGCTATTTCATCTATAAATTAGATTATGCTTATATAATTATTTTTAAAAATTATAATCCATAATAGATTTAAATTCTTTATCGCTTATTTACAGTTAACTTTTTTTTAAATATAAAGGCTAAATTTTGTTTACAAATAAATGATTTTTAAAAATATGAATCAATCATAAATTTGAACTTACCATCTTTTTAAGTAAAGAGTAATTTTTTTATTATATAAAATAAGATTTGGAATATTTAAAAGATTATTTTTTTTATTTATAAATAATTTTTTTAAAGTGAAATGAGATTTGGAATATTTTATTAAGTAAATTAATAAATGTATTTATTTTAGTTAAACTTTTTAAAATGATGTTTTAACATTTATTTCCTCTCATTCAGAATATTTTAAATTTGATTGTGTGAATAAGACTTACACAGTCTTGAAATCCAAAAAAAATTACAAGAGTAAATAATAAAAAAATTCTAATAATAAATTGAAACTTTTAAGTAATGTTAAATATAAACCTTACCACTTATTCACTTTTAAGTAATGTTTAATATAAAATAGGGTTTGTTAAAACTATGAATCAATTATATGCTTCAACTGTCTATATATATATATTATATTTACAAATAACTTTTTAATTATATAAAATGGAATTTGTAAAGTTTTATAGAATAAATTAATAAATGGATAATTTTATTTATCTTGATTAATGCTTTTTTTATAAAGAAAAGTTTAGGTTAAATGTTTGTCTTCTTCCATTCAGGGGTACTAACCGTTGATTATGCAAATTAAATAAAATAAATATAAAAAATTAAATGATAAAATTTTAAACACTTATATTTCTTATTTTAGATTATTATTTTCATAACTATTTTTAATGCAAAATGAGTTTTGTTGGTGTTTGGAATCGATTTGTAATAGTCTCACTAGTGTTATGAATTCTTTAAAATTGAAAAAAAAATCAGTTTTGATAATCCTTTTTCCCAAATTTAGAATTGGTAACTCTTGATTATATGAATAGGGAAAAATAAAAAATAAACTATATGATAAAATTTTACCTACTTGTATTATTTGAGAAAGACTATTTCATATCCAACTAACTACTGAAAATGAGTTTTGTTGGTGTTTGGAATCGATTTGCAATAGTCCCACCAGCATTATGAATTCTTTAAAATTGAAAAAAAAATCAGTTTTGTTACTCCTTTTTCCCAAATTTAGAATAGGTAACTCTTGACTTATGAACAGGGAAAAATAAAAAATAGACCATATGATAAAATTTTACCTACTTACATCATTTGAGCAAGACTATTTCATATCCAACTAACTACTGACTGAATAATATAAAATAAGATTTTTTTTTTGATAAAGCTCTGATTTTAGAAAATTTGTGAGTTTTTGTTTATGAAGAAGAACCATATTGATAGTTCCAAACGAGTGGGCAAAACTTCTCCTATATGATTATTACCGAAAATATTTTCTTAATTGTTCAATATTTTAGGAAACAATTAATGCATAAAAAAATTTAAACTTTCCATCTCTCTAATAAAATTTATTTTTTACTTATCGGTAACTTTTGATATAAAATGAGGTTTGAGATTTTAGGAAACTTTCCATCTCTCTAATAAAATTTATTTTTTACTTATCGGTAACTTTTGATATAAAATGAGGTTTGAGATTTTAGGAAACTATTTGATGGGTTTCAATTTTCTATCTTTTTACCGAAGATTATTCTTTTACTTTATGAATAACCTTTCAGTGTAAAATGAGGTTCTGAAGTTTTGTAAGATTTTTGAGATACACAGATCTTCAAAACAATAAACAAGCTTGCAAGAGAAAGAAGGAAGCGAGCAAGAATTGAGAAAAGAATAAAAATTCATTCTACAATATTAGTTTTAGAATAAATACATAAAAGCAACTAAGTTAAGCTTAGTTGTACATGCAATAACTAAAGCTAACTAAAGCTAAGTGTGCTTTATCTTATGTTAATGTGTACATGTGCGACATACAAGCAATAAGTTAACTGGAGCTAATCTAGGTGCATGTACACCAACATAGCTAGTCTAAGTGCATGTACACCAACACCCCCCCTTAAGCATAACTTAGGTGAGTGTGATGCAAAATGAACGAGTCTCGGCAACACGGCCATTTTAGGTACCCATATACAATGCATAAAAAGGAGGAAAGAGGGAAAACCCAGTGGGAAGAAAACCCCCCCTCAAAATATAATGCAAAAGTAGAGAAAAGACAACTGCTAGGCAGTCGTGTCCTTCACTCCGAGACGATCTCGCAGGAATCGAAACTTCTCCTCAGTGAAAGTCTTGGTGAAGATGTTAGCAATCTGCTCGGAACTAGGACAGTACTGAAGATCGATGATCCCATCATGAATGAGTTCTCTAATGAAGTGCATGTGGATCTCGATGTGTTTGGTACGTTGCCGCTGCACTGGATCTCTGCAAAACTTTAGCGTACTTTGATTATCACACCAGATGACAGTTGGATGATGGACACTAATCCCAAGCTCAGATAGGAAATGTTGTAGCCAAATTGCTTGAATAGTGGCATTGACTGCTCCTCTATACTCGGCCTCTGCTGATGATAAAGCAATGGCAGCCTACTTCTTACTTGACCAACAAATTGGGCCGGATCCCAAACTAAGTACATAACCGGAAGTAGACTTGCGATCAATGGTGTCGCCAGCCCAGTCTGAATCTGTGAACCCGATGAGATTCAAAGAACAATTGGCTGCATAATGAATCCCATAGGTGATTGTCCCCTGGACATATCGAAGGATGCGCTTTGCAGCATTCCAGTGTAACTCATGTGGCTCCTACATGTATCTGGAAACTGCTCCGACAGCATAGGAGAGATCAGGACGGGAGTGAGTGAGATAAAGAAGACTTCCCACAAGCTGGCGATACAATGTGCAATCAACCAATGGTGTGTCTTTGCCATTCTCAAGCTTTATCCCTGATAAGAAAGGTGTGGCTGCTGGCTTGCAATCACTCATGTGAAATCGTGCCAAAAGATCTCTGGCATATTTTGGTTGAGAAATGGTAATGCCAGAATCACGCTGATGGATCTCTAGTCCAAGGAAGAAATTTAGCAAGCCCATGTCTGTCATAGAAAACCGCTTATGCAATGCAGTTTTGATGTTAGTAATGACAGAAGCGGAACTACCTGTTATCAAAAGATCATCTACGTAGAGTACTATGATCAACAAGGAGTCAATTTTCTTCAGAAAATAAACATTGGAATCAGATTTGCAGTGTACAAAATTTTGAGATAACAAATAAGAATCCATCTTTGCATACCATGCTCTAGGTGCCTGCTTGAGGCCATAGAGAGACTTCTTTAGTTTGCATACCAGAGATGAATTTTGCATGTATCCCTGTGGCTGCTCCATGTAGATTTCCTCCTTGAGATCACCATGAAGAAAGGCATTCTTCACATCCATATGATGCACCTCCCATCCTCTTGCTGCTGCAATGGAGAGAGCTAGCCGAATGGAATCCATTTTTGCCACTGGAGAAAAAGTCTCATCATAGTCAACACCATGTACTTGCTGAAAACCTTTTGCTACCAATCGTGCCTTATATCGACTAACTTGGCCATTTGATGCTTTCTTGGTCCGGTAAACCCACTTGCATCGCACAAGTTTGCGATTTGAAGGTAGCGGAACCAAATCCCAAGTCTGGTTCTCAATGAGAGAGTTATATTCCTCATCCATGGCGGCTTCCCATTTAGGATGCCCATTTGCTTCTGCATAAGTTTGTGGATCAGATCCATGCATCATTTAAGCATGCATGGGCATGGATGGCTCCATAGCTAAGAGTGCTTGCGGATCTTCCTCAAACAGAGGGATAGAGGCAGGATCATCAAGGATATCACTCATGCTGCGCCATTTTTGTGTTGAAGGTGGTCGAGAATCTTCCGAACTACATGCAGAAGTATGATCTCAATGTTCAACAACTGGTGGTCTAACAGGGGTCACAGGAAAAGACTCATCTTCATCAGAATGCTGGTCTGAAGTTTCATCTGCATACTCATCAATGAGTGGTGATGAAAATTTGGTAACAAGTTCATCTACTGGTGCATGCGAAATATCTTCGTCAAACTTTACACTCCTTTCAATAAAGAGCTCTTCAGTGTGGATATCAAGCAATCTGTACCCTTTGACTTCATCAGAATATCCAACAAACATGCATGCTTTGCTTTGAGGCTCCAAAGCCTTTCTCTTTTTTGGAGGAATGCGGGCCCATGCTTGAGATCCAAAAATGCGGAAATGACTAACTTCAGGTTGCATGCCAGTCCAAGCCTCAAAAGGTGTTTTTCCAGTAACAGATTTATGAGGAGATCTGTTTTGGATGTATGAGACACAATTAATAGCTTCGGCCCACAATTTCGACGGAAGAGATCTTGCATGCAACATGCAATTAGCCATCTCTTTCAAAGATCGATTTTTCCTTTCAGCCACGCCATTTTGCTGTGGAGTGTAAGGAACTGTATGCTGCAATTGTATGCCTGCTTCATCACAAAGATTCTTGATATCTTTGTTGACATATTCCGTCCCATTATCTGTGCGGAGTATTTTGATGCGTTTTCCAGACTGATTTTCCGCATGCGCTTTGAAAATCTTTAGATGTTGAAAAACTTCAGACTTGAGTTTCAAGAAGTAAACCCAAGTGAATCTCGTGTAATCATCTATAAATGACAACACATATCTTGCTTTGCTCATTGAAAGCACCGGAAATGGACCCATGAGATCACTGTGTACAAGTTCCAAAGGTGAAGAGGTTCTCCATGCATGCCCTTTCTCAAATTTTTCTTGTGGATGCTTTCCAAGAGCACATCCATTACAAACACCATCTGAAAATTCAATGGTTGGCAATCCTTTGACCATCCCTTGCTTACTAAGCTGTTGCATATATATGAAATTCAAGTGCTCAAATCTCTCGTGCCAAATCCTACTTTCTTCATTTGCATGCATAAGTAGCAAAATAGAATCTGATTGAGAAACAAAATCAGAAAATGTATACAGACGAGATTGATCATTTACCTTGCCAGATGCAACCTTCAAATTGGTTTGCATGTCATAAATGCTCACGGAATCTGGGGTAAATTCCACTTTCCTTCCACTGCCTGTGTGTGTCATCTGATACACTGAGAGAAGATTCACAGAAAGCCTTGGAATATGCAAGACATTTTCAAAACTTCCATCTTCGAATTGCACTCTTCCTTGTCCAGTTGCTGCAACTGCAGAATTATCCCCCATGAGAATGGGAGGACCTGAGTATGCATGTAGAGAAGAAAAGGATTCTTTTGAAGAAGCCATATGATGTGAAGCTCCTGAATCGATGATCCATTCTTGTGGTGCAGAATGAAGAGCAATCAAAGCATGCCCGTTACTTCTTGGATTTGGTGCTTTTTCTCCAGACTTCTTCTTAGCATTCTCAGGAATGTGGTCTCCAAGATTGTGTTGTTGGAGTGTCTGCGCCATAAGATCTATAGTCTTCTTCATGCATGCAGATTCAGGATGAAAACCACGGTGGCAATAATTGCACATTGATTGCCCTTTCGTTCCTTTCCTTTCCTTTGAGCCAGATGATCCATCAGGGGGTTTGGGATGTCCTCCCTTTCTTGGATCAGGATCCTTCTTCCCTTTTCCTTTCTGATGGTCTTTGGAATTTTCCTTTCCTTTGCCATGCACAGTAAGTGCATGCGCTTTGGAATTTTTAAGTGTGCCCATTTTGATGAGCTTATCTTGCTCATGCATCAAAGACTGAATAAAAGAATCCAGTGAGGGCATCTTCCAAGCTGCACTAGTTGCAGATCTGACTGTGTGAAATGTAGAGACGAATACTACATACTCTGGACCAAGTTTTGATAAAATGGAAAGAATCAACTGATTTTCTTGCTTGGATTTGTCGATCCCTCATCCTTTCAACTAAACCAACAAGGCTTTATACCTTGTGAAAAAATCTTGAATGTTCTCAAAGTTTCTCGGATCTAATGAGTTTAACTCATTTTCGAGAATGTGACCTTGCATTTCATCCTGTTTTCCAAACAATCCTTCCAAAATTTTCCATACTTCATTTGGAGTTGAACATGATTCAACATGAAAAAGCAGTTCCGGAGAAATAGATAAACATAGGATGCCGAAGGCCTCGTCCATGCGATTGAAATATCTTGTTTTCTCCATTGCCGATGTTGGTTCAACTTCCGTTTCCATGGTTATTCGAAATAAGCCTCTACTTCTGAGATGAAGTTGAATCGTTGGCTTCCATTCGAAATAATTATATGGAGTGAGAATTGCCGATTGTGGAAACTCCAATTTAGACTCCATTATTTGTTGTTGCTTCAATCTTCTGAACCTGCAAATAAAATTGCTTGTGCACTGATTACAAATCCCTGTGCTCTGATACCATGTAAGATTTTTGAGATACACAAATCTAAATCTGCAAAACAATAAACAAGCTTGCAAGAAAAGGAAGGAAGCGAGCAAGAATTGAGAAAAGAATAAAAATTCATTCTACAATATTAGTTTTAGAATAAATACATAAAAGCAACTAAGTTAAGCTTAGTTGTACATGCAATAACTAAAGCTAACTAGAGCTAAGTGTGCTTTATCTTATGTTAATGTATCATGTGCCACATGCAAGCAATAAGTTAACTGGAGCTAATCTAGGTGCATGTACACCAACACAGCTAGTCTAAGTGCATGTACACCAACAAATTTTCGCTAGATAAACTAATAAATGGGAAAAAATATTTATTTTGGTTAATATTATTTTTGGTGAAATAAATTCCGATTTTGATGAGTTCTTTTCCAAATTCAAGATATTTAGTTCTTAATTATATGAATAGGACTCAGAAGTCACAGCGCAATAAAAAAAGAATGATGAATTTTTAAAATTATTGTTCAAAAATATCCGTCCCCAAAATATTTAGAAACCTGGATAATTGTGTCTGAGTTTTCATTCATACTTGCCTATCTTTTGTTGAAGCGTTCATTCATATTTTATAACCATTTCCGCCCGATTGATTTAGATTGTTGTCACATTTTCTGCTCGACTGTTTTGTCAAACCTTTACTGTCGGGGCCGACCTTAGTTTACAGCTGGAATATTCTTCACCCAGCAAAATTGAAGTCTGTAATTGGGTGTTCGGCGAACCTTCAAACCCACCACAGCGGAGGTCCATAAAATCTTCGACTGAATAAAAAATCGCAATAAATCCCTCGGAAAAAACCAAAAAAATAAAATAAAAAATCTGAAAGGGTATTAGATCCAAAATATTCATAGTTCATAAAATCTTCAACCGAGTAAAAATCGCAATAAATCCCTCGGGGAAAAAATAATAATCTGAAAGGGTTTCCTATCTGAAGAGATCCAAAATATTCAGGCAAAACAGCCATTTACCCCAACAAATTGATGCATCTAGCTTTGGCGCACAGAGGCATTAGGATCTCGTTAATTATTTCAAAAGTCTAAAACACACTCTTAAAAAATAATTTATTTTGTCAGGTCACATTATTGTCGTTCAGTTGATTGAGTTTTCGGTTTGTTAACAAAATCGTTTTATTAAACACCATTAGAGATTGTTGGACCAAGAATGAACATGGTTAGTATTTGGGAGCTTTTCAGGATAGGTTTGGGTTAATTTTAAACGTAGATTTATTAAAATCACAAGTAAATATAGATTCATTATGCACCCAGCGTGCATGATATGACGGCTGGGGCGGATGGCTTTAGCTCCTCCAGTCGAACCCTGCGGAAGTCTCCCCTTCGGCGTTATGTGACGGCTTTGTCGTATCTGCCGGCTTCAGCCGTAATCTGCCTGGCTTCGGCCTTATGGCTTTCGCTCCTCCAGTCGAACCCTGCGGAAGTCTCCCCTTCGGCGTTATGTGACGGCTTTGCCGTATCTGGCGGCTTCAGCCGTAATCTGCCTGGCTTCGGCCTTATTGTATTCTGGCTTCGGCTGTATTCTGACTGGCTTCGGCCTTATTGTATTCTGGCTTCGGCCGTATTCTGACAGGCTTCCGCCATATTGGAATCATGAGGGCTTCGGCCATATATGGATTTTCTTATATGGATTTTCTTTTCTCTCTGGAAAAAAATAGATTCATTATAATCACGAGTTTAAATTTTGAGTAAATATAGATTTATTATAATCACAAAATTTGATTTGATCCGGGTATTTTTCCTTAGATCCGGGTATTTTTTCCTTATTTGTATAGTCTTTGCAATGACTTAGACGTGACTTCGAAATTTTTGAAAATTAAATTTATTAAAATCACAGGTTTAAATTTGAGAGTACTAGGTGTTTTTCCCATTTTGTGTAGTTTCCACAATGATTTAATTTTTTTTGAAAATGTTAGATAGCAGTAAAAAATATACACGATCTCGCCCACATTTGTATAACCAAATTCTGAAGAAAAAAAAACACCCCAATAGAATGAATCGCCTTGATTTTACTGAACACAAAATACCAGAATGTATATACACAAAAACGCCTGCTCTAAAATGACTGAAAACTTTCAGATAATGATAGGATACCAAACTGTACATGAAATGAAATGAATACTCGGAGAAAGGACTCAAAAATTGGCTGTGTTGGGTATTCAGGGCATAGGCTTAGACGAAGCAGTGCGCAGGTCTCATTTAGAGAAAAGTTGTTACTCCTTCCTCCTGCCTCCCGAAATTTACAAATTCGTCAGATAAGTTACTCGACATCGTTTGCGGCCGGGGGCAGATTAAGATCCAGCAAAAACGGCGCCTTCTGCCGTGCCGAGCTACAGATCTCTGCATCATCCTCCTGCTGCAGGGAATCACGAGATATCATGAGATCGATACCGAACAAAAGTTTCCCCCTTTTATTGGAGACCGTCTGATTCTCTTCCGCCGAATTTCGTGAGGCGGATCCCCTGGTAACGCAACTAGAACCGCCGCCTTGATTGTTGTCGGTGGGTGAAAGCGACCCAGCAGGAGCGCAAGAGAATGAAACTATGGCTGGACCTTGATTCGAATAGAAATATGGCCGCAGGGGCCATTGGTTTTGGATTTGACCAGAGGCGGCGCTGGTGGTGCTATTGCTCGACAGGGCGGCGCTGCTGCTGCCCTTGGTGCTAATGTCATTGTGGGGAGACAGAAGAAAATTAGTTTTCGCCTTGGCCCCGCGGAGATTTCTAGCAGCGTTATCGTAGGCTCGGGCGGCCTCCTCTGCAGTGTCAAAAGTGCCCAGCCAGACTCTGGTTTTCTTCAAGGGATCTCTGATCTCGGCGGCGAATCTCCCCCACGGCCTTTTCCTCACTCCTCTGAAATGCGTTTCCTTCACAGCCGACGACGCCTCTTCCTCGCAGCCGCCGATCTTCATCTTTAAACCCACTCTCGCCATCTGTATGGTGTCTACGGCCATGGCGATCGGACTCTGGATATCCCGTCTCCCTCGATCGTCACGCGCTCGACTCCTGCCCACTGCAACCGGAAGAACAAACTCAAAAAGCACACAACTCTTAAAACTGTTGACGCCCGCACTTTGTTTGCAATAGCGATGAGGAGAGACACCTGCACTCCAACATCGGTTGGTGTATTTATAGCGTTTATTTTCTGCGCCGGTTCACGCTTCTTATTTTTTAAAGTGCCATCATGATTCTGCATGGCATGAATGCTTCGCTTCGCCCGCGACATGCCATGTGTGAGCCGCGGTATCTGCCGGCGGTGGACTGGACTAGGAAGGAAATTTTTGAAGGATGACGACATCGATTCCATCCGCATTCTGCACAAAAGACGGCGGCGGCCCGCCTTGACCCTTCGTGGATGCCAAACCTTATTGTTCGGATTTCACACGCACCGGGATTTGGAAGTAAAAAATTGTTAAACTGTAATAATTTTGATAATGTTTTTCTGATTAATATTTCAAATGTGGTTAATTCTCAGAATAAAGGTCAATAAACCACTAAATGGTTAGACGCGTCATTAAAACATTGTTGCTAATAAAAAAAGGTCGTGAGTTAAATTTTCCCAATATTTTCTTCGTCAAATTCGATGATTGAGTTAACTGTAAGTTATCCCTTCGAATAAAGATGACTCGGACGTAGCAATTCTGGCCCACCACATTAAAATTTTTTAAGAGGATCATTCCGCCGGCATAAGATGATCCGTCGTTTCGTGAAAGTAGGCAGTCCTGGGGTGGGTCCGGGTTCTGGAAAGGGAGAGACGGGGAGGACGGGACAGCCTTCGTCATATTGTGAGTGTGGGTCCAATGAGCCCTACTTGTTCCAGTCCCGGGCCCCCCTCTCGTACTACCACCGATATCCTTTTCACGCTGCTACTGTTACGCCGTTTCGTGAACCACTTGTCGCCAAGAGGATTAAAAGGAAGAGATGCCGCAGCCGGTCACCCCAACAACGGCGGCGGTTCAGCCTGCAGGGAAAGCGGGCGGCAGCTTACTTCCATTGCTGTTGAGTGGGAACCACAGCCGCAGCGTTGGGCAGACTGCTTTTACCATGTCATTTGTGTCGTCACAATCTCACAAATGAGGCATCTGCGCGGATACTGAGAATATGGGCACGCGTCACTTTGCGATATGAGGGAGTGGACGATTATGATTCGTAGATGCGGACGATTTTGACTCTAAAGTGGGTCGCTAGGTCGGCATCGACCTCGGCGGCCCGCCATAGCTTCGAGCAGAAGTCTAAGCAATTAGATTTTTTGGGTTGGTTTTTGGTTTCAATCAATTTTGTTCACATTTTAGTTAGAAATTGAAATAATATTCTTAAATAAGTATAATTTCAGTGTTCTAAAAGTTTTCTAAAATATTACATTTATTTTTATTTTCAAAATACGATGTAAATGATTGAATATCATGATCTAGATTTTGCTAAAAAAATAATATCACCAAATTTTAATTAAAAACAAAATATTACTTCATAAAACTGCACCTTGTTTGGATAACTTTTTCATCATTTCACTAAAAATAATGTCACCAAATTTTCATTAAAAACAAAATATGACCTCGTAAAACTGCACCTTGCTTCAATAATTTGATCACCATCTCACTAAGAATAATGTCACCAAATTCTTATGAAGAAACAAAATATTACCTCATAAAACTACACCTTACTTTGTTTTACACCTTACTTGGATGAGAAGGGCACGTCATCTATATTTTATAAAACCCTAAAAATTTGTTATTAACATCATATGGTGGCATATGAAGTTAGTATATGACTAATATCAAGCAGTGTGTAGTAAGCCACTGATTGGTTTATTATAAACTACACATTGCTTTGATGAAAAGGGCATGTCATCTATATTTTATAAAACCATAAGAAATTGTTATTAACAACATATGGTGGCATATGAAGTTAGTATATAACTAATATCAAGCAACATGTAGTAAGTCAATGATTGGTTTATTATAAACTACATCTTGCTTTGATGAAAAGGGCATGTCATCTATATTTTATAAAACCATAAGAAATTGTTATTAACAACATATGGTGGCATATGAAGTTAGTATATAACTAATATCAAGCAGTGTGTAGTAAGCCAATGATTGGTTTATTATAAAGTACACCTTGCTTTGATGAAAAGGGCATGTCATCTATATTTTATAAAACCATAAGAAATTGTTATTAATAGCATATGGTGGCATATGAAGTTAGTATATGACAAATATCAAGCAGTGTGTAGTAACCCAATGATTGGTTTATTATTGGAAGAAATCCTAATTTAAGTTATAAAATCAAAGTTTTCCAAAACATTAAATTTATTTTTACATTCAAAAATATCATTTGCATAGTTTTCAAAATTATATTAGATGAATTTGAAAAGATAAATATACATGTAAAGATGTAGTGAATCTAATATTTGAAATTTCGTCTATTAATATAGATGAGACCACCAAAATATGCTAATATTTTTTATTTGTGACCATAAAATAAATATTTGGATTACAAAAAGAAATTACTTTGACAAAGTTCAATAAGAAGCACACCTATAAGATTAATGGAAGAACAATACGATCTCATTAAGAATGGTGTTGCCAAATTCAAATAAAAAGTGAAAATGTCACTACATAACACTACTTCTTACTTAGATGGGAAAAGCATGACATCTCTACTTTATAAAATATTAAAAAATATTATTAGTAATGTAAATATTAAAAAATATTATTAGTAATGTAACATGTAAAAACAATATATATATATATATATATATATATATATATATATATATATATTATTTGTTAGATGAAAATATTTGTTAGATGAAAATAGGGTGATATTCAATGGATGAAAACCAAAACAAAATATAATAAACCAATTATTAACCCACTCTATAATACTCAATATTAGCCATATATCACTCTCAAGATTTAAGGGAAAATTTCATTTCAAACCCAAACTCTAAATCTACTCAAGTACTTAAAAGTGGATAATTGTGATTTAAGATTTACTCATAAGCTCGTAGATAAGATATACAACCAATGAAAGTAAGTCTTTACTCGAGCATTTCCACTACCAATTCCAGTGTCTAAAATTTTCGTGTTTGAAATCGATTTACAAATAAAAAAAATCATATTCTGAATTCTAAACAGGGGGAGGAATTGCCCAAACAGCCCAAAGTGTCTAAAATTTTCGTGTTTGAAGTCGATTTACAAGTAAAAAAAATCATATTCTGAATTCTAAACACGCGTAGGAATTGCCAAAACAGCCCAAAATAGTCAGAATCCCATAAAAAAAAATCAATTTTTTTTAGAGACAGTGTTTGAATCATGTTTTTGATAGTAAAAATAAACTCAACACCATCAAAAACTTCTAAGACACCTAAAATTATAAAGTTCAACAACTTTTACTTGAATTTACAAAATTCCCTACTAATTTTTTCAAAATATAACTAGAATTTCCATAACTTTCAACCCAGAAAAACATAATCGTTAGATTAAAAAATTCTAAACTACTAAACGCTCACAATTAAATTTGAACGAACTGGCATTTCGATGATTCTTCCTCGAACGAACTGGCATTTCAACGATTCTTCCTCGCATGATGATGGATACGGCGCAATTTAAATACTTGGTATCAAACGCCATTATTGACAAATCGAAAGCCATAAAACCGACGGCACCTCGATGATGGTGACGGCGGCACGCCCGCTTTAAAAGATGGGTAGCTATCCACTCAGTAAATTTCGTTAAACAAAATCGCATTCAAAAAGTCGCCCGTCCAAAATTTATATCTAAAATTTTGGATAGATATTTTGCAATGACAATTGTGATGGTTACGGCAGGATGCATTAAATTTGATTACTATACTTACAAATCCTTTCAAAGGAACCGAAAGTCTAAAGGCAACACCCAAGCAAAGTGAAAGCTGCTTAATACATTAGTGACTCTTCCATAAATCAAGATTTGATTAAGAAGCGTCAAATTTCCATTTACCAAGATAATTAAAATATATATAATGATCATTATTAATTTAGATACCTAGAGTGTTTATAAAAGATTTGATACTCTTGAATCTTGGAAGTGACAATGACCAGACTAACCAGGATATTATTTTTTCTGCCAGGATATTATTTTTTCTGATTTAAAAAATGGTGTTAAAAAATGTTAAGAGTAATGTAATGTGAAATATATATATAAACAAATTCATCGTTGAATATAAGCAGAGTAATGTAATGTAGAATATATATATATATATAAACAATATTATTATTGTTTCATTTAATTGAATCCATCTCATATGTTATTTGAATATTGTGAATATCTTTAGATGAAAAATAAAACCCCAATATCGAGACAACACTAGAGAGAATTTTTATGTGAGTGACCCCTTCTTTATGCTAATAACTACCGTTGCTTAATTTATTTTTATGCTCCAAGATTATACACGATTAGTATTATTTCTCCTTCTTTCACACATAATTATTTAATATTATTATTATTATTATTTAATTTAAAATGTGGTTTTTTTATAAAGATATTTGAGTTACATAATTTTTAATGAATAAATTATATATATATTTAAAAAACTATTTCAAAATTATTTAACATCAAAAAATATTTAATGGAAACTTGTTAATAGAGGTAAAAGGTAATTAATTCAAGCAATTCATTACTTATTTAGCCTAGCAACTTCATTTTTCAATATTGATTTTACTGGGCAAACATATTGAACATATTCTCCATAACTTTACTTGATAAGGTAGCCATATTCAACATATCTCTCACAAATATGCTTTGCAGAGGCAACCTGTAACGCCCCAGTTAATTGCTAGTGTTTAAATTAAAAACAGTAAATTTAACTATTGGTTATGGTTATGTTTGGTAAAACTGGATAATTATTATTGTTGTTACTGTTTCAATTAATTATAGTTATAATTGCTTGGTGCCAATGAGTGTGGCTTGGAAATAAAACCAACTGCTAATGATTATAGAGTTTCCTCATCAGAGGGGTATTAGAACTAAAATATGACATCTGTCAGAAAGGGAAGAAACCCTAACTACTTTCAGATGGCGGTTGAGCCCTCATAGAGGAAGGATACTTAATGGTAAAAGAAACAGGAAAAGAGGTTGCTATGTCTGGTAAGGACCAGATAGCAAGGCTCTGGAAAAGTTGCAATTTGGCAGCGAACGCTACGTCTGGTAAGGACCAGATAGCGCATGTTGGGAGCAGAGAACTCCCTGAATAAACCGCTATGTCTGGTAAGGACCAGATAGCGTAACTTTGGCAGTGCCAAAGAGTTGCAGATAGCAAGAATCTTGCAGGGTGCTTGGGGGTGGAAGGTCGAGGAGGACCCTCCTAAGGTCGGGAGGTGGACAAGCGCACTAAGAGGTTTGCCTCTGAACAGGTATGTACAACAGAGAGCTTGGTAGTCTGTGTATATGCTGACAATTGAATTAAAAAGTTTATGACAGGACAAAGAACTGTAAACTGTACAAAGAAAATATCTTTTGGTAGATGCAAGTAGAATAAAGACTTGAATTATGTTAAAATATTAATCTTAGAAAGGAGTGAAATTCCTTTATGACTGCCATAAAGAAAGAATAGTGCAACAGGAAGAAACGAAAACCAGAAAGAGTAGGGTCAACAACCCTTTCTCTGGAAATGATTTCCGAGTATACTGCGTAAATGATATAAAGAAAGAATTCCGTATACAATCATTACAGGAACGAGAATCTAATCAAACGATAATCCATTAAATGATAAAAAGAAAACTAAATATATATATGTATGAATCCACAGAGCAGTTCCTTCGAATCCAAGGAAACAAAAGCAGGTCGACAAAATAAACAAACCATGTGTTAACAGAAATATTCTCTGAAAATAGTGGCTGTAGGTTCTGTTGAATACAGAAGTTAGAACAAGAATTAAATGTCATGCATTAACGAGATAAGGAGGGTAACTTGTACCCACACCCGAATCTTGACTACCTTGTGCCAATGTTCCAATTTAACTGCAGAACCCCACGGTGAAATGGGTGGTCGTGGCCGGTATGGACAGGGTAGAGAAACCGACAAATACTCGCCCATATGAAACAATAAGCCATTATTAAACAAATGAACATAGCATGTAAGTAATGGAGATAATATTGCTAATCGAGAAATAGGAATTAACAGAAGTCCTACAGTACCAGCATATGCAATGAAAGTCTCCTGTGAACAACAATATTCTTATGTTAAAGGAAAGTTCGGTATTAACCAATAGAAGTCCAAAATCCATTATAAAACTGTAGCACCTTGTTATGCATATACAAATAAACACATTAACCAGTCAAGAAATTACAAATAGTTGTAACCGCCCAAATGGAAACATAAATGTTCAGGATAAAACCCTCGGCCCTGTATCAGATACATGGTAAAAATACAATACAGCAAGCGCAGTCCAGCAAGCGCAGTCCGGAACGGACAATACCGATATCCCAGTATTGGGCAAATCCCAAGTTTGCCACGGTGAAAACCAGAGCGGGGACTCTGTTACAGTCACATTCAAGGAGTGACTCAGAACGAAAAAAAAAAGAAAAGGAAAACACCATAGCTCGATCAAGTCGGCCGAAACCAATTTCAGAGTTACCCACAAACTTTCTGTACATAAGTCGTCAGCATTCTCTTACCAGGAAACAGAAGAGAACAGACGGAGTTGTGTCCACCATGCGCAGGTCTCGATACCCGTATCTCGCACCTGCAAGGACAGGGAAAAATGAATGTTAGAACCATGGTAAAACAAACAAAAAGCCAAACCATAAACGAAGGAGCATTACTGTGGATTAAGAAGTGCATGTTACCGCGGCCATGGCCAACGGGTGAATCCCTATCTCCTTCTCGGCTGGTTATGCAAATGGTCTGCGCCGGGTGAAATTCCAATCGCCAGAGACCTGCCAAGGCCGGGAGTCAAAGTGGAAATGATCTGCAATGGCCAAATGCGGCATGGGAAAACCCTTTAGACCTATTACCCTTACCTGGAAAGATAACAACCGTCGATCTGGAAAACATCATCTTCACCGTTGAAATGGGCGCGGGATTTCTCCGATGAATGCTGTCACATGGGTCATTCGTGCCAAGTACCAGGCACAATAAAGTCCCGTCTTTAGCGTTGGTAATCGGAGCAGTCCTGGCCGGTTGCAGCTTAGGCCAGCTGGCTGGTTGCACGCCAGGTGGACACCCTAGGAAAGCCCAGGTTCCAGAACGCCAAGTTGGTGACCGGAAAACGTTATCGGAAGTGAGCTCTCCAGCGAACCCGGGAAACCAGACCTGGCTGACGGAGTGTTGGCACGGGTAATCTCGTATGCGGGTGGAATATAATAATGACAATCGCAGAACCGCAGGCCGAGGATTTAAATAACGCATCAAATCATTCAACCATAATAGAAAGTGTAACCAAGATTTCCCTGGATACTTCTCGAGACTGCGGGAAGGTTTCATAAATTAATAATCAACCAAGCATTATATTATACCATGGTAAACGATACATGCATACGCCTAACCAATAGTGCACACGATAAATGATTGCCGTGGATAATAATTATAAAATGCTAGGTTTAACTGTTTAAATGCCGTGAGTATAGTGATGGTGAAACATTGGTATTAACATTGTTGTGAACATAGTTACCAAGAGTAATTCACCTTAAGCAAAGTATATATATATATGTGTAATTGTCTATAGGGAATTTTTTTTTTTTTTTTTGTAGAGGTCTTACAAGTGGTATCAGAGCGAGGTTGCAACTCTGTGACCTCGGGTTAACCATAACTGAGAAACTGATATGATTAATTGAATTAATGAGCAAGTAGGGATTATCCCATGATATATTGCATGTAACATCTGTGGAAAAGAAACTAATCTTTTGAACAGGTGACAGCAAAATGAGGAGAACGAGCAGTGCTCCTCATGGAAATGTGGACAGACCAGACAGCGTCACCCACCCTCAGGGAAATCCTGAGATTTGGGTGCAGCTAGGGGAGGAGGCACGCAGCACCAACTTGACCATATTGGAGACAGTTCAAGAATTGAAGAACGAGATGGCTCGTTTACGAGAGGACAACACCAGATTGACCATGGAACAGGAAAGGATTCTGAAAAGTTTATCAGATAAACAAAACCAGCACCAGCCTAACCCCAGTCCGGAGCAAAAGCATGTATCAGAAGAACCAGATTACCATACTGATCAGGACGAAACGAAGGGTAGGGTGGAGGCTCGAGGTGAGAAATCTGACAATGCTTCTGAGCATCAAACCTCAAAAAGGCAGCGGATAGAACTACAAGGAGAGTTTCGGAAGATTAAGCTGCCGCATTTTGATGGGGAGTCCGAGGAGGCTGCAGAAGCCTGGCTAATAAACATGAACAAATATTTCCAAGTTTACGAATATGACCACCATCTTAAGGCACGGCTGGCTATTTTCCAGCTGCAGGCCAAAGCTACATTATGGTGGGAGGAAGTTAAGATGGTGTGGGGAGTGAGCGAACAGGATATAACTTGGGAAATTTTTCAGAAGTACTTCAAGGAGAAATACTTGACTGAACGCTTTTACGATGAAAAAGCACGGGAATTCCATGATCTGCGGCTTGGGCAGCAGACCATGGATGAATTCATTACCAAATTTACATCCCTGCTCCGCTATGTACCGTATATTCGGGAGGAAAAGGCAAAAGTGCAGCGGTTTGTTAGCAGTCTACCCCAAACAATGCGGGAAAGGATTGAATTTGATAACCCGAAGACCATGGATGAATCGATTCGGAAAGCTAGAATATGCTATCAGCAGAATAAACAAAGGGGAGATAGCTTTGGAAAGCGTTGGGTGGATAGAAAGGGCAGCAGAACCACTATGGGAATTAAGGGAGCTCGTGGCAGTTTCAGCAAAGGAGGTTCAAAAGGGCCCAGCAGTAGGAGTCAGTCTAGAAATCAGCTCAGAATGAAACCACCTAATGAGCCCAAATATAGCGAGCAGCCGGGCAGAGTTGATAATGAGGGGACAGTTAGACCGCCAGTACAGTGCTGGGGTTGTGGTGGGCCACATTATATCAAGAACTGTCCTCACCGAAAGGGTAGTGATCAGGTGTCCCAGGTTTATGAAGCTTCTACAGTGGGTGATGTGGCTCGGTCCATACCAAGAATAAATGCTGCTCTCGAGGACCGTCAAGCTGATTACCAGCCAACGATGGTAGAGTTCGAAGGTAAGATTTTTGATCGAACTGTTTCTGTTTTAGTAGACCCAGGAGCTACATTAAGTTATGTTAGCCCCAAAATAGTGGAAAGCTGTAATTTACAATCTGTTAAGTTTAAGAGTCCATGGTTGGTTCAGCTAGCTACCGGGGCCAAAAGGCGGGTGCTGGCCAAGGTCAGCAACTGTCCATTAAAGATAGCTGGACAGACAGTGACAGCGGAATTAAATGTACTTCCTCTCGGCTCTTATGATGTGTTAATTGGAATGGACTGGCTGGAAAGGCGGTGGTCCATAATAAACTGCAAAACCAAGACAATCTCCTACCGGGATGAAATGGGAAATGAACAGGAAATTCAAGGTATTCTGAAGCCAGTTCAGATTCGACCAATTACTGCCTCACAACTGGCTAAATGCATCCGGAAAAAGTGTCAAGTATATGCAGTTCAAGTGGGTCATGCAAAATCTGAAGATAAAGATAATGCACTGGAAAACATACCGGTAGTGCAGGAATTCGCAGATGTGTTTCCTGAGGAAATACCAGGATTGCCCCCTAAAAGAGATTTGGATTTTACCATAGAGCTGGTGCCTGGTGCAGCCCCAGTGTCTCGAGCACCATACCGGATGAGTGTGCCGGAGTTAACCGAATTAAAGATGCAGCTGCAGGAGCTGTTGGACAAGAAATACATCCGTCCCAGTGTATCTCCCTGGGGAGCCCCAGTACTGTTTGTTAGGAAGAAGGATGGAACACTCCGTATGTGCATAGATTATCGCCAGCTGAATAAATTGACAGTGAAAAACAAATACCCACTACCCCGTATCGATGAACTGTTCGATCAGGTGAAAGGGGCGACGATATTTTCAAAGATCGATTTGAGATCTGGTTATCATCAAATCAGAATTAAGGAAGAGGATGTAGCCAAAACTGCTTTTCGAACCCGTTATGGACACTATGAGTTCGTGGTACTACCTTTCGGGTTGACCAACGCACCTGCAACGTTTATGTGCCTGATGAATAGTGTTTTCCATCAGTATTTGGATAAATTCGTATTAATTTTTATTGATGATATACTGATATACTCTCGGAATGTTAAAGAACATGAAGAGCATCTCAGACTTGTGCTACAGACTCTACGGGAACATCAGTTATATGGAAAATTTAGCAAATGCGACTTTTATAAAAAGCAGATCCAGTATTTGGGGCACATCATCACCAAGGAAGGCATTGTTGTAGACCCTGAAAAGATTAAAACCATAATGGAATGGCCAACACCAAAAGACGTGGCTGATATCAGGTCTTTCATGGGGCTGGCTGGATATTATAGGCGGTTCGTGGAAAAATTTTCCAGGATTGCATACCCCATCACCTCCTTGCAAAAGAAAGGGAAAATCTTTAAGTGGACAGCAGAGTGTCAACAGAGCTTTGAGCGACTTAAACACTTGCTCACTACTGCACCTGTGCTGAGCATTGCAGACCCGGAAAAGGATTACGTAGTCTGCACAGATGCCAGCAAAGAAGGTGTAGGGGGGGTGCTGATGCAAGAGGGGAAGGTGATCGTGTATGAATCCAGAAAATTGAAGGAACATGAACAGAAGTATTCAGCCTATGATCTGGAACTCACTGCTGTTGTACATGCGCTAAAAATGTGGCGCCATTATTTGGTGGGAAGAAATTTTTTATTGATGACAGATCATCACAGCTTAACTAGCTACTTAAGTCAACCAACTTTAAATGCTAGACAAGCTAGGTGGGTGGACTTTTTGGGCAGTTTTGATTTTGAAATCAAACACTTAAAAGGGAAAGAGAACCGGGTGGCGGATGCGTTAAGCCGAAAAGCGCATTGTCTTTATGAAATTGGTCTTAGTGAAGGACGGTCTACCCTTAGCAAAGAAATTATAGAGGCAGCTGAGGAAGATCAAATCTACCAGCAAAAGAAACAGCTTGTGCAGAATTCAAACACCCATATCATGCAACAAGGTTATGAGTTGGACGCGGCAGGCCTTTTACGTTACAAGAAAAGAATATGTGTACCCGACCAGGGTGATATTAAGAGGAAAATTCTGGATGAGAATCATAAAAGTCCTTATGCGGGACACCCGGGATATCAAAAGTTAATCACTTCGCTTCGAAAGGAATATCATTGGCCAGGCATGAAAAGGGACGTAACGGAATATCTGGCACGATGCATAGAATGTCAGCTAATTAAAGCTGAACATCAACACCCCGCGGGTTTGTTACAACCATTACCCATACCAGAATGGAAATGGGAAGTTATTACCATGGATTTTATTACAGGGTTACCGAAGTCTAAGAAGAGCAATGACTCTATTATGGTTGTAGTGGACAAACTCAGCAAGACAGCCCACTTCATACCGGTGCAATCTACGTATCGTGCAGCCCAAATCGCAAATGTTTTTATGCAGAACATATTTAAGCTCCATGGGCTGCCAAAGACTATAATATCTGATCGCTATGTCAAATTTACATCAGCGTTTTGGAGGACCCTGTTTGAAGGTCTGGGAACTCAATTAAATTTTAGCACCGCATACCATCCGCAGACGGACGGACAGACTGAGCGGGTGAATCAAGTGTTGGAGGACATGTTGAGATCTTATGTGATGCAACAACCCACTCGGTGGGAAGAGTATTTGCATCTAGTGGAGTTTTCTTATAATAATGGATATCATGCATCCTTACAGATGAGCCCCTTCGAGGTACTTTACGGCAGGAAATGCCGCACGCCATCCAGTTGGAGTGGACCGGAAGACAGACTCATGTTGGGTCCCGAAATGTTAAAAGAGATGGAGGCAATGGTTAAGAGAGTGCGGGTTAATTTAAAAGTGGCTCAAGACAGACAGAAAAGTTTTGCAGATCGTAAAAGGACCTTTAAGGAATACCAAGTGGGGGAACATGTATATGTTAGAATTCGAGCAAGGAGAAGTGCTTTACAATGGAATGGGTGTGCCAAATTGGCACCCCGTTTCTGTGGGCCTTTTCAGATTTTAGCTCGAGTGGGGCCGGTAGCTTATCAGCTAGCCCTACCTAGCCATATCCGGGTCCATAATGTCTTCCACGTGTCAGTTTTAAAAAGATATGTCTACGACCCTAAACACATAATTAGCTGGCAGGACATACAGGTATGTGGATGCTGTGAGAAGCTTAAACTACAAGTATTTGCCAGGAAAACACTGACCAGGTTGTTGTGTGTTTCAGGTGGAACCGGAAGGAGAATTCCTAGTCGAGCCGGTGAGCATACTAGATCGGAGAAGGGTCGTGCTGCGGAAACGAGTCATCACCCAGGTTAAAGTGCAGTGGCAGCACTTTGGGCCAGAAGAGGCCACCTGGGAGGATGAACAGAGCATGAAAGTAAATTACCCCGAACTGTTTATGGGTGAACAACATCGGGACGATGTTGAGCTTCAGGAGGGGGAGATGTAACGCCCCAGTTAATTGCTAGTGTTTAAATTAAAAACAGTAAATTTAACTATTGGTTATGGTTATGTTTGGTAAAACTGGATAATTATTATTGTTGTTACTGTTTCAATTAATTATAGTTATAATTGTTTGGTTGCCAACGAGTGTGGCTTGGAAATAAAACCAACTGCTAATGATTATAGAGCTTCCTCATCAGAGGGGTATTAGAACTAAAATATGACATCTGTCAGAAAGGGAAGAAACCCTAACTACTTTCAGATGGCGGTTGAGCCCTCATAGAGGAAGGATACTTAATGGTAAAAGAAACAGGAAAAGAGGTTGCTACGTCTGGTAAGGACCAGATAGCAAGGCTCTGGAAAAGTTGCAATTTGGCAGCGAACACTACGTCTGGTAAGGACCAGATAGCGCATGTTGGGAGCAAAGAACTCCCTGAATAAACTGCTATGTCTGGTAAGGACCAGATAGCGTAACTTTGGCAGTGCCAAAGAGTTGCAGATAGCAAGAATCTTGCAGGGTGCTTGGGGGTGGAAGGTCGAGGAGGACCCTCCTAAGGTCGGGAGGTGGACAAGCGCACTAAGAGGTTTGCCTCTGAACAGGTATGTACAACAGAGAGCTTGGTAGTCTGTGTATATGCTGACAATTGAATTAAAAAGTTTATGACAGGACAGAGAACTGTAAACTGTACAAAGAAAATATCTTTTGGTAGATGCAAGTAGAATAAAGACTTGAATTATGTTAAAACATTAATCTTAGAAAGGAGTGAAATTCCTTTATGACTGCCATAAAGAAAGAATAGTGCAACAGGAAGAAACGAAAACCAGAAAGAGTAGGGTCAACAACCCTTTCTCTGGAAATGATTTCCGAGTATACTGCGTAAATGATATAAAGAAAGAACTCCGTATACAATCGTTATAGGAACGAGAATCTAATCAAACGATAATCCATTACATGATAAAAAAGAAAACTAAATATATATATATATGATTCCACAGAGCAGTTCCTTCGAATCCAAGGAAACAAAAGCAGGTCGACAAAATAAACAGACCATGTGTTAATAGAAATATTCTCTGAAAATAGTGGCTGTAGGTCTCTTCTGTTGAATACAGAAGTTAGAAAAAAAATTAAATGTCATGCATTAACGAGATAAGGAGGGTAACTTGTACCCACACCCGAATCTTGACTACCCTGTGCCAATGTTCCAATTTAATTGCGGAACCCCACGGTGAAATGGGCGGCCGTGGCCGGTATGGACAGAGTAGAGAAACCGACAAATACTCGCCCATATGAAACAATAAGCCATTATTAAACAAATGAACATAGCATGTAAGTAATGGAGATAATATTGCTAATCGAGAAATAGGAATTAACAGAAGTCCTACAGTACCAGCATATGCAATGAAAGTCTCCTGTGAACAACAATATTCTTATGTCAAAGGAAAAGTTCGGTATTAACCGACAGAAGCCCAAAATCCATTATGAAACTGTAGCACCTTGTTATGCATATACAAATAAACACATTAACCAGTCAAGAAATTACAAATAGTTGTAACCGCCCAAATGGAAACATAAATGTTCAGGATAAAACCCTCGGCCTTGTATCAGATACATGGTAAAAATACAATACAGCAAGCGCAGTCCAGTAAGCGCAGTCCAGAATGGACAATACCGATATCCCAGTATTGGGCAAATCAAAAGTTTGCCACGGTGAAAACCAGAGCGGGGACTCTGTTACAGTCACATTCAAGGAGTGACTCGGAACGAAAAAAAAAGAAAAGGAAAACACCATAGCTCGATCAAGTCGGCCGAAAACAATTTCAGAAGTTACCCACAAACTTTCTGTACATAAGTCGTCGGCATTCTCTTACCAGGAAATGGAAGAGAACAGACGGAGTTGTGTCCACCATGCGCAGGTCTCGATACCCGTATCTCGCACCTGCAAGGAGAGGGAAAAATGAATGTTAGAACCATGGTAAAACAAACAAAAAGCCAAACCATAAACGAAGGAGCATTACTGTGGATTAAGAAGTGCATGTTACCGCGGCCATGGACAACGGGTGAATCCCTATCTCCTTCTCGGCTGGTTATGCAAATGGTCTGCGCCGGATGAAATTCCAATCGCCAGAGACCTGCCAAGGCCGGGAGTCAAAGTGGAAATGATCTGCAATGGCCAAATGCGGCATGGGAAAACCATTTAGACCTATTACCCTTACCTGGAAAGATAACATCCGTCGATCTGGAAAACATCATCTTCACCGTTGAAATGGGCGCGGGATTTCTCCGATGAATGCTATCACATGGGTCATTCGTACCAAGTACCAGGCACAATAAAGTCCCATCTTTAGCGTTGGTAATCGGAGCAGTCCTGGCCGGTTGCAGCTTAGGCCAGCAGGCTGGTTGCACGCCAGGTGGACACCCTAGGAAAGCCCAGGTTCCCGAACGCCAAGTCGGTGACCGGAAAATGTTATCGGAAGTGAGCTCTCCAGCGAAACTGGAAAACCAGACCTGGCTGACGGAGTGTTGGCATGGGTAACCTCGTATACGGGTGGAATATAATAATGACATTCACAGAACTGCAGGTCGAGGATTTAAATAACGCATCAAATCATTCAACCATAATAGAAAGTGTGACCAAGATTTCCCTGGATACTTCTCGAGACTGCGGGAAGGTTTCACATATTAATAATCAGCCAAGCATTATATTATTCCATGGTAAACGATACATCCATATGCCTAACCAATAGTGCACACGATAAATGATTGCCGTGGATAAAAATTATAAAGTGCTAGGTTTAACTGTTTAAATGCCGTGAGTATAGTGATGGTGAAACATTGGTATTAACATTGTTATGAACATAGTTACCAGGGGTAATTCACCTTAAGCAAAGTATATATATATATGTGTAATTGTCTATAGGGAAAAATAATTTTTTTTTTGTAGAGGTCTTACACAACCACATTCAAGATATATCGCATAGGACAACCATATTCAACATCTCTCCCACATATATGCTTAGTAGGGGCAACCATATTCAACGTATCTTCCACAAATATGCTTTGGTAAGGGCAGTGGTACATCACCTCTAATCAAGAAGGTCGTACATTTTTGTTCTTTGCCAATAGCCTTTTGCAAGTCAATGCAAGACCTTCGTCACTACAATGGCACTTGTTTACTAATGAAATAGTAATGCCCAACTTTTTACCTTTAGAATGTATTAAATCGAATTATGTATAAAGTAGTGAGTCAAAAAGTTTGACAACCATTTTAACTTTTTTGGTTGGTTTATTTTTTTGAAATTTCAACAATATGGGTCTTCTCAAACCCCTCAGGGAAAAGTTTCCATCAATTAGATTAGACTATAACTCTTTAAACAAAATTCTATTGGATTTAGAGAAGAATTTTGACAAAAAAAAAAAAAGTTTGTCCACCTTTTAACTTACACATATGTATAATTTGTAAATGTGTGATTTAACTACTTTACTAAAGCCATGCGAGCTTAAATACCAGACCTTGTGTAAATAATGTAGAAAAGGTTGTATGGATTCATAGTGCAAAACCCAATGTCAAGGCCCAATTAGTGAATGTAGGCTCAATTAGTGAATGTGTAGGTAAGCTTGCAATCATGAATTTATGTTAAGTGTTAATGCTAAAATATATTATATAATCATACAATATGGTTGCAAACAGCATGAGATGGGCTATGATTCCATCACAAGAGAAAAAAATGGGCCTAAGGGAAAGTAAATCCTCTATTCCCAAGTGTCAACCCTAGATCTCATCACTTTTCCACCATATGTTTTAAATGGGTCCATCCCCTTTTTTGACTTATGGACCTAATCATTGAATGCATGAAAGAGTTTGGTGAGGAAGAATTCTCATGTAATTATGGAAGTATAGACTAAATATATATATCACGAGGAAGTGTTTGAATCATACATTTCTCCTATTAAAAGTAATGTCAACCATAATTTTTCTCACTCTTCTCATTTTTTTATTGAATATATTCATTATATCATTCTCATGTTGATGCTTTGGACTTCTTATGTTGCATTATCCATGACTTACCATTAACCAATATGGAAATTGACCAAACTCACCGTTGAAAATGAAATAACAAACATTGGGTGAAAGATAGATGGTTGGAGGTGAGCATAGAGGTTCAGAAAGTTGAGAATACATCGCCCAGTATGAATTTGTTATTGTTTGGATGGTTGAAACTAAGTATTATTCTAACAACAAAGTTCTAGAAAGCATACAACAATGGGGTTTTTCCTCCCACGTTAATAAGCATTAGAGGGGAGATACCCTTGAGAAATTATTGAGTAGAAAAAGGAAAGATCTTCCTTGTGTTTTGTGGTGCAGTGGAAGAAATTTTCATTGATGTCTAATAGCCAGATCATATTTCTTAAGTAGTTTGTAATGAGTAAAATAGTTGAGCATGAGAGAAAATGGGATGCATTCAGTGACTTGGTAACCTATAACTTGGTTCTTTTGTCCTAGTGGCCTCATATCCTAGCTTGGGAGTGACATCTAGTGTCGATACATATGGTTGGGTGGAAAAGTACTCATACTTGGACCAACTTCCATGAAAATATATTCCATTGATGGTTAGAAACATTCAAAATTATCGTTATTTTTAATTATTCAATATAAGTATTTTACATCTTCCATGTAATTATGCTTAAATTCGGTCATGGCCATTTAGTTCCCATGGTTTCTTGTTAATCATGCTTGTTTATTATGTTGCATTTTAATCACACACATGTGCATGCATCTATGTAATTCTAGTCCTCCTATGGGCATATTTAATGGGCGTTATGGGTATACAACCCTTAATAGCCAAAATTTGAAATCCTTGTATCATGGTTAATTGCCCCATAGCTTAGAGTTTAGGGTATTGATTCCATAGTATGGTAAGAAAGCTTAGCTTCAATGTTGGGCCAAATTTGGGTAGATTTGAGAAGGGTACGACATTCTTCATCATTACATATTATTGGATTGAGAATTTATGAATTATTGGGAGGTTGCAAATAAGATAAAGGAGTATCAAATTTTATGTTTTTTATAAAAATCCACCTAATATGTAATAGCCCCGAGTCAAAATTTTATGTAATAAAGCTAATAAAGGAAAAATAAGGCCAATTTCATGGGACACATATTCCGAGATGAATGTTGGGAAAAACATAGAGATGGGGTATCATTGGTGATTAATTAATGGCTATGAAAATTTGCAAAGGCATTGGCAAAGGAAAAGTAGCATTAATTGGCATTTTATTTATGAAATAATGGAAAATAGGAGAAAAGGAAGGTGAAAGGTCACAAAATTGCATGAGGAGCAAATTGAAGGAAAAATAAAGGAAAATGAAGAAAATAGAGGCGTCAATGATAAAAAGGCTTATGAGGATCATTTCATAACCTTTTGTCGATTTTAGCTTGGAGCTCTCTTCTATTCTTTCTCTCTCTCATACTCTTGCACACACAGAGTTTTCTTGGAGCATGTTGGCATACTTTGGATTTGGAGAAAGAAGGTAAAGGAAAGTAGGAAAGCGCAAGGGAACATGTAGATCAACGACTACAACTTGATTTCTTTGCAGGTAACAGGTTGCATGTATGATCTCCTTGTTGATTTATTGATGCATGGTATATGCATGTGATTATTTGGTTATGATATGTCATTGGCACGGAGGATTGTCTGGACTAAAAACAATTTTAGCCTTGTCTTACCATTTCCTGGATAGCCATGGTGTTGTGAATTTTTTCCACACGATTGTTTTTTGATTGGTGCTCATAATTCTTTGTGGTTGTGGGTTGGAACAAACGCTCTGGAGCCCTGAAAAAACTTTGGTTGAGTTACTAGTCCTAGATCCTAGGTTGGAAAAATGATCTGGATCCCTTGATGGGTTGAGTTACTAGTCCTGGAGCCATGTTGGACAAACTCTCTAGAGCCATGGAAGGTTGTGGGTTGAGTTACTAGTTCCTAGAGCCTTGGACAGCTTGGGTAGAGACTGATCTAGTTGGTGTTAGTGATGTCCGACTATGAGGTGGAATTCCTAATTGAGGGTTGAGGTGGTTTGGCCTTTGGAAACTCTGGTTTGGTTTGTTTGGTTTATTCCATGAGATCCCACATTCATGCTTGGGATATGGTCCAGGGGTGATTGGCTGAAAGAGAGATTTGGTTTAGCCCAATCTATGGTTAGGTGGTATGTGGAAGTCCCTAACTTGGTTGGTTCTTTCCTATGTTAATATGAGACATTTCCCGGTGGTGATTTATGAGTATATGTGTTTATGATGATGGTTATCTTATGGTTGTTCTTCCATGGTTTATATGTTGTTTATTTCCTAGTTATATGTTGGTTGTATGATGTGTATGGTTTATGATTCTTGTCATGAATTGTTAGCTATTGATTGGTTGATGAATGTATGGACTAATAAGTGTTGTTGTAGCTATGTGGAGAGGGCATAGGGCCTTCTTGGTGATTCTCATATGAATCTCAAACTTGTATGATCAAATATGCATTCATGGCCTATAGCTTACATGTTTGCAATGTGTTTGATGAAATGCACGTTATGTTCTAGGAAGTCTAGGTCAAGTTATGACTTCAAATTTGTATGTCTAGCATTGTTGACATGTCATTATTGATTTTGAGAAGTTATAAGAAATTTTGGGCAGTGGTCTGGAGGCTGACCTAGAATCTAGGCTTAGAATCCGAGATTGCACCCTCTGAACTAGAGAAATTGGGTTGCAACCGCATGGATGTAGGCTTGTGCATGCGGTTGGAGGTTCCCAACCGCATGGAGGCCTTGTTGTGGGAGCGACTGGGGGCCCAGGGCTGAGAAATAAAGTTCTAGCTTAGGGTTTGTCCACCTGGAGTGGTTTTTCAGCCCCTGAGTGACTTGTGGCTCCTATAGGAGGTGTTGAGTTATCAGTTTTTCGTCATTAGTCGACCCCACTTCCTTAATTAGATCTAATAGATTGGGTCATTTCATAGTAGCTCATTGTCTCATGTTTACCCTGGCAGGTCAATGAAATTGGGTAAATGTGGAAGGGGTGGTTACAGATTGGTATCAGAGCTCCCAGGTTCAACACTTGGACTAGATGGGCGAAATGTGTTTGTCATGCATGCATGTTTGTTGTCTATGTGTTTGTTATGCATGCATTGTGATGGTCATTGTTGCAGTTGTGTTGTCATGTAGAGGTTGATGATGTTGATGTTGAGATGATTGATATGTTGCTTTCATTATATATATATATATATATATATATATATATATATATATATATATATATATATATATATATATATATATCTATATATATATATATATATATATATATATATATACATATGTTATGTTAATGTGGACTTATTTGTGTAGATGAGATACCCTCCCCTGAACTTCACCCAGGTATGTTGGATTATGTTTATATTTGGTTATTTGACATAGTATGTTTGTAAGAAGTAGAAGATGAAGATGGCAAGAAAAATGGTGGATTACAGCTCACGTGATTCTCCCTACAAATCAAATGAACAATGTAAACACCACCTCCCATATTTACCCACTTTCACTAGACTATTGGGGTAAACATGAGAGAAGGGCTACGATGACATGACTCAAATCCCTAAGTATATTTAAGGAAGTAGAATTGACAACCTAAAACTTCACTGACTTCCCTCAGGTGCTACAAGACCCTCAGGAGCTAAACAACCACTCCAGGTGCCCAAACCTTGAGTTAACTTTATTTTTCAGTGATATGGAGCCCCAATCGCTCCCATTACAAGGAAAGCTAGTGACTCTAACCCTCCAATCACTCTGATGACCCTACCTCCTAGTGACTGTAGTCTAGATTACCCAGTTCTGAGCCCGCGACCCTAAAATTTGAACCACCTTTTCAGGGCCTGACTCTCAACCACTGCCCAAAACATAATGAGACTTTCAAAAATAATAAATGACACTAGTGCAAAGCCATTGAAACAAAACTTAGACAAGGACTTGAAGTAACCATGTCTAACCATGAAAATCATTCCGACAAACACATTAGTGAACATGAAATCTATAGGTCATGAATGCATATTTGAACATGGAGATGTCAAACTTATCTAAGAATCATCAAGAAGGTTGATGCCCTATCACAATAATTGCAATAACATCTATTAGGCCATGCATTCAATAACCATTCATTTACTAATAAAAATATGATAAGAGCCATAACTTGAATCTGTCATAAAACCATGATTATAACTAACGTATAAACAGAATAATAAAAATCATAGAACAAGCATTAAAGCCACATCTTAACAAGTACCTTTACTAATAAAATATAAGAGGAAATTAACTCTTATTAACATATGCAAAAGCCAACCAAGTCAGGGACTTCCACATAACACTCGACCATAGGTTAGGTTGAACCAAATCTTTCTTTCATCCAATCACCCCCGTGCCATATTCCAAGCATGAATGTGGGATATCATGGGATAAACCAATACATAAACAACCAAGGGAATCCAGAGGTTAAACCACCTCCACCCTCACACTATCGTGATCTCACCTAAACTAGTCCTAAGATCACAAAACCAAACCAAGCTTAGATGCCTCAGAATTCCTTCACCATCCCTTGAGGAATTTTCCTATCTCCACCCACCTGTTGAGGGCTTCTCAGAGAAAACCATCTCCACCCCCAACCCTTGGGATTTTCCTGAGACCACCTCACCCGGATCCAAAACCTTCCAGCAATCCAAATCTCAACCAAGAATGAATCCCATCACACCATGGCTATCCGAAAATGGCAAGGAAAGGCTGAAACGACTGTCGACTAAAACGACTGTCGAACCAGGAAAAACCCATGCCAATGACAACAAATGAACCAAATACACACAAGTATGTACCATGCATGCCAAAAATAGCTAGGAAATCATACATGCAACCTGTTATCTGCAAGTATTCCCGCTGAAGTCACTTGAACCAAATCTTCCTTGTTTGATCCTTTCCTTCCTTTACTTTCTTGTCCTTCCTTTGCATGCTTGCTTGCTTTCTCCTCTTGGTGATCTTATCCTCTCTGAAACCAATTCCGTAACTAAACTGATAAAAGGCTAACAAAAGTCCCCAAACAGATGCTCTGGTGCCTTTTTATTATTGTTGCCTCTAATTTCTTCATTTTTCCTCTATTTTCCTTCAATTTCATCCTCACATGCAACTTGTGACCTTTCACCTCCCTTTTCTCCTATTTTCCTTTATTTTCATAAATAAATACCAATAATGCTTTTTTTCCTTTTCAAATCCTTTGCCAATGTCTTTGCCAATTTCCCTTTAGCCATAATAAACAACAAGTGGTGCCCACTAGGATTCTTTGCCCAACATTCAGCTTGGAATATGTGTCCCATGACCTTGGTCTTATTTTTGCCTTTATTAACATTATTACATGAAATTTTAAGCTGAAGTTGTTATAGACCCCTCCCCCTTAGGGGAACACCATCCTCGATGTTCTATTACACATATAACGAGCCTTGGCATATTGCCCATGGAGATTTATAACTCAACTCATTTCAATATTTACAATGAACAAATTTCCCAAAAGAAAAACCATCATGACAAACATGACAACATGGCAACCATACTGCTTATTGGAGCTTTATAACATAGTTCATTGTAGGTATTTACAATAAAAACCATACATAAATATGTACATATACAAAAAACTCATTTGCATCCACTAGAAAATAATGAAGGATACATATCCTACATCTGATCAACCATCTCCCATGTAGCTTTGTTGGATCAAAAGTGCTTCCACTGCACTTTAACATGCTTTATTGCTTGGTTCTGGAGCATGAGCTATTTCCGTTACAATATGCACTGAGGTTTTGGCTGGAATTCTCCTTCTGGTTCCACCTACAATACAAACCAATCAATAACATGATCAACATATTTCACATGTATTTTAAGCAATGAAACATGGAAAACATCATGGAATTTCATTGTCAAAGGTAGTGCAATTCTGTAAGCCACTAGTCCAATCCTCTCAAGTATCTCGAAAGGCCTGCAATACCGAGGTGCCAACTTGGCACATGTTCCAATCCTCAAGGAGCTCTTCTTGAGATTGATGCACAAATACACATGCTCCATAACTTGAAACTCCTTAAATTCCTTGTGTTGATCTACATAACTCTTCTGTATATCTTGTGTCTCCTTTAGATTCTTCTTTATAACGTGTATTTCTTGCTCCATCTCTACCAACATGTTTGGTCCAATAAGTACCTTGTTCACTGGATCACTCCAGCTGAAGGGAGTATTACAACTCCACCCATAGAGTGCCTCAAATAGACTCATCCTCAATGACTCCTGATAACCATTGTTGTAAGCAAACTCTACTAGTGAGAGATACTCCTCTGAACTCCTCTGTTGATGCATAATGTACATCCTCAACATGTCCTCAAGAATCATGTTAACCCTCTCTATCTTTCCATCTTTCTACAGATGACAAGTTGTACTAAAGGCCAACTTTGTACCCAAACCTACAAACAACTCATTCCAGAACCTAGAAGTGAACTTGGCATCTGTTTGATATGATCTTCTTTGGAGCACCATGCAACCTCACTATCTCCCTAATGAAGACCTGAGCTACCTCACTCGCTGAATTAGTAGTTTTCACTGGAATGAAGTGAGCTACCTTGCTCAACCTATCAACCACAATCATGATGGAATCATGCTACTTCGAGGTCCTTGACAAACCTATAATGAAATCCATAGAAATGACCTCCCATTTCCACTCTAGAATTAGAATAGGTTGTAACAAACTAGTTGGGTGCTTACACTAAGCTTTTCCTGCTCATAGTCCAAACATCTAGCCACAAACTCTACCATGTCCTTCTTCAGATTCAGCCAATAGTATAACTTCTTCACAGCTGTCAATGTCTTTTGATATCCTAGGGGACCTGAATATGGCTTGACATGAAACTCTCTCAAGATAAGCTTCTTGAGCTCACTACCGTTTGACACATATATCCTGTCCCTAAATCTCACCAAGCCATTTGTTGTGAGATGATAATCCACATCATGTTCACTTGTACCCTGATGTAACCTGTGCTTAAGCTCCCTATACCTTTCATCATGTTGTCCTACTTGTAGGATTCAATCTTGTAAATTTGTTCCATAAGAGTTCATAACTGCTATATGATTTACCTACACTCTTCTTCTAAGAGCATCTGCACCTTGTTCTCCTTACCCTTGATGTATCTGATCGTAAATTCAAGCTTACTGAGCATGGAAAACTATTTAGCTTTCCTGGAATTCAGATTCGGTTGGTCAAACAAGTACCTCAACCCATTGTGATCACTCATTAACACAAACCTCTTGCCAAGAAGATAGCTCTTCCACATCTTCAATGCATGAATAATCGTTGCCAACTCAAGATCATGAGTCACATAGTTATGCTAGTGCTCATTTACTTTCCTTGAATCATAACACACCACATGTTCCTCCTCCATTAGGAATCCATAAAGTCCTCTCTTGCAAGCATCTGTACACACCACTAACCCTTTGTCTGGATCTGCAATCTTTAGAACTGGAGAATTTGTCAGCAACTGCTTCAACTTCTCAAAACTAGCTGCACATTCCTCTATCCACTCAAATTTCTTTCCTTTCATCTGAAAGGATGTAATAGGATATGTAATCCGTGAGAAGTTCCTGATGAAACTCCTATAGTAACCTATTAACCCCATGAATGTCTTGAAAATAACAACAAGAAATGTTAAAAATAGAATCCAGTGTATTCCAATTTTAATTTGTCCTTGAATTAAAATTCGAATTTAGTCTCACGAGCTGCTTGAAAAGTAATTAATTAAGTCATCTTGAGTTAATTAGTTGGATAAATTCAAGTTAGAAGTCTTTGTGAATTCATGCAATAGTTATCCCTTAAATTAAGGAGATTATCCCTTAATAAAGGAGATAAGATTGAGTTGTATTTGAGTTGTAATTAGTTAGTTCAGTTTACTGAGTTAAGTTCAGTTAAATTAGTTCCAAACTATTTGAGGAACTAATTGTGAGTTCAGTCAGTTAATGCATGCATGCATCAAACTAGTGTACTCCAGATAACTGCAGATTCTCTCATAAATAACTCATACATGTCTATTCAGAGAAAGACCTAGTTGAGATTAAAGACAGGGACATTGTACTATTAGTTGCATGAGTTTTCCTATCAAGGAAACTCATCCATGCAGAAGGGGAAGGTTCCTTGAGGATTGCGCAGTTTTACAGGGTGTGAGATCAGTGTAAGTGATCAGTGTTACACTTATTAACAGTAGGATCATCCAGGAGAAACAACGCAAGGAAATAGGAGGCTTGGAGGGCAGAGGAGAAGGTTTGTGAGAAGCCTTGTTTGCCTGTGAGCATCCAGGAGGATTGTACTGAGAGCTGGCTAGCTATGAGAGCTAAAGCTTTGTGTAATTCTGAGATATTTCCACCTTGTATGATAATACAGATAGTGGGGTTTTTAGCTGAGGCTTTCCCCTGAGTATTCTTCTGTGTTTCATGTGCATTGATTCTACTTTTGGTTATATGTGTTCTGCTTGATCTTTCTCAAATCTATTAAGCTTCCCCAAGTTTGATTATAGAAGTAGATTAAAGTATTTTGCTTTAGTTATATTGCATTATCAGGTTAATCTACAGTCAAAATTTCTACATGGTATCAGAGCAAAGGTTATCGAAGCTGTGAACAGTATACTGAGAAGAGAATTCGAAGTTTGAAGTTCGGGGTTGCAGGTACAAATCGAATTCATCTTATACTTTATGTTGGTCAATGGCATTCTATGGCTTGAGACTCGAGTATGCCTTAAATGGAAACTCAAATTACATAGCATGGAAATATCGCATGGAGGTTGTACTAGAAGACAACGGCTAGAAGGATTTCATTGATAAAGAAATCCCAAATCCAGGTTCAACTAATGCACAAGAGTTGGTTGAATGGAAGAAGTGTGTGGCGAGGGCGATATGGATCATCCTTGAGGGAGTTTGAGACCATATTGTCTTGAGTCTCCATGGGAAGGATACTCCATATTCAATGTGGAAGACATTGAAGGACCTGTACTAGAACAATAACGACTAGAGGAAATTGGCGCTTAAGGACAAGCTTTAAAGAATCAAGATGGAGAACGACGATACTATTTCCACATATCTGAACAAGCTCACCACCTGTAGAAATGATCTTGGAAGTGTGGTAATAACTACTTTCGATGATGATATGGTGAGCCTCGCTCTCCTTGGCCTTCCAAAGAGCTAGAATAACTACCAGGACTCTGTGAATGGAAGGGAGAAATTGTCGGATTGGGAACGACTGTGGTTGGATCTCATGCAGGAGGAGATCAGGAGGAGCACACGAGATGGTTCTTCATCCAAGGATGATGAATAAAATCTAGCCTTATCAAGTAAGGCAAGGAAAGGGAAGGAGAAGGCATCCCATTCTGAATCAAATTCTTCTCATGTTGGGAAGAAGGTTGACAAGTCTAAAGTGAGATGCTTTAATTGTCACGAGATGGGTCATTATGTGACTAATTTCCCATCGAAGAATTCCAAGAAGGGATCCTCGGAAGGATCAGAAAGTGAGGCATTAGCCTCTCAGTTTGAAATGGACTTTACTCTCATCGCATGCATGGTGTCATCGATGATGGGTAGTGGTTGGTTTCTTGACAGTGGAGCCTCATTCCACACGATCGGCGATAAAAGTTTATTCAGTACCTTGGAGGAGAAAGACCTCAAGATGCACATAGAGATGGGTGATGATGAAAGGTATAGTGTTTCAAGAGTGGGCACGGTGGCTTTTCAGAGGGAGCATGGAGCTCTTATTACCTTGACAGATGTGAAGTATGTGCCTGGACTGAAGAAGAATTTGGTATCGATCGCGATGTTGGAGGACAAATGCTACGATGTTGTCTTCGGTAAGGGAAAGGTTTTCCTTAGACACATCACCACGGGACAGGTGAAGCAGATCTGTTCACGAGTCAAGAACCTGTATGCTCTTGAGGTTCAAGATGCATGCAAAGCCTTGAGGAGAAAGGAAAATGTTAGACTTGGTGGTTGAGTGGGAGAGTAAATTACCTCTCAACATGCAGTGCCAGAAGAAGCCTCAGACAGTTGTGGAGGCGCCACAATTGGAGATGCTAAGAGAAGACTGAGTGGAGGCATCCACTCATGCAGAGACCTCCAGTAGGGGGGAATTTCAAGCCAAGTGGGTAGAGGGATCACATGCATCCATACCTCTAGGTGTGAGGCGGGGCGATGTGAAGTGATAGTCTCAAGAAGGCTGAAATTGGGTAAGGTCAATTGAGAGGTTTTATCTCATGGATCATACCTTGCTATGGGAGCCCAAAGTGTAGAAATTTTGAATAATTTAACACATATTCAATGGAGATTATCCTAATCATGTCCTATTGCGGAATACATACACAATACATAAGCTTGTTTAGATAATCTTCGGCAAAATCACATAACCAATCTTTTGTCGACGCGTTTCGAACCAACCAGTGTGGTTCATCGTCAGGACAAGTTGAAGAACAGATCCAGCTTAGCCTGTTTAAATAGCTAGAGCAGAGACACCAACGGTTACCTGGCCAAAGGTTGACTCAGGGAGCAAGGTCAAAATTAGTTATATAAGGTAAGAAATACATAAATATATCAATGATAAAATTATAAATAAATCAAAAATAAATAAATATATATAAATTTAGTTAAAATTAGGTGTGAGTTAACCAAATTAATATATAAATATATAAATAAAGTAATAATAAATTATTTATTTATTAAAAATATATAACTATATAAATACTAATTTATATTTATTTATTTAAATAAATAAAATTAATAATAATTTATATTTATTTATTTATTAAATAAAAATAAATATAAAATTAAATACATAAATATATAGAATTATAAATAAATCAAAAATAAATAAATATATATAAATTTAGTTAAAATTAGGTGTGAGATAACCAAATTAATATATAAATATATAAATAAAGTAATAATAAATTATTTATTTATTAAAAATATAACTATATAAATAATAATTTATATTTATTTATTTAATCCACCGCCATTAAATTCACGATGGAAAAAGAAGATAATGGTTGTCTTCTGTTCTTGGATGTTCTCATCTCTAAGAAGGTGGATGGTTCCTTTTCTCATCAGGTATTTAGGAAGAAGACGCATACTGAGCAATACTTGCATTCTTCTTCGCATCATTTCCCCGCTCAGAAGTTAGGGGTTCTTAGCACGCTTGCCACCCGTGCTGTAAGAATTTCGGATGAGGAGAGCCTGGAAACGGAGAAGGCTCATCTCCTAGATGTTTTTGAAAAGAATGGTTACAATAGGCACCTCGGTCAAAAAGCCTTCCTTCGGGCCAAGAAGGAGCCTTCAATCCATAGGGTCCCTAAAGATCATATCATGGGTGTGAACCTTCCTTACATCCAGGGGACCACGGACAGGATTGCGAGGATTCTAAAGAAGTACGATGTGCCCGCAACTTTTAGACCTCTCAACACTATCCGGGGCTCCCTCAGGTCGGTGAAAGACCCGATTGACCCTAAGGACATGAAGGGCGTATATATCATTCCCTGTTCCTGTGGGACCCCTTATATTGGTGAGACTGGTCGCTCTATCAACCAACGGATTAGTGAGCATTCGGCTGACTTAAGGCATGGTAGGACCAAGTCCTCAGCCCTGGCTGAGCATGCAAAGAAGACTATGCATCATGTATGTATAGAGGAGGCTCAAGTCATTGCCAAAGTTGCGCAGTTTCACCATCGCAAATTTAGAGAGGCCCTGGAGATTGAGAAAAGGCCAAACAATCTTAATAGGGATGATGGCTGGAGGATTAGCAGTTGCTGGGTCCCAGCCTTGGCTTCCTAAGCCTCCTCATTCCCCGTTTGTTAGGTCTTAGGGTTTCTGTCTTCCCTCTCCCTTAGTTTGTTTTTGGCGGGTTGGTCCTAATATTGTGGAGTGTTTGAGTTTTTTAGGTTATTATTAATTTCAAGCTAATTAGTGTATTAACCGTATCCCGTTTATGATACTATTGGGTATATTTTAGTTAAATTTGAATTTTTGTTTCCTTAATGTCAATTGTTTATGCCTTTATATTTAGTTCTTCTATAACTCTTTTTAAACCATATAAGTAATAATTTAATTACCTAATGACAGAGTTAACTTTAATAATTTTATTGGAATATTTATCTAATATAACTATCTTTTGCCCAATTATCTTACACCTAATATAACTAAATTTATATAGTTATTTACTTCACTAATAATTACCATTTATATAAATTAAATAAATAATTTACTATTATAATTATTAATTATTAATTTTATATTTATTTATTTATTTAATAAATAAACAAATATATTTTTATTATTGATATATTTATTAAAAAAAATAAAAAATAAAAAATAATTTACTATTTTATTTATATATCTATATATTTAGTTATCTCCACCTAATATAACTAAACTTATATGTTTATATATGATTTTATATTTATTTACCTCACTAATAATACCATTTATATAAATTAAGTAAATAATTTACCTTTGCTATTATATGTATTAATTTATATTTATATTTATATTTTTATTTAATAAATAAATAATTATTAATTTTATTTATTTAAATAAATAAATATAAATTATTATTTATATAGTTATATTTTTAATAAATAAATAATTTATTATTACTTTATTTATATATTTATATATTAATTTGGTTATCTCACACCTAATTTTAACTAAATTTATATATATTTATTTATTTTTGATTTATTTATAATTCTATATATTTATGTATTTAATTTTATATTTATTTTTATTTAATAAATAAATAAATATAAATTATTATTAATTTTATTTATTTAAATAAATAAATATAAATTAGTATTTATATAGTTATATATTTTTAATAAATAAATAATTTATTATTACTTTATTTATATATTTATATATTAATTTGGTTAACTCACACCTAATTTTAACTAAATTTATATATATATATATTTATTTTTGATTTATTTATAATTTTATCATTGATATATTTATGTATTTCTTACCTTATATAACTAATTGTGACCTTGCTCCCTGAGTCAACCTTTGGCCAGGTAACCGTTGGTGTCTCTGCTCTAGCTATTTAAACAGGGTAAGCTGGATCTGTTCTTCAACTTGTCCTGACGATGAACCACACTGGTTGGTTCGAAACACGTCGACAAAAGATTGGTTATGTGATTTTGCCGAAGATTATCTAAACAATGTTATGGATCACAGAAGTCTAAATTCCTTAATACATAAGCTCCTCTATGTTGATCATCAATTTAGCAGCATCAATAACAATAAAACATCAAGAGCATCCACACATTAACACAGTATGTAACCCGGGGAAAGCTTATAGCTGAAAACCCCACACTATCTGTATATTACTGATTGAGAACATGTAACATTACAATAGTCAATACTTCTCACAAGTATCCAGCACTATCTCCACCTGTTACACACAATACAGCTCAGATATGATCTCCAAATCTATTCCACAGCTTGCCTGCCTCCACTGCTCAATACCTGCTCAAGAATGAATGAGAATGGATTAACCAAACTCGTATTTACCTCCAAAGAATCACTCACATTGGGAAAGACGTGAGTAGAGACTATAATACTGGGCATTACTCATTGGCATACTCAATCCCTTGATTGTGCAAATCCTCATGCACAACTATAGTCACAACTGATAGCAATCTGATCCTCTAACACCTGTCCTTGCTGAACTGAACATGCACTGACATGAAACTGAGTTAACTGATGTATTCTTATGAGTTAATAATTAGTTTAACAACTCATCATTAGTCAATTTTTAGTTAGACTAATTACAACTAGTTTAACCAAGTCAAACTGAACACAACTCCATCAACTCCACAATCAACTCCACCAAACTCAACTGATTGAGTTATAGCTGAAGTCATGCATGAAACAACTCAACTGACCCACAAAGAAAGCATACTTCCTTCTGACATCTCCATGTGCCACATTTGTAGCTCAAACTAAAGTTCTCCAAGAGAATAAGATCAAGTTTATAGTCCAAATATTATTATGAGACAATAATATTTGACTTTTCTATTTTTGACAGCCAGTCTAAAAATAGACTTTGATCACTCTTGCTGTGATCACTCCTGCTGTGATCACTCTTGCTGTGATCATCCCTGCTGTGATCCAAAAATAGAACTTGCGCCATAATTTGCCTGCGGGCCCACTTAGTGAAGGCGACTCTTTTCACTAAGCTCCATCATCTTGTTGCAATCTCAACACTCCCTCTCAACAAGATATGGATTATTAGCAACCCCTATCCTGCCTCGGTGGTATTCGAATTTTCTCCTGGTGAGAGCCTTCGTCAGAATATCAGCATCCTAATCCTCCGTTGGAATGTATGAAAGCAACATGATCCTCCACTGCACATAATCTCTGATATGATGGTACCTGATGTCAATATGCTTAGATCTATCATGAAATACAGGATTAGTAGAGAGTTTAATGCAACTCTGGTTATCACAGTAGGATCCAATGAGAACTGAACAAACCAACCAGGATCTTCCTCATCCATATAGCCTCGCATGCAGCCAAACTTGCTGCCATATACTCGGCCTCTGCTGAACTGAGTGCCACGGATCTCTGCTTCCTGCTGTACCAAGAAACTGCTGTCGATCCAATACTGAATACCCCTCCTGATGTGCTCTTTCCGTCCGTTGGGCTCCCTGCCCAATCTGCATCCATGAAGCCACATAGCTTCACCTCATCCTCCTGTCTGTACCACAATCCATATCCTGATGTGCCTCTCAAATAACGCAATACATGCTTGCCCGCCTTCCAGAAGAGCTTGGTAGGCTTAACCATAGCTTGTGAAATTTGGTTAATTGCATAGCATATATCGGGTCGTGTATTGATCAAATACATCGGCGACCTCACCAACTGTCGATAAACAGTGGAATCCACTTCTTCTCCCGAAGTGGCATCCTCCTTCCTCCAACCTCCAGGAAGAGGAGTATCAACAGGCTTGCAGCCATGCATGTTGAACTTCTCCAGTATCTCCCGAGCATACTTGCCTTGAGAAACAAACAGTCCACCACTGCGCTGCCATATTTCCAATACTAGGAAATAGTGAAGGAGGCCCAAGTCCTTCATCTCAAACTCCTTAGCAAGATCAACCTTGCATGAAAGTATCAACAGCTCATCACCCATTAGAATCAAATCATCAACATACAGTACAATGATAAGCAACTTACCCTCCACCACAATCTGGTATAGGTTAGGATCCGCCTCGCTCTTGGAGAATCCAAGTCCTATGAAATAGCTTTCTATCCGTGTGTACCAAGCACGTGGTGCTTGCTTCAACCCATACAGCGCTCTCTTGAGCCTGCACACATGCGACTCGCTGCTGAAGACCTCAAAGCCTTCGGGCTGCTCAATGTACACCTCCTCCTCAATGACTCCGTTGAGGAACGCAGTCTTCACATCCATCCGATGAATGTGCCATCCCATATGCGTTGAGAGAGCAAGAATCGTCCGTATGGAAGAGTACCTTGTGACAAGCGCAAAGGTCTCCTCATAATCGATCCCCTCTATCTGTGAAAATCCTTGGGCAACAAATCTTGCCTTGTACTTCTCCACACTCCTGTCAGCTACCTGCTTAACTTTGTAGATCCATCTCGAATCCACCACTGATTTCCCTTTTGGTCTAGGAACAATCTCCCATGCACTGTTTCTGACAATAGAATCATACTCTTCCACCATGGCGTCTACCCATGCGGGATCCTCCACAGCTTCCTCGAAAGAGGATGTCTCAGTCACAACAAACTTGCTCATAAGAGCCATGTATCCAGTGTACCGATCAGGTGACTGTCTCTGCCTGCGTTGGGCTGTAGGTGGTCCTACAACTTTCTCTGCATCTTGAGCCAGTCGCTCAGCTTTTGTCAAGTGCTTTCGCCCTCTGATGGTTGGCGCTGCATGAGTGGTCTCTTCCACTCCATGAACGTTGTCCTATGGCTGATCCACGTCCTGAAGCTCATCCTTAGGAACTAATAGCTCCTCATCTGCATGCAAGTGTAGCTCCCTCTCAAGCGAACACTTCATGGCTTTCTCCTCCTGAAATTTTATATCCCGTCGCACAACAGTTTTACCACTGTCTATCAAATACACACGATAGTTATGGGGCATATCAGTGTACCCCACAAATATCCCAACCTCAGCGGTCGGCTCCAACTTCTTCCTGGCATCCTTCGTCACATGCATGTAAACGTTAGCACCAAAAATCATCAAATGAGAAAGATCAGGCTTCTTACCAGAGTAAGCCTCCTCGGGTGTACTCATGCCAAGTATCCGATGAGGACAACGGTTCTGCACATAAACTGCTGTATTGCATGCTTCCGCCCACAAGTGAAGGGGTAGGCCCTAATCATGCAACATTGCCCGTGCAACACCCACGATCGTTCTGTTCTTTCGCTCAGCTACCCCATTCTGCTGTGGGTTATGGGGAGCTATGAGCTCTCTTCGAATCCCTTCTACCTTGCAGAAATCCTTGAACTCGTCCGAGATGTATTCACCACCATTATCGCTCCTAAGAGCCTTCACCTTCTTCCCCGACTCCTTCTCGACCAGTGCTTTGAATTCATAGAACTTTGAATATGTCTCGCTCTTTTTCTGCACGAAGAAGATCCAGCACTTATGAGAGAAATCATCAACAAAAATCACATAATACCCGTGTTTTGCTGTCGAAGCAACTGAGAAAGGTCCACACATGTCTGTGTGAATTCTCTCAAGGATCATCGTGGCACAACTATCCTTCTCGTGAAAGGTGGCTTTCACAAACTTCCCCAAAGTACACCCCTTGCATTGATCTGACTGCGCAAGAGTGCCTTTAGGAAGCCCTGTATTGATCTGCTGCAGTATCTTCAAGGCTCCATGGTGAAGGTGACCCAATCTCCTGTGCCACAACTCGCCATCATCCCGGCTCACCAATCCTTCTGCCTTGCCTGCCATTGCTGCGCATCCATCTACATGCAACTGATAAAGGTTCCTCACTCGAAACCCTATCTTCTGGGTCTCACCAGTTGTCTTGCTGCGCAGGAAATCTTTTCCCTTGCTGAAAACAACATCATACCCCTTGTCTTCTAACATCACCACAGAGATAAGATTCTTCTTCAATCCTGGAACATGCATGACTTCCTTCAATACGAAGGGTTTACCAGACTCCCTCTCAAAGGAAATGGTACCGATACCGGTCGCACTGTATCTACCATCATCGCCCATCTCGATGTGCACTCCAAGATCTTTGTCCTCTAGATCAGAAAACAAATCTCGATCTCCCGTCATGTGAAAAGACGCACCACTATCCAAGAACCACACCGATCCCATCACACTTGAAGCCAAGCATGCGATCAATGAAAAATCAAGCTCAAACTACGAGGCTAGAGCCTCTCCTACTGCAGATCCAGCAGCCTGCTTGTTCTTCTTCTTCTGCGGACAATTAGTGGCATAGTTTCCATGCTAGTGACAGTGAAAACACTTCACCTTGGACATGTCCTGCTTCTTGCCTTTCGCACTGGAATGAGAAGCTTTCTTGTTCTTCCCCTTCTTTGCTTTGGCAGCCAAAGCATAATTCTCTTCATCAGATACCTTTGATGAAGATCCATTCTCACACTTATTGTTTTTGAGTTTATCCTTGAGCGCCAGGTCACTCTTGCTTTGGAATAACATTTGCAATCCGTTGAAAAACATTTCAACAACACTGCTGCAAATTCGATTTCCACCAGCTCAAACTCAACTGCTTCTGATCTAAAATTCGTGAGAACAAAATATTTCTCGTACAGAGATCGAATGTATGGCCATTCAGCGGATATCTCACCTTCCAAAGGAAGGATGAATCCAGAGGCTACCTAGCCCGATTACAGACTCTACCTGAAGAAATAGAATGTAAACACTTCCTGAATAGTAGATCTAATGATCAACAGCTCCGATACCATGTAGAAATTTTGAATAATTTAACACATATTCAATGGATATTATCTTGATCATGTACTATTGCAGAATACATACACAATACATAAGCTCCTCTACGTTGATCATCAATTTAGCAGCATCAATAACAACAAAACACCAAGAGCATCCACACATTAACACAGTATGTAACCCGGGGAAAGCTTACAGTTGAAAACCCCACACGATCTGTATATTAATGATTGAGAACATGTAACATTACAATAGTCAATACTTCTCACAAGTATCCAGCACTATCTCCACCTGTTACACACAATACAGCTCAGATCTGATCTCCAAATCTATTCCACTGCTTGCCTGCCTCCACTGCTCAATACCTGCTCAAGAATGAATGAGAATGGATTAACCAAACTCGTATTTACCTCCAAAGAATCACTCACGCTGGGAAAGACATGATCAGAGGCTATAATACTGGGCATTACTCATTGGCATACTCAATCCCTTGATTGTGCAAATCCTCATGCACAACTATAGTCACAACTGATAGCAATCTGATCCTCTAACATCTGTCCCTGCTGAACTGAACATGCACTGACATGCAACTGAGTTAACTGATGTATTCTATAGTCGCATTATGAGTTAATAATTAGTTTAACAACTCATCATTAGTCTATTTGCAGTTAGACTAATTACAACTAGTTTAACCAAGTCAAACTGAACACAACTCCATCAACTCCACAATCAACTCCACCAAACTCAACTGATTGAGTTATAACTGAAGTCATGCATGCAACAACTCAACTGACCCACAAAGAAAGCGTACTTCCTTCTGACAGCTGCATGTGCCACATCTGTAGCTCAAACTAAAGTGCTCCAAGAGAATAAGATCAAGTTTATAGTCCAAATATTATTATGAGACAATAATATTTGAATTTTCTATTTTTGATAGCCAGTCAAAAAATAGACTTTGATCACTCCTTCTGTGATCACTCCTGCTGTGATCATCCCTGCTCTGGTCACTCCTACTGTGGTCATCCCTGCTGTGATCCAAAAATAGAACTTGCGCCATAATTTTCCTGCCGGCCCACTTAGTGAAGGCGACTCTTTTCACTAAGCTCCATCATCTTGTTGCAATCTCAACACAAAGTACATAGTAGCGGGAGGAATCAGTGGGATTGATGCAGTTAGAGATCAAAGTGACAGAGGCTAGAGCAGTTAGACACTGAACAGTGCAGAGAAGGATTGACAACAGTGCAGAAAGGTAGAGTCGATAAAAGCACAAAGTTTTCAGTGGACAGAGGAAATAGTAGTCAGAGACTTTGATGATAGATGCATCATACTGATCCAGGTTGGATATTTTTTTGTTTCTGAAGTTGCTGGAGTAACAACACTCGAGAGAAGTGGTTCATGCAGAACATTCCAAATGTTTAGGATTAGGATCGAGTTGAATTCCTTTATTGTTGAGAGGGAGTGTTGAAAATAGCAACAAGAAATGTTAAAAATAGCATCCAGTATATTCCAATTTTAATTTGTCCTTGAATTAAAATTCGAATTTAGTCTCACCAGCTACTTGAAAAATAATTAATTAATTCATCTTGAGTTAATTAGTTTGAGAAATTCAAGTTAGAAGTCTTTGTGAAATCATGCAACAATTATCCCTTAAATTAAGGAGATTATCCCTTAATAAAGGAGGTAAGATTGAGTTGTAATAGTTAGCTCAGTTTATTGAGTTAAGTTTAGTTAAATTAGTTCCAAGCTATTTGAGGAACTAATTGTGAGTTCAGTCAGTTAATGCATGCATGCATCAAACTAGTGTACTCCAAATAACTGAAGATTCTCTCATAAATAACTCATGCATGTATATTCATAGAAAGACCTAGTTGAGATTAAAGGCAGGGACATTGTACTATCAGTTGCATGAGTTTTCCTATAAAGGAAACTCATCCATGCAGAAGGGGAAGGTTCCTTGAGGATTGCACAGTTTTAAAGGGTGTGAGATCAGTGTTACACTTGGTAATAGTAGGATCACCCAGGAGAAACAGCACAAGGAAATAGGAGGCTTGGAGGGCAAAGGGGAAGGTTTGTGAGAAGCCTTCTTTGCCTGTGAGCATCCAGGAGGATTGTACTGAGATCTGGCTAGCTGTGAGAGCTAAAGCTTTGTGTAATTCTGAGATATTTCCACCTTGCATGATAATACAGATAGTGGGGTTTTTAGCTGAGGCTTTCCCCTGAGTATTCTTCTTTCATGTGCATTGATTCTACTTCTGGTTATATGTGTTCTGCTTGATCTTGCTCAAATCTATTAAGCTTCTGCAAGTTTGATTGTAGAAGTAGCTTAAAGTATTTTGCTTAAGTTATATTGCATTATCAGGTTAATCTACAGTCATAATTTATACATGGTATCGGAGCAAAGGTTATTGGAGTTGTGAATAGTATACTGAGAAGAGATTTTGAAGTTTGAAGTTCGGGGTTGCAAGTACAAATCAAATTTATCTCATACTTCAAGTTGGTCAATGGCGTTCTATGGCTTGAGACTCGAGTATGCTTTGGATGGCAGCTCGAATTACATGGCATGGAAAGATCGCATGGAGGCTGTATTAGAAGACAATGGCTTGAAGGATTTCATTGATCAAGAAATCCCAAATCCAGGTTCAAATAATGCACAGAGTTGGTTGAATGGAAGAAGTATGTGGCGAGGGCGAGACGAATCATCCTTGGGAGTTCGAGACCATATTGTCTCGAGTCTCCATGGGAAGGATACTCCAGATTCAATGTGGAAGACATTGAAGGACCTGTACCAAAACAGTAACGACCAGAGGAAATTGGTGCTCAAGGACAAGCTTCAAAGAATCAAGATGGAGAATGGCGATACTATTTCCACATATCTGAACAAGCTCACCACCTGTAGAGATGAGCTTGGAAGTGTGGGAATAACTACTGCCAATGATGATATGGTGAGCCTCGCTCTCCTTGGCCTTCCAAAGAGCTGGAATAGCTACCAGGACTCTGTGAATGGAAGGGAGAAATTGCCGGATTGGGAATAACTATGGTCAGATCTTGTGCAGGAGGAGATCAGGAGGAGCACACGAGATGGTTCTTCATCCAAGGATGATGAAGAAAATCTGGCCTTAGCAAGTAAGGCAAGGAAAGGGAAGGGGAAGACGTTCCATTCCGAATCGAATTCTTCTCATGGAGGGAAGAAGGTTGACAAGTCTAAAGTGAGTTGTTTTAATTGTCACGAGATGGGTCATTATGCGACTAATTGCCCATCGAAGAAGTCCAAGAAGGGATCCTCGGAAGGATCGGAAGGTGAGGCATTAGTATCCCAGTTCGAAATGGACTTTATTGTCATCGCATGCATGGTGTCATCGATGATAGGTAGTGGTTGGTTTCTTAACAGTGGAGCCTCATTCCACATGATTGGCGATAAAAGTTTATTCAGTACCTTGGAGGAGAAATACCTCAAGATGCGCATAGAGATGGGTGATGATGAAAGGTATAGTGTTTTAGGAGTGGGCACGGTTGCTTTTCAGAGGGAGCATGGAGCTCTTATTACCTTGACAGATGTGAAGTATGTGCCTGGACTGAAGAAGAATTTTATATCGATCGCAATGTTGAAGGACAAAGGCTACGATGTTGTCTTCAGTAAGGGAAAGGTTTTCCTTAGACACATCACCAAGGGATAGGTGAAGCAGATTGGTTCATGAGTCAAGAACCTTTATGCTCTTGAGGTTCAAGATGCATGCAAAGCCTTGAGGAGAAAATAAAATGTTAGAGTCTTGGTGGTTGAGAGGGAGAGTAAATTACCTCTCAACATGCAGCACCAGAAGAAGCCTCAGACAATTGTGGAGGAGCCACAATTGGAGATGCTGAGAGAAGACCGAGTGGAGACATCCACTCATGCAGAGACCTCCAGTAGGGGGAAATTTCGAGCCAAGTGGGTAGAGGGATCACATGCAGCCATACCTCTAGGTGTGAGGTGGGGCGATGTGAAGTGATAGTCTCAATAAGGCTGAAATTGGGCAGGGTCCATTGAGAGGTTTTATCTCATGGATCATACCTTGCTACGGGAGCCCAAAGTACATAGTAGTGGGAGGAATCAGTGGTATTGATGCGGTCAGATATCAAAGTGACAAAGGCTAGAGTAGTCAAATAATGAAGAGCGCAGAGAAGGATTGACAACAGTGCATAAAGGCAGAGTCAACAGAAGTGCAAAATTTTCAGTCGACAGAGGCAATAGTAGTCAGAGACTTTGAAGATAGATGCATCATATTAATTCAGGTTAGATATTTTCTTGTTTCTGAAGTTGCTGGAGCAACAACACTCGAGAGAAGTGTTGCATGCAGAACATTCCAAATGTTCAGGATTGGGATCGAGTTGAATTCCTTTCTTGTTGAGAGGGAGTGTTGAAAATAGCAACAAGAAATGTTAAAAATGGAATCCAGTATATTCCAATTTTAATTTGTCCTTGAATTAAAATTCAAATTCAGTCTCACTAGTTGCTTGAAAAATAATTAATTAATTCATCTTGAGGTAATTAGTTGGAGAAATTCAAGTTAGAATTCTTTGTGAAGTCATGCAACAATTATCCCTTAAATAAAGGAGATTATCCCTTAATAAAGGAGATAAGATTGAGTTGTAATTAGTTAGCTCAGTTTACTGAGTTAAGTTTAGTTAAATTAGTTCCAAATTGTTTGAGGAACTAATTGTGAGTTCAGTCAGTTAATGCATGCATGCATCAAACTAGTGTACTCCAGATAACTGAAGATTCTCTCATAAATAACTCATGCATGTCTATTCAGAGAAATACCCAGTTGAGATTAAAGACAGGGACATTGTACTATCAGTTGCATGAGTTTTCCTATAAAGGAAACTCATCCATGCAGAAGGGGAAGATTCCTCGAGGATTGCGCAGCTTTACAAGGTGTGAGATCAGTGTGAGTGATCAATATTACACTTGGTAAGAGTAGGATCACCAAGAGAAACAACGCAAGGAAATAGGAGGCTTGGAGGGTAGAGGAGAAGGTTTTTGAGAAACCTTGTTTGCCTGTGAGCATCCAAGAGGATTATACTGAGAGCTGGCTAGCTGTGAGAGCTAAAGCTTTGTGTAATTCTGAGATATTTCCTCCTTGTATGATAATATAGATAGTGGGGTTTTTAGCTGAGGCTTTCCCCTGAGTATTCTTCTGTGTTTCATGTGCATTGATTCTACTTCTAGTTATATGTGTTTTGCTTGATCATGCTCAAATCTATTAAGTTTCCGCAAGTTTGATTGTAGAAGTAGATTAAAGTATTTTTCTTTTGTTATATTTCATTATCACGTTAATCTACAGTCAGAATTTGTACAAAATGATCTGACCTCATCCACATTCCTAGGAATTTCCCACTCCATGATAGCTCTTATCGTTTTTGGGTCCACTGCTATGCTTTCCTTTGAAATAACATCTCCAAGTAATGTACCTTTGTTTGAAAGAATCTGCATTTACTAAGCTTGGAATACAATTGATGCTCTCTTAGCAATCTCAATATTGTTGCTAAGTGTTCTGCATGCTCTTGAATACAATCACAAACTTGTCCAAATAAGGATGCAACACACTATTCATCAAAAACATGAAAGTAGATGGAGCATTAGTCTAACCAAAAGGACCCACAAAAAACTCATAATTCCCATACCTAATCCGGAAAGTAGTCTTGTAGATATCCTCTTCCTTGATGTGTACCTGATGATATCCTGATCTCAAGTTGATCTTCGAGAACACTGTTGATCCCTTCAACTGGTCAAACAAGTCATCGATCCTTGGCAATGGATACCTATTTTTTATCTTCACCTTGTTCAGCTATCTGTAATCAATACACAACCTTAGAGTACCATCCTTCTTCTTCAAAAAAACATTGGTGCACCCCAAGGCGACACACTTTTCCTATTGTATCCCTTCTCAAGCATTTCTTTCAATTGCAACTTCAATTTCACTAACTCAGGTGTTCTCATCCTATACCGTTCTTTAATGTTGGTGCTACCCTTAGTACCAACTCAATAGAAAGGTCCACTTCCCTATGGGGAGGTAACTCTGAAATCCCTGCTAGAAACACATCTTGAAATTGCTACTAGACAGGGTACCTCTTGAGGACTTCCACATCCTCAACATCCTTACCCTTGTTACTAGAAATATGAACTGCAAATAGTACACACCCCTTCCTACAACTGCACTTAGCCTGCATAGTTGTGACCATCCTCACCGATGTAGGCTTCTTCTTTCCCTACAAGGCTATCATTTCCCCATTATCATCCAGACACTCAATATCCTTGTCATAACAATCTACTTTGGTCTTGTGGAGGTACAAGCAATCCATACCCAAAAGCATACTATATGATCCCAATGGAAGCACATTTAGATATGCTGATGTAGGCATACCATTTAGCTCAAATGCACAATATCTTACCCAATGATGAACTCTCTTCTTAGTACCTGTATCCAATTGCACCAACCAAAACTCTGCAGGCACTTATTTGATCAAATCACACTTATCCACCAGGTTAGGATTAACATAACTATAATTGGATCTAGGGCTAATCAAAATAGAAACAACTTGATCACAAAGCTCACCTTCCATCTCAATAATGAATGTCGGGTGATCTTCCTGCTTGTTGTCCACAACTGCATTAATTCGAGGATTGCTATGACCAACATCCCCAACTGTTTGCACCTCCTGAGCATTGTATACATGAGACATACTACTCTGGTACAATAAACAATCCTTCTTGTGATGATCTTTTCCACAAATCCAACATTGCAATGGTCCTCTACCATCACCTCTATTCTACTACTCTCCAGGTTGCGGACCATGTCCCTTCTCAACTGAATTAAACTTCTTGTAAGGAATAAAATTATCTTTCTCACCTATATTATGAGGTATTCCCCACTTTGGTGGCCACTTCCCTTTAAATTTCTCAATCCCTTTCAAATCATGCTTAGGCTCAACTTTACGCTTTGACTGCTCATAAAAATGCTTCAGTTTCTTGATGGCTTCCTCCAACGACTGAGGCTCATCAAACTCAATCCAGTCTCTATATGTTGTTGGCAACCCACTAATGAACCTTTGAATATTTTCTTTCTCATCCTTGAGGTAAGGCACATACCTCAATAACTCTAGGAACCTAATAGTAGACTCATCATTTGTCATGGAATCCATCTGCAGCTCATAAGACTCCTTAGCTCTATCATCATAATATCTTTCAGGTAGGTACTTCTTCTCGAAGATTCTCTCGAACTCATCCCAAAGCAACTCTTCTTCTTGAATGCCTATGACATTCTTCATATCTTCCCACCAAATGTCTTCTTTCCCTTTAAGACTGAAGGTAGCTATTTTGGCTTTCATGTTCTTTGAATAGTTATGCAATCTAAAGAATTTATTCAACCAGAGAAATCATGCCTCTGCATCTTCTAACTTCTTCATATTTCCATCAAATGTAGGAGGCTTAACTTTCTTGAGCTCCTCAAGCAAATACTCACTCCTCCTATAAGGATGATGGCGGTGATGATGTCTCATGGACAAGGAAATAGGATGAAACCCATACATATCAATCCTCCTATTAGTTGTACCCAATGATCTTCCACCTCTAATTGTGTCCCCTCTATCTAACCTGTATCATGACTGAGACTTGCTATCATATGCCCCATTAGTATTCTCTTCTTGTTCTTGACTAATCCTATACTGTCCCCATCTCTACAAGTATGAGAAACTCTGAAGGATGAATGCATTGACCTATGTATGCCTTTCTTGAGCCCTTGCAAGTATTTCCCGAACCTCAATCAACCTATCATTGTTTGGCTTGCAACTTTTGATCTCTGTCCTCAAACTCCTCAATGTATCTTCTATATTAGGAGAATACTCATCTCCTTGTTGCCCAACTGATCTGTAGGGAGAGTCACGTGAACTGTAGTCCACCATTTTTTTTGTCATCTTTGATTCTCTTCTTCCTGTGAGCATGCCATGTCAGATAAACCAAATAGATACCATAACTAAAACCATACCTCAATGACATTTAGTGGAGGCTTATCTCATCTACAAAATCAGTCCACATTAGCACAATACATGTATAATCATAATCATATAAATATGCCTACATCATACACGACAATACCAAATTCATACCATGAACTCATGCATGATAACCACAACCATGAGAATGGATGCATAACAACATGCATCTAGCCCATCTGGTCTGAGTATTTGAAACATGATTTGATACCACTTTCTAAATGCCACCTCCCACATTTACCCACTTTCATCATCCTGTCGGGGTAAACATGAGTGGAGGGATACTATGACATGAACCAACTCCCTAAGTACAGTTAAGGAAGTGGAATCGACAACCTGAAACTTTACTGACTTCCCTCAAGTGCTATAGGACCCTCAAGAGCTAAACAACCACTCCAGGTGCCCAAACCCTGATTTAACTTTCTTTTTCAATGATCTAGAGCCCTATTCGCTCCCATGACAAGGTAAGCCAACAACTATAAATATCCAGTCGCTCTGATGACCCTGCCTCCTAACAATTGTAGTCTAGATTACCTAGTTGTGAGCCTGCGACCCTAAAATTTGAGCCACCTTTTCAAGACTTAACTCTCAACCACTTCCTCGAAATTAATGAGACTTTCAGAAATGATAAATGAAACTAGGACAAAGCCATTGACACAAAACTTAGACAAGGACCTGAATTAACCAGGTCCATTGTAGTGTTTTCTTCTCAATGATGTACAAAAAGAACCCACGTAAGATCGGGGATGACAACCGATCTCAACAATAGAAATGACTACTAAACATTGTAGATATGCAACTATTGATAGAAACAAAACCTACCAAAATTCTGATCTACATTGCAATCATAGTTAAACAATGAAATAAAGAGTAATAACCCAAAAACATCCAATGGAAACCAGATAAGAATGATTTTATTATAACACCTATGAAGGGAGCAAATAAATGTTACCAATACCCCTATATAGGATGGGTTCTTGGCTATCCTCAAATGCTTTCAACTTCTGTAGAATCTCTCTCCTCTATAATGCAAAAACCCAACAAAAATATGCTGTGTGATAATGAAAATAATTAGAGTTACAACAGTGAGTGCAACAATGAAAATAATCAAAAGTGAATAGTGAATGGAAAACCCTTCTATTTATAACAAAATATTGAGTTATCCTCGAATAATGAGCAATAATAAAATATTATTGTCCCCATTCTTGGAATTACCACTTGGAATATTTTATTATATTTGTTTAGGAGGGAAAAAGTATTTAAACTTTTATTTAGAAATAATAAATAAATAAATGATTTATTTATTATATCAATGAATTAGTTAAGGAATAATAAACAAATAAGGATTTATTTAATTATTCCTAAGGGATTTAGTCAAATTTAACAAAGAATAATAATTAATTAGTGATTAATTAATTATTCTTAGAGAAAAATAAGATAAATAATGATTTATCTATTTATTTTTCATGATTGGGTCAAATTTGACAAGGAATAATAATAAAACAATGGTTAAATTAATTATTCCTAGAAGAAAATCAAACAAATAATGATTTATTTAATTATTTTTCATGGGTTTACCTATAAATTACTTAATAAAGGTGGTTTATTAGGTAATTTCTCACAGTGAAAGCAATTTTACTATGGTAAAATTGGCTTTACATGGTGTACTTCGATCCATCTAGTAAATTAGGCTAGATGATAAATTTTTTGTTGATAACTAATTGTCCCCCAACGTACGAGTGTTAGGAGCAAAATGTATGACCGATGTACATTGTAAAGACACAATCACTTAGATAACACAGGGGGATCAAGGGGAGAGAGAGAGAGAGAGAGAGAGAGAGAGAGAGAGAGACCAATGAAGCTGAGAGAGGATAGTGACAGAGGGGGCGAGACTAATGTAAGTATCCTTTTTGTTGTGGTACTGGACCTCAATGAGGCGGGGGAGGCATACCCATACCCGCCAAGATAACTTAGTACAAAAATAATGGTTCGCCTAGAAATATGAAACTGAGAAATAAAGTACATGTTGAATGGTACATGACACACTGGCATAATAGAGCCAGAAAATAATACAATGTGTCCCATATATATAATGCACCTGGTAAAAACGTGATCCAAGACTAAATACAATAATATATGAGTACATGAGATACAAAGTCCCTTCTCTCAAAAAATGGGTGGGCGGGAGGGTAGAACAACCAAAGAAGCCCTATTGAACAAGGAAGGGCTATGAAAAAGTAAAAGGATCATTTGGAGGAGACGTGCATGCTATGAACACTGCGATCAGTAGGAAAAGAACCCATCAACTCTACGAAACTACATCTGAGGTTGTAGCATAGTAGATATGCATCCGGGCATGCGAGGGTCTACCTGAAGGGCCACCCCCTCATGAGGTTTGAAACATCTCACATATGCTCGAGAATCACTCGTACAATCTGCTGCATCACTCGACCATCAAGTGTATGGAGCACGAACATGAAACGATAATGTTAAAGGTAAATAATGAGACCCTTTGCTCGATCCAAGGCGCCAAACAAGAATGGAAGAAGGAACCGAGATACACCGCCCTCTAGGCCATTCTTCTGGAATAAATGAGTTGATGTCGACAGAATAGGGCCCACGATAGATGAGACAATGAGGATCCTTAACTAAATCATGAGGGAAAATAGTAATGTGACTGATGGATTGACACCAGGGATAATGGGGAAAAGGGCATTGAGGGACAAACAGATGACTACCCTTGTCAGAGCATAAAGTGCATGGTTGACCTAGCAACAACTGACTCAACTCTAGAGGGGATGAGGACAGTATGATTAGAGGCCAAAATGGCCAACACAGGATGGGCGATATGCAAATATGGATGGAATACTGTGTCATGAGATGATGGGACATGAAATAGACTCCAAGGATGCAAGGGTGACTCGATGACGCTACCACACGAACGAGGCCCAGTGGGGACCATGAAAACATGATTAAATGATGGTTACTCATGAAAAAAAACGACATATGGTACGACAAGTATTAAGAGGAGGTGGAACTAAAAATAAAAGTGTCACTTTATGATGAAATTCGATTTTGAGAGACGATGAAGCGACCTTCTTGGAAAAATGGTTTCTGGGTGAAGTGTCGAATCATCAAAAACTGAGGAAGACCCATTTTAGAGCTTGGTGAGAGTTTTCCAATGGTGATGAAGGTTTGTCAAACTGAGCTACGAAGATCATAGTGGATAAAACAACCATTGGAAGTGGGGTCCATGACTTTCAGGAAAGTGGCCTTACTTGTCTAAAGATGGACTTAATGCTTCTTGGAACAATGGTTCCTAGTGAATAACTAAGGGAAGAGGAAAATGAGAATGAATTACTAGAGGAGGTCTAGAATCATCCTCACCCACGAAGTCAAACATGGGGACTATGTGTACATAGAGTAGAATATTTGAAGATATGCTATCAAACATCTACCATATGCGATGTGCATATGGATCGCCAGAGAGGCCGGTAGGGAAAACTATGCAAGAAATGGGAGGATAATCAACCATACCTAGATCCAGTGGGATCTAGGCCGAGACTTAATTGAGAAGATGACCAGGGGAAAACCATCATGCCCCCAAGCATGGGACGTTGATCTAGTATACAAAGGTGGGAATGATGTCCCTAGCATGAGGAGTTTGTGGAGTGCCATTGTGTTCCGAGTGCTCGAAAAAGGGATTCAAGCATTTCGGCCCAACTTGGCACAAGATCCTCCAAAGGAGATGTAGGGGCCTATGTGCCCGCAGTATGCTATGGGTGTACTGGATGTATTTAGATCTATGGGTCCAAACACTTTTATGATACATAATATGATTATGCATTTTATATGACGATGATGGTTCGCCATTTTTTTTGGTTATGGTTATCTTCTGTGGCATACATGTGATAAATGCCAATCTAGAATGTTGCTTGCAATGGTATCTACATTGTGATTCTAGGCTCTAGGCACATGACTAAAAGTAATGGTTCCAAATTCACATACGAGTAGCTTCACTTGTAGATATTTTCTAAATAGGACTTGGTTATGCACATGATACACACCATTCAATTGCATGACAAGTAGAAAGGAATCTAAACGAACATGAAGATGAAGGATGCGATGAGCAAGGGCATAGACTAACAAACCTATCATGGCATCATATTCGGATTGATTATTGGTGGAAGATCCAATGCACACACCGTTTGAAAGGACTAACGTATGCAAGGGGGTAAACATGGCCTAGGCGACTGAGGCTAGATTCTGGGAGAAGCGACTTGCACTGTTGTCATGACTGATATATGACGTGGATGATGGATCCATATGAAAGGTGCAAAAGACAACAGATGAGATGATGCGATCTACCTAAACTACATGAAAGAAATAAAGACACACAAATCAAAGGGATGTGCTGTGAACAACATTTCTTGAGGTAGAGCACATTGGGAGAATTAAGAAGGAAATGGCCTTCAAAATCCTCTAAAGAAATGACCCTTACTTAAGGGTAGGGGTAATCAGGGGTATACATAGCTTCCATGGTGTCCCCATCAGGCTAGGAGATGGGCAGATGGGAGGAAGATTGATTACATGACGCGACGACATTACCTGGTGCATCAACCTGAGGAATAAGGTTCACATACGCATCGTCTTGAATGGCAGATGACAGACTAGTAGATGGAGGGTCTACTAATGTTGAGACCTCGGATTCTGTTAAAAAAGGTTCGATAGAAATGCGCACAACAACCTCAGGAAGGTTTTTCGGCGAATAACTCAAGGATGACGACAGGTAAAGGATGGGGCCTGTGGTGTCCGTCATCTCTACGTCGGGGGAGGGGATTATAATAGAGGGGCCAGAGTTTCCTTGTTCTAGTTAACTAGTGGTACTAGAATCCACAGGTAGAGGAGTAGCGAATCTACTACGAGTGGTCTCGTATTCACGAATCGCTCCAAGGCAATCATGAAAGTTGTCAAGACAAGGGAAACAATGGGAATAGTGACCATGAAGATCACAAAGGGCATAAGGGTGGTTTATGCGAAGCGTTTTAAGTTTCTCATGTGGGACAGGTATAACATGGACTTCTAGAATATTCGACTCAGGGAACGCTTCATGAACCAATGGTTTAAGTTGAGGAAACTCATGACAATTGTTGGTGGCGTGCCCAATGACATCACACAAAGCACATGGTGGTGTCAGATTTGGGGCTTTAGGGGTTGGAGGAGCTTGGGGAGCCTTGTCCTTCGAATCTTTCTTTTTGGCTTTGCCCCTTGGCCAAATACTTTCGCAATAGGAGTTGGTTCCTGTTGAGGTTGTGATGGTACTGAAGCAGCGACAAGGGTCATGGGGACCGGTTGGCCCGGGGTCAAAACGTGATATGGTCGTGGCTGGCTAGGCAGAATTTTTGCAGGGGGATCAATGTACCATATTGGGATCCTGAGAGTCATGTTAGGAAGGACCAGTGAAGCCATGATAGGCACAGAAAAATCTCCCGGAGGGGGGAATAAGAAAGGTATCTGGCTGATAGGATAATGCCCCGGCGGAATAGCTCCTGGATGGTTGAGACCTGGAGGAACAGTGGGGGAGTGGGTCGAGAGGGTTCAGCTGGAAGAGCAAAAACAAGATGCTAGGGAGTTGGCTGTTGATCAGGTGTACCAGACTGCTTAAGGGAAGCCCGTGACGCTTGTAACATGCAAACACTCATGGAAGTAGGTTCAGAAATGGGAGGGGGAGGACCAGGGAAGGCACCCAACAATGAGGAATCCTTATAGACTCTGGGCGAGACACTAGTGCAAGGAGTTGAAGACTGGTTTTCAGACATCAACGAGATGATGGACTCGGGGGAGGTCATGGATGCTGGCTCGTAGTAAGTCAACTGATCAATGGTAACGATCTTCCCTTCATGGGGGAAGCACATCTTGCGGAACACCACAGACGCAACAATTGACATGGCATATGTGTAACTATGACCTAAGAGGATGTTGTAATCCAAAGGGGCATCAATGACTTTGATATCGACATGGATAGTCTTGCCCGCAAGGGTCACTGGATAGTTGTGGTACATGCCAAGGGGCTGGGAGGAGTTTCCATCCCACACACGCAAGGTGATGGTGGAGGGGGACAACTCAAGTGACTTCGGTTGTTTCCAAACAGCAGCGGACATCACACAGGTGGATGTGCCTTCGTCAATAATACATTTGGAGATGATGGCATTACAGACTCTAACTAGTATTTGGAAAGAAACAAATGAAGGTAATGGCGGGTGCTCTGATGTATCAACCAGGAAGACAATCAAGCGATCGTCGAAAGGGTCCACTGCACCCAAGGCAGTTAGTAGAGCCTTCTTTTGGGAAGGGCATGACTGGAGGACTTCCAGTGTTGACATGGCGACAGGTGATTCCGGCAAGTTGTCTACTATACTGTATGAATGGGTAGCTTTGTTAGAAGCTGCATTACAGCGTAATGGTTCCTTTCGGATCTTGGGAATGGCCTCAAATTTGGGTTGAGGGATCTGTAAAGGACCATTTGGTGTCATAAGAGGCTCAATGGACACTTTGGTTTTGGACTTGGTAGCTGACGAAGTGGAGGGCTTGTCATATTGACGCGACCAAGTTTGTAGGTTGATATTGGAGGGGTTAACCTCATCAGATTTCATTATCAGGATTTGGTAGTCACTGGGACCAGAAGGTTGGGGTAGGTGGGCTCCTTCACCTGACTGGGGTTGAGAAGCAACAAATCTTTGTTGAGGGAAAGGATTTATGAGCACGACCGGTTGAGGTGGCACAGGATTCTAAGGCGATTGTTGGCCTCGAGAAGCTGCTTGAGCTTCCCACATTTGGTGCATCTGGGGTAAGAGGGGACACTCATGTGTATAGTGGCCATGTACACCACAACATGCACAAGACTTATTCATACAAATAACCTTATTTTGCTTGGGTTGGTCGCCCTGTTGCTGGTTGTTGTTGTTAGGGTAGTTCCCCTAGGGTTCACTAGGCTGGTTACCTTGGTTACCCTTGTTACCCTTCCCCTTATTCTTTTTCTTCAGATTCTGGGGATTGATATCACTCTACTGCGCAAGCACCTGGTCCTGAGGGGGCAGTGGCTGCTGGGGCTGAGGATGCATGGGAGGCTGCGACGCTAATGCTTGAGGGGCTGGAGCGCCGGGTCATGTAGAAGAAGGAGCAATAGTTTGGTAGATGGGTTGGGGACTTGGAAACATGTTGCTAGCGGGAGGGGCATAAATCTTGGAGGAACTGGTTCCCCCTTGCGGGTAGCCATAACTCTGTTGAGAAAATGGCGAAGAGTGTGAAATGGATCCAACAATAATGTTGGTGGCGTGAGACGCCCTCGGTGCATTAGCACTGCCAGGACGAGTGTTGCACAAAATATTGTCACCATGACGTTCTGCAATTGGTGTGAGTCTATCACCAGTCATACTTTCCTCCTTTGCAAGTCTTAAAACTCAGTTCTTCATGTCAAGCCTTGAAAATAAGAGAAAGCCCTTAAAAGTCTCTAAAACTTTGGTTCCGCACTTTCTCTTAGCATTACCTGCGGTCCCGCACTTACTGGTCATGTCCCCTGCGTACCTGACAGCTCTGTCTCTATGTAATGGGTGAAGACCATTGTAAAAGTAAAAAAGGCACAAGTACATTCTTAAAAACTCACTTTGAGTCATTTCTGGAAGCTTTTAGAAGGAATCTTGAGGTGACAAGTTCACTACTTTAAGGTTCATGCATCCCATACCTTAAGGAGCTAACCCCTTGATGTGAGGAGCTTATCCCTTTGAAGGAGGACTCTATCCCTTCATAGGTGGACCTGTAACCTCCTTCCTTTGCACTATAAAATGAAGCATTGGGCTGGTTACTGGGGAGGTAAAAAAGCTGAAGATTTTTGAGGTGAAATGCTGCTGGAACTTAGTCTTCCTAATTGAGCTTTTGTGAGGAAAGATTACATACCTTGTTGATCTCATTTGGAAGAGTGTGAGGCTTGTCAAAGTATAGGAGATTCCTGTATTGGACCCTGGGAGGAGCTTGTACAACATCAAGGCACCAAAGGTTGTAAAGTTCTTCTATTTTTAAAGTTAATACAATCAAGTTTATTTTTCTCAATAAGCTGTGTTTTATGGTTTATTTCATGGATTCCTTGATCACCATGATAAATATGAATTATTATATTGGCTATGCAGGTGTTATTTGATGTGTGCTTGTTTGTGATTGTAGGTTCTCAAAAGGAAACTATTTCGGACGGTCGAAGCGTGGCTGCCACAAACTAGCGTTGGACTTAAGGTAGGGTCTAAAACACATCTTAGTTTTTATTAATGAATCACAATATATTTAGAGAAAGGTAGATTTGCTTGTCCTACTTGTTGCTAGATATCGGTTGATACTAGAAAGATCAGTCTTGTCTGCAAGAACGATTTATCCGGTCGACAAATTGGTGACTCCACTGGGGACTTGAATTTAGTTTTTTGCTTTTCCTTTTTCTTTGACTTGAGAAACTTATCCCTGTTTTTTGTTTTTGCTTAATGTGTGTGGGATTGGGTAGTTTTTAGGATCTGGATTCTTTTTGTTTTTTCTGATGTTTACAGGGAACCGAACTTTCTTTTTACAAACAGTGCAGACCTCTCTGCATCTTTCCTTTAGTACACAGAGTGGTACTGAATCTGGTTCTATTGGAACCCTGCGGACCTTGTTAAAATTTTTGAAAAACATAAATTGTTTTCGTCCAGTTAAGTTAAATTTTTATTTTTGGCTTTTAGTGTCTACCCAGATCTGCATGTGTTCTATCAAGAATCTCTTGTGAGTGAGTTCCATTGGCATTTTTTTTTTAGGTGATTTTCTAGAAGTTTTGCGTGCCTAGATTGATCTTCGCTTGGTCTTTGTAGTGACTCAGAGATTAGAAGCCTAAGAAACCTTAGATTACCCTAGTATTTTTAGTCTTCTTGATGAGTCTGACTGATTTGTGAAATCTGCCCTTGGTGAGAAATAGATTTCATTTTCTCTTTGCAAAGCTTTGAACGAACTTGCTTGTAAGTTTTGAATTTCATTTTTATAAAAGAAAACATAGCTGGGTGTTTTTTGATTGATTTGTTATTCTGAATGAATTAATCCTTAGTTTACTGAATAACTAAGTAAAACGTCCTCAAAATGATTTAAAGCTTTTATTTCAATTAGGTTTTTAGAAGTTTTTAGATCTCAAGATTGATTTTTATAGTTTTGAGTGTTTTCTAGAAATTATAGAATCTCTTTTGAAAGAAATTGTTTTCTGTAGTTTTTGAGTGTTGAAAAAGAAAGGGATTTTTCGTGAGCATAATTAGTAGTCTCGTTTTGAGTTTATTGAAAAAGACAAAAAAGATTTTCTTTTCATTTACATGTTGAAAGAAAGATTTGTTTTTCAAAGAATTGCATTCTCAACTCTTTCTTTTAGCTAGAAATTCATTGAAGAAAAAGAATTGTTTATCATCTTAGGTGCATTTTTTAGTGTTTTTGGAGTCAAGTCTTCACACCATCAAAATTTCATCTCCATTCCTATTGACTTAAGAAACAACCCATAAAAATAACGCTTAAATTAAAATTGATTTAGCAATCTTTTTATTTCTAGGGCTCTTATCACCAATATAGCTTAGGCTAGTATCTTGGAGTAGGGAGTAATTAACTCTCCAAGATAGTTAAAACAAACAAGTAGTTATATCTTGCGGTAGGAAATAAACCCAATTGTAATCGATATAATCTAGGAAGCTCCTCTTAAAGGAGTCAATCACGAGATCATGTCTAAACCTTTGAGACAATCAAGTCTATCTCATTGGGAAAGATAGAAGATTTGCACGTATTAAAAACGGTAAACCTCGGATGAACCATTGTCGAGGAGCCTGGGGTCACTTGTTAGTAAACCTCGGAGTGATCATGTCGAGGAGCCTTCAAGGGGATTAAGCTTTGTTACTCTGCCCTTGTGCGTAGATTGGATCGTAGACTATTCCCCCAGTTGTATTTGTTACTGTTGGTATCCTTAGTGACCATAATCTTAAGATTCTTTCCTAAGGTGACGGTGAAGGACGGGTCTCACTGTACCTGGAGCAGACGTCGACTAGACTCACTTGGACTCTCTTGGGGGTTCTCTTCACTCGCAACGGTTTTGTGAAGAAACTTGTGCCAGTCTGTTTCATTAAGCAGGTTGTCGGGGTAACTATTCCAACCGCCCTTTCTGTATTGAATTCTGCGACGTTGGATTTCATCACCAACTAGTGTTTTTGGTATGGAAAGTTACTGTTTGTGTGTGGTTTGAACTCTTAGATTTTTTAGGCGTGTGATTCAATTGTTTGGTTCTTTAGAGACTTTAGGTGGTTTTATTGAGATTTTCTTTGTTGCTTGTGAAGTAATTAAAATATTTAATCGTGGTTGAATTACCGAGACAATCCCGTAGACTTCGAGGGCAACCTCCCGAGTATACACCAAGCCAGCTTGAAGGGATACGAGCTCTTGTATCACCTAGTGACAGTAGAGTTGGGTCACCGGAAGCCGGAGAGTCTTCTTTAATTTTTCATCCTGATTATCAAGTTCAAGCAACAAAGTATATTTCTAAACCAATTTCATTTTCCAAAGTTATTGGTAGTTTTTCTTCTACTAGTGAATTAGCTGAAGAAGCTGAAATTTCTGAGCCTAAAACTAAACCTGCTGCTACTCCATCTTCAGGATTTGCTTCTCCAACTTCTAGTGGTCCTAGTTCACCCAGGGTAGGAAGGATCATTACCCAAAATCTTCCTTCCGGACTCATTTCTATTGAAGAACTTGTTAGTCCGGAAGAAGATATAACTCTCCCTGAAAATAAACCAACTTTAGAACTTAGGGAGCGTGAATCTATTTTCTACAGTCCATTTAGGAGTGATGCTTGGTACATCTCATTGACCAACTTTTTAGAAAATCCGGGTCTTAGTTTTCCACCACCTCGAATTCCTTTTCATCCAACACCTAAAGGTTATTATCCTCCATTGAATATGTCGAGATAATCATCCATGTTTTCCCAATCACCGGAAACATTTTTATATGGCGGTCCTTCTGTTCCTTCGGGGTATCAGTCACTCACTGGTACTTTTTCAAGAGCATCTCCTCAACCCATTGAACATGGGATATCAACTGGTAATAACAGAACTCAACCGTTGAGCGTAGAAGAAATTCTTATGATGTCTGGTACTATTCCAAATCCGCAACCTCAAGGTAGTTAGTTACCGCCTGGGGGGCAACCTCAAGGTACTCAATTACAGCCTGGAGGGAAACCTCAAGGTAGTTAGTTACCACCTGGGGGGCAACCTCAAGGTATTCAATTACCGCCTAGGGGGCAACCTCAAGGACAGTACATACCTTCGGGACAATACATACCTCAAGGTCAACCCCAGTATCAATATATACCTCAAGGTCAACCCCAGTTTCAGTACGTGCCTCAAGGTTATCAACCTCAAGGTCAGTACCCAACTCAAGGTTTCCAACCACCTTCTGGTCAATCATTTGTACAAGGAACTGGAAATGTACCATTTAATTATCAGCCCTATGCTCAACCCGGTTATGGCCTTTCATATGCTCAACCTTCTATGGGTCCATACCCCGGAATGAACATGGTGTGGGATCCATCTCAAACTCAACAGATTTTGCAACCTAATGTGCAGTTGTCATCTCAATCTGGACAACCTTTGGTTTCTGGTTCAACCCAGCAACCTGTCCAGCCTACTATTCAAACTTCTGCACCTGGTGTAGCTCATCAGTCTGGGCCTAGTTCGCCTCGAACTCCGCCTCAAACGACTACTGCAACTACTGCAACTTCTGTTCAATCTACCCCACCTACTTCCGGAGTATCGTAGCTCTGATTTCTACTGTTCCTACATCAACTCCTCAAGCCTCTTTACCTCAATCGGGACCTACAATTTAGACTTCGGTTTAGATGCCTGTAGGACAACTTGGTCCAAGTACGGTTGTCACAAGTCAACCGCAATTCACTTATCAACCGTACCAGGGACAATACCAATTCGGTCCTGTTGTGCAAAGCCCAGTTTACCAGTATCAACCGTACCCTGGATATACTTATCAACAACCTCAACAACCCCAGTTTGGTCCAGTTAATCCTGGTTTTCCGGGAGGATATAATATTCCAAATGCAATTCCAATTCCAAGTTATCCTGGATATCCTCCTCCTGGGGCTGGTCTTATGACCCAAGGTTTTCACGACCCTAACCGTCAGTTACCATTTATTGCAACTTTGGACTTGCCTGATTTGTCGCGCCTTATGAATGATCCGATTAATTATCTTCCATTTTGGCCGCCAATGCCGAATAAGTTGCCCAGTGATATCCCAAAGTTTGAAGGTAAATTAGGAGAGGATCTGTCAAACCATGTGATGAATTATCACCTTTTGTGTGCATCTAATTCCATTATCGATGATTCAATTCACTTATGTCTTTTTCAACGCACTCTGATTGGTCTTGCGGCCAAGTGGTACATTGAGTTACCGCGAGCTTCTTTTTATAATTTTAGTCAATTAGCCACTTCTTTCTTAACTTATTTTCAGTTGTCTGTCAGATATGACAATGGCACGGAATTATTAACTTCATTAAAACAGTCAACGTCCACATATATTTCAGATCATATTCATGAATGGCGATGTAGACGACGTTTAGTGAAAGTTTTTATTCCGGATCAAATTTTAGCATAATGGTTTGTTAAATCATTATTACCTAAAATCACTGAGGATGTAGCTAAGGCAGGAGTTGTTACTGAAGAACAAGTAATTGCTCAAGCTTAGTACCTTGACCTCGTTTATATGCAGTTGGGTACTTTACACGAAAAAATCCCCGACCTTCCGAAACAAAATCAAATAACTGTAGCTCCTTCAGGGTCTCATGCCGCTGATGGTATGATTGGTTTAGTTAGTACCAAAAGCAAGAAGAAATCTTCAAAGAAATCTTCTCCTATTATAACTTTACCAGATTCCAGGGAAAATTTTAAGAACCCCCCCTAAATTTATAAATATAGTAAATGGGCGAATCTCCATGGTATATAGGAAAAATGGAAGGCAATTTTATCAATAATATAATATATATATATAATTTTTTGGCGAATCTCTCACCAGGCATGGCGAATATTTTACTCAATTATAAAATCTTGTAAGATCTTGGCGAGTCTTTCACTAAATAATAAAACTTTGTAAAGTCCTAGTGAATCTTAGCATAGGCTACATGCTGGTTTAATTCCCCCATTTAAATAGGCTACATTCCAGGTGAATACCATCGGTCAATACCATGTGCCATTTTTATTTTTATTAATTCTAATATTAGGGTTGATAATGGTTTTTTGCATGGTATTAATAACAATCTAGTCCATGGTATTTGTCCCATAGTATTTTGGCCATAGGTTTCACCTAAATATAACCCATTTTTTGAGTGTTCGTAAATATAAGGTGACTTATGGAGTAAATATAAAAAAATGTTTTATTTGTTTACCATACCTCTCGTTTATTTATATTTTTATTAATTTACCATACCTCTTTTACAAATATGGTATTTGGCCCATAGGATTCACTTAAATAAAACCTCTTTCTTGAGCCTTCATAAATAGAATGAGGGTTATGGACTAAATATAAAAAGAGGTTTTATTTATTTATGATACGTCTAGTTTATTTATATTTTTATTTATTTACCATACCTTTTGAGTAAGTATAAAAAAACGTTTTATTTATTTACCATACCTCCACTTTACTTATATTTTTATTTGTTTACACCCTTACATGTATATAAGGTGACTTATGGAGTAAATATAAAAAATGTTTTATTTATTTACCATACCTCTCATTTATTTATATTTTTATTAATTTACCATACCTCTTTTATAAATATGGTATTTGGCCCATAGGATTCACTTAAATAAAACCTATTCTTGAAAATGGGCGAATGGATTCACTTAAATAAAACCTATTCTTGAAAATGGGCGAATGGAAGGTTGTAAGTCCTAATTTCAAGGGCTAAATTTACCTTTTTTACCCTCTCCCTTAAAATAAGGTGGGCTATTTGAGGTGATTTGTAAAAATGTACTATGATACAAAATATTCGCCCACTAAAAATTTAAAACCCCTTAATTTTGCCAAAGGGCGAACATTCGCCCCTAAAATTATCCTTGCCAGATTCCCTGACAGGAGACTCTTCCACTGAAATTCCTGCCGATATTCATGTCGTAGAATCATCCGCAGCCAAATCAAAATCCGATGGTAAAAAGAAGGGGAAGAAGAAAAATAAACAAAACTCAAAAGAGAAATCAGATAAAACTGAATCTACTGACGAGAAACGTAAACCTTGCTATCGTTGTCTCATTTGTGACGAGGAGAATTTTACAAGAGATTGCCCACATCGAGCTGAGGTTGCAAAAATCGTCAAAGGTTCTTAAACGCCTGCTGTCTTGAAGGATCATTTTCCTAGTCAAGATAGTAAGATGATTGGTTCTTCCTCAAATGCCTCAGAAGAACCCATAATGATGATGTCTCATGTCAGGATTGTGACGTGATCGCAAGATTATGGTAGTTAAAGTCCTGTTGGTGGTAAGGAAGCAAAGTCTTCTAATTCAAACCCATAAACTTCAACTCCTTCTGGTTCTGATCCGCTACAGATCAAGAAACCTAACCTAGATTTAGTAATTAAACCGCCTGCTAAAGGTATACTTCGGAAGTCAGCTTTCAATCCACATGCAAGAGCTGCTCAGAATTATAACATTGTTGAAGACTTAGCTATTTCCCCTTCAGCAATGTCGGCTTTGGAAGTGCTGCAATCATGTCCAACACAACATAAATTACTTTTGTCGGCTATAGGAGCTGTTGATATTTAGGATTCGAACCTTATAATCTTCGATTTAGAGAATAGTACACCTCGCCTACCTCATCAAATGGATTTCCAGATTCCAGTGTTAGTCAAAAATAGACCTTGCTTTAGGACTGTAATTGATGAGGGAGCTTCTACGTGTATTATGTCGATCCAGTGTTGGAGATCGCTTGGTTCTCCTACACTCAATCAATCCCCGACGACTCTAAACGCTTTTGATGGTCGTGGGTTCCATCCTTTTGGCATTTTACAGGATCTACCTATAGGGGTTGAAGGAAAAACTGTTAATCTAGATGTGGAAGTGGTTGATGCCCCTCTAGATTACAACCTTCTCTTGGGTCACAGCTGGTCTTATGCTATGATTGTTGTTGTTTCATTGGTCTTTCGACTTATCAATTTTCCTCATAATGGAAAGATTGTTACAATAGACCAGCTAACTTATTTTTCATCCGACCCAGCTGTTATAGCTCCAAATCTCACTCTTATGGTTTGTGATGCTGTAGTCATGGCCTAGGGAAACCCCTCCTTCCAGACCTGGTCCTAAAATTTAAAAAACAGTGTTTTATCCCTTATACGCGACATTGCCCTGAGTTAAACGCGTGTATACGCGGGTATGTGTATAGCCAAACCGCGTGTATGTATTAAAACACTTAAAAAAAATATAACACTCCTTATTTTCGGGCGGAGATTGCGGGTTTTACCTGCTGATCACCTGTTAGTGCCCGTGGCCCAACTGTTCCCAACCAACTCCTAACTAAAAAACTACTTTGGAGATGGTATAAAAAGACCTCAAAGGGAAGGCCTAAGGGAGGAGAGAATAGAGAGAAAGGTTATTATGCTGAGATTTTTCCCTTGACCAGGTCTGAAGTCCCTTGTGCCTTCTGCACTTCCCCCATTTTGTACATGAAACCTTTGTTTCCTTGTGTGTTGATGTTCATCCACCATTTATGACATCATGGAGGGAGTCATGGAAGGAGTTTTGTTAGAGGCTTGAGGCTGGAACGGATCCAGAAGGAAGCTTTGCTTGGAGCCTGCTGAAGGTGATTCAGGTGAATATATTCCTTTTTATGTACTTTATTTGTCTATAATAAAAGAAACACATGTCTTGGTTCCCGAAATGAATCTTCTTTATGTTAATGATAGTTATGTTTAGAACTCATATGTAAATGGTTGTTTGGATTTCATAACTAACTACCTTTATTTATAACATGAAGATGGTTTCTTTATAAGTTTTGTCCATGTACTGCTGTGTTCTTTGAATTGGTGGTTTTGCAGGACAAAAGAGAAGAAGGGAACTCCAGGAAGGGTTTGGACCCTAAAGGCCTTCTCAAACGTAGGACCAAAGGTACGTACCCTTATCATAGAATTTGCTTACAATAGCATAATGGCTGTATGAATGCATGTTTCTTTGAATAGATAACTTTTAGTTTGCTAGGGTTTCAACCCAAAAAGCCCTAGGGGAGTAATTCCCTCTACCAGAATTGGCGACTCCACTGGGGACAAAACTCTTGTTGTTCCTAGTTTGGGTATTTTTCGAGCCAATTAGGGCTCAACTGCCTTGTCTGCTTGATGTTACTGTCTGGTCTGTTCTTGAACTTTAAGCTTTGCTAGTTTCTTCAGTTTGTTTTTTATTTTTCTTGAAGCTTTTCATACACGCTGTTTTTCTTAGATATAGAGGCATATATACGCTTGTTTCTTTGAGTGAACCCACGTATACGCAGGTTTCCTCAAACACAGTCGCGTATACACGCAATCTGTACTTAAGTACAGTCGCGTATATATTGCAATTTTCAAGATTTATAAATCTTTTAGTCTCTGAAGGTTTGAGTCAGTCTGAAACAGTCATTTTCCAGTATCAGTTATTTGTTTTACAGTGAGCATCTTGTTCTGAATTCTCTCTGATTATAAGGAGTATTGGTCTTGTTTTTTGTTGATTGCAAGCGTCATCGTTTTTGGCTAAAGCACGCAAGATTTCTTGCTAGGAATCTTGGCTGCTCTGTTTCATCAGGGTAGGGAGATTGAATTCAATCTTTGTGTTAATCTTGCTTTTGGTGACTTTTTGTTTGCTTGACAAAACCGCTTTTTGTGACCATCCACTTCTTTGTTTCATGAAAGTTGTTGATTAACACTTTCTTGGAATTTGTCTTTTTGATCTTTTGGTTTTCATTGCCAAAGCTTTCATTGCTGCTTTTGATTGTTAAGAGCGATTTCAAGCACATTTATTTTTGTTGAGTTTTCATCCATTGAGTGGTGTTGATTCGCAAAAGTGTTTAATTGCCTATTCTTCAATCACAAGTTTCAGTGTTGTTGAGAGCATTTTTTTTTGAAAAGACTTTTTTTGATTGTTGCTTTGAAGAAAATCTTTTGAAAATCTTAGTTTTGCTTTCTTGAACTTGTTTTCATTTGGTTTCCTTTTAGTGAAGTGAAAGTGCTTTATGTTTGTCTTAGAACTTGTTTTTAGTGTTTAGACGAAATGAATGGTAACATCTCATATTCCATCTAGGCATTGTAAGTGGCAAGATAAAGATTGATAAGCAAGCAACTTTCTTTTTTGTTTTCAGAGTAGTTTTAGATCTTGCATCCACATATAGTTGTTGCATTAGGATAGATTTGCATCCCCTTTTTAGGCATATATAGCTTTGTTAGCTTTTGTGAGTGTGAAGTGTGCATTAACAAAAAGAAAAGGAAAATTTGTTTTATTAGAAGTACCTTTGAACCCTATAGAAATTGCTCTTCATCGAAAAGCGAAAAAGTGCATGTGCATGTAGTTAAGTTTTTATTAATTTCTTTTGCGTCAAAAAACACCACTAGTTTCACTTCCGTTACCTTGTGACTTAAAGAACAGCCTAATAAAATCAAGCGCTAACTAAAATTCACTAGAACTTTTTGTTTTAGTCAGTTACACCAACAAGATTAGGATTTTAGGGCCTTGGATTAGGCGAGTGGAGAGTTAACTCTCCAAGGCCATATAAACGTCAAATGTAGGAGTTTGAATAACGAGAGAAAATCCAATAGCATTAGGAAGACCAGGAAAGCTCCGGATCTGGGAGTTAAGCACGAGGGTCTGTAAAGACAGGGAAGAGAGATACCCCCTCTCCTACTTGTTCAAACTTACCTCACGACTGTTCCGCCTGGCTTCTGCGACGAGTTGGTATCCATAGTTGCTACTCCTAGGGAACTACACAGGTGGCTGCGGAGGGGAATCCCGTGGCACCTGATGTTAACATTGCATCACTCTCGACAGTACTACTGGAGGGCACCCTTGCGAAGCTTGGGGGCTTGCATCGACGCATGCTGTTGTTAGGAGGTTAGCGTAACTTCCTCTGATACCTTCGCTGATAGGACTGGGCCCTCATCATCCCAGACTATCTTCGGAAGGCCCCTTATTTCACTTTCTCGTGTTTTGGTGTCCGCTCTTAATCACCCGGAGCGGAAATACTTGGAAGTTGTTTGACTGGCTATATCTTTAGGGACTTTATAGTGTGTGCTCTGTGCTCTTAGTTGGCCTAGCTTTCAATTTTTTGAGTCTTTGGTTAGATCATAACAAAAAATTCAAAGTGGCTGACCGATCTCCAAGACGGTCTCGAATACTTCGTGGTCTCTCGCCACCAAGTTTAGAGCCTTCTCCTAGAAGGCGCAGAGGCAATACTACCGGTGGGTTCCGTCCCACGCCGGTTGACGCATTGGGGATTGATCCTCCTCTCGGGGGCATTAGCGGCCAAGCAAGGCCTGGCACTTCTGAACAAGAGAGGGACACTCCAGTCCTTTCTCGAGTTCTCTTTCAAGCGGAGAATAACATAGAGGTAGAAGAACTTTCAGAGTCGTTAGCAGCTCCAAATTCTCCTCTACCATCTAGTCATCCAGATGTACTGCAATACGTTGGGACTCCGACGCATAGACCGTCAAGTCCAGGTTACGCTACGCGCTTACCATCAATGACCACTACTGGAAGCATGGCTTCTACGAGTGCTACGACTATGCAAACCCCAACATAGGTGCAAGGGGGAGGAACCATTTCCATCTCCTCTGCTTCCTTGTTTGGATCTTTTGCTAGCACATCTTTAGTTGGGTCTACCTCCATTCCATCCACGAGTGGAAATGCCCAAACCAATGCTTTTGGTACTGGATTCTTCCCATTTGGAAGCCACTCACAGGGTATTCCATCGGTTCTGTTTAGCGCCGCTACGTCCATGATGGGCGGATCGGCTTCATTCCAGGGTTTTCCTTTTGGAAGTGGTCATATACCACATTCCAACTCGACGGTAGGATCCATATATTTTTCTTCTGTAGGACAAAGCAGCAATCCTTTCCAAGGTTGGAATAACCCTGGGGTTAGTAGCGCGGGAACTGGGAATCCGTTTATCGGCCAACAAGGGAATAGGCCGTACTCCACGGTTAGCTCGTTTCAAACTATTCCTCCTCTAGCTTCGGCTTGGAATCCGTATCAGGGGTTATCAACTCCTTACAATCCTTTAGGAGGAAACTTTGCTGGTTATGGAGGTTATACGGCCGGAGTTGGTCAAACTCCGAATTTTGCTGGACCACAAGGCTTGCCTTTTGGTTCAGCCGGTTCTACTGGTTACTTCGGGCAGCCTGGTGCCTCCCAAATTCCAGGACAATCTTTTCAGAGCTTTGGGAGTTCTGCCCAGTCTGGGTGGAATCCCCAAGGTCCTCCTAGGCTTCCGTTTCTGGCAACGTTAAACTTGCCAGATCTCACTAAGTTAACAAATGACCCAATCAAGTACAACCCGGCCTGGCCTCCGGTCCCAACCAAACTCCCTTCGAACATTCCAAAATTCGAAGGGAAGAGTGGCGAAGACCCAGGCGACCATGTAACCACATTCCATTTGTGGTGCTCATCTAACTCCCTTATTGATGACTTGATTAGGTTGAGACTCTTTCAGCGCACCTTGACTGGTAATGCGGCCAAATGGTATATAGAGTTGCCAGGGGGCAACTTTACATCGTTCGCTGACTTAGCCAATATTTTCTTAAATCACTTCCACTTGCCTGTCTGCTATGATGCTGGAACTGAAATTCTGGCCACCTTTCGTCAGGATAAGGCAACCCACATTTCTGACCATATTCAGGAATGGAGACGGAGAAAGAGGCTCATTAAAGCCGAAATCCCTCCGGAGTATCGTCTCGAGTGGTTTTTGAAGTATTTACAACCCGAGATCTCCAAGGATGTCTCCATGTCTGGGGTCTATTTTGAGGAGCAAGCCATTTTTAGGGCCCAGCAATTAGAATTGATCTACTCTCAGTCTGGGATCCTACAAAAGTACTTGCCAGATGCTCCTGGATCTAAGGTTGATGTAGCTAAGTCGAAGCCAGGTCCGCACGCGGATGGTATCGTCGGGTCAGTAGACACAACTACCGTGAACTTGTTGAATCAATTGTAGCAGTTGTCCTTGCAAACTGCTTCTAACAACCAAGTCACATCGTCTAATCCCCCCGCTTCCCAAACTTCTTCAATAAATGCCGTCCAATCTGATAACCCCAAAGGAAATCAAAATTCCAATGGGAAAAAGAAAGGACGAGGTAAGAAAAAGAACCAGGATGGGAAACCTGATGCAAATAAATCCGGCAACAACGCCGGTGGTGGTAGAAATGAGTCGAGAAAGAAAGTCAAGTTTCCATGCAAGTTGTGCAGTGGAGACCATCTAACTCATCTCTGCCCTAAGATTGAAGACGCTCAGCGCTTGTTAGGACAGCAAGGGACTTCTAGTTCTCAAGCTGTGTTAACCAACCCATTTCCCCAAGGGCAGCAACTTCTTGCTGGCGCGAGTTCGAACCCTGGAACCTCCGCTGGGGGCAACCAGGAAGGGGAAAAATCGTCAAATGTTTTCATGATGGGTTCTAATGTCCATGTGGCTACTCGGTCACGTGATTATGGTGAAGCCGAAACTTCCAAGGACAAGACTGTTCCCGGAAGTACTAACCTTCATATTGAGCGACCCCCTATCGAGACTATACCACGGATACCGAAAGGTTCCGCTAAACGCGCGATGATTAATCCTAATGCTAGGGCCGCCCAGAATTACTCCATTGTGGAGGATCTGGCTCAGAGTCCGTGCACCATGTCCGCTTTAGAGGTTCTCCAGTCGTGTCCGGCTTAGAGAAGTGCTTTACTCTCCGCGATTGGAGCAGTCGATCCAGCTAACTCTTTAGTGCTCACTTTTGACATGTTAAATGTCAAAAAGCGACTCCCTCATCATATGGCTTTCCAAATAAAGTCTACATACCGAAAAATCAATATTTTTCGCACCGTGATAGATGAAGGAGCTTCCACATGCGTTATGTCGATGTCATGTTGGAAGGCTATTGGATCACCCTCGGCTGTTCCTTCACCCACCATCTTGACTGCATTTGATGGTCATTCTCATAAGCCGCATGGGATTATCCCGGCCTTTCCTATATGTGTTGGGGGAAAGGTCGTCAATATTGAAGTAGAGGTCGTAGATGCTAACCTAGACTATAATCTCCTATTAGGAAGGAACTGGGTATACGAGATGGATGCCGTTGTTTCGACTCTGTTTTGTGTCATTTGCTTTCCTCATGAGGGGAAAATCGTTAAGGTTGATCAATTGGACTATTGTCCAGTTGATCCTCAAGCAAGCTCTGACTCTACTGTCCCTTTAGTGGATAACCCTCGCCCGCCGACTGAGAATTTAGGAGTAGGGATGTATTCCTCATTGATGGGTACATTTGATCTTCCCTCTCCTTTCGCTAAAATCAATGCTATTTCATCATCTAAGGAGTCTCCTCGAGAAGAGTTCTTTCGAACTCGTTATTTTTCAGACCCTTGGACCTTGCCTTCACCTACGACCACATTAGTTGAAGGACAAGTAAATGGAATGGCATTCCCTATATCTGCAGCTGAGCTTAGATATCAGTCTATCGTAGACTCTGCAGACAACCATTCTACTCCTTTTTCCGAAGAGGAGTTAGATGGTCATGTGGCCCCAGCTTGGAGCCTTGATTCTACCTCTGCCTTGGACTGCTTAGATTCGGTTTTACCTTCTGAAGAAGCAATCCTCGAAGTAATGATGGGGATAGATCGACCTTGGGAAGACTTACACCATCGTTCATACTTTCTTCCTCCATTACAGGAAGTAGAATCTAGATTCTCCGAGCTCCTCACTAGTGATGTTTGTACGGTGTCAAACCCTTTGGCTCCAGCACACATTCGTGCTGAAGGTAATATGTCGGTAATTTCAAAAACGATACCTATAAACATCTCTAGGGACCCTAGCGTCATTGAGAATTTCTTCATCGGAATTGAGTGTTCCCCTGAAGAAATTCAAATCTACACCGACCTGTTCAAGGAATATCGTGATGTATTTGCTTGGTCTTATGAAGAAATACCTGGCATTGATCCTTCTATAGTTCAACATGAGATCAAGACATATGAAAACGCGAAACCGGTTCGTCAGAGGCTTCGGCCGGTTAACCCTAGGAAAGCTGCGGCTATCAAAGCTGAGGTTGAGAAGCTGCTAAAGGCGGGTTTTATATACCTTGTTCCTCTTACTGACTGGATTTCTAATCCAGTCCCCGTGGACAAAAAGTAAGGAACAATCCGAGTATGCATCGATTTTAGGGACCTAAACAAGGCTTGTCCGAAAGATAATTACCCCACGCCATTCATTGATCAGATTATCGACGAGTGTGCGGGTAATGAAATTTTTTCCTTCATGGATGGTTTTTCAGGTTATAACCAAATCTCTATCTGTCTTGAAGATCAACATAAGACAGCTTTTATATGTCCCTGGGGTACCTTTGCATATAGAAAGATGCCTTTTGGTCTTAAAAATGCTGGAGCCACTTTTCAGCGGGCCATGTCATATGCTTTCCATGACATCAAACATGTCATCGAGGCATACTTGGATGATCTCGCTGCTCGTTCTCGAAAGAGAACTGATCATCCTAGTCATCTTCGATTGGTTTTTGAACGTTGTCGTTTTTATAAAATCCGGTTGAATCCCAACAAGTGCGTTTTCGCGGTTACATCTGGTCGGTTGTTAGGGTTCATAGTGTCCAATGAAGGGATTCGGGTTGATCCCTTCAAGGTTGAGGCAATAGTTCAGTTGCCTCCCCCGTCCTCAATTCGACAACTTCAAAGTCTTCAAGGGAAGGCTAATTTCTTAAGACGGTTTATAGCAAACTATGCCGAGATCACTAAAGGGTTCATGCGTTTGCTACGAAAAGGAGTTCCATTTGTGTGGGACAACTTTGTGCAGCGGTCATTTGATGCTTTGAAAAAGGCATTAGTCTCTGCCCCGCTTTTGAGTCCACCGGATTATGGTAGAGACTTCCTTTTATATCTCGCTGCAGCAGAATCAACCATTGGTATGGTTCTAGTTCAGAAGGACGATGCTCTCGCCGAGCACGTGATTTATTATTTGAGTCGAGGCTTAATAGGTCCTGAACTTCGCTATTCTCTGGTTGAGAAGTTGGCCTTAGCAGCTGTCCATGCTGTCCAGAGGCTCCGTCATTATATCTTGCTACGCAAAACTTTTGTCTTAGCGGCAGTCAATCCATTTCAATTTGTCCTCAGTAGGCGAGTGATTGGGGGCAAATATAATAGATGGATAGTCATTTTGCAAGAATTCGATCTCGAGTTCTTGTCTGCCAAGTCTAAGAAATCCATGGTTTTCGCGGAGCTAATTTCTGAGCTTCCTTGTGGAGAGGATACTGTTTATGAGGAAAGTTTTCCCGACGAACATTTATTCCTCATCTCTTCACTCGACCCTTGGTATGGAGATATCATTGTCTATCTCCAGACTTCGAAGTTTCCCTCTACTTTCTCCAAGGATGAACGTCGAAAATTACGTCACCTGGAAAAAAAACTATGTTATCATTGGTGACACATTATACCGTCGAGGGGTTGATTCCATCCTTCGGCGCTGTTTAACCTTAGAGGAAGCAGAGTCTGTGCTCAATGACTGCCACAGTGGAGCTTGTGGTGGTCATTTATCAGGGCTTGCTACAGCCCAACGCATCTTACGTGCCGGCTATTTTTGGCCTTCACTCTTTAAAGACTGTGTGGAAGCGGTCAAACGCTGTCACCCGTGTCAAATTTTTACTCGGAAGATGCGCGCGCATCCAGCTCCCCTTTTTCCCGTTGTCACCGTCGGTCCCTTTACCAAGTGGGGTATTGATTTTACAACTTGTAATCCGCCTTCAGCGGCGAATCACAAGTACATTATCATGGCTGTAGACTACTTTACGAAGTGGGCCGAGGCCATGCCTACTTATAAGAACGATAGTGACATGACAACTTTGTTTCTTTTCAATCAGGTTATCTCAAGATTCGGTATCCCAAGAGAGATTGTCACTGACCATGGCAGTCATTTCCAGAATCAACTGATGTCAGAATTGGCTCTTAAATTAGGGTTCCGCCAAGAGCATTCGTCCCCTTATTATCCTTAGGCCAATGGACAGGTCAAGGCAGTCAATAAAACTCTTAAGACGATACTCCAATGGACAATTGATAAAAATCGGTCCAATTGGCACATTATGTTGTATTCGGCTCTTTGGGCATACCGAACCTCCGTCAAAACGGCTACTGGTTTTACTCCTTTTCAGTTGGTTTATGGGATGGAATCTCTTTCCGGTCGAATGTGAAATTCCATCTCTTAAGTTGGCTGTTGAGCTTCTTCCTGAGACTTCGAGTCTCGAAGAGCGCCTAGTTCACTTGGAACATCTCGATGAGCAACGTCGAGATGCCGCCACGATGAATGAGGCCCATAAGAAAAGGGTTAAAACACAGTATGATAAGTCTGTCCGTCCTCGAGTCTTTTCTGAAGGTGACCTTGTCCTGGTCTATGACCAAGATAAGGACGCCTTGGGGGCAGGCAAATTTAATCCTATGTGGTACGGTCCTTTCATTATTAAACGAGTTTTAGAAAAAGGATCGTATGAGTTAATTGATTTCGAGGGAAACAAGCTGGCGGAGCCCCGAAATGGGCTCTACCTAAAGAAGTACTTTGCTTAGTTTCGGCCAGGCAATGGCTTCTTTGTATTTTATGTATATTTGTACATATATCATTGAGAGTTTTCTGATATCAGCACTTTTTGGTCTGCTTTGGCAGGTGTTGATGGATGACTTGGTCTATTTTGGGTTCGCCGATGGTGCTAGTCGGCACACTTGGAATCTTGCTTTCGCAGCTTGGGTACTCTATTATCCAACTGGTCAATTGATGGCATCAAGAGGCGTGTGCATCGGTCCTACTTCAAACAATATGGCCGAGTATACTGCTGTTATTAATTTATTATCCGAGGCAATCTCTCATGGGATCAACTCGTTAGTAGTATATCTTGATTCTCAATTGATAGTGTCTCAATTAAATAACATTTATCGGGTACGGGATCCATCTTTATATCGCCAGTATTTAAGGGTGAGGTTGTTGCAAAGATCATTTACTTATATTAATTATTTGCATATTCCAAGATCTCATAATTGGTTAGCTGATTCTATCGCTAATCAAGCATTAGGCTGGCATATTAATCATTCATCACAATAAAATCAAGCATCAAAAAGTCAAACTGTATATATATCTATATATATATATATATATATATATATATATATATATATATATATATATATATATATATATATCGTAAAACGTCTCGAGTGTACATATGTGTGTCCAAAAAATATACAAAATTGGGACTCAAATGCCCATAATTATGTCCGGCATATCTAATGCCTCTGCTCAGGATGAGCGTCTAAGTATGTCACTATAGCATTGGCCACGTGCCGAAAAATGCGAACCTAGTCACGTGGCATGCCAACCACATGACACTGCATATCCTCAGGAAGGTCCTCTATGACGGCCATCGGTACTCGGCAGCTCAATCTCGCGAAGTGTCGCTTGACGTTGTTTAGAGTCCGTTCTGTATCCGCAGCCGCCTCTTCGACTCCTCGGCCACGCCGTCCATGCCACAGGAATCCATCTGGTCGTACCGGCCCGATATCTGGAACATGATCATCATATCAGTCATTTGAATCTCATCAAAAAATATTTTTCAAAATTCATCATTATATTTGAAAAATCCAAAAAAAATCATAAAATCAAAAAATCTTACCGATCTCGCCCCATGCTGCATTCGGTGGTAACACTAGGTCAGGATCTCCTCGGAAATCCAGCCCAGCATAGGGGTAGTCATCCACGACGATGATCTGCTGATCCCACCAGGTGAAGAAGTCATCGTCGAAGGCAGTCCTTTGGACCTCCCCACCCCCCAGACGTTTCATCAGATCAACCCACCGGCCCATGCGTGGATCGCGTGGGTTGCTGATGGAAACTGCTACCCTGGGGCGGAGTGCGGGAACCTTCTCGAAAAAGAAAGTGCACAAGATGCTCCCATATCCAAAGTTTTTAATCTGACCCCTCCTGATAGAAGTGAGCTGGCTCTTCATGTTGGCCAGAAGAGGAGTACACCAGTCGAACACAGTAGTGAGACAGTCAACTTCCACGCTCATGTTTTGCCGTGACGCCTGATGCAGAGAGGATGATCCGTTCACCCAATCCATGGTAAACAGGATTATCCTAAGTGATAAACTCGCCACATGTGTGATGGAAATCTGGCTCCCAACCTTCTTGTGATGTCCCGGGCAGTATATCTGTACGTAATCCTCTATCGAGAGGGCACTCCGTGTCCTGCCCCGGGACTGTACTACCTCTCCCCTTCAGGAAAGGCCCGTGATAAAATAAATATCCTCCACTTCTACCCTGAGCGGCATCTGATCGATCATAAAAGCTTCCTCATCGACATCCCAATAATCAATGAGCATCTCAAGCAGACGCGTGTTCGCTTTCATATTTGGAAATTTGAAAAATTTAAGCAAACCGCATCCCCGTAGGGCATCTAATGCTTCTGGACTGTTCATAACTTCATTGTCTACCGCTGCGTGCTCTCTTTCACGCCACGTGACAGGCATCCTGAGAAAAAATTGATTCAAAACCGTTAGTTTTCGTTTAAAATGGTTCGCGGCGTATACGCGGGTTCCTGTGCACACAGTCGCGTATAGGGCCCGCGTGTACGCGGGTTCGATATTACCAACCCGCGTATACGCCGCGAGGAAATTTTGGACAAAAGTTCAACGGTGAAACCTCAATCAAAAATCCTAAAACCTGTCACAATCAATTGCAAGCTAAGTATAAGAGTTACCTGGAGGTTTTCGACGAATTTGAACGGTTGAATCTGGCTGTGGGAAGTTTGCTCCTTTTGCTCCAAATCCTTTGCTCTCAAACTCAAATGGTAAAAATGGTGAGTCCAAAATGCTTTTTATAAGTTTTGAAAATGCAAAATTTTTTCAAAATTTTATTTTGTTTGGCCTCATGTTACTTTTAACTTGGGAGCTTGGAATGTCGAGATTGGTCTGTTTTTCAGGACATTTTGGACGATTTTCAGTTTCGAGACGGTTCCATGACTGCTGACCCGTCATGGTAGGTATCGTGTTCTCACTGGCATATAGGTTAGGAACACCATTTTTTCCGTTGCATTATGCATACTAGCCTCCATTTGACCGATACATCTGCCATAGGGTCGACCCCATCGTGTTATGGTTCGTAAGCCATCTTCACTCGCTGATTCTTTAAATCATGACACGATGGTAGAGCCATCCTTTACATGGGCATCCTAGTTAGCACCTCACTGACATTTGTTGCCCATGTTGCTCCGTTTTGAGTAGGCTCGGGAGTCCTTTGTAGTCCCGCCATGACTTATGCGTTGAAGATTCATTCCTCTTAGCTTCTCCGCTTTGTTCTGGCCATATACCCTAGAGGCTCCTTTGTGTTGAGTTGTACTACTGCATTGCATGTTGACCACTTGCACCTTTTGGCCTAGAGCCGGCTTCACTTGGACTCGTGTTTAAGCCAACTTTTGACCATGACATCTGCAAAATGAACCTTGCATACCTTTGACTTCTGTAGCTTGACACACCTTGATCCGTGGAAGGAACATACCTTTGAGTGTCACTGACCAGTTTTCACCTCCCTGCATTGAGCATAGGAACGTTCCTTTCCCAGGAACTAGATCATCTGTTTCACCGACACTCGTTCTTTCCACTATACCATAGCATTCTTTTATTCTTTTTCCGGCTTAACAGAAAAGGACAAAAAAATAAATATTCCAAAAAGAGCGGGAACGGGACATTATTTCCATTTATTGTTGGCAGCTAGAGTCAGTCGTGTCTCCCTTGAACAAAGCACTCAAAACAAAGTCTCCTCCGCATGGGTGGGATTTAGTTTGACTTAGGTACGCCATAACCTTGTTATTGAGTCAGTCCTCCCCCGATTGGTTATCTCTTCCAATCATATGGAGGGTTCGTTCGTGCCTCTTGCATGGCGAACTTATACAGAGTCATCATATGCTGCCACATAGTCACATTGAGTCGTGCTTTTGTTCAAGGGAAGTTAGCCTGAGTCGGCCTCTCTGCGGTGTCTCTTGACTCATTTTTCAGTCGGCCATCCCTGGTTGTCAGTGTCATGTCTATCATCACATCAGTTATATTGGTCCTTTACTCGTGCCGGTTTGAGAAGGTCCCCATTGTCTTCTTGCTGGCGGGTCTTGTCCTTATCGACGACGACATCTTGCTCTGAGGACAGGCCTAGAGCTGCACCCTAGCCCTATTTTCATTATTGATAGGTTACCTTGTGCTCAACATCGATCAGTATCATGGGTCTTTGACTAAGTGGTTTCCCTTGTGTTCGACATCAGCATACATTATCACACATTGGGATTCGTGCAATACCTTGGTTTCCATTTGACCCTATTGGTGGATACCTCACCTCTGTGTCAGCTTTCATTATTGGTTGGTTCAGAGGGTTTCTGCCGTGCGCTAGCCACATCTTGTGTACACCGGAAACGTACTTCGGTTGGGTTACTACATTTTTTTCGTCCGATTCCTTCCACATTATTGGCCTACGGGTTACACTCGCGCTAGATTGATGAAGGATGCCTTAATGCCTTCCTTCTAGCGGATCTTTCCCTATCGACTCCGACTCATTGCTCTGGGGCAAAGATCTAGAGTCCATTTGGCAGTACCTTGGGGTTTGCAGTCATTAGTGGCAGATCCTTCGCTATCGACAGTGGGAAACCATCATTGTCTCCTGATCGATAGATTCTTACAGGTGTTCGACTCCAGCTCATCTATTCACACTTGTTAGATTGTACTGGGTACCTTGACACTCATTATCATTATCGATGAGTAGTCTCGCGTTTGTTAATGGTATACATCAATGACCGGTAATCAAATGATTTCTCAAATGGTCGACTTCAGATCATTTATTCTCATGGCGTAGAAATGTACCACGGCAGTCGGTGAAGACCTCAGGTTGTATCAGCATTCATTGGTTCACTTGACAGTTGCTCTTGTTGCTGCCAGTTGATACCACTCCACTTTATATGTTGCAGTCAGTCATGGCGACATTCTATATGCTGGCACCTGAGTTTGCAGTGTAGTACCATCCTATTCCATCATGTTCAGTTGGTACCTTTTGGGGATCAGTCTTTGATATCAGTGATCCGTTGCATCTTTCAACATCATTGACAGTCTTATATGTGATATTCAGACATGTACTTGTTCATTATGATCAGATGATCCATTATGTATCTTTCAGTCATTTATACTTGTATACTTAGTGGATCCGCTTGTACTTGATATGCGGACATGCTTTACTTTTTCTGAGCATGGGTATGCCCGCCTCAGACAGTGTTTCTTTCTGATCTCCTTTGGTGGCTTGGCAGGCTGAATTCTGGTGAAGTCCTCCTCGGTTTTTGACAGACTTCCTTTCCATGTACTCGCATAATATATTTCGCCCATCATGTACCCCTTCTGACCTCATATATTAGGGGGCATCTGTTATAGCTCCAAATATCACTCTTATGGTTTGTGATGCTGTACTCATGGCCTAGGGCAACCCCTCCTTCCAGACCTGGTCCTAAAATTTAAAAAACAGTGTTTTATCCCTTATACGCGACATTGCCCTGAGTTAAATGCGTGTATATGTGGGTATGTGTATAGCCAACCCACGTGTATGTATTAAAACACTTAAAAAAAATATAACACTCCTTATTTTTGGGTGGAGATCGCGGGTTTTACCTGCTGATCACCTGTTAGTGCCCGTGGCCCAACTATTCCCAACCAACTCCTAACTAAAAAACTACTTTGGAGATGGTATAAAAAGACCTCAAAGGGAAGGCCTAAGGGAGGAGAGAATAGAGAGAAAGGTTATTATGCTGAGATTTTTCCCTTGACCAGGTCTGAAGTCCCTTGTGCCTTCTGCACTTCCCCCATTTTGTACAGGAAACCTTTGTTTCCTTGTGTGTTGATGTTCATCCACCATTTATGACATCATGGAGAGAGTCATGGGAGGAGTTTTGTTAGAGGCTTGAGGCTGGAACGGATCCGAAAGGAAGCTTTGCTTGGAGCCTGCTGAAGGTGATTCAGGTGAACATATTCCTTTTTATGTACTTTATTTGTCTATAATAAAAGAAACACATGTCTTGGTTCCCGAAATGAATCTTCTCTATGTTAATGATAGTTATGTTTAGAATTCATATGTAAATGGTTGTTTGGATTTCATAACTAACTACCTTTCTTTATAACATGAAGATGGTTTCTTTATAAGTTTTGTCCATGTACTGCTGTGTTCTTTGAATTGGTGGTTTTGCAGGACAAAAGAGAAGAAGGGAACTCCAAGAAGGGTTTGGACCCTAAAGGCCTTCTCAAACGTAGGACCAAAGGTACGTACCCTTATCATAGAATTTGCTTACAATAGCATAATGGCTGTATGAATGCATGTTTCTTTGAATAGATAACTTTTAGTCTGCTAGGGTTTCAACCCAAAAAGCCCTAGGGGAGTAATTCCCTCTACCACCAGCCTCTTCTGAAAGTATTCAACATGTCGATAAAACAACTATTCCTTACAAGGATGTTGGGGTAGGATTGATTAAAGATTCTGCTTTACTAGGAACTTTTTCCTTTCCTCCTCCTAACGTATCACCTTCTACTACAACTATTCATATGATTTCATCGAACATTATTGTTTTTGATGATCCTTGGATCGTAGCTTCCGAGTCTGAGGTGGATTCATTTGGTGATGCGATGCCTTTGAGTCCTTATGAAATTGCATATCAGGTTGTACAGTCATTTTCTGACCCTTGTTCAACCGAAATCGATCTAATTAATGTGGTCTGTGGAGAATCACTTTCAATATCAACCTCAGCTTCAACAAATTTTTTTGAGCTTATTCATACTGATGAGCAGATTCGTGAACTTTTGTCTGTTGATGATTTACCATGGGAATATCTTCATCATCGATCTTCATTTTTACCTGAGCTTGATCATTTCGAAAATGATTTTTCATCTATTTTTACCACTGATTATGTCAAAGAACCACAGAATCCATTGCAACATCCTGATTCTAAGTTAAATTTGGGAAATATCTCTCGAACGGTTCCTATTGACATTTCAGTTAAACCAGGAATTATTGAAAACATTCATATAGGTACTTCCTGTACGGACGATGAACTCCAAACTTATAAAGCCCTATTTCAAGAATTTCGTGACGTGTTTGCCTGGTCATATGAAGAAATGCCAGGAATCGATCCATCAATTGTTTTCCATAAAATTAAAACTTACCTGGATGCTAAACTTGTTCGGCAACGTTTGAGTCAGATACATCCGCGAAAAACTGCTACTATTAAAGCTAAAGTTGAGAAATTACTTCGAGTAGGTTTCATTTATCCAATTCCTTTAACGGATTGGGTATCGAATATTGTTCCTGTTAACAAAAAGCAAGGAACGATAAGAATATGTATCGATTATAGGGATATTAATCGAGCTTGTCCTAAATACAATTATCCAACCCCCTATATGGATCAAATCATCGATGATTGTGCCGGCAGTGAAATATTCTCCTTTATGGATGGTTTTTCCGGTTATAATCAAATCAACATACTCCCTGCTGATCAACCAAAAACGGCTTTCATTTGTCCATGGGGGACATTTGCTTACTGCAAATTGCCTTTTGGATTGAAGAACGCTGGAGCAACTTTTCAAAGGGCCATGTCTTATGTATTTCATGACATCAAGCACATTGTGCAGCCATATCTCGATGATTTACCTGCCCATTCATTACGTAGAGCCGATCATCTCACTCATTTACGAGCAATCTTTATGAGATGTAGGCATTATCGAATTAGGCTGAATCCACACAAATGTGTTCTCTGTATAGAAACTGGTTGTTTATTGGGATTTGTTATTTCAAAAGCCGGCATTCATGTCAATCCCTCGAAGGTTGAAGCTATTGTCAAATTGCCTCCTCCTTCAACTCTTTGCCAACTCCAAAGTTTGCAAGGGAAAGCAAACTTTTTACGTCATTTCATTCCTAACTACGCCGAGATAACAAAGGGTTTTACCAGGTTGTTGAAACAGAATACTCCATTCTTTTGGGATGAGATAGCTGACAAATATTTTGATGCACTTAAACACGCGTTGACCCATGCACCATTATTGCATCCTCCCAACTACAACCAGGATTACTTCTTGTACCTCGCCGCTTCTCATTCCACCATTGGGATGGTTTTAGTTCAGGAAGATGAATTCAACAGTGAACATGTGATTTACTATCTTAGTCGAACTCTGAATCCGACTGAGCTTAAATATTCACATGTGGAGAAATTGGCCTTGGCAGCTGTTCAAGCTATCCAAAGATTTCGTCATTACATCTTACTATGCAAAACTACCATAATTTCTGACTGTAACCCTATGATCTATATTTTGACCAAACAATTGCTAGGGGGCAAGTATTCCAAATGGATAGTTATCTTGTAGGAATTTTACTTGGAATTTGAAAAATCCAAGGCAAAGAAATCTTTGGTTTTTGTGGAACTGATGTGTGATTTCCTGCGTGCTGATACTGAAACTGTGGCGGAAGAGCCCATTGCGGACGAATCCTTGTTTCTTATCAATACTCTTGATCCATGGTATGGAGATATCATTGTTTATCTCCAAACCCAATCTTTTCGGCCTGAAATTTCACAATCTCAGCGACAGAAAGTACGTTTCCAATCCCAACAATACAATATTATTGGAGATACACTCTATCATCGTGGGGCGGATTCTGTTTTCCGACGTTGTTTAACTCCTAAAGAAGCTGAAAAGGTTCTAAATGACTGTCACTTTGGAGCATGTGGCGGTCATATGTCTGGGTATGCCACAACCAAAAAGATTTTGCGCGCTGGTTATTTCTGGCCGTCTTTATTTAAAGATTGTATCTATGCGGTCCGAAAATGCCACAATTGTCAAATTTTTGATCATAAGATGTGTGCTCCACCTGCTCCTCTCCACCCTATAATTGCCGTCGGTCCTTTTGCAAAGTGGGGTATCGAATTTATTACATGTAACCCTCACTCGGCCGGGGGGCATGCGTATATCATCCTTGCGGTAGATTTATTTACTAAGTGGGCTGAGGCGATGCCTACATTTTCCGTAGATGGCCAAACTGCTGCAATTTTTGTTTTCAATCATATAATTGCTAGATTCAGTTTTCCTCAAGCAATTATCACTGATCATGGGAGTAATTTTCGAAACATCATGATGACTAAACTGACAGATCAACTTGGCCTGCATCACAATAGTTCTGCTCCATATTACCCATAGGCTAATGGTCTGGTTGAAGCTATCAACAAAGTTCTAGTCACTATGATCTGATGAATCATTGGCATTCATAGGTCGAATTGACATAACATTTTATTTTCAGCACTTTGGGCGTATCGAACCTCAGTAAAAACATCAACTGGTTTCACTCCTTTTCAATTGGTTTGTGGTTTGGAAGTTGTGTTACCCATTGAATGCGAAATTCCGTCATTGCAAATAGCCATAGAATTACTCCCAGCCAATTTCGAAGAGGAGAAATGTTTGTTGTACTTAGCTCAGCTAGATGAGAATCGACGTGACGCTGCATTAGCAATCGAAACTCATGCCAAACAAATAAAAGCTCAGTACGATCGAAATGTTACACCTCATAATTTTTCGGAAGGAGACCTAGTATTATTATACGATCAAGCAAACTATAAGCTAGGGGCTAGAAAATTTGTACCTATGTGGCATGGTCCTTATGTTGCTAAGCGAAAGCTGGCAAAAGGGGCCTATGAATTGGTATATTTTGATGGTGTCTCTTTGGGTAAACCCAGAAATGGTCTTTATCTGAAGAGATATTATGCTTAAATCTAGGTGTGGAGATTTTTGTTAGATTAGTTTCTTTCTAGCTGGTATGTTTTAGATTAAAAAAGTGTGCCTAGTTTAGAGAGTGTTTTTATCATTATTCCTGCTTATCTTGATTTTACTCTTGATATTGCAGATGTCAATGTCTCTTCAAACATACATTGGTTTCGCTAATGGTGCTTGTCGTAATACACAGAACATTTCTTCCGCAGCTTGGGTTATCTATTCACCCTCTGATGAGTTGGTATCTATGCATGGGGTAAGCCTCAGTCAAACAACGAACAACATTGTAGAGTATAGTGCAGTGATTGAGTTATTATATGAATCCATCTCATTCGGAATTCAAAGTTTTATTGTTAGGTTAGATTCTGAACTCGTTGTATTACAACTTAACAGAGTTTATGCCATTAGAAATCCAGTGTTATTAATATTATTTTTGAGAGTTCGTCTCTTGGAACGTGAATTTGACTACATTGAATATCAGCATATTCCAAGATATTTAAATACATTAGCAGATGCAATTGCTTCTCGAATGTTAAATAGACATTTGCAATAATCAAACAGTAAATTTAAAAACATTCCATAAAATTTTATACAAGATAGCCAGTAATAGTGATATAGCATAGCATAGACGTGTGTCAAATATACATCGTCTTTGATCATAGGTTAAAAAACACCTTATGATCGGCAAAAATGATAGTACAAAAAGCAAAAATGTCATATGATTCTACAAAGGCGATCATCCTATCACTGGTGATGATCACGATAAGAAATCACTGGTCGGGCCACCCTACAAAGGAACCTTCTAAAAGGTCCTAGGACCCCAATCACATAACGTTGTAACCTAAGTGGAATATCATCTATGCTAGTCTCTGGAATATCTATTGTCAAACGCTCTAGATGATTTTCCAATTCGGTTAGGGTCTTTGTAGATTCGTCCCGTGGGGCCGGTACTGCTGCAGCTGGGTGTCTCCTCTCATATGGTCGGAGAGCGGTTGGTCGTTGTGGACCCACATCTGCATTTGAAACTTTTTATTATCAGTTTTGGACGATTTAAAAACAAAACAAAAAATTAGTTAAAACTTAGAAAATGTTGAGAATGATTTTACCTGAATCATCCCACTGCTCTCCTGGTGGAAGATTCATGTCTGGGTCACCACGATAATCCATCCCAGCATATGGGAAATCCTGAATAACGAAAATTTGGTTCTCCAACCAACGAAAATACTCAAGTGGAAATTGAACAACCTTTGAACCCTCCTCAGGATGACGGGCCATAACTGCAACCCAACGCATTAACTTAGGCTCTCAGGGAAGTCCAAGCTCAACGGAGAGCTGCTGTGGGACCAACATTGGGACCCTCTTTAGACCAAAGCTCACAACTAGGAAACCATATCCAAAGTTTTTTAGTTGTTCGTTCTTTGCTCTAGTTAGTTGGCCTTTTGCATTTGCCAACACAGCTTCGCACCAGTTGAAGATGGTACCTCGATAACAGTCTACTGCCATTCGCATTTGGGATCCGGTAGCTACATGCAGTGCTGTGCTTCCGCAGAGTCTGGTGACAGTAAATGCAATCACTTTAAGTTCAGGACGGGAAATAGTTTTGATATCGATCCCTTTGTCCTTTGTTTGGTCATTACAAAACTCTAGTCGGAGACTATCGACAGATTGGCCACCTGGCCTAGTCTCGAAAAGAGATAATCGTTCACCTCTCTTGGGCAAACTAGTCAAGAAATAAATGTCCTCTAGCTTGATTTCGAGCCGGTGGCCACCAATAATGAAACACTGGTCCTGTACGTTCCACCTGTCTACCAGCCATTGCAAAAAGTCTACTTGGGCCCTCATGCCAGGTATGGCCCAAAATTTAAATAGTCTGCATGCTCTCAATGCATCCAATGAGGGTTGATGATTTATTGCGGCAAGGTCCACATCTTCATGCTCGCGTTCCCTCCAAATAAGCATTTTGTATGTCCTACATTGCAAAAAACAAGACGTATTAGAACATTTTAGTTCGAAAATTTTTGGGCGGAAATGGAGAAATTTGAAGTTTTAAAACCTATTTCGCGGGGTCCACACCCGCTAGTTAGGGAAGAGTGCAGAACCGCAGGTTCCGCATGTTGCGCCTATTAGGGACAGTGCATAGGTTCCGCATGTTGCGCCTGTGGACCCCCGTGAGCGGTTTTCTAAACTAATTTTTCCCTAAAAAATCAAAATGGAAGCCTAAAAACGAAATGCAAACAGTGGAAATGCAAGATAAGGATGATGTGGATTACCTGGAGCTGACGATTTTCGATTCCAACGGATGGATTTTCCGCAATATTCACAGGAAGTTTCTTACCCAAAAGCTCTCTCTTCTCACTATGAAATCAAACGGTAAAAATGAATTTACAAAAGCCCTTTTTATAAGCTTTTCTGAATAAATGAATTTTTAATTTGTTTATTTTTCACTTTAAAAAGGTAACTTTTTGATGCATTTTTATTTATCTTAAATAGGTATGAGTAATGTTTTGCGTTTTTGTGCAGAATATTGGATTTTTCAGGAGAAATTGATCATTTTCAACAAAAAAACATTGGAGTCCTCTTTAAGCTCTTTTCTGACTCGTAAAATATGAAAATATTGCCGAGTTTTTCTTTTTAAGCTCATTAAAATGGAATTAAAAGGATGGTCCACTTATAACTCTTTTCTGACCGTATAAACATGAAAAGATTGTCGGGGTTTTGTCGTTTCAAGTTCGATATTGGTTATAAAATGACGTGTCTTTGATCGCTTTTTTATTTTTTCGGATCAGAGACACTAATTATGAAAAGTACTCCTTGATCGTAATGGTCAAACGGTTCTCTCAAGCATTATTTTATACTTTTTCGGGCTTGGGAGACACAAATTTACGAAAAAGGACAACCATGGAGTTTTCTTAAGTTTTTCTTCGGACTCCCTAAAATTGAAAAACACCGAGTTTCTCCTATACTGGGCTCGTTAAAATTTAACAGTAAAGGTCCTGTTCAATTTTAAACAGGAACGAACCACTCCTTCTTAGGGTTCGAATTTTAAACTAAGTTGGACTCATCCGAAGGATAAGATTATAACAAGGCAAATGTTATCCTCCTCAAGCTTGTAAAAAATAAAGAGGTACTTGCAAGAAATGGTGGGGGAAAAGAGAGAAAAATGAACATGTTTGTTATACTTTGTGTTTTAGAAAAACATTTAACCACTCTTGAACATGACACTTTTTGTTCACCTGGGTTGGGAAATCCTTTGCCTAACAGTTAATCAAACCATATTGAAAGTCTTCAGCCGATTTCTGGGTATTAGCTTTGGGTCAATTGTCACCAAACCATCTGCAATGTTGTTATGTGTTCAAGAGGTCAGTTCAAATAAACCATTCATCTGCAAAATATCTGTCATCCATCTTGACCATCCCTGAGTTAGTCCTTGCCGAATATATTTCTTCAAACTTGATCTATGATTTCATGTTGGGGGCTTGCCTATGACGGATCGCTTTCTATCGACTTCAGCTCATTATCTAGAAAGATGATCTAGAAATCGTCAGTACCTTGGAATCTACATGCCTCAATGGCATGTTTCTCGCCTTCGACGATAGGTTACATCATTGACCTTCGATCAAAGGATTCTATGACATGTTCAACATCAACTCATCTATTCACATTTCATGGATTGTACTGAGTACTTTGAGAGCCATTGACATTATTGGTGGTTTCTCTCACACTTGTTAACAATTCAGATCATTGACTGGTAATCAAGTGGTTTCTACCATGTTCAACTTCGACACATTCATTCACATGGATAGAATCGTACTAGTTCGGGAAGCAGAAATCAGGACCCTGGATCTAGTTTCCACCATCCAGGCTGCGAGGAATTTTGTTATTCATTATACAGTGGACTATTCATAAACAGATGGCTGCGCCCATACTGTGTCTACATATGTCTATACTTGTGATGTATTACAAAATCATTCCTATATCAGAGCGCTTTAGTTAGTTTTCTAGTCAGTTGTGATATGAGCATGGGAATGCCTACCTCAGTGATGATCTGTTTACATATATATATTTTGTATTGAATGTTTTTACAGGTTCCAACCAGGGTGTCCACAGGATGATCCTTGAAATGATAAAGTACTTCACTCTTCTTAGATGACAAATGCTATCCTCATCTATTACAGACTTCGCACTTTAGGGGGCAATCTGTTGCACAAAATATTGTCACCATGACGTTCTGCAATTGGTGTGAGTCTATCAACAATCATACTTTCCTCCTTTGCAAGTCTTAAACCTCAGTTCTTCATGTCAAGCCTTGAAAATAAGAGGAATCCCTTAAAAGTCTCTAAAACTATAGTTCCGCACTTTCTCTTAGCATTACCTGTGGTCCCGCACCTACTGGTCATGTCCCCTGCATACTTGACCGATCTATCTCTGTGTAATGGGTGTGGACCCCTGTAAAAGTAAAAAAGGTGCAAGTACATTCTTAAAAACTCACTTTGAGTCATTTCTGGAAGCTTCTAGAAGGAATCTTGAGGCGGCAAGTTTGCTCCTTTAAGGTTCATGCATCCCATACCTCAAGGAGCTAACCCCTTGATGTGAGGAGCTTATCCCTTTGAAGGAGGACTCTATCCCTTCATAGGTGGACCTATAACCTCCTTCCTTTGCACTATAAAATGAAGCATTGGGCTGCTTACTAGGGAGGTAAAAAAGCTAAAGATTTTTGAGGTGAAATGCTACTGGAACTTAGTCTTCCTAATTGAGCTTTTATGAGGAAAGATTACATACCTTGTTGATCTCATTTGGAAGAGTGTGAGGCTTGTCAAAGTAGAGGAGATTCCTGTTTCGGACCCTAGGAGGAGCTTGTACAACATCAAGGCACCAAAGGTTGTAAAGTTCTTCTATTTTTAAAGTTAATACAATCAAGTTTATTTTTCTCAATAAGCTATGTTTTATGGTTTATTTCATGGATTCCTTGATCACCATGATGAATATGATTTATTATATTGGCTATGCAGGTGTTATTTGATGTGTGCTTGTTTGTGATTGCAGGTTCTCAAAAGGAAAATCTTTCGGACAGTCGAAGCGTGGCTGCCACAAATTAGCGTTGGACTTAAGGTAGGGTCTAAAACACCTCTTAGTTTTTATTAATGAATCGCAATATATTTAGAGAAAGGTAGATTTTGCTTGTCCTGCTTGTTGCTAGATATTTGTTGATACTAGGGAGATCAGTCTTGTCCGCAAGAAGGATTTATCCGGCCGACAACGAGGGAGGTCTGGAATAACGGTATAGACATAACTTGATTGAGCATAAATCAAATCATATCTTAAATCGGTCCGGAGAGCTTCTTCCTCAGTCTGAGGAAAATGGGACATGACATCTTTCCCTCTGGGGGATAAAAGGCTCTCAAGAAACCAATCTAGATAGACACGGTCTTTGAAAGGCGGGGAACAACATGTGCTCCTCCTTCGACGCCACTCTTGAACATGGTTAGAAAGGCGAGTAATGGAGGATTGACGGGATGTGGTCAAAAGCTCAGTACCAGTGTCATACTGGAGAGGTAACTGCAAATAGGACAAGAATGCTTTAGCAAGCATCGCGAAAACAGAATGTGATGCAGCGGGCTGGTCTACATACCATTTTGCAGCATCTCCAGTGAGCGTGTGTTGGAAAAGCTGAAGACGAATGGAGTCATTGGTTATGGAGTTGGACGAACATCACATGTGGAAGGATCGGATATGGTTTGTAGGATCCTCTCCAGCAATACCCTCAAACTTTGGGATGACTGAGAGAAGCTTAGGCGGGATAGAGGGCCAACCAACATCATGGTGTATGTGGTCATTTATCAACTAGTTAAGATCCGGTAGACTTAACCCAACCATAAAAGGGAGCATGGGGGCTCCCGGAATGATTCTTGAGACGGTTCCGCCTGATGTGACCACCAGTAAAACACCGGAGCCCCCACTAGATTGGGTTCCTACACCAAGTGTGGGTCCCGACATGGTGACGATATGCATGAAGGAGGTTTGGAATCAAATGAGGAATCATAAGGACCAGGAGAAGAGTTGGGATGGGGACTTGGAGGGTTATGAACTCGAACCCGACGGGGAGGAGTAATACGCCCAACTGGAAACTAGGGGTGAAAGCCTAATAATCTCCACAACTCATGCCTTGGTGGCACAATGATGGAAGGACACACGGAACACGGAAATGGTGAAGGGAGATCAACAATATATCTTCTGTCTTTGATGTAGTGAGATAAATTTATTATGTTAAGTCTTGGCTTAGTAGTGTAAACCAGGCGCCCTTCGCTTAAGGTGTGCTTGTGTGTGCAAGTGTATTAATTGATTAAGCCTAGATCATGTTTGTAAAAAAGAAAAATCTTGTTGCAAATAAACTGAAATAAATAACAGAAAATAAACAACAAAACAATTAACTAAACCCCACCCAAACTAGGTTTGCAAACACTGTACTTCTAGGTGGCTAAACCGATGGAAAATACACTGAAACGGTCAAGAGATCTGAATGTCGGTGTGACTGGGATCAAGTGACTCTAAGCTACTGGAAAGTGGTGTAGCAACAACAAAAAACCAGAGGGGAAGATCGTTGCAAAAAGATAGGGAGATTGGTGCAACACGTAGGGCAACCGATGGGAAGCTAAGGGAATGACCAAACAAGTTTGAATTTGAAACTATGGATGGGAGAAATCTATCTTATCAAATCTGAAACAAAAGGTTACAGATCTAGAAAATGTGGCTGAAAGTGCTGTAGAAACTCAGACTTCTCACTCAGCTAAACTCCTAGAAAGGTGGAAGTGTACTAGAAGCCCTAAGGGAGGCTAAATTCGACTTCAACGAGTAAAATAGAATGGATCAAAGCCTACATGGGATGAGACAGAGGTCAGACACCCAACATACAACTCTCAGCAAAACCCAGAAATAGATTTGAGAAAAACCCTAAAACCCAGAAATTGCAAGTTTTGACCTGTTTTTTGATGAAATCACACTTTTTGGGTAGAAAGCTGCGTTCTGGAGCCCATATCGCACCTTTTGGGCTGAAAACTTCAATTTCTACTCCGAGACTTCCCATCTACAAATTTCAGAAAAAAGTGTTGCGTTTGTCGCAGCTGGTTCCTGTGACCCAGGTTTTTGGATTTGAAGTATAAAACCTAACAGAGTCGCCAATTTGTTCTAGTGTTTTCTTCTCAATGATGTACGAAAAGAACCCACTTAAGATCGGGGATGATAACCAATCTCAACAATAGAAATGATTGCTAAACATTGTAGATCTGTAGCTATTGATAGAAACAAAACCTGCCAAAATTCTTATATATGCTGCAACCATAGTTAAACAATGAAATAAAGAGTAATAACTCCAAAACATCCAATGGAAACCAGATATGTAAAGAATGATTTTATTATAACACCTGTGAAGGGAACAAATAAATGTTACCAATCCCCCTCTATGGGATGGGTTCTTGGCTATCTTCAAACTCTTTCAGCTTCTGTAGAGTCTCTCTCCTCTATAATGCAAAAATCCAACAAAAATATGGTGTGCGACAATGAAAATAATTAGAGTTACAACAATGAGTGCAACAATGAAAATAACCAAAAGTGAATAATGAATGAAAAACCCTTCTATTTATAACAAAATATTGAGTTATCCTCGAATAATGAGAAATAATAAAATATTATTGATCTCATTCTTGGAATTACCACTTGGAATATTTTATTATATTTGTTTAGGACGGAAACAGTATTTAAACTTTTATTTAGAAATAATAAATAAATAAATGATTTATTTATTATCTCAATGAATTAGTTAAGGAATAATAAAAAATAAGGATTTATTTAATTGTTCCTAAGGGATTTAGTCAAATTTAACAAAGAATAATAATTAATTAGTGATTAATTAATTATTCTTAGAGAAAAATAAGATATATAATGATTTATCTGTTTATTTTTCATGATTGGGTCAAATTTGACAAGGAATAATAATAAAATAGTGGTTAAATTAATTATTCGTAGAAGAAAATCAAATAAATAATGATTTATTTAATTATTCTTCATGGGTTCAACTATAAATTACTTAATAAAGGTGGTTTAATAGGTAATTTCTCATAGTGAAAACAATTTTACTATGGTAAAATTGGCTTAACATGGTGTACTTCGATCCATCTAGTAAATTAGGCTAGATGATCAAATTTTTGGTGATAATAAGGTCTAACCATGACAGTCATTCTGTCAAACACATAGTGGACATGAAATCTGCAGGTCATGAATGCATATCTAAACATAGAGATCTGAAAATTATATGAGATTCATTAAGAAGGTCTAATGCCCTCTCACAATAGATACAATAACATCTATTATCTCATGCATCCAATAACCATTCATTTACCAATCAAAATATGATAAGAGCCATAACTTGAATATGTCATAAAACCATGCTTATAACCAACATATAACCAAAATAATAATAATGATATAAGAACCATTAAAGCCAAACCTTAACAAGTACCTTTACTCATAAAATACAATAGTAAATTAGCTCTTATTAACATATGCAAAATCTAACCAAGTTAGGGACTTCCATGTACCACCCGACCATAGATTGGGCTGAACAAAATCTTTCTTTCAGCGAATCACCCTTGTGCCATATTACAAGCATGAATGTGGGATATCATTCGATAAAACAACACATAAAAAACCAAGGGAATCCAAAGGTTAAACCACTTCCACCCTCACACTATCGTGATCTCACCTAAATTGGTTCTGAGATCACAAAACCAAAACAAGCTTGGATGCCTAAAAATTCCTTCACCATCCCTTAAGGAATTTTCCCATCTCCACCCACCTATTGAGGGTTTCCCAGAGAAAATTATCTCTACCCCCAACTATTGGGATTTTATTGAGACACCTCACCCGAATGCAAAACCTTTCGGAAATCTAAAGCTCAACCAAGAATGAATCCCGTCACACCATGGCTATCTGGAAATGAGATGCAAAGGCTGAAACTATTGTCGAACCAGGAAAAACCCATGCTAATGACAACAAATGAACAAATACACACATGCATGTAACATGCATGCCAAAACAAGCTAGGAAATCAGACACGCAACCTGTTATTTGCAAGTATTCCCCCTGAAGCCACTTGATCCAACTCTTCCTTTCTTGATCCTTTCTTTCCTTTGCTTGCTTTCTCCTCTTGGTGCTCTTCTCCTCTCTGAAACCAATTCCAAAACTGAACTGACAAAAGGCCCCAAATTGATGCTCTAATGCCTTTTTATTATTGTTGCCTCTAATTTCTTCAACTTTCCTCTATTTTCCTTCAATTTCCTCCTCACATGCAACTTGTGACCTTTCACCTCCCTTTTCTCATATTTTCCTTTATTTTCATAAATAAATGCCATTAATGCCTTTCTTCCTTTTCAAAGCCTTTACCAATTTCCCTTTAGCCATAATAAACAACAAGTGATTCCCACTAGGATGCTTTGCCCAACATTCAACTTGGAATACGTATCCCATGACCTTGGTCTTATTTTTTCCTTTATTAACTTCATTACATGAAATTTTAACTTGGGTTGTTATAAAAAACCCGGTGATGAGTATTCCCCTGACATAATAGATACATTGAGAAGTTTGAAAGAAGATATCGGAAGTTTTAAGATAGATAATGACAGGATCATCCAGTCACAGGAAATACTTGCTAGGGCACAAGAAAAGAAAGTCGAGGTTAATCCAGCCACCCTTCAAAGTCTATTATATTTGTGGGTGTAGGAACTGCTTAGGATTAGTCATGGATAAGAGGAAAGGTCAAATGGGGCACATGGCAACAGGTATCGATCATGACATAGGTTTGACATGGATGATGCAGTCAAAGATGGTAGGTTCTTGGATACACCTGAATGGAGGGGTAGTGATCATGGGTTCTATCCTAGTCCTGGTTCAGAGAGACACCATGGTCATCATTGTTACCAACCGTATAGGAGGAGTGAGAAGCAGTACTTTCCAGAGGAGTTCAAGAAAGGAAAGCCTCCTACATTTGATGGAGAAATGAAGATGTCACAGGATGCAGAAGCCTGGTTTCCTGCGATGAATAAGTTTTTCAGATTGCATGATTATTCAGAAAACATGAAAGCCATGATAACTACTTTACTCTTAAAGGGAAAGTTGGCACTTGATGGGAAGATGTTAATAATTTCATAGGAATTCGGGAAGAAGTGCTAACTTCGAGTGAGTTTGAGACACTTTTCATGAAGAAGTATATATTTGAGAGATACTGTGATGAAAAGGAAAAGGAATTCTATGAGTTGAATATGGGGTCTATGATCGATGAGGAGTATACTAGAAAATTCTTTGAGTTGTTGAGATATGTGCCTTATCTTAAGGAGGAGAAATCAAAGATTCATCAATAGGTTTCCGGTGTCATTCAAAGAAAAAGATCAAGTTTGATGAGCCTAGATCGTTGAAGGAATCCATCAGAAAGTTGAAGCATTGTTATGATAAATCGAAGTGCAAGACTTAGTCTAAGCAAGATTAGAAAGGTAATGACAAGACAAAGGGAAAGTGGGATAAGAAGTAGGGAAGACTACATGATACAGGTAACAAAGAGAATGTAGCGCCGCACAAGAAGTTCAATGCAGCTAGCAAAGGACAAGGATTCCAGTCTGAGGATTAGAACAAGGGTGATGGTAGGAACCCTTTGCAGTGTTGGACATGTGGCAAGGATCATCACACCAAATATTTTCCATAGCATCAGGGTGGCATACTGCATATCTACAATGCTCAGGAGGAACATACAGTTGGGGATGTTGGACATAGTATTCCTCAAATTTATGCAGCATTGGATAATATGAAGGTTGATCATCAAGCATCTATTATCGAGATGGAAGGTGAGATTTGTGATCAAGTTGTTTCTATTTTGCTTTAACTTGGATCTTGCTATAGTTATGTCAGTCTTGACTTGGTGGATAAGTGTGGTTTGAATAAAGAAGTGCATGCATGAAAAATATTGGTTGGTGCATTTGACTACAGGTACCAAGAAAAGAATTCATCATTAGGTAAGATCTTGTGCATTTGATTTGAATGGTATGTGATGAGCCCCAGTATTGTAGCAAGGATGTTGCAAATCCTAGGGCGACCAACTTTACTTTATTAACCTAGGGTTCGTACAAACTTGGAGGTGACAGTGCTATATGTACAACAGATGTAACAATCTACTCTATTCACTTCCCAACTGGGACGATCAACCACTAGGGTTTTTCAAACTAGTCTTCTATTGACTAGAAAGAGGCTGGCTATTGATAGTGAATGTAAAGCTATGTTTAATGTAGAAAGTAAATGCTTGCCTATGTTAAGGAAATGAAAGTGTTGAATAGAAAGTGCTATGAAATGACATGAAATTACCTAGCTAAGAATTAACACACATTACTTACAAAAGAGACCTAATTTAACCTTTCATTCTATCATCTAGTTATCTGGACTAAGTAAGCATGTAAATGATCCTAACATTGCTAAGACTGATGTATGCATGCGCTAGATAAATATTGCAGAAAAGAGTCTTTTGGTTTTAAATTTAGAAATGTAAATGTTAAGCTAAACAAGATGATCTTTTGTAGAGGAGGAAGGTATGGGAGACTGGTCAAAAATGACATTGAGGGGTATGGAGGTCAAGTTGAATGCCTTCCATAGGATCTAATCATCATTTATGCCCAAAATAGTCTAAAACAGGCTGCTACAGGGTTTCCTGTAGTTGCTACAAGATTTCCTGTAGTTACTACAAGATGTCCTGGTTTACTATAGGAAACATAGTTGAAAGTTGTAGGAAGGTAGGGTAGGTGAAATGAAGTGGTGGGAAGGTGTATGATGGTGGAATAAGGTATGGGGAAGGTGCACACTACCCATGGATCAACCCAACTCTTCAGGATGGTTGGATTTGCTCAAGGTGGTTGTCCACAATGGTTAAAAAACATAAATCTGAATTGGTGATTGATAGGATTTGGTGAGAAGTGGAGAAGACTTAGATGAGGTTGGTGGAATGAGTTCCTCCTTGCAGATCAACAACTCCTGCAACAACACATATTCATTTCTTCATTTATGCACAACTTTATGTAAATGTGGAAAATACGAGTTGAATTTGAGAAACTAATTTATTGATGGCTGATTAAATCTATGGAACGAAATGTTTTCTAATCTAAAACAAACTTCAAGAAACCAAAATGACAATTTCAAGTGCTTCTACGAAATCATTAGCAAATATCTACTCAAAAAGAAATCCTAAGCTATGTAATAACTAAAAGATAAATCTGTTTTTGGGGCTATGAGAGTTAGGCCCTCAAACCATGATCCCATGAGGGAGATGAGGATGAGGCCACTGTCACAAGATTTTCTGAAGTCTTTTCTTTCACTACTGTAACACTAATCTACTTCTCCAACTAATGGAAGCAAAACTAACCAATCATTCAAAGACTTGTAAATTAAACAAAACAGAGATAACTTCAACAACTAATTTATGATTCTAATATAAGGATACATGTACAAAAAGATGAACCTTTGCTGCTAGGGTTGGGCCTTAACCCAAGAGCTTCAACCCTTTGAGTCAACTCAGTGCTGGATCAAAGAAACCCTTTTCATTATCACCAAAATGTCAAAAATAACATGAGAATAATAGTCACAATATCTTAGCTCGAAATTTCCTCTTGGCTACAATAAAAACTAAAATACTAATGATGCCCTAGGCCTTCTTATTTATACAACTGAAGCTACCAAAAACTTCCTTAAAATTAGGGAGGCTTGGCTCCCAAACTTGAGATTGACTTGTCTTCAACTATCAATGGCTTGGTTGCTTGTAACTTTGAGCTGATGAGATCTGGTGGAGGAATATTCGAGTGATTGAGGAGCTAAGGAGGGAGCCCCAATCTCCCAAAATCCCTCTTTCTTGTCTACTTCGAGTTCTTGCACTTAAATTAGCCCAAAAATGCTCCAAATCCTGCAATTAATGCACATTAGGTCAAATGACATAACATCTCACCTTTACCCTTCTCACTAAGCAAAATATAATAAAATATGTAAGGAAATGTGATAAAAGTTGATTTTAATAACATGTAGATTGGAATTAAGGCCCATATAATTTACCTATTGATGAGCCTCAATCATCAACCCCCTACTAAAAGTGTTGCTCATCCTCTGAGCAACTTAGTCTACGTCCATGTCTTTCATAGCTCTTGTGGCCTCTCTCACATCCTAAGCCTCTATCGATGGAGTTTCCTCTTGTGGATAAAACCCTGCATGTTTCTCTATTTCCTCCAATTGATTTCTTTCCTCTTCCTCCTTTCTACCTTCTAACATACCCAATAGCAAGGGTGGATTGAGTTTCAAAGAAATCCAATTGATTTTGATTCTTTGAAGTGCATTCTTATACAATGGGGTCCTTTCTAGTCCATCTCTCATCCTTTCAGGGGAATGATACTCCATGATCCTTAGGCTGTACAGTAGGGTGCCCCATCTCCTTTGGAATGCATGCTGGATTTAATTCCCTAGAAATCTCAAGGTGTTCTCAAAATGTGTGATTTCCTGATCTTGTGTAGCTAGGTATCTTGGTGCAAGTTGGGGATCATTGACGATGATGTTGTGGGTGCTAATGACAACCATTGAATTTATCTATTTTGCTTTGATGTAAAGGGGCTCCCTTTCTTCTCTTTCTAACACCCTCTTCACCTCCTTAGCCCCTACCTCCTCATGACTCATCCATTATGCAAGGGCCATTAGTTGTAAGTCCCCCAACTTTGCATTGGGGTCCCACACATTCAAGTTTGTTAAGGCCAAGTTGTGCAAGTATAATTAAGATATCTTGGCCTTATCCTCTAGGGTGCTCTTCTCACATATTTCAATGAACTGCCTATACCATTGAAAAGGCATATTCCCCTGTTGTGCTAGTGTCTTTATCTAAAATTGCAGCCATTGATCTTTGAGGTACAAGGCATATGATTTTGGTGGCATCCTGCACCCGATTGCCTCCATGGAGAGGCTTGCCATGGTGTCCAATTAGCTCTCTTTTTCCTGTAATTTCCTCCTTAGCCATGTGTTTTCTGCCTCTAGTTGAGACCTCATAATTTGTTCCCCATCTCTTATCTTACTCAACTCTATGCCCATCTCTAGTAGCTTCACTTCCATATGGCCCACATCCTCTACCTTCTTTGATTTGGCAATTTGCATCCAATGATGTGTCCTTCCTCTCTCTTTCTCAAGCTCAAAGAAGAGAGGAATGACAAATTTATGTGGTATTACTCTGCCTCCCTCAATGAATCTATAATAAGAACTCAGATTGGGTTGTGGGATAGGTTCCTGCAACTCTTGGGACTCTCCCTTAGATGTCTTTGGAGAAGCTTCCCCCTCCTGCACTTGTGTTGTTTCTTCCTTGCCTTCCCTTTGTCCTTGTTGTCCTTCCTGCTACTTTTTTTGTGTTTCTTGTAGTGTTGACAGAGTTTCCTGTAGGACTGTTTGAGGATCCTATAGAAGGCTTTTTCCTTTCTGAAATGGGGTCAAAGGTGCCTTGTCTTTCTTTGCTGATTCTGACCTAGTGACAAGCCTCCTAACATAGGTGATGGGAGACTTTGGGGAAGCTTGTTTTGATGTGCCCTCTTCACCTTTTATTTCCAAGGAAACTAGCTTTTCTTGCTCTTTTGGTGAGTCCTCAATTATGATTGGAGTCCTGGTGGGTGTTTGTGGTTTCCCTTGTTTGATCCTAGTGCTCCTCCTTGTTTTGAAATAGAGGGGAGTCTGCCTCTGTCTTTTCCCTTTTGACTTGACAGGTGTGCTTAGGGCAGTCAAGGCAGCAACTGCCTCCCTCTCAGTGGGTAAGGGAGACAACCTTGGAGATTTCGCCCTTTCCTTGGTGTGTTCCTCAAGGCTTGCTTCTTCCTTCTGTTCTTTCTCTTCACTTTTCTCCTTTTCTCCTTCTTCTTTTGCTTCTCCTTACTCTATTTTCTCTGTTTTTTCCTCCTCTTCCTCCTTTAGTTCTTCTTCCTCTTTAGGTTCTTCTTCATCTTCTTTTGCCTCCTCTTTAGGTTCTTCTTCATCTTCTTCTGCCTCCTCTTCACCACTAGAGGTATTGTCCCTATCATATTCAAGGGCTTGTATTTCAATCACAGCCTCTCTGTCCATGTCTCTAAATGTGGACCATTGAATGGGGATTATTAGCTGGCTCAAGGCATCTTCTAGTATTAGCTTAATAATTCCATGGTGTGCCAATTGCTGATGTTCACCCTCTTGGACCTTTAGGCTCATCTCTATTATTTATTGCAGCAAGAAGTGTTGGCTTGTAGGGGCCTGACCCAGGTTCAGAGGTGATTTAGCCAAACAAATCCCGGTACTACTGGCCCTTACAGCAACAGTCCATGAAGCGCAGACTGAGGTCTCACCCGAAGTAGTATGGGAGGGTGCTAGAATGAGGTTTCTGCACCCTAGAGATGTCTTATGATTTTAGTTGGTCACGGTTTGACCCTATGCGAACTTCGCTATGCGCACCTATCAGTACCTCGCATCCTGTGATGTTGCCCTCGCGCAGCCCTGCTCGGGGCTCGATCAGTGTTAATACCAAAATTCTTACGATTAACCTGATCTTAGTTGATCACTTAGATTATCTATATGTATTTAGTTATCCTTAACACTGTTCAACATTCATATAAGTGCAAGTGATAAATAAAACAATATAATTGCATAAAGTATCAAACAGAAAATAGCACAAGAACAGATGCACAAGATTTGGAATCAAATTCTCTTTATTATCCTTCTTCCTTGGTTACAAACTTGACTCCGCCCTACGCACTCAACTACAGGGGTCCACGCCCTCAGCTGCAGACTCTACTAGGCCTCTGCGCACTCAGCTATAGAGCCTCTTCCTACTACTACGACCCAAAGCACTTAGACTCTTTCTCTATGCTTGCTATCTTCTAGACTCCATTCGGTTTTTCTATTTTCTTCATCCTTCTTTACAACTTAGAGCCTCACTCTATTTATACAATCCAATGGTCCGTGGACCATGGGTAGGCTGACACTACATTCAAAACTTAGGGCGGACAACCTTATGACTCTAACATACAATTTGTGCTCCGCGCCCGCAATTTGCGGAGTCTTTACAACAATAGTACTCAAAACTTGGGATTTGAGCCCAAAAACATGTTGGGGGGATTCCATGCCCAACAGGCCCCCAACACAAACATCGTGACTCACCCTTGAGTCACTCTGTTGGCGCGGAGTCCCTCCAGTTGGTCCCGAACAGTCTCGATGTCGACAACGCACTGAGTTGTTGCTTGCTGAACTTGCTGCATTCTTACTTTTGAACCCTCTATTTTCGGCGTGCTGTGCTGCATCTGTGCATGCATTTCTTGAATCTGCATGAGTTTCAATATATGCCATGATTGTGAAGGCTTCATCAATCCATGGCTGGACGCATGCTTTTAGAACTGCTTCCTTGTGGCGCACTGCCTCCACCTGCTCTTTTAAAGCCTTGGCTTGCTGCATCCTTGCAAACCACTGAGTAAGGACTACTGTATGTGTAGCCCCTCTAATTCTGTCATATTATTGTTGGAGTTCGCGTGCCTTGGTCTCCAGCCGCTGGATGTTGGGGTCCTTCTGCAACATAGTGAGGAGCTCAAGCACCTGCTCCAACATGTTGGTACAGTCGCGGACTGCACCTCCAATCTCTTCCATCCCTGCTACAATAGTGCTGGGGCACTGCTCTCTGACCTCTGGGGGAGTGGAAGGCTATGCCTTTAGCTGCAACTTGACAATTTGGAGATTCAGCTCTAGCTGCACTCTTTTTGTTTCCTCGTGTGTGTTGTGGATGCCACTTGCTAAACAGTGGATTCACACTTTTTTCGGTAGCTCCGCTACAGTGGACAACTCTGGGATGCACCGAAAAGCAACATCAACTGTCTGCACCAACTATCGATTCTGCGACATTAACTCGTCGCACTACAAGCTAAGTTGTTCTATATTAATCTTTTGCTCGCTCAGAACCTGGATCGCGCGGCTCTCTCTAGTGCGGATTTCTACTGTTATCCCATCCTGCAGTTGATAAAGTGTGTCGTGGGGAAGGGAAACCAAGTTAAGGTCAATGCCTTTCGTTGTATTAAGAATCACCTGATCCATTGTGTTTTTTCAGACTAGCGCTCCATCTGGCAATGTTACCATATTAGCCATCTTCACACGTAGCATCTGTTCTGCTATCGACATGCCTGTTGCGACGTGGGTAGACAAGGTACCCTCTTGCAGGGGCCGCACCTGTAACTCCTGCAGCTGCACCCTTAGGGCCCCCAACATAGTCTGTTACTCCATCATAAAGTCTTGAAGTGCTTCACTAGTGACATCGTGAACCGTCTCGCCGATGTCATGGAGATCACCTTCAGTTAAGGTGATCGGGTCGATGGCTAGCTTTGAGGCCTTGAACTTATTTCTTGGACCCGATATTTCTGTGATGCGCAGTTGTTTGAGCTGTGTAGAGGTGGTCCCTGGGTTTGCACTCTCTTCTGCAAGTTCTGTGTCCTCTGCCTCTTGTCCTTCAGACACTACTTAGCCTTCCTTTGCTTGCACTGTGGCGGCTTCTGCCGTCTACGCTGTTGTGGCTGCTTCTGCGGCCTTCTTCTTCTCCGCGGCTACCTGTGCCACTTCATGGACTGCCTTGACCTCGGCTACGACTTTCTCGTTGTGCCTTTTCTCAACCAGTTGGGTGACGTGCAGCCTGGCATCATCCTTCCTTTTCTGTGATGCTGTCTTTTCTAGCTCCGCCAAATCTAGGGTGCACCACTCAGGAGGCCATGTCTCTAACACCGTAAATATTGGGTTGTCAGTGGCTATGAATGGGAGCTTTGTACACTGCTACGTCGGATCCTTCCACGCCCTGATGTAGATGTTGTGCATGTCTGCTTTGAAGTTTGAAAAACTCTCTAGACTGTTGTGCACCGTGGGGGATAGGCGCAACCTCCTATTAATCCACATTCAGATGCTCGCCTCCATGAACACCCAGAAAATCTTGGTATCATGAATCCCCTTCGCGTCCTTGGTGGCCCCGAGCGAAGTGTACTTCGTGGCCTCTGGTAATTCTTGGTCGATGCTCGGGAACTGGCTATCCCCCAGCAGTTCTCTCGTTACCAGCAAGATGGATAAGAGAAACCACGCGTAGTGGAAGGTCTTACCCTGTTACTGGGCCTCCTGACAGTTGAGCAAAACCTCTTCACAAAGGAACTCGGCCTAGTTGAATAGGACCCCCTCTGCACACTGTTTGGCTAACGCAACCACCGACATGGGTACTTCATCAGCGTGACATTTTCTCATTACTTTACCGGCTAGGAGTTGGGTGGCTACGTGCACCCCTTTATCCTTGATACTGGTGATAGCGTAACCCCTCTTTTTCTTCTCGAGCTTATATTTTGTCTTCATGGCCTCTGTGAGAGCCAAATCGCTGCTTTTCCCTGCTATCGTCGCGGGGTCCTTTCCCTTACAGGGAAGCTGAGAAATTCGGTGGATGAGATTTGCCGTGATGGGAATAGGCTCCTCCAGCCATAAGTACCCATCATGCACCAAGCAGAGCAGCTGCCTGATGATGAAAATGGTGATGGGTGCGTGGTGGAAATATGGTATCCATAGTAGATGAAACAACCTGGCCTTTTCCACACTGCGTAGCCATTTTCGCAGCTCTAGCATTATCACTGGCCCCTTCGTATTCTGTTTCATCAGGTTCTCTGTTTCTAAGTGTGGGAACTTCTCGCTATCTGCGAGGTCCCAGTCTTCAAATTTCAGGGTGGGCACGCGTCCTAGGAGCGAGCCCTCAAAGGTAATTCCATCAGGGAGGAGCGGGGTCTGGAGTGCACTCTTCGTTGCATCTAGATCCTTTGGTATTTTGGTTTTCCCTTTTCGCGGAGGGACATACTCGGGCAATTTCGTTGTAGAGCACAACGGTTGGATGTCTTCCTCCACGTCTTCTTCTTCCTCTATGGTGGCAATCAGAGCCTGCAAGTATTCTTCCTCTTCATCTGTTTCAATGGTGACTGCCTTGCCTTTTTCTTCCATTGATAACTTACTGTGCCGCAGATTCCTCGAGGACATGCGTACTGGTCCCATTACCTGCTTATCTTTCTTTGGTCTTGGCATCCAAGGTGATTTAGGGATTTCTGTCACAACCCCAGTGCCTTTGGGAACATCGTAGACCATGGGGGTCTGTGCAGCCTCACCGATGGTTCCTTCTTAAATGCCCAACCCATCCTTAGTGGCCGTCATCATTTCTGCACTGTATGCAGTCTTTTGTGAACTTAAGGGCTCTATTATCGCTCGTCTCTCAATACTCTGTGCTCTTCTCAACCGCTCAAATCTCAAATGACCAAGTGTTGTCTGCTAGCTAGCCCTTGGAGTTTTATAGCGCTTTTGAATTCAAATTCGACCGTTCCCCCCAATTCCGAGCCAGCAATGCTTTCTTGGTGGAAAATTTCCCGAAATCTTACCCATAACTCTTGTCTTAAATTCCCACCGCTCGCTCCAATTGGCCTCACATCGGACATCCCGTCATGAACAGTGACACCAACGGTCACTTCCCAGCCCACCCACGCGGCAGTGCATCCCTCCATGCGTGGGCGTGAACCTTGTGACAGGTTGTTCCTGCATGCACTTGTCAGAGTGCGCAGCTCCCAGGCAGAATAATTTATAGTCCCGCGCTCCCTTTCAGCTGCCTAGAGTGCTAAGAATCTTCTTCCTACAACTAGTCAGGTGGTCGCACGACCTATACGAGGCTCCATCTCGCCATCCAATATAGTCCGTGGAAAATCCTCATCTATCATCGTCGCGATCGGCATCGCGCGCTCTACTATTTGTAGTGCGCCCCCTGGTTACTGCGTTTGGTGATATGCGGTCCTAGCCATGGCAACAGACTAATTAATTCTCGACGATATTCTTCTAATTCATTAGTATGATCACTCGCACCTTGCCTTGCCATCTTTGGTTTATTGACGAGACATGTTCCCTTGATCTCGTTTTCCAGCCTCTTGACTTCTGCGTCCACCAAAATGCTTTTCGTCCTTAGATGTACTTGGTCCTTTTCAAGTTCGCGAAGTCTAAGTTTCCCTTGTCGAATGGCTCTCTAAAGTCTTATGTGTTCTACTTCGCACATCTGTGTGATTTCTTCGTCCTGGGTTTGGCGCACTGTCGCACCTATGGGTGCTATTACGTGTCGATTCATCTTTGCATGCTCCTCAGAAATTACAGTCCCTACATCATTCTGCAACCTTGGAATTGTTTTGACGGTCAGGGTTTTGCACATGGTCCTATAGGCCCATTGAACCAGTGATATGCACAGGTCCCAGTCAGTGCGTCTCACCTGGTGAACCCTGCTCAGCATTTCACACACCCTGTCAAATGCTTCTTCGTGGATAATCTTTGGCACGCTTCGCCTTTCCTGCCGCTGTGTTTTGTTCCGATTCTCTATTCTAGGAGTGGTGTGTGCTTGTGCAGGCTGCATGTCATATGTCTGTACCCATCGGGAAAGGTGGGCACGCAATTTTTTCCCCTCGTAACCGGCTCTCATCCGTAGATGGGGTTTTCCAAATCGTAGGCACCTCATCCTTCTACATTCGTGCCAATCCTTGAAACTCTGCCAGTGCGTACCCCATCATCCTGCGGGTGTAGTGCGCAATGCCCATTTCAGAGCGTCAAAACACCGCCATTCCAGTACTTCGATCTCAAATTTGTTCTGAAATTCATCCACCACTGTCAACCCATCATACCTAGGCAGATCCCTTATCTCCGTTGTCACACAGCGTAGTGATCTTATCATCATGTTGCAATTGAGCGTTGTTACTTCGTGCAGCTAATTCTGCCATCGTTCTATTTCTTCGTCTGAATCTGAAGTGCAGGAGCTTTCACGCTCCCACGAAATCCTACCATATGCTGTTGGATTCACCCAATCTTATTCTCGCATGGTTATCTTGTAGATACAATCAGGATTGTCATCACTATCATTGTCGCGCACAGGTTTAGTGTATTGCGCTCCTTCAGCTAGATCTAGTGATACTACTACGCATAGTGACTTTTTCTCAAAAATCATTTTGCACTTCGTAATATTTATGACTCCGTTCATATCAGTGGCCTAGTCTATGCCCAATAGCGCAGGATAGGAATTGCTATCGTCGATAATCTCTATAACTTCGAAATCTGCCAGCGTGCTCGCACCTTCAATATCCACCATTACTCTTTGCAATCTTCCCATGGGTAAGATCTTCTGTTATTTCGCCATTCATAAATGGATAGGAGACCATTGTAGTGTGGGTCTACCCATGTGTTCCCATGTTTGTTTCGGCAGTACATTCGTGTCTGATATGAGATCCAGAATTACTTGATCCATTTCATACTCTCCAATTTGCGTAGTCAATCTCATTTCCCTTCCTGTGCACAATGCATGCTTTTTAAGTTTTTGGACCACGCGTGGTTCTCCTGACCCTGCACACCTAGTGATAAGTTCCTGTAGTCCTTTTACAGCCTCACTGTCACGTAGCAGTTTCATGCATGTCTCAGAAAGGTAGTGAGCATTGAAGGATCCATCCCTGGTTCTAGTTGATCCTTACTACCTGAAGTGGAGGCCTCCATGAAGCTCTTCTTAGTTTCCATGAATGTCTCCTTCGCGTGCTACACATCAAATTCAGGTTCCTTTGTAGGAGCCTTGCAAACCCACGCACTTTCTTTTGATTTCCTACCTTTATCATCGCCAGTGGTGATACCGCTTTTGAGAACTATGTTTACATTTGGGTCTTCTTCGCGCGGCTCAGACCTCATCATTTGCAAATTCTGAGTCGGGGGAGGCTGGAGTACCCCTTTTTCGCGCAGCCTCGCTATCAATGTAGGGTAGTCTTTTGCCTCATGATCAAACTGAGTACAGTACAAACATGATGTTCTCATCGGATTCATACAATTGCAGGCATATTGTCCTGGCCCTCTGCAATTGTAACAAATTAGTTGTCTGCGACCCCTTCCTAGTCCCATTCCACCTCGACCTCATCCGCGCCCCTGAAATCTAGTGTGCGCGATTCCTGCATTTGGGTCGACAACTTGCGTCTCGGTTTGTACTCTGTAGGTAGGAGTCCGATCCATCATTAGTTCATAGCTTTTGTAGGTGCGTTCATCATGGCCTACCGGCCTGCAGAAATTACAAAACAACTGTCTATACTTATGCAATAGATGACAATTATCCATAGTGTGTTTTCCTCCTATCTAACAGATCGCGCACCACAGTGCAGGTGTCGCGCTCGGTCCTGCTTGTGCCTCAGGTCTTAGTGGCATCGGCTCTCCTCCCATCAAGTAATCTGCTAAAATTGGACAGTGGTCCTTGTCATGCCCCTGGCCTTTGCATTTTATGCACCATACCTCCTTGCAGCTTCTGGCCAAGGTGTCCTGTCCTGTTTCAAACTCTGCATTTCCAGACACAAATTTTGCAGTTGCACGTGGATTTGTTGGACTCCCAGACCAGGATCTTGTATAGGGGTCTCATGAAATCTCATTCCCATCTCGAAATCTTCGGCCTAGGTGGAAAGCTTTTTTTGTGACAGCGCGATCCTTAAATGCAGTGTTAATGATGCTACAAACCATGCGTGGTGCTTCCCATCCATCAAAGTCATGTTGGCTTCGTGAATCATACACTTCAGTCTCTAGTCCAGATCCCAGGGGATCTCGCCTGATTGTGTCTTCGACTTTGGCCTGCTAAATTCCCTGTTCAGCGTGGCCTGGATTTCTGCGATTCTTGTGTTTGGATGGTCATTAGAATGCTTAATGTACCATGTTAATGCGCGATCCTGCAACGTGCTTACCAGCGTAGCCTTCTTTATATTGTCATCCACGACTCCTTGTGCTTCCCATACCACCCTTACTACGAACCAAAATTGGTCCGGATCTTCGTTCCCTACACCTCTGAATATGGGAAGTTTGATCGTGCTCGCCATACTGAACTGGGGTGGTGGAGGAGGTGGGGTGGGTGGAGACGGAGGTGAAGATGGTGAGACGAGTGGTGGTGTAGGTGGAGGTGGTAAGCGTGAAATTCGCTGCCTTATTAGACTGACTGCACTTCTCGGAGAAACTTTCGTGAGCTCTTCCTCCCTTTCCCACGAGGGTGAAATTAAGGGACTAGTTTCTAATTCTTCACTACTTCCGTTTCTGTAGATCTTCCCACTTCGCGTAGTCCCAAACATTAATTTATTCGCACAACTTAATTTTCACACAATAGCATCTTAATCCAAGTGTTTAATGATTTAATATACTTACCTCACGGTCCTTTAAGGAAGCGTCAGTCCGTCTTGCTGTAGCTAACGGTCGTATCTACCGCAAACTCAGTGATAAATCCTCCTATAATTCGATCGAGCCAATTGTCCATAGCTCGCGTGATCTTATCTTCTGATGCTTCTAATCTGCGCACTAATTCTAGAGTCCACACGATTGGTTTATCAAGCCTGCACCTTCCCTAACTATTTGTTAGCTTCGCGATCCACTCATACAACTCAGAAGGAAAGGACGTGAAGAAAATTTTGTGGATTTCTGTATATAAGTAGCGCTCCAACCATTGTTCCTTAGATACTCGCGTATTCCTATTTTCCTGCGCCACGAACTCGTGAATCTTCTTGTCCAACCACCCTTCAATTTCTTTCTTTGTTGGATTCCAGTGACTCAACATCAAACATCCCTTATGCAGATCTCGGTCCCGGAAACATAACCATTTGTTGGCTTGTAGGGGTCTAACCCAGGTTCAGAGGTGATTTAGCCAAACAAATCCCGGTACTACTGGCCCTTTCTGCAACAGTTCACGGAGCGCGGACTGAGGTCTCACCCGAAGTAGTATGGGAGGGTGCTAGAACCAGGTTTACACACCATAGAGATGTCTAATGATTTTAGTTGGTCCGCGGTTTGACCCTATGCGCACTTTGCTACGTGCACCTATCAATACCTCGTAGCCTACGATGTTGCCTTTGTGCAGCCCTGTTCGGGGCTCGAACAATGTTATTACCCGAATTCTTACGATTAACCCGATCTTAGTTGATCACTTAGCTTATCTGTATGTGTTTAGCTATCCTTAATAGTGTTCAACATTCATATAAGTGCGCGCAATAAATAAAACAATATAATTGCATAAAGTATCAAACAAAAAATAGCACAAGAATAGATGCACAAGATTTGGAATCAACTTCTCTTTATTATCCTTCTTCCTTAGTTATAGACTCAACTCTGCCCTGCGCACTCAGCTACATGGGTCTGCACACTCAGTTGCAGACTCTACTAGGCCTCTGCACACTCAGCTGTAGAGCCTCTTCCTACTACTACAACCCAGAGCGCTTAGACTCTTTCTCTATGCTCGCTATATTCTAGACTCCATTCGGTTTTTCTACTTTCTTAATTCTTCTTTACAACTTAGGGCGTCGCTCTATTTATACAATCCCATGGTCCACGAACCATGGGTAGGACGACACTACATTCAAAACTTAGGGCGGACAACCCTATAACTCTAACATACAATTTGCGCTCTGTGCCCGCAATTCGTGGAGTCTTTACAACAATAATACTCAAAACTTGGGCATTGAGCCCAAAAACATGCTGTGGGGGGATTCCATGCCCAACAAGAAGTAGGGTACATTGATTCTTCTGTCAATGGGTATCTCCTCTCGAAATCTCAACTCATGGAGGAGTCCAAATTGATAACCATAGATTATACTCAACCTCCCTTCACAAGAGATATATTTGTGAATATGATAGCTCACCTCATTCCAAGGGTAGGGAAGGTTTTCCCTTTTTATCCCATTTTTGTCCTCAATTGGCTCTTCAACCCTTAAGAAAAAGTTTTTCTTTGCAAAAGTTCTTGCATTCGTATCCTCCTTTCTCCATGGCATCCGTTGAGGAAGTGTAGTGATTTTGTTAATTACTTTAGGAGTAACTGTAATTTCCAGTCCTCTTACGACAATAGTAGCACTGATTCTAGCCTGAGGGTTAAGTGCCATGGAAAATTCTTGAGCTACATCATCATCATACCCTCTGAGAAGATCAAAGAATCCCAACCAGTTATGCCTTCTAAATATTTCTACCATAGGGGGATGGAGGTGTATCTTGGATGTCCCTATGTGTTCCCTTCTGTTAAACTGTCCTGTCATGTCTCTTGTCTGGTTGGTTGACTATAGGGAGTTTGGTAGGCTAGCCTTAGTTTTTAGGGTGACTGAGAGTTTATAATAGTGGTGGATGGCTACAATTTCTTTCTATATCCACACAACTTTTAAACTATTCACAATTCTTTTAAAACTCCCAGGCCCACTGTAATCACCTAAGAAAAACTCATATTTTTTTGTTCCTAGCTATCAATTCAAAGCATAGGAGATATGGGCCACCTACTTGTCAATGTGATGCTTTGGATGAGGAGAATTTCTGAGTAGTTGGACCCTAGGCACCCCCTTTCAACATTCTTTGTGAATTTCCAATGTTTCCTATAGCTCCTTGTGTTTCTTGTAGTTCTATTTCATCTAGGGTGTCTGAAACAATTTTGCCTCCTTTATGGCTCTCCAAGGTTGTCCCCGTCTTCTTTGATCTCGAAATGAACAAATGGTGCATGAGAGTTTGAAATTTTTTCTATTTATGGTCGATTCCTTGGAGCGTTGTATTGGCTGGAAGTGTACAAGATTTCCTCTTTGGGACCGTTGGCCCACCGTTAGTTATCATGTAGCCTCCCCTCGTAATCATCACCCACTCTCACACAACTTAAATCAACCACCTTTTCAACTCATTCTTCTTGATGTGATATTGCCACATGTCATGCTGACTAGGAGTTCACTTTTTGTTTTCAAGCTGAGGGTGGCCAAGTTAACTGGCCACCTCCAGCTTATAAAATCGAACTTTTTCATATTCCTACACTTTTATGATATCGTACTTAGGGAAGAATTCAGATGAGGTGCCATACCTATGCCTTCCTTCACTTGGTTGATGCATGTTGGAGGGTGACTCTGTTGTGCTTCTTTTTGTTCAAGTAAGTGCTTTTCCTTGGTCACTTTTCTGTATATTTCTTCATGTTGATGTGGTTGTCTTCTTTGTTGTTGTGTGCAGGTGCTTGGTCTCTGCTACTGCTATTGAGCTCTAGATAGGATTCATAGTGTCTGCAGGGGTGATGGAGCTCTTTTATTGCATTGGTGTTGAAGGATAATGCATGGAGAAACTGTTGCTATGAGAGCATAGGCTGCTACAGGGTTTCTTGTAGTTACTATAGGAAATCTTGTAGCTGCCTTTTTCATCATTTTTTGCTTTTTTTTTTTCACTTAGAGGAGGAATGGGTGGTGATGTAAGAGTGGAAGGATGAAAATGGAGGAGATGGAGTGGTAGGTGAGTGAGGCCAATGATGGCATGACCCTTGGATTATATATATATATATATATATATATATATATATATTATTTTTATTTTTTTAATTCTTTTTTTTCCAAGTGGTTTTTGATGGACACAGAGGTTGGTATGGTCATGAGCTGGTGTTGGGTGAGAGGTGGTGAGTTGTATGGTCGCTTCTTTCAACCTAGAATGGGCTTGTATCATCATTTTCCAATTGGAATTTTGTTCCTGTAGTGTTTCAGCACATCCTATAGTACTACATGAAACTCCTGTAGTAACTACAAGAAACCTTGTAGAAGTCATAAAACTACATAAAAGCTGGTTTTTGATGCCTGGAAGTGAGGATGGATGATGGAGACATAGTAAGCATGGGGGATATGAAGTGAATGGAGGAAGAATGGGGTGATTCTTGGCTTGTTGTCCCCTAAACTCTGAGTCCTTTGTTTCCTTTAAAATCCTTCAAAAATCACAGAATTTTATTATTGGGCAAGTTTGAAGTCCCTGCTATGGCATTTTTTTTTTCTTTTCTCTTTTTCTTCCTTTTTATTTTGAAATACACACAAGTCACCTCAAAAGAGGTTTTCAACCTGTCTGCCTGCCTTAGGCACCTCAAGGGAGGTTTTCACCCAGGGATCTTTTTAGTTTCCTTTTTTTCACTCTTGGGCTGCCTCAAGGAGGTTTTCAACCCAAAATTTGGCCTTAGGTGCCTCATAGAGGTTTTGACCTAGGTCCTTTATTGTCTTTTTTTTTTTTTTTCATTTTTTCAAAAATAAAAACAGTGTTCAAGAATTTGGGGAGCTGGAAGCTGAGACACTTCCAAGCACATTCACTTCCTTACTAATGATACTGATGAACTCTTCCCTTGATAAAGGTCTTTTATATGCTTTCAATATATATCCATTGACAAGCAAGGGGATACCTTCTTCATCAATGGTCCTTATTTGCATAGCCCCATTGTCATGGCACTTTTCTATTAGATATGGGCCCAACCACTTGGTCATCAATTTGCCTTTGAAGTCCTTGAACCTGGAGTCATATAACAGAGCCCAATCACCTTCTTGAACAACTTTGCCTTTGATGTTTTTGTCATGCCAAATATTTCTTTGTACTTGGTAATTTCTATGTGTAGGAGGGCCTGCATCCTGAATTCATCTAAACCATTGAGCTGGAGCAGCCTCTCTTGTTGTGCCTTTGTAACATCCAAATCCAACTATGCTGCCATTCTCAAAGTGTTGTACTCAAACTCAATGGAGAGAAGAGCCTTCTTCCCATAGACCAAGTCATAAGGGGTGAAGCTAGTGGTTGTCTTCCAGGTTGTATTATAGGCCCAAGTGGCCTCTTCTAGTCTATCAACCCAATCTTTTCTATTGCTGCTCACAACCTTGGTGAGAATGTGTTCCAATGCTCTATTGGTAACCTCTACTTGTCCATTGGCCTGAGTATGATAAGAAATTGACTTCCTGTGTTTGATCTTGTGCCGCCTCAACAGGTTTTCAATCAAGTGTGAGGTGAATTGAACTCCCTGATTAGTGACTAGATCTCTAGGGTACCCAAACTTATAAAATACATTCTCCCTTAAGAACTTAGCCACTTTCTCTTCTGTTTCTACCTTAACAACCTTGGTTTCAGCCCACTTTTTCAAATAATTAGTGCGCACAATTATGTACCTTTTCTTCCCTGATGGTGGATCAATGGGCCCAATGAAATCCATGCCCCACTTGTCAAATGGCTCAAGAGTCACTTGAGGTTGCAAAGGAATTTCATCCCTGGGAGTAGGTTTCCCCATTCTTTAGCACTAGTCACATCAACTGGTGTATCTTCTTGCATCTTGGTGGAGAGAGGGCCAGTATTAGCCAACTTGCAGTACCTTGAAGGCTGTCCTCTTAGCTGCAAAGTGACCTCCACAAGGCCCATCATGACAGGCCAGAAGGATGTCAAAGACTTCCTCCTCCCTAACACATCTCCTCAAAATTTTATTAGGGCCTAGCTTGAAGAGATTTCTCCCAATCCAAGTGAATGGGGCACTCTTTCTTATAATTCTACTCTTTTCCTTGGAGGACAGATTTGGAGGGAACTGTGCAACCACTAAGTAGTTGGCTATGTCAGCAAACCATGGAGACAGAACTGAAATAGAAAATAAATGCTCATCTAGTAGCTGATCATCAACCATTCCTTCCTCACTTATAGGCAAAGCAAGTCTAGACAAACTATATGCAACTACAATTTCTCTACCAGACTTATCAATGATAGTTAGATCAAACTATTGTAATAAAAGCAACCATATAATAATCATGTCATTCAAACCAGGCTTTTTTATCAAGTATTTAATAGCATCTTGGTCAGTATGTACAAAGGTCTGGTAACTAGTGATGTAATGTGTAAATTAATTTATTCAAGGAATGGACAATAACTAGGAACTCTTTTTCTGTCATAGTATAGTTCAATTCATCCTTGGATAGATTTTTGCTGATGAAATAAATGCCATAAGGAAACTTGTAATCTATCTAGCCTAGAGCTACTACTATAGCTTTTCCAGAGGCATCGACATGGATGTGGAAAGGAAGAGCCCAATTTGGGCCTCGGAGTATGGGTGCAATAGTCAACTTGTCCTTTAATGTTTCTAGGGCCACTTGTCAGCTTTCTGACCAAACAAATTCAAAGTCCTTGGCCAATAGTCCAAACAAAGATGAGGCCACTTTTCTGAAGTCCTTTATGAATCTCCTATAGTATCTAGCTAAGCCCAAGAAACTTTTGACATCCCTATGCTTCTAAGGAGCAGAGACCCTCTTTATGATAGAAATTTTATTTGGGTCCACTTGCAGTCCTTCCTAGGATATTGAGTGACCTAGAACAGTCCTTGCATTCATTAAGAACTCATACTTATCAAGAATAAGGGATAGGTTCATTTCAATGAATTTATTTAATACCTTCCCCAAGTTAGAGAGAGCCTCTAGGAAATCATACCCATAGGGAGTGAAATCACCCATATAAATTTCTACGAAGTCATGGACTAGATCTGCAAAGATGCTCAGAATTGCTCTCTGAAAAGTGGTAAGGAAATTACATAATCCAAAAGGAAGGACCTTATAAGAAAAGGTACCCCAAGGACAAGTAAAGGTGGTTTTATCTTGGTCCTCTAGGATGATCTGGATCTGATTGTAACCACTGAATCCATCCAAGAAAGAGAAGAATTTCTTTCCTGCAAGACCATCCAAGACTTGAACAATGAAAAGTAGAGGGAAATGGTCTTTTTGGGTGGCTTTGTTTGACTCTCTGTAGTCCACATAGATCCTCCATTTTCCATTCTTATTTGGGACTAGAACTAGAGGAGACACCCACTCACTATCTGAGATAGGGTAAATGAACCCTGCATCCAACAAATTTTATAGTTCTTCTTTAACTATGTCTTTGAGGGCTGGATTCATTCTCCTATGAGATTGGCGCATTAGATTGCAACCTTCCTTGAGGTAAATGTGGTGAGTACACACCGAAGGGTGCAATCCCTTCATTTCCTTATAACTCTAGGCAAAGGCATCTAGATGCTCCCTTAGCATGTCACATAACTCCTTTTCTTTATGTGTAGAGAGAGAGAGGGGTTGATTTGCAATGTTTTAGCTGGACCAAATTCTATCATCTTGACATGAGTAGGACTTGACTCATCTAGGTACAAATCTGTCCAAGGTTTATCTTCAACTTTGTTTACTAACTCATCAAGAGGCATGGTGTTGGGGGGCTGATTCCAGAGGATCAATCAGGCCGTCTTCATCAGGTGGCCCCCCTCCTATAGTATCATCTAGGTTACATATTGGGTAAGGTGTGGCAGAGTAGAATTCATATTCCTACTCCTGTTCCAACCATAAAGGTAATTCATTCTCTAGAGATGGTTGAGTAAGAGGGTACAAGACCCATTGTTTGGAAAAATGCTCATTTTTAATGGTCATATTCCCAACCCTTCAACTTATGTAAGAATCAACAGTGGCTAGCCATGGCCTTCTAAGGATGAGAGGATAACCAATGAACTTGGTCTTAGGTTGGAGAGTTAAGAAGTCAACAGGGTATTCCCAGGAATCAATGAAGACCATCACATCCTCAATAACTCCCTCAAGAGCTACTATGGATTTGTCTGCAAGATGCAAGACTGTTTTGGTCTTCCTTAATCATCCTTGGAGATTCAGTTTAAGCATAGCCTCCTTAGTCATCACATTGATGGAAATCCCGAGATCAATCAAGGTACGGGTGACAATGATACCATTGATGTGCACATCTACCGTAGGACTTCCAGGTCTAGATACTTCGGGAAAATCACTCTCCCTAACATTAATTCAGACAACTGTCCAATGACATTAATGTTATGGGTGTCTTTCTTTCTTCTCCCACGATGTTTGAAGCATTTCTCCTTAATCAACTTGTTGTAGATGGGGACATCCTTGATATCTTGGAGGAGTGGGATTTTAACACACAAGGTTTTCAATTCACCTAGAAGTTCAGTCTCTTTTGGGGTGTGCTAGCTAGGATGGATTAATCTCTTAGGAAAAGGAGGTGGACTGGCTTGAGGAACACTCTCTTCCTTTTCCTCTTCAAGCTCCTCAGGTGGAGATGGAGGTTGATTATCTGGAAGCACTCTTCCAGACCTGAGGTTGATTTCTTGAATTTCCATAGCATAGGTAAGGTAGGATGTCTCTCCACTATAGACTTGATGTGTCTTCTTGTTGTTCGGGTTCGGATTTGGCTAAGCAGGCACTTGAGGTTTTTTAGGTGGAGTAGGGTGAAGGAGTTGTGACTGAGATGGAGGTGGAGGCAATGAGTCTAGAGATTGGTTGTATGGGGGCCTCCACCCCTGTGATGGTGTATTCCACTGAGGTTGTGGGGGAGCATATGGTTGAAATGATTGATTGGTAGGTTGGGAATGGTATTGAGGTGCAAAATACTAGGGAGAAGGTGTGGACCATGAAGGATGAGAAGGAGGACACCACGGGGGAATGGATGCATTCTGGTTAGGGTTATAATATGAATAGGACGTCCCCTGAATGCCTTTCTAGTATGGTCGAGGTCCTTGAGGCCTGCTTTGGTTGATATAACAAAGTTATTCAATCACATGTTCAGTTCCTTGATACACAACTTTCAATCTAGGCAGAGAAGGACAATTTTCTATGGACTGATTCTCCTCACAGATTGAGCAGATCTCTATAACATTCAATGGACATTCATTTCTAGGGTGACTCCTGATGCATCTAGGGAAAAAGACAACTAAGAATATTTATACTTCCTCTTTCTTCCTCTTGATCTGCATGGTGTCCATTTGCAGAGTAAGGGTATGCATCATTTCACTCTTAAAGTTTTCCAACATGTTCCCGATTTCATTTTTGATGCATGTGTTGGAGGAGGATGAATTGGCCAAAGCTTGACTAACCCTACCCTTCTTTCTAGCTGCCCTATAATGATTTTTGAAAATTATCTTGATATCATCATAAGATAACTGGTAGATGTCCCCTCCTGACAACATGTTTAGGGTTTCTAGGAGATCTTCCCTAATCCCTCTAAGAAGGACTAGATTGAGTGATTCAGGATCGAGGGTGCATCTGACCCTTTTGTAGCTGAGTTGGAACCTTTCCTCATAATCTTCCAAAGATTCATCATGTCCCAAGGTCATTCTAAAGATTTCCTCTTTGGTGTCTTTGGACCTACAATAATCCCTGTACTTGTTGTTGAAGGCTTGTTGCATTTGAGCCCAGGTAGTGATGTTGTCCCTAGGTAAACCCATGAACCAACACAAGGCTTCATCTTTAAGGGTGTATGGGAATAACTTCAAATTCTGGTCATTAGAGGTATAATCATAAGTTCTGCAGATGACAGCAAAGTCAAACAAAAAGGTCCCAGGGTCCTCTAAGTTTAAGCCATGGAAGTGAGGAATGGAAGAGGGGCTTATGTTTTTCATCCTAGCATCTCCATTAGTTTGTCTAATGGGAAAAGAACCCTTAGTTCTGTTTTCAGCTCCATTTCTGTTTTCAATCCCATTTCTATTTTCAACCATGGTGTAGGTTGGTGGAATGGTTTCTTCTTCTTCTTCCCCAATAGGCTCTTCAAAGATCTCTAGTTATTCACCTAATTGGTCCTCTAGCTCACAACCACTGAAGAAGAGGGAAGGTTAGCTATTTGATGGTGTGGGGGTATTTGGCAAATTTTGTCTCTAATCCTACGAGGCATGATTTTTTTTTTTTCTTTTACGGTTTTTTCAGAACTATTTGTAGAATGGAAAGAAAGTAGAAATTGCAACTATTTGCTAAATGGAACTACTTGTAGAATGTAAATCAAGAAGAAATTGCAACTACCTATTGAATACAAAACAAAAGGAAAGTAGTAATCACATCTACCTAGATACCTCCCTGGCAACGACACCAAAAAGTGATGAGCCCGAGTATTGCAGCAAGGATTTTACAACTCTTAGGATGACCAACTTTACTTTATCAACCCGTGTTCTTACAAACTTGGAGGTCATAGTGTTATATTCATAGCAGATGTAACAATCTACTCTTGTCACTTCTCAACTGGGGCGATAGGCCACTAGGGTTTTTCAAACCAGTCTTTTATTGACTAGAAGGATGCTGACTATTGACAGTGAATGTAAAGTTATATTTAATGAAGAAAGCAAATGCTTTCCTATGATAAGGAAATGAAAGTGCTGAATAGAAAGTTCTATGAAATGACATGAAATTACCTAGCTAAGAATTAACACACATTACTTGCCAAAAGAGACCTAATTTAACCTTGCATTCTATCATTTAGTGATCTGGACTAAGCAAGAATGGAAATGATCCTAACATTGCTAAGACCAATGTATGCAAGCACTGGCTAAATATTGCAGAAAAGAGACTTTTGGTTTTCAATTTAGAAATGTAAATGTTAAGCTAAACAAGATGATCTTTTGCAAGGGAGGAATGTATGGGAAAACTGGTCAAAAATAGCATTGAGGGGTATGGAGGTCAAGTTTAAGGCTTGACCTAGGCTCTGATAATAATTTATGCCTAAAACAGTCTAAAAAAGGCTGCTACAGGGTTTCCTGTAGTTACTATAGGATTTCCTGTAGTTACTACAGGATGTCTTGGTTTACTACAGGAAACTTAGATGAAATCTATAGGAAGGTAGGGAAGGTGAAATGAAGTGTTTGGAAGGTGTATGATGGTGGAATAAGGTATGGGGAAGGTGCACACTACCCAAGGATCATCCCAACTCTTCAGGATGGTTGGATTTTCTCAAGGTGGTTGTCCACGGTGGCTACAAAATAGAAATCTGAATTGGTGATTGGTAGGATTTGGTGAGAGGTGGAGAAGACTTAGATAAGGCTGGTGGAATGAGTTTCTCCTTGCAGATCAGCAAATCTAGCGACAACACATATTCATTTCTTCATTTATACATAACTTTATGTAAATGTGGAAAATATGAGTTGAATGTGAGAAACTAATTTATTAAAAGGCTAATGGATTAAATCTATGGAATGGAATGCTTTCTAATCTACAACAAACTCAAGAAACCAAAATGACAATTGTAGGTGCTTCTAAGAAACCATTAACAATGATCTACTCAATAAGAAATCCTAAGTTATGTAATAACCAAAAGATAGATATGTTTTTGGGGCTGTGAGAGTGGGGACCTCAAACCATGATCCCATGAGGGAGATGAGGATGAGGCCACTGTCACAAGATTTTTTGAAGTCTTTTCTTTGACTATTGTAACATTGATCTATTTCTCCAATTGATGGAAGTAAAACTAACCCATCATTCAAAGACTTGTAAATTAAACAAAACAGAGATAACTTCAACAACTAATCTATGATTCTAATCTAAGGATACATGTACAAAAAGATGAATCTCTGCTGCTAGGGTGGGCCCTAACCCAAGAGCTTTAGCCCTCTGAGTCAAACCAATGATGGATTGAAGAAAACCTTTTCATTATCACCAAAATGTCAAAAATAACATGAGAATAACAATCACAATATCTTAGCTCAAAATTTGCCTCTTGGCTACAATAAAAAGTTGAATCCTATTGAGGCCTTAGGCCTTCTTATTTATACAATTGAAGCTACCAACGACTTCCTTAAAATTAGTGTCGGCTTAAGGGGACTTGACCCAGGGTCAGAGTTATTCGCGCAAACCAACAAACCCTAACTACTAGCCCTTTCAGAAACAAACTGCATAGTGAAGGCTATAGTCTCACTCGAAATAGTATTGGGGGATGCTAGAATCATGTGTTTGCATCCAAAGGCTTGTGTGATGGTCTTTCTAAGGTTCTTATATCTTAGATCTGCCTTCACACAAATCTATTCCTTCCAACTATCTAATACTACAATTTTATTGAACAAAACTTCAGACCTTCGCAAAGGGGTTTACTTGTACTTAACAGGCATAAAAGAGACAAATTTACTACTTTCATGCAATAAACTAGGTATTCTGCAGCCCTTGTGATGCAAATCTGTTGTCGCACAAATCTACCCTTTTTGACCAATTAACTACAACAGATCTATCCTAAGTCTTCCCTGTCTCTGTGAAGAGTGTTAATTATACTTATTATGCATAAAAATTACAGATCTATCCTTTTCGCGCATAAATAAAGCATTAAGTTACATAAAATAGATCATAGAGTGAAGGTTTATAAACTGAAACAGAATTAATTAAACAAGGCACAAATGCACAAATTTCTCAAAACCCGTCTTTATTAAGATATAATGTTCAAATACAGACTTCTTATCCCTTTGCACTCAGCTGCAGGGGCCTGTGCACTCAGCTGTGGACTTGCCAAAGTCTTTGTGCACTCAGTTGTACGAGCCTTCCCCTTTCACTTAAGTACATGAAACTAACTTTTGATGCCTTAGGACCTTGCCCTTACAATGATTCTTTCTTCAAATTTATCTCTAAGGCTCGCTAAGACTCAATTATATATAGCCTTTTCATTACAATACCATGGCTTGTAAACCATGGGTGAGTCTCAAAACCGACCTATCACCTACCCATACAAGGGACTAATGCCCCTTTGACTCTTACTCAGCTTCATGCTTTGCTTCCTCATTTGACAGAGACTTTACATTCTTTCAAAAAAAAACTATTACAAAACTTGTCTTTACTAACAAAATTTGACCATAGGGATCCCATCCCTACAGGCCCCCAAAAAAATATGGTGACTCGCCCTTGAGTCACTCAGTTGGCTTCTTCACTTTGTGGCAGAGTTCGTTGAACTCCATCTTCAATACTTCAAGTTCCACTATGCTCTATATGGTGGCCTGCTACACTTCTTCCACCATCTTCTTTGTAGTTTCCCCCTCCATTGTGAGGTGCATGGTCATTTGTGTCTGTTGGAAAGTCTTCAGCTTCTCTTGGACAACTAGAGTAACTTGACTTGCTTCCTCTGTCCATGGTTGAATATGAGCCTTCAAAGTTGTTCTTTGTGATGCAACTTCTCAACCTATGCCTGTAACACCTTCATTTCTTATTATCATGCCAAGCATTGGATTGGCGCCAAAGTGTGTGCAGTCGCCCTGATCTCATAAATTTTTTGTTGTGCCTCTCTAATATTTGTACCCAATCTCTACAGGTTTGGGTCCTCCTACAAGGTGGTCCATAGCTCCATTGCATGTTCAAAGAGAGAATTGCAGCTTATTACTGCACTATCCAAGGTAGTCATATGTTCCCTGATGGCTGCGCCGCGCTACTCCCTGACCTCTAGCGGAGTAGTCAACTGCAGTTTCAATTGTAGTTCTGAGATCTTCATCTAAAAATCAAAAGTAACTCAACCTACCTCCTCTTTAGACAATCGTACTACAATGGCCAATTTCTGAACTTTTGCTGAAGTTGCCGCATACTCTGGAATGTGTAGCTCTGGTATTGAATTACACGCTTGTGTAATTGTTGCTTCTAGGCTATGGCTTTATGCTGCGAGCTCTTCTTTTTCCTTAAGAGCTTGAACCTTTTCGGTGAATATCTGCTCATTGTTCATTTTAACTTTGCTAATCACCAATAGTGCGCATTGTTCTCTGATCCAAAGCTCATCTGAGACCCCCTGATGAAGTGCATGGAGGGTCTAAAGTGGCAGCATGACTAAATTCATACCCACGCCCTTGATCTTTCCAATTTCGACATTATCTTCCTCTGAACTGCGCGTAATGTTCCTTCTGGAAAGGAAATGACTCTGAGGTCTAGAGTCTGTTCTGGTTCCATGACATTCACGCTCACTTGCTACAGGCTCACTTGGCCCATGCTTGCCTGAATTATGCCTACTTGAATCTGCAACTCGCACAGATCCTTCTGGACACTCCCTAGTGTATGCATGTACTACTTCTCGAACTTTTTCCATAGTTTCATTGTTGTATCTCAGACCTTGTCCCCGATCTCATCCAAGTCCCCTTCACTGAGGACCATTAGATCTGTGTGTGCCTGTTTTTCTGATTTTTTCTTTTTCCTTGGTCCGATGGTTGTCTCCTTTTAGTGCTTTGATAGCTTAAAGGGAGTGCTCTACTCATCACCCTCGCCTCCTTCCGGCTTGGACTGTTCCTGCTCTTCAGTATGCTGGGAAGTGAATGCTTCGACTTCTACTATGGCCTCTTTCACAACGCGCTCTTTATCGACAGTTTCCTTAACAACGATTCTTTCTTCTTCTGCTTGGCCAATTCCCATGTCGTTGCTTGTGCTGCTTCTTTCCGCTTCTGCATAGCTGTTGTCTACACAGAAGAGATTTCTCCACCTCTGCTAGTACCTGAGCCAAGTTCTATGGGTTGTCACCACTCCATTGGTCAGCCCCCATAATCTCCTTTACATCTATCTCCGAAACTAGGTATGGAAACTTGTGCCAGATTTTCTTAGGGCCTCCCCTTGCACGGATGGATACATTGTGAAAGTCGGCCTTAAATTTCGTGAAGGTCTGTAACTTCTCAAAAAAGGTTGGAGACAACCTTGGCCTCTGACTAATCATTGTGCGAAGGTCCAACTCGACCAGTATCCATAACACTTTTGACTTTATGATCCTCTCTGGATCCTTCGTTACCCATAGTGAAGCAAACTTTGCTGCCTCCTTAAATCCCCATCCTGTGGAGGGAACTGACTATCCTCTGGTAGTCACCATGAAACTAATATGATTAGCAGTAGGATTCAGGCATAGATAAATGCCTTTCTTTCCTCATGAGCTTCGCAGTATTTTTCTAAGAATTCCTTGCAAAGGTATTGTGCCCATTTGTACTGCACCCCCTTTGCGCATTGTACAACCAACAAAATTACTGGCATCATAACCTCGTCCACACGACATTTTCTCATGATATTCCCTACCAAGATCTGAGTGAAAAATTGCACTGGTTGGCATGTTATAGAGCGGATAGAGTATCCACACGACTTCTTGATCAACACAAACTCGGTTTTCATTTTATCTGCAAGTTCTTCTCCTTGCTTTTGCCTCCAAATTCCTTAGCTAGATCTATCCCTTTATAGGGAAAATTCGTAATTCCATGGATCAACATGTCTGTTATGGGGATGGGTTCACCTAACCAGAAGCACCCATCGTGCAATAGCGTTGGTGCACACAGAAATTATTTATATTTGACTTGTGAAAGTGCGACACACAAAACATATGTAGCAATCCGGCCTGCTTGACGTTTTTTACCCATTTCATCGGTTCCAGCCTTGTGACCCCAGTCTCTTCATAGTAAATCTTGGTAATATATTTATTGGTGGCCAAATGAGGAAACTTCTCGTGGTCGGCAAGATCCTAATCCTCCAATTTTAATACCAGGATACGCGCTAAGAGAGCACCTTCAAATACCACTTCTTCTCGTAGTAGCGGCGTAGAGACCATGAATTTTCCCGAATCTGGGTCCTTGTTGACCTTCGCTTTCCATTTTCGTGGAGGGATATACATCGGGAGCCTCGTGATAGGCTCGCCCTCATCAACATCCAATTCCTGAACCCCATCGTGGAGTTCTTTTGCTTCCAAACCCAAGGGTTCCTCCAGCTGCTTTGCCTTGTCCTTCCTATCTTTCTATCAACCCTCTATGGGGTTCTTCCTCGGTGACTGCCTCACTAGTACAGGTTGGGGTTTCTTCTGCTTCTCCTTATCATTTGATTGCTTTAGCCTAGGTGACCTAAGTGCCGTAGGCATATATGGCATAGCTTCCATTGACACAACTTCTAGGGCTTCCACTTGAGAGACAGTGGCTTCAGAACTTACAGGCTCAACCATCTATTCAAGGATAAGCTTCTAGTTTTCCTTAGGCAGTTTTGAAAATGTCGGGCTTGCAACAAAATTCTCCCAAGTCTGTTAATTCATAGAGCAAAGATAATAGTGCTCATATGCAATTCTCAAAAGGAAAAGTGTTCTTTAGCAAACAAACATGCTAGATTTATAAGTGATTTCGAATTCAAATCCAACTGTTCCATCCATTTTCTGATCATAAATGCATCTTTGGCGGAAAATCTCCAAATATTTCTTCCATAAATGTCGCCTGCCCACTCCTCCTAATGGGATTTTCACTATCCAATCATGAACAGTGACTTTCAACAGCTATTTTTGGACATGGCTGCGTGGCACCAACCCCCATGGTGCAACTCGTCCATCGCATCTTCGCCTCTCGCAGCTTTTGCGTCCATTACATAGCCTCCATACTGTGATTTCCTCTTCTTCGGGTAGTGTAGTTTATATTCTAGCTCCCCCTTGCAGCTGCCTGGAGCGCTAAGACTGTTTTGCTACCATATAATCATTGTGCAGGGGCATGATCCCCTGTATACAACTTCAACCAACTACCATTCACCTTTCCAGGGAACAATTCGCCATTCATCTTCATGAGCTGAACTGCACTTCCATCCTTGATTTCCTTGACTACATAGGGTCCCAACCAGTGCATTTGAAATTTTCCCAAAAAATTTGTGAAGTTACTATCATAGAGCAGAACCAAATCATTCACCGTAAATGTGCGCAACATAATATGCCTATCATGTCATGCCTTCTCACATTCCTTTTGCACTTGCTGTTGAAATACTGCAAGAAATCGGTCCTCTTCCAACTCCATCAACTATGCGAGGCGCTCCTCCAAGGTCTCACGATCCGTCATCTCTGTCAAAGCCGCAATGCGTAGGCTTGGCACAATATATTCCATGGGCATCATCGCCTCGATTCCATAGACCAACCTAAACGGAGTTTGGCTTGTCAAATTCTTGCACGTCATCCTATATGCCCATAGGACTGTTGGTATGTGCACATCCCAATCGTTCCTCTTCACATTACAAACCTTTTTCAATGCATTCTCCAAAATATTATTGAATGCTTCCACTATACCATTGGCGTGGAGATGATAGGGTGTACTCTTTTGATGGTAGACTTGGAATTTGTCGAGCATCGTGCTGATTGTTTCATTTAGGAAATGCGTACCCCTATCACTCATCAATACTTTAGGGCACTCAAACCATGTTAATACTTATTCAAATAGGAACTTCGCAGCTATAGTAGTAGTACAATCCTTTATTGGTTGCGTCTCTACCCATCTGGTTAAGTACTTTGTCGAAGTAATAATATACCACATCCCTGTCTTCCTTCCCGGTGGTTATATCAGACGTACAAAGTCAATTACCCACTTATCCAATACTTGTAATGAAACCTAAGGGTTTACAGGTAATTCATCTCTTCGTGAAGGATTTCCAATCCGTTGATAAGCATCGCATGCTTTACAAAATGCCTTAGAATCTTTATGCACTTTCGACTGCCATAACCCCAAGGGCAGAATTTTCTACACGGTTTCTCTACCTGCATAGTGTTCTCCCGCCACTCCTCCATGTGCCTCGACGAGGATAATCGTGTCCTCAAACTTGGGAACATATTGGCGTAATGTTTCATCTATTCCCATCTTATACAAGTGTCCTGCTATCACAGAAAAATCAGTAGCACAGACCACCAATTCCTTCTTATGTTGAGTAGAATATCCTTCCGGAGCTTTTCTAGTGGTTAGAAACTGAATAATGTCTCAAAAATTATCATCCGCAATGCACACAATAAAGAGTTTCGCATATGGAAATCTTCATCTAAATTGGTTAGCTCTTCGCCTGTCTCAATCCTGGAAAGATGATTTGGTGCCGCATTCAATGGTTTGGGCTTCACAATCACTTCAAAATCATATTCCTAAAACAACAAAAACTGCCTACAAATTCCCCCCCACCCCCCAACACACGCTTGTTGACCAGGTACTTGTGAGCGGAGTGATTTGTGTACATTTTGAAATGTGCACCCAACAAATAACATCGAAACTGCTATAGCACATAGACCATCGCTAGTTCTTCGCGTTTTGTAGTGGAATAGTTCATTTCGACTTTTGACAATTTCCTACTTGCAAATGCTATTAGATGATCAATATCACCTTTGCTGGGCTGGGCTAATACCACACCCAGCATGATACATGAGGCATCTACATGCACATGGAACTCTTTCTTCCAATCCAAAAATACTGAGATGGGCGTAGTCACGATCTTGTCCTTTAATACATCAAGACTCTGTTGACACTGCTCATCCGAACAAAAATTTGCATCCTTCTTTAATAGTTTCTCCATCGGCGTAGTTATCTGGGCATAAGACTTGATAAAATTCCTATAGTAGCTTGTGTGGCCCAATATTGCACGTAGCTGCTTAACATTCTTGGGAGCTTCTAAATTCACGATCACTGTTATCTTCGCAGGGTCCATCATCAATCCCTACTTACATACTATGTGGCTTAGCAAAACTCCAAAAGGTACACAAAATATACATTTCTTCATGTTCAGTGTGATCTGGTATCTGTGACATGTATCTAGCATGAGGCGCAGACTTGCAACATGGCGCTTCACCAATCCGGACACAGTCCAATCATCAAAATACACTTCCAAGAGTTTATGAATAAACTCCTTGAACGTCGTGATTACTACCCTGGAGAATATTATGGGTGTATTCTTTAGACTGAATGGCATCAATGTATATTGAAAGCAACCCCACTCTGTCGTGAAGGTTGTCTTGCTGCGATCCTCTGGTGCGATCTTTATTTGATGGTATCCTAAGAACCCATCAGTGAATGAATAAGCCTCCTGTCCTCCAACATTCTCTAACACTTCATCTGTAAACGGTGTTGGGAACGGATCATGCACACATGCATCACTTAGTTTTCTCAAGTTTACACGTATTCTAATTTCCCCCCGCTATTTGTTTTCTTAGACAACCATTGGGCTCACCCAATCAGATTCTTCTATTGGTTGAATAATTCCAACCTCCAGCATCTTATCAAGCTCTTTGCACACATTTTCTTTATATTTTGGATTGAGCCGATAAGGTCTCTACTTGATGGGCTTCACATTAGGTTTCAAAGTGATTTTCATTACGCCCAAATCTCCTACAATACCTTTTAGATCCGAGAAATTTTTTTTGAATAGATCCTGGTATTCGCACAAAAGTTTGGCCACCTTATCAACTGTATCTTCATCCCAATAGTCTCCTATCCTTGCGAACTTAGGTTCTGCATCAGATCCAATATTTACTTGCCAGGTTTTCAGTGGTTCTGTTACATTAGGGTTCTTTGTCTTAGGTCCTTCAACCTCACATTGACCTTCAGTTTCAGGAATGTTGATTTTTCTTGGATCATCTTCTTCTTCTTTAGCAGTCACATTGTAACATTCCAGCGCGTGGCACAGCTGTGTACTCCAGTCTGGTTGAACCCATTCGACCGGTTCTTCAGGCGTTCTAAATATAGCGGCCTTAATCTCTTATAACACTTTATTAATGCATTCAAATTCATCCTCAAAGCTGAAGGTTAATAAGAAAATTTCCCGCAGAATATCCCATTTAGCCGTTCTGGTGGCACAACTCTGCCTCTAGGTACCAATTCATAGGGATAATGTCTAAGGTATGACAGAATATATGCACCCATTATAACTGCGACTCTTATCCCAAAGATTTAGTCCACCATGCTAGATGTTCGTGCAGGTCATCATTCCCACTATACTTCTCAGTCATCCAAGTTTTAGCATATCCAAACCGAATCTTCATCATCTGCTTATACTCCTTCCAATCAGCAAATCTTTCCTTATGTGTACCCCACCATCGGGTGGGCGTAGCGCGTAGTGCCAATTCAAGTGCATAGAATCGATGTTCCTCGGGAACCTCCCTTTCAAATTCATCCAAAAAGAGATTAACATAATTTAAGCCATCATAATGTGGAAGCTTCCTTACCTCAGTAGATACGCACGAGAGTGATTTGGTCATCATATTGCAATACAACGTAGATAATTCATGCAACCAATTCTGCCAATGCGCGAGTTCTTCATCCGAATATGAGGTATAGTAACTATCCCTATCCCACGTAATTCATCCATCAGCTGTCAAATTGATCCAATCTTCATCTCGCGCCGTGATCTTGTATATCTAGTCTAGATCATCATCATCCTCCACAAAGTCGCGAACAGGTTCAGTATAGCGTGCTCCTTCAGCAAGGTCTAGTGGTATAATAACCCTGAGCGCCTTCCTCTCAATTGTTATCTTCCAATGCTTCAGATTAATCAATGTATCCATATCAAAGGCCCAATCAATTCCTAGTAGCGCAAGATATGGATTACTGTCATCTACTATTTCTATTACTTCAAAAGCAATCAGCGCGCTCGTTCCCTCAATGTCTACCGTTACACCATATAAGTACCCCATCAGAATAATCTTTTGCTGATTGGCCATGTGTAGTTGTATAGGAGACCATTGTAGCGCAAGTCTCCCCATCGTTTCCCATTTCATCTTAGGTAGTACGTTCGCATCAGAACCCAAATCCATGATGACTTAGTCCATTTCATATTCCCCTATCTGTGTGGTTAGCCTCATCTTGCGCCCTGTCCTCTTCTTATGCTTACCTAGTTTCCTTACATCGCGCTGTTTTGAAGGAACCTTAATCTTATCTGCACACTTGTCTATTAGTTCTTGGAGCCCTTCTGCTACCTTCTTATCGTGTAACAACTTCATACATGTCTTCAGGAAAGTGGCTAACAGTGACGGATCCACATATTGTACTTCATTGTTCCCAACTGACTTCTCTTGACCCTCGGATGTAGAAGCTTCAGTGAATTTTTTTTAGCATCCATAAAAGTTTCTTTAGCCCGATGAGGTGAAATCCGACTTCCTTTTCAGTGGCCTTGCACACCCATCCCTCAGTCTCTGGCTACTTTCCTTTATCTTCACTTGTGGTCATACCACTGCATGTTATAATACTAACACTATGATCTTCTTCGCGAGGTTCTGCCCTCATCGTCTAGATATTATGTGTAGGATGTTGGGTTGGTGTCTTATTTTCTTGCATATTTTTTATAAGGATCAGGAAATATTCTATCACATGGTCGAACTGTTTTCAATATTGAAAATATGGATGCATTGGGTTCTGACAATCGTGACCAAAATGTCCAACTTCACCACAGTTATAGCAGATCACTTGTTCATGAGCTCTACCAGCACCTCCTCCACTTCCTCTTGCACGAACTTGGAATCCTCCTCGCATTGCACTTGTGCCCTAATCATGAGGTCGATTTTCTGCCTACATTCTGTAGGAAGGGGTCCCTATCCATCATTAACTCATAACTTCGACAATGGCGCTCATCATGACATACAGACTTGCAAAAAAATTGTTGAGGGGTCTATACAAACTTCTGTAACAGATGACAATTGTCCGTCGCATGTTGTCCTGTAATCTGACATATAGCACACCATGGCGCTGCTCCTGCGCTTGTCCCAACGATATTTTCCGGCTTCAAGGGAATAGGCCCTCCCCCAATAGGATAATTCTGATCAACCGAGAAAGGGTCCTTGTCATGCCCTTGGCCCTTGTATTTCAAGCACCAAACTTCAGCGCACACCATAGGCTGGGCTTCCTTTCCCTTCTTCAGGCTCTGCAACTCCATGTGCAGACTTGCTAACTGTGAGTGAATCTGTTGTAATCCAATGTTCATATCTTATATTGGTGAAGCTTCCAACCTCATTGCGATCTCCACAACTTTTTTTGTCACTATGATCTTCTGCTACGAAAATGGTAATCTTAAGTGGGGCAACAATGAAACAATGTACCAATCTTTATGTTGTTCATTTGTGAAGTTCATATTAGCACGCCGGATCAGGAATTTTAACCTCTTATCGAAATCCAACAAGGATTCATTCAATACTTGCTTTATCTCCTTAAACTGTGTAACAGACTGTGCCTAAGATTTAGGCTTCTTAAACTCGGGGTTCAATGCTTGCTGAGTATTTGCCAATGTCGCGAGAGGGTGACCTTGACAATACGTTATATAATAGGTCAGTGCTCTATCCTGCAGTGTTGTGATCAATTTTTATTTCTTTAAATTATCATTAGTGATCTGTTGCACTATCCACACAACATCTACAACGAACCAAAACTGTTGACGGTCTTCGCTCCCTACCCCTTTGAAGATCGACGTCTTCATTATGTTTGCCATGTTGAATGGTGGAGGTGGAGTGGATGGTGTTATGGGAATAAGTACCCTAGGGCTTTGGGTTAGAACCCCAACAGAGCAGAAGTAGACTACAACAAGAAACACTCATACAACTCAGGCAAAATGCTTATATAAACAAACTATGCAAGAGCGACCGTACCCAGATTTCCTTCGTTCAAGTAGGTCTCGTAGGGTTCAGACCCTCTGCAACTCCCGATTTTCTTCAGACCTAAAAATCATTCAACTCAAACATACATAGTATATAGGTAAATCATATTCACGAAATTTAACTTTATATCATATAAACTAATGATCAGTTATACATCAAAATAACATTCATACATGAATTACAACACGATTTGATGCATAAACAAAGTTATTTTCAGAAACAAGACAACATTTCTTTTATTGCAGTAAGCTATAAATAACATGGAGAGAATTCAATTGAGTCTTCTTCTTCTGGCTCCAAGCGGAACCATCCTCCGGATTCGTCCTATCCCAACCTTCAACAATCTTCTTCCATAACCAACACCATGATATCTCAAGCAAGAAGGAGAATATCTATAATCAAGGAAACAAGGGTTTCTTGAAGCTTGGGGAAGTGCATGAGGCACAGGGATACATCAGACTCAGTCAGGGATAATCTCAGTATAATAACTCTATCTCTTCTCCTCCTTAAGGCCTTCCCATAGAAGTCTATTTATACTTCTCCCAATTAGTTTTTTAGTTGGGAAACAGTTGGGCCATGGGCAATAGGAGGTAATCAACAGGTAACTGTGAACTCCGCCCATAATTAAGGAAATTTAATTTTTTTAAGTGTTTTAACACTTATACGCGGGTTGGGTATTGACTAACCCGCTTGTACACGCTTTTATCTCAGGGAAAAGTAGCATACATGGAATAAAACAATGTTTTTAATATATTTGGACCAAGTCTGGAAGGAGGGGTTGCCCTAGGCCATAAACCAAGAATCACAAATACCAAGGGTGATAAATGGTGCTATAATAGATGGATGAGGTATCCACGAGATAACTTGACTTACCAACTACAATGCACTTCTTGGTGTATTCAAAATCGTTCCTTCGTCGTCGCTTTATGAGGACCCTAGTAGTTGATTGTATTCAGAACCTGATTCTCCATTCCTTCTAAAATGTTTTATGCTTCACATAGTCCCAAACATTAAGGTAATGGCATAACCCATTTTTCACACAACGACATCTTAATCCAAGTTTTCAGAGATCGTAAGTACTTACCTCGGGGTCCCTTGAAGAGCTTGTGCTCTGCTTCATTGTAACTGACAGTTGCGTCGATCGCGAACTCAGTCACAAATGCTCCGAGTGTTCGATCAATCTAGTGATCAACGACCCACGTGATGTTGTTTTCTAAAGCTTCCAAGTGCCTCACCGGCTCTGGAGTCCACACTATAGGGCCGTCAAGACTCCACATACCCTGACTCTCTGCCAATCTAGATAGATACTTGTGCAATTCGCAAGGGAAGAAATAGAAAAAATTCTCGGTTTCGTCTGAGTATAGGTATCTACTCAACCACTTCTCCTTGGATAACCATGGATTTCTATTCTCCTGAGCTGTAAACGTGTGTTCCTTTTGATCAAGCCACTTCTCAATTTCTTTCATGGTAGGGGACCACTTATTCAACATTACACATTCCTTAGATTGATCTCGGCCCCGGAAACAGAACCATTTGTTGGCTTAAGGGGGCCTGGCCCAGGTTTAGAGTTATTCGTACCAACCAACAAAACCATAATTGCTGGCCCTTTCAGTAAAAACCTGCGTAGCATAGGCTACAGTCTCACTCGAAGCGGTATTGGGGGATGCTAGAACTAGGTTTCTGCATCTAGAGGCTTGTGTGATGGCCTTTCTAAGGTTCTTATAGCTTAGATATGCCTTCATGTAGATCTATTCCTTTCGACTGTATATTACTACAATACTATAGAACAGGCCTTCAGATCTTCATGAAGGGGTTTACTTATACTTAACAGGCATAAAAGAGACAATTTTACTACTTTCACACAATAAACTAGGTATTTTGCAACCCTTATGATGTTGATATGTCGTCATGCATATCTACCCTTTTTGAATAGTTAACTACAACAGATCTATCTTAAGTCTTCCCTGTCTCCATGAAGAGGGTTAATTATACTTATTATGCATAAAAATTACAGATCTATCCTTTTTGCGCAGAAATAAAGCATTAAGTCACATAAAACAGATCATAATGCGAAGATTTATAAACTAAAATAGAAGTAGTTAAACAAGGCACAGATGGAAAAAATTGCTCAAAACCAGTCTTTATTAAGATATAATGTTCAAATAAAGACTTCTTATCCCTGCCTACTCAGCTGCAGGGGCCCTCGCACTCAATTGCGGACTTACCAAGGTCTCCACACACTCAGCTGCAAGAGCCTTCCCCTTTCACATACGTACAGGAAACATACTTTTCCCGCCTTAGTACCTTGCCCTTACAATGAATTTTTCTTGAAAGTTATCTCTAAAACTCGCTAAGCCTCAGCTACCTTTTCATTACAATACCATGGCCCGTGCACCATGGGTGAGTTTGAAAACCGACCTATCACCTACCCATACAAGGGACTAATGCCCCTTTGACTCTTACTTAGCTCTGCGCTCCGCTTCCTCATTTCACGAAGACTTTACATTCTTTCACAAAAACTATTACAAAACTTGACTTTACTAATAAAATTTTACAATAGAGATCCCATCCCAACAATTAGGGAAGCTTGGCTCCCAAACTCGAGATTGACTTGTCTTCAACTATCACTGGCTTGGCTGCTAATGAACTCGGTGGGCTTGGGTGCTTGTAACTCCAAACTGATGAGATTTGGTGGAGGAATATTCGAGTGATCGAGGAGTTAAGGAGGGAGACCCAATCTCCTAAAATCCCTCTTTCTTATCTACTTCGAGTTCCTGCACTTAAATTAGCCCAAAATTGTGTTGGGTTGTGTTATATTCTTTCCACGACTAGCCCACGTAGTTAATTATGGGGTTAGAAGGGGGGGCAGAGCCACCCCTTTGTTGCGCCGATTGCGTAGCAAGGGGAGTCACAGGGGGTTTGAGGGGTGCAGGTAACCCCACTCTATGGGGTCCGGGGCAGTACCCCAGAAAATTTTGGTTTTGGACCCTATATTAGGTTGGGAGGACCTACCTATGGTTTTGTGCATGTTTTTCGCACATGGTTTTGGACGCGATGGTTTCCGGTCCATGGTTTTGGACACGATGGTTTTTCAGTCCATGGTATTGGATGCTTCAACATGTATAAATATGTATTGTAACATTGAAAGGAACATAATGAAAAATCAAGCTGGTAGTCCCAGTTTTGGGATCCAGGGGAAAATCTCTGTGTATATGTGTTTTATGTGTTATGCTCTCATATTGTTTATTTTCTGTGTTCTAGAATTTGTATGCAGGTAATTTCTATACAGGGTTAAAATCTACATTTGGTATCAGAGCTATTTTGGCTTCAAGCGGATACCTTTGCTGTTGAGGGGTTTTTCTCGGGCCTGTGGTAGACCCTGTTCAGTGAGAGATCTGCGGGATCGATTTTGGTGGTGAAAGAAGAAGGCGAGCAGTGGAAAGATAGAAATCGAGAAGTTTAATGGTCAGAGTTTTGAGTTATGGAAACTCAAGATGGAGGATATGTTGGTGGATAAAGATTAGTGGATCATGATAGATCCAGGTACTAAACCAACAGGAGTGTCCGATGAAGAATGGAAGAAGTTGGATTAGAAGACAAAGAGAAAAATACGATTGTGTGTCTCAGATTCAGTATTGCTGAATGTATCAGGGGAAGCTATGGCGAATGCTTTGTGGGATAAGTTAGAGACTTTATACCAATCTAAGTCTCTGGTGAATAAACTGTTCCTAAGGAAAAGGATAACTTGAGAATGAAAGATGGAGACTCGGTAACAGAGCATCTGAACGCATTTAATACTATGGTAAGTCAGTTATCATCTGTTGATGTTAAAATTTCAGATGAAGATAAGTGCATCAGTTTGTTGTGTTCTCTACCATATTCGTGGGATAGTCTGGTTATTGCAATAGGTAGCAATGCAACTGCCTTGTAGTTTGATGAAATAGTATCATCCTTGCTGATGGAGGAAATGAGACGGAAAAATATGGAGAGCCAGAATGGTGATGCCTTGTTTGTACGAGGACGGTCCCAGAACAGAAACAAAAATAAGTCATCGATTGGGAGGTCTAAATCTAGAGGGAGATCTAAATCTCCAGGAAAACCTATAAAAGTGGTGTGCTAGAAATGCGGAAAGGAAGGGCACTACAAAAGGGACTGTAAATCTAAAGCTCCTGATAAAGGAAAGGGATCTGATGATGCTCCTTTTGCAGAGGCGAAAACTACCTTAGATGAAGGTGGGGATGTGTACTTGGCTTCTTCAAGTACACATGTAGATCACGAGGCATGGTTGATTGACTCAGGTGCATCCTTTCACTTCACTGCCCATAGAGAGTGGTTCTGTGAGTATGAGAAATATGATGGTGGTGATGTCTTCTTGGGGGATGACAGGAAGGCTAGAATTGTTGGTCACGGGAAAGTAAAGTTGAAGTTGCAAGGTGGAAGGGTTAGAAAACTTCCAGGTGTTTTGCATATTCCTACATTAGCCAGAAATCTGATTTCTGTAAGCAAGATGGATGATGCGGGTGTAAAAACAATGTTCGAAAAGGATACCTACAAGATGGTTCATGGGCACTGGTATTAATGCAGGGAGTTCGAATTGGAACTCTGTAAAAGCTGCAAGGTAGCACTGTTGTTGATGGGTGCAACAGTTCAGTGGTTCCTGAAAGTGGAGTAGAAAATCTAGTGGTCTTTGGAGAGAAGACCATGCTGTGGCATCAAAGGCTTGGACATATTGGAGAGAAGGAACTTCGAATACTTCATGGTAAAGGTATGGTAGAAGGTATGAGTAATAGCTCTCTGGATTTTGATTTCTGTGAAAATTGTGTATATTGGAAGAAGAATCGGGTGAGTTTCCTCTCTGGTGGTAAGAGGGCGAAACAGATATTAGAGCTTGTGCACAGTGATGTGTTTGGACCTGTGAAGGTTCCATCATTGGGTAAGTCTGTGTACTATGTTTCCTTTCTAGATGACTTATCAAGGAATACATGGATATATTTCCTTAAGAAGAAATATGAAGTCTTTGATAGGTTTAAAGAATTTAAGGCTCTGGTGGAAAACCAGACAGAGAAGAAGATAATGGTGTTGAGGATAGATAACAGTGGAGAGTTTTGCATTAAGGAATTTTAAGAATTCTATAAGAAGTGTGGTATAGCATGACAGAAGAGTACTCCATACACACCTGAGCAAAATGGAGTTGCAGAAAGAATGAACAAGACATTGATGGAAAGGGCAAGAAGCATGCTCAGTGGTGTCGGGTTAGGACATGAATTCTGGGCAGAGGCGGTGGAGACAACATGTTACTTGGTCAACATATCACCTTCATCAGCATTGGAGGATAAGAATCCATAAGAGGTATGGACTGGTAAGAAACCCTCTCTTTCACGTCTGAGGGTATTTGGATGTGATGCATATGTACATGTTCCAAAGGAGAAACGAACCAAGTTGGATAGTAAATCTGAAAAGTGCATCTTTATTGGGTATAAGGATGGTTTAAAGGGTTATAAGATTTGGAACCTAGTAACAAGGAAGGTTGTGTACAGCTGAGATCTAGTGTTTAGAGAGATAAAATATGTTATTAAACATGAAGTCCAACCAAAGGAATCTAAGAAAGAGTTTGAGCTAAAGGAGGAAGAATCAAACTCTACGACGGAGGAGGAATTAGAAGATGAAGAGCCACAAACTCTGGGTGTAAGAAGATCAGTTCGAGAAATAAGGAAGCCAGAAAGATATAGTCCATCTGATTTATATTCAAATTTTGTTTTATCTATTACTGATGATGATCCCAGAACTGTGAAGGAAGCAACAGATTCAGAGGATGGAAAACTCTGGAAAGAGGCCATGTGGATGAAATGGCATCTTTGCACAAAAATGAGGCTTGGGATCTGGTGGAGTTTCCGGCTGGAAGGAAACCCATTGGCAGAAAATGAGTGTTCAAGAAGAAGACAAATGCAGAAGGAAAGGTGGAGAAATATAAAGCTTGGTTGGTAGCAAAAGGTTATTCCTAGGTATCGGGAATTGATTTTGGTGATATTTTTTCTCCTGTTTCCAAGGTAAATTCTATTAGATTACTTTTATTTGTTGCTGATGCTTTTGATTTTGAGGTAGAATAGATGGATGTGAAGACAACATTTCTTCACAGGGATCTAGAAGAGGAGATATACATGAAGCAACCTGAAGGCTTTGCGGTGAAGGGAAAGAACGAACTGGTATGTAAGTTAAAGAAGTCTCTATATGGGTTAAAACAATCACCAAGGACGTGGTATCAGAAATTTGGTACATTTATACGGGGACTTGGCTTCACCAGAAGCAAAGCAGATCAGTGTGTGTATTTTAAATTAATTGGTGACCGTGTTATTTATCTGGTCTTGTATGTGGATGATATGTTTCTGGATGGAAACGACAAAGAAATTATCCAGGATTTGAAGACCCATTTGTCCTCCAAATTTGACATGAAAGATCTTGGTGTTGCAAATTATATTTTGGGTATGGAAATTAAAAGAGACCGGACAAAGAGGAAGCTCTGTTTAAACCAGAGGAAGTATGTCGAGACAATATTGTAGAGGTTTAATATGTAAGATAGTAAACTGGTGAAGGTTCCTATTCATGTAGGCGTAAAGTTATCTTCTGAACAATGTACCAAGACACAAGAAGAGGAAGAGGACATGTCCCGTGTTCCATATGCAAGTGCAGTCGGTAGCCTAATGTATGCGATGGTCTGTACTAGACCAGACATTGCACATGCAGTGGGAGTATTGAGCAGGTTTATGTCAAAACCAGGGAAGGAGCATTGGACAACAGTGAAGCAGGTTTTCAGATATTTGCATGGCACTAGTGATTACGGTTTGTGCTACCAAGGAAGACCAGGATTGGACAGAGTGTTGGATATTCGTGGCTTTGTTGATGCAGACTAGGCTGGAGATATGGATCAGAGAAGATCTAGAAGTGGGTATGTGTTTAACCTATTTGGAGGTGCAGTTAGTTGGATGAGTAAGAAACAATCTGCAGTGGCACTATCAACTACAGAGGCAAAATACATGGCAGCCACTCATGCAAGCAAGGAAGTAGTTTGGTTGCAGAGATTGTGTTCAAGTATGGAGTTAGTATAGGGAGCTATAAGGTAGACTGTGACAGCCAAAGTGAAATATTCTTGGCAAAGAACCCTGTATATCATTCAAAGACAAAGCACATTGATGTTTAGTATCACTTTGCGAGGGATATGATAGAAGACAAAAACATGTTGTTGGTAAAGGTGGACACTTTGAAGAATACTGCAGATGCATTGACAAAATCTGTGAGCTATGGGAAGTTCTCTTGGTGTAGAGAAAGAATGGGCGTTGCAGTGCTGGATAAATGACTAAGCTCTCTTGTGGCCCCCTGTGGAAAGAAAACAACAAGTGGGAGAATGTTGGGTTGTGTTATATTCTTTCCACGACTAGCCCACGTAGTTAATCGGGGGGTTAGAAGGGGGGCGGAGCCCCCTCTTTGTTGCGCTGATTGTGTAGTGGGGGGAGTCACAGGGGGTTTGAGGGGTGCAAGTAACCCCACTCTATGGGGTCCGGGGTAGCACCTCGGAAAATTTTGGTTTTGGACCCTATATTAGGTTGGGTGTATCTACCTATGGTTTTGTGCATGTTTTCGCACATGGTTTTGGACGCAATGGTTTTTGGTCCATGGTTTTGTACGCGATGGTTTTTCGGTCCATGGTATTGGATGCTTCGACATGTATAAATATGTATTGTAACATTTAAAGGAACATAATGAAAAATCAAGCTGGTAGTCCCGGTTTTGGGATCCAGGGGAAAATCTTTGTGTATATGTGTTATGCTCTCGCATTGTTTATTTTCTGTGTTCTAGAATTTGTATGCAATTAATTTTTGTACGAGGTTAAAACCTACATTTGGTATCAGAGCTGTTTTGGCTTCAAAGGGATGCCTTTGCTGTTGAGGGGTTTCGCTCGGGCCTGTGGTAGACCTTGTTCAGTGGGAGATCTGCGGGATCGATTTTGGTGGTGAAAGAAGATGTTGAGCAGTGGAAAGATAGAGATCGAGAAATTTAATGGTTAGAGTTTTGAGTTATGGAAACTCAAGATGGAGGATCTATTGGTCGATAAAGATCAATGGATCATAGTAGATCCAGGTACTAAACCAATGGGAGTGTTCGATGAAGAATGAAAGAAGTTGGATCGAAAGACAAAGAGCACAATACGATTGTGTGTCGCAGATTCTGTATTGCTGAATGTATCAGGGGAAGCTACAACGAAGGCTTTGTGGGACAAGTTAGGGACTTTATACCAATCTAAGTCTCTAGTGAATAAATTGTTCCTACGGAAAAGGCTGTATAACCTAAGGATGAAAGATGGAGTCTCGGTGATAAAGCATGTAAACGCATTTAATATTGTGGTAAGTCAGTTATCATCTGTTGATATTAAAATTTCAAATGAAGATAGGTGCATCGGTTTGTTGTGTTCTCTACCAAATTTGTGGGATAGTTTGGTTATTGGAATAGGTAGCAATGCAACTGCCTTGTAGTTTGATGAAACACTATCATCCTTGCTGACGGAGGAAATGAGACGGAAAAATATGGAGAGCCAGAATGGTAATGCCTTGTTTGTACGAGGACAGTAAAAGAACATAAACAAAAATAAGTCATTGATTGGGAGGTCTAAATCTAGAGGGAGATCTAAATCTCCAGGAAAACCTATAAAGGTGGTGTGCTGGAAATGGGAAAGGAAGGGCACTACAAAAGCGACTGTAAATCTAAAGCTCCTAATAAAGGAAAGGGATCTGATGATGCTCCTTTTGCAGAGGCGAAAACTACCTCAGATGAAGGTGGGGATGTGTACTTGGCTTCTTCAAGTACATATGTAGATCACGAGGCATGGTTGATTGACTCAAGTGCATCCTTTCACTTTACTCCCCATAGAGAGTGGTTCTGTGAGTATGAGAAATATGATGGTGGTAATGTCTTCTTGGGGGATGACAGGAAGGTTAGAATTGTTGGTCGCGGGAAAGTAAAGTTGAAGTTGCAAGGTGGAAGGGTTAGAACACTTCCGGGTGTTTTGCATATTCCTGCATTAGCCAAAAATCTAATTTCTGTAAGCAAGCTGGATGATGCAGGTGTAAAAACAATGTTCGAGAAGGATACTTACAAGATGGTTTAGGGGGCACTGGTATTGATGTGGGGAATTCGAATTGGAACTCTGTACAAGCTACAAGGTAGCATTGTTGTTGATGGGTGCAACAGTTCAGTGGTTCTTGAAAAAGGAGTAGAAAATCTAGTGGTCTCTGGAGAGAAGACCATGCTGTGGCATCAAAGGCTTGGACATATTGGAGAGAAGGGCCTTCGAATACTTCATGGTAAAGGTATGGTAGAAGGTATGAGTAATAGCTCTCTGGATTTTGATTTCTGTGAAAATTGTGTATATTGGAAGAAGAATCGGGTGAGTTTCCCCTCTGGTGGTAAGAGGGCGAAACAAATATTAGAGCTTGTGCACAGTGATGTGTTTGGACCTGTGAAGGTTCCATCACTGGGTAAGTCTATGTACTATGTATCCTTTATAGATGACTTCTCAAGGAATACATGGATATATTTCCTTAAGAAGAAATATGAAGTCTTTGACAGGTTTAAAGAATTTAAGGCTCTGGTGGAAAACTAGACAGAGAAGAAGATAAAGGTGTTGAGGACAGATAACGGTGGAGAGTTTTGCAGTAAGGAATTTGAAGAATTCTGTAGGAAGTGTGGTATTGCACGGTAGAAGACTACTCCATACACACCTGAGAAAAATGGAGTTGCAGAAACAATGAACAAAACGTTGATGGAAATGGTAAGAATCATGCTCAATGGTGCCGGGTTAGGATAGGAATTCTGGGCAGAGGTGGTGGAGACAACATGTTACCTGGTCAACAGATCACCTTCATCAGTGTTGGAGGATAAGACTCCACAAGAGGTATGGACTGGTAAGAAACCCTCTCTTTCACATCTGAGGGTATTTGGATGTGATGCATATGTACATGTTCCAAAGGAGAAACAAACCAAGTTGGATAGTAAATCTGAAAAGTGCATCTTTATTGGGTATAAGGATGGTTTAAAGGGTTATAAGCTTTGGAACCCAGTAACAAGGAAGGTTGTGTACAGCCAAGATGCAGTGTTCAGAGAGGTAAAAGATGTTATTAAACATGAAGTCCAACCAAAGGAATCTGAGAAGAGAGAGTTTGAGCTAAAGGAGGAAGAATCAGACTCTATAGCGGAGGAGGAATCAGAAGATGAAGAGCCACAAACTCTGGGTGTGAGAATATCAGTTCGAGAAAGAAGGCGGCCAGAAAGGTATAGTCCATTTGCTTTCTGTTCAAATTTTGCTTTATCTATTACTGATGATGATCCCAGAACTGTGAAGGAAGCAGTAGATTCAGAGGATGGAAAACTCTGGAAAGAGGCCATGGTTGTTGAAATGGCATCTTTGCACAAAAATGAGGCTTGGGATTTGGTGGAGTTGCCAGTTGGAAGGAAACCCATTGGCAAAAAATGGGTGTTCAAGAAGAAGACAAATGCAGAAGGAAAGGTGGAGAAATACAAAGCTTTGTTGGTAGCAAAAGGTTATTCCCAGGTGACGGGAATTGATTTTTGTGATATTTTTTCTCCTGTTGCCAAGGTAACTTCTATTAGATTACTTTTATCTGTTGCTGCTACTTTTGATTTTGAGGTAGAATAGATGGATGTGAAGACAACATTTCTTCACGGGGATCTAGAAGAGGATATCTACATGAAGCAACCTGAAGGCTTTGCGGTGAAGGGTAAGAAAGAACTGGTATACAAGTTAAAGAAGTCTCTATATGGGTTAAAACAATCACCAAGGATGTGGTATCAAAAATTTGATACATTTATACGGGGGCTTGGCTTCACCGAAAGCAAAGTAGATCACTGTGTGTATTTTAAATTAATTGGTGAACGTGTTATTTATCTGGTCTTGTATGTGGATGATATGTTGCTCATTGGAATGACAAAGAAATTATCCAGGATTTGAAGACCCATTTGTCCTCCAAATTCGACATGAAAGATATTGGTGCTGCAAACTATATTTTGGGCATGGAAATTAAAAGAGATCGGACAAAGAGGAAGCTCTGGTTAAACTGGAGGAAGTATGTCGAGACAATATTGTAGAGATTTAATATGTAGGATAGTAAACCGGTGAAGGTTCCTATTCCTGTAAGTGTAAAGTTATCTTCTGAACAGTGTCCCAAGACACAAGAAGAGGAAGAGGACATATCCCGTGTTCCATATGCAAGTGTAGTTGGTAGCCTGATGTATGCGATGGTCTATACTAGACCAGACATTACACATGTAGTGGGAGTATTGAGCAGGTTTATGTCAAAACCAGGGAAGGAGCACTGGACAACAGTGAAGTAGGCTTTCAGGTATTTCCGTGGCACTAGTGATTATGGTTTGTGCTACCAAGGAAGACCAGGATTGGATAGAGTGTTGGATATTCGTGGCTTTGTTGATGCAGACTGGGCTGGAGGTCTGGATCAAAGAAGATCTACAAGTGGGTATGTGTTTAACCTATTTGGAGGTGCAACCATTTGGATGAGTAAGAAACAATCTGTAGTGGCACTATCAACTACAAAGGTATAATACATGGAAGCCACTCATGCAAGCAAGGAAGCAGTTTGGTTGCAGAGATTATGTTCAAGTATGGGGTTAGTACAGGGAGTTATAAGGATAGATTGTGACAGCCAAATGTAGAGCTATAAAAAGGGTCTCTTTCACCTCTAATTACCTCACATTAATATGTTAATCCGGGAGCGTTTGGTTATTTCAAAGAGTGTCTCAGTCTGAGGCTATCATTTGTCAGAGTAATGCTAGTAGTACAGTGTTCAGAAATACAAGAGTAAACGGATGCTTTTCTACAGCTTAGCCACTTCAAAAGAGTAAATCACACACTCCAAAGACTAAGCAACTTATCAGTCAAGGGTTCAGTAGTGATAACCCATCCCTTTGGAAATTGATGGAAAAGGAAATCAGAGAACGGATCGTGGATCTGGGAACCAAACAGTAAATGCCAAGGCTCACTACAACCTTAGATCGTCTCCCACACCAAAATAACAAATGCCAGTAAATGGAACGACAGATAAGAAAATGGAACGGCAAATAAGAAATCGAACAACAAGTCTATAATGGAACAACAAATCCGAAATGGAACAACAATTCTTAAATGGAATAGCAGCTAAGCAACTAAGTCTCACAAGCAGTAACAAACTTAATCTATCAAATCAAATGCGTTACTCGTAATCAAACGGAAATCTTTCACTCTCAAGGCAGATCAAACAGCACACACTAATGGAACAACACTGATTACTGATAAGTTATGGAACAACGCTTGGAAACCATATACGCACACAACACACTTAAATAGTAATCTGATCTAAGCATCAATCTCAATTAAAAGGAATACAACTGCATTTCAAAATAGAACAACATCGTTCATCAATTCAACAATCGTAAAGAACACAACTCTCAAGATGAATCCTATAACATGAATGTACAGCACAAAAGCTCTGTAATGGAATAATGACAACATTCTTCTAAGACTAGTAATATTAGATTAACTCTGAAAAGAACAGTAATATGATGCAGAGTCAATACAACAGTTTTGTCTGTGGAAACCTTAATAAATTAAACATAACAGAGCATGCGATGTAAACTTATAAAAACACATTAGATTACCAAATAACGATAATAAGAAAACCACGTAGAAGCCAAATCATAGAAATACAGGAGCAAGTGTCCTCCATGGCCGGGCCCTTAGCCTCCAGGGGTACACCGCTTTAGGTTAATCCAGACTCAGAGATGAACTAATCACCAAGTTTGTATTAATGCATGGAGCAAAATTACAGTAAATCAGTTCTTATCGAGACTCGATGATCAAAGTTTTGATCTTAACAAAAATTACATAAAAACATAATCATGTCTAACTCTCCCCTGAGCTAACAGTGCTGTCCCTTTTATAAGGATGACGGCGGAGATGTCTAAGTACAAAAATAGATGAAACAACGATCCCTCAGGATCAAGGATCCTGAGGGATTCACCAATCCATTAATCCTCAATCATTTCTTTTCTCTCCTGCGCCGAGCTGGTATCTCCACCTCCTTTTCTGGGCCGATTTGCTTTGATTTGCTTTGCCTTGTTTGCATTCGGTCTCCCGTCAAAGGGACAGTGGTTATCTCGTCCTTGCCCTTTCCTTTGGAACAACAACTTTTCGTTTTCACTCCTTTTTGCATGAGGAAATGAAAATTGTCAGCATTTTAGTCTTGCAGATTAATCTCACATGTTTTGTTATAATTCTTTATCACTTTTCAAGTTCATGATGCAAAAAGGTTTACAAGTTCTACTAAAAAGATACTAAAATGATCATAAAAAACATACCTCTTTTAGTACTCCACACACCCCCCTGCTTACCCTGTTTCATGCCCTCATGAAAACGTTGTAGTTAACATGCAAGGCAGTGAGAGAATAGGCTGGAGATGGAATCTCATGCGGAGGCCTACAACCATGATGAGTAACTAGGTAGTCAAAGAAGTGGCCAGTCTGATCCTCGGGCATCTCATACAGGGCTTGGTATCCGGGTGCAGGGTGCCAAATAATTGGACTCCGGAACCTATATCCTAACCAGGATGGCCCTGCTCTCAAAATGATTTCACCATAAAGGTGCAAACGATTGGCAGCTAATTTAAAATTCTCATACTTAAACGGTTCCCTGAGCTGGATATTTGGATTAGAGATTTGATACCGAAATTTAGCTGCATCAATGGCAAGGTCCTTGATAGAAAGAAAGTATTCTAATCCCTGTCGAATGAGTGCCTCATGCACGGGTCCTAATGTTTCAATGACACCCGGAGTCTTCATGAGGTTTCTATGTGCTTTCCATAACTGTACTGGGTTCCTAGGCTCAACCCTTACCCACAAATCTAAGCCGTTTTCTTGCCTCTGGAAAGTGTTATAGGCTTTAAGCCATTTAATCTGATTAACCCCAAATGAGATGAATGCCTGCAATTGGATGTCTCCCACAAAAGGGCCAGGGTTCAACTCAGTCTCCTGGTCTAATACAAGGTTATGTAAATAGAACTCACACAGCAGTCTCTGGACTTTTACCCCGTAGTGCTTACAACAGTCTATAAAATCATTGACAGTGTTAATTTGTATGGGAGCACCTGCTTTAACAACTTTTATTTTTAATTGCAAATACCGTTCCAGTAGGAACATGGCATAATTTTTGGCAGGGGCTCTACATGCTAAGACGTCATTGTATAAAGAACACAAGGTATCCATTTGCTTGATAACAATATCTAGCCTAGGAGTTACCTTTGCAACTTTTTCTTGTTCCTTCCGCCAACCTTCAAAAGCGTGGCTTTCAGATTGATTGACGTTCCTAAGCTGCTGCTGTAGTTCTTCATACTTTTTGCGAGGGACTATTTGCTCTCTAAGCTTTTCTGCTTCTTGCTGAGTTTGCTTCAACCCCTTTTTCAGGGTTACTGTTTTTGGATCTCTTCTCCATGCAGCAGTGGAGGCCGGGAGTTTTACCTGAACTTTCCTATTGCGTTGCTTTGAGTTCAGAACCCTTATCACTCCTGAAGGTGGTGCCTCCGTTTGAATTTCCTTATCACTGGTCATCATGTCATCCATTTCTATTTTAACGTGAATATCAGTCTGTTGCTGTTCCTTTTCAAATGGAACAACAGTCTGTTCCTCAGCATCATTTGGAACAACAGTTTGGTTTTCGACAGGGTTTTGAACAACAGGACGAATTCTGATCCTCCTCCCCTTTGCCTTGCGGGGTTTTGCTGGAGTGGTCACCTTTTTCCTTCCTGAAGTCGTTTTCACCCTTTGCCTTGCTTTCAGGATCCTAATCTGCTGGTGGAGCTGGACTATTATGTTCAATAATCTCTGTTGTTCCTTTCGCAGTTCTTTGATTTCCAAAATTTCCTTAGAAGGAACAGCAGGCTGTTCACTGTGGCCTGGACTGTGACTAGTCCCCGGATCTTCCTTCTGAGGTGTTTCTTCATTGTTCTACTCTGGCTGTTCTAGGGCAGGAACCCTAACTGGTTCTGTCATTTCTTGGGCAACTTCTTTTTCTGCCCCTGCTTCCTCCGGAATTTCTTCGGGTGTTTTCTGATTAGGAACGGATTGTTCCTGTTCAGTATCTCCTATTGTTTCTTTATCATGAACAGGCAGATTTTCTTCTTCTGCCTCCTTTGCATGTGGTTTTTCAGGTGCATTTTCCTCCTGGGGTTTCATTTCGTCATGGAGGTTTGATGGGCTGGAAGGTTGGCCATATTCGCCCATATTGGCCAAGACTGCAGCCAATTCGTCTTCTCCCACTGGGTCCTGCAATGGGCTACCTTCCTGCTGTTCCATTTCCTCCTCCTGCTTGGATTGTTCAGCTTCTGTTTTAGAATGCTCAACTTCTGTTTCAGACTGCTCGACTCCTTCCTCATTTTCTTCTTCGGATTGCTCGGCCTCCTCTTCAGATTGCTCGGCCTCTTCTTTCTCTTCTCCTTCAGATTGCTCGGCCTCTTCTTCTGGCCGTGAGGGTTGCTCATCTTCAATTTCTACTGGCTGGCTGGTGTTTTCCTGGAGCTTTTCCAGCCTCCCTCGTATTCATGCTAACCGGACTGATTTCCTGCATTTTTCTGGCTGTTCGGGTGTACCGGTGGCATGCTTACGCTTTGCCGATTCCTTGTGTTTTTCTGGATGCTCGGATGTACTAGTGACATGTTTCTGTTTTGCTAATTCTCTGCGTTTTTCTGGACGCTCTGGTGTGCTGGTGGCATGCTTACGTTTTGGGGATGGTGCTGTCAACCCCCCATCTATCATGGCAATTAGCTCTTCCCAGCTGCTCTGCTGCTGGGTGAGGCTATGACTGACAATTAACCGAATTAACCCATGATGACTAACAACTGACTCTACATGCTGTGCCTTTTTTAAGCTTCGTGCAACGTCATGAAGTAACGAATTCAAAAGTGCAGGTAGATTTACAGAGCATTTCTGCTTTAGAATAGCTAAGAGTTTAAGATGTCGTGGTCTTACCACGTCTTTTCTACCCTCGCAGGTGATGTAGCTTTGAACGGTCCTTGCCAATTCTGCCCAGGGCTCTCCTAGCGTTGCTGGCAGAACTCCCTTTCCTTTAATTGCCAAGTTCTGGTCTTCGTCCTGGAAGATTTCTATAATCTCTCCTTTTTTAACGTCCATACAGGTCCGGTGGCTGGTAGTCCCGAGACTTCTGCGATTATGTCATCGGTGACTGTTATCTGTCTCCCCCTCACTGTGGAGTAATCCTCCTGCAAATTCTGCAGGAATTCAATTGCCACTGTCTCGTTAGACTCCTGCAAGCGGTTGAGATAAGTCAGCCACCCTGCTCTTGCCAGGATTTCCCGGGCAGTAGCGGAGACTGTCAACACTTGCGGTTCCCTCCGAATCGCTCTTCCTCCCATGGTTTCACTGTGAATTCTTAATGGAACAGAAGTTGTTCGTGCTGTTGAAACACAGAGAGGGTAATAGACGCAAGACTTGTTTGAAAAAAAAAGAGTATACAACAGAAATGGCTTATGAACAACAATTCGTGTAACAAAAATAAAAATAGCATGCTGTTAAGCCATGCCATACCCTAGTACACAACTTTCCCGAATAGTGAGCTGACACGTAATCTAGGGAATAATGAGGTTAACCTCCCCCGCGCAATGTGATAGGCTGTCCCAGCCATCAAATAAAGGAGCAGTGCCCGCTCTGCAATAGAGTCATAAAGGAACAATGTATAGAAATATAACATGTTTACAAAAACAGCGAATTACCAAAATCGAGGCATAGAGTTAGATCGCTAATTACGTAAGAGGCTGCTGTGATATGATGCGAGGCTGGGGGGATAAGACATCTATCGTACTTTCTAAATCTCCTGCGGTCATTGTCAATTACTCTGCCATGATTGGTGATAATAAATTTACATGCGTTATATAATTCGGGGAATGATATATGATTAATTATTAAGGTATAAGAAATAGAAGGGTGTTAATAACTCACCTATTGGTGTAAATAATGTGACTTCGATACCATTAACAGTGCTCTGCTGCCGACAGGTGTCCATAACCTTGGCAGAGTTGTTTTAACCCATGGAACCATGATCCGCTGTGTATACTTAGGGAATGTAATGTCAAAATGTAGGCCATTATGCTGGCTTGGTGACCAGTTAACCATAATGCCATTCACGAGGAAGGAGCGAAAAGTGGGCAGGCCGGCTCGTGATGAGACCTCCTATTCCAAGGGTTGTTTATTTGATATACCTTTTGGACCATATCCATGGTGTGGTGGCCATAGTGGGAATGCCACTTCGTTTTCTTCCTCATGATCATGGTAGGCTGGCTCTTGATGAGACCCCCTATCCTGCATTTGACAACTTATAAGTCATGTTTACTCTTTTTTCTTTCCTTTTCATAAAGTACTTTCCCTTATTTATACACAAGGGGTGGTTCAACACTCCTTAAGAGTAGGAATGGTGGAAGAAGTCTTAACATCTCAATAGGAAGATATAACCCTTTGCTCTTATTGCTAAATAATAATCAAAGAGGATTAAAAAGGGATCGTCATGATAAAGATGAACAACCATAGCAGAATTAGTAGAACAATGACAACAAAAGATGATAAATAAGTGTGTCTTTCCTTTTGTCCTCTTACCAATGTAGAGCCTTATAAAGATAGCGATTTATGATTGGTTGATTTCAGTATGTTGTGATTCTGTATCTATTGCATAAGTGCATAGCTGTATCCTAAAAGACTTGAAAGAACAGGAGCAATAAGCATCCTCAATTTAGATCAACAAAAGGAACAAGCTGTTTCATAGGGAGAGCTAAAGCATGTAAGTGATGTTCTTTTTGGAAAAAGGGCCAACAAGAGACTTCAAATAGCAAAAAAATGCAAATGTCATTCCTTTGGAAAAGGAACAGCAGAACACTCAGATGTTGTTCCTTTGGAAAAGGAACAACAGGACATTCCAATGCCATTCCTTTGAAAAAGGAACAACAAACACACGAAAATGCCGTTCCTTTTGAAAAGGAACAGCAGTAACTAAAAATGTTGTTCCTTTGAAAAAGGAACAGCAAAAGACACAAGAAATGCTGTTCCTTTGGAAAAGGAACAACAGAAATAAAAAATGTTGTTCCTTTGGAAAAAGAACAGCAAACACACCAAAATGCCGTTCCTTTTGAAAAGGAACAACAGTAACTAAAAATGCTATTCCTTTGAAAAAGGAACAGCAAAAGACACAAGAAATGTCGTTCCTTTGAAAAAGGAGCAGCAAAAAATCGAAATGATGTTCCTTTAGAAAAGGAATAGCAGAACCAAAAATGATGTTCCTTTAGAAAAGGAACAACAAAATAAGCAAATTCCAAAGGAACAGCAGAAACACAAAAATGCCATTCCTTTTGAAAAGGAACGACAAAAAAATAAAAAATGTTGTTCCTTTGGAAAAGGAACAGCAAAACACACAAAAATAAAGGAAAAGATCCTAATTACAACGAAATGACGGCTGATCCAAAGGGATTTGCTTTTTTGAACAAGGAACAGCCGGAAGAAAATGTTGTTCTTTTGAAAAAGGAACAACAAAAATGATAGCAAAACATTAATTCAAAAATATGTACAAAATGATTAAAAAAAAACTTATGTACAAATTATAAGAGGAAATGAATTCTTTAATGAATTACGGGTGAGGAAGACTTGTCTTCCTCCCCCAAAATCTCCATATCAGAGTCTCGACGTAGCTGCTGGCAGAAGGACTCCCGAGTGAGTGGTTTGCGATAGAGGCGAACTCGGTGGCCATTTGCCTTGAAGGCATATCCAGAACCATCAATAGTGATTAGAGTAAGGGTCCCATTGTCATGTACCTTCTGGATTTCGTATGGTCCCAACCAATGAGTCTGGAGTTTCCCAGGGAAATCCTGAAACCTGGAATCATACAACAGAGCCCAGTCTCCCTCGTGGAAGACTTTGTTTTTAATGAGAGCATCATGCCATTTAGCTCGCTGCTGTTGGATCAGGGCAGTGTTTTGAAGTGCAGAGAGCCTAATTTCGTCCAACTCATTGATCTGCTGCAATCGATTAATCTGTGCCTCGCTTAGGTCTAAGCCAACTTCCTGTGCTGTCCGTAATGTTTGGATTTCGAATTCTATAGGGAAAATGGGTTGTTTTCCAAACACTAATTGATAAGGTGAGTAACCAGTGGTGCTTCTCCATGTTGTTCTGTAAGCCCAGAGTGCTTCAGGTAGTCTGGCAGCCCAATCTCGTCTATGTGATGCAATGGTTTTCGTTAGAATTGCTTCTATTATTTTATTGCTGCTTTCTACCTGTCCATTCGCCTGTGGGTGGTATGGAGTAGTGATTTTATGCTGGACATGATAGTTGTTGAGTGTTGCAGCTAATCTGTTCCCAGCAAACTGTGGTCCACCGTCTGTAATTATTTCTCTTGGAAGGCCATAACGTACAAATAGATGGAACAGGAACTGTATGACAGAGTCCTCTGTAGCTCTAGGCAATGCTTCTGCTTCAACCCACTTGGTGACATATTCTGTTGCCACCAAAATATATGTTTTCTGATTTGATGATGGGTTGATAGGTCCAACGAAATCAAGAGCCCATCGCTCGAATGGTTCAATGACTAACTGTGGTTTCAGAGGCATCTCATCAGATTGACCAGGACGTCCTGCTCGCTGGCAGCTGTCACAGGCTTGGACAAATTTCTTTGCATCTTTGAAAATCGTGGGCCAATAATACCCTGTCTGCAGCACTTTATGTCCAGTTTTGCGCTCAGCAAAATGTCCACCACATGGTCCATCATGACAGGCTTTTAAAATGTCAAAGATTTTATCTTCTCGAACACATCTCCTGATATGCATGTCTGCCCCTGTGTGAAACAAATAACCCCCAATCCACGAGAATCGAGCACTCTTCTGAACAATCTGTTTGCACTCATTAGGGGTTAGGTGTTTTGGTAGTTTACCTACTGTGAGGTAATTGGCAACATCAGCATACCAGGGTGTTTGAACAGCAACAACAAACAGATGCTCATCCGGAAATTGATCTTCAACTGCTGCTGCATCGATTGGCTTTGGCATTCTTGAGAGAAAATCGGCTACAGGATTTTCTTTGCCAGGTCGATCCTTGATTGTGATATCAAATTCCTGCAATAAAATCAGCCATCTAGTTATTCTACCATTTGTGACAGGCTTATTTGCTAAATATTTTATGGCAAAATGATCTGTATACAAGATAACAGGATATCCAGTAATGTAATGTCTAAACTTATTGACAGCATGTATTACAGCTAGGAATTCTTTTTCAGTAACAGTGTAATTTAATTCAGCAGGGGATAAATTTTTGCTGATGTAATAAATAGCATATGGTTTTTTATCCTCTTCCTGCCCAAGGACTGCGCCAATGGCTGTATCTGAGGCATCAGATGATATCTGGAATGGAAAATCCCAGTTTGGTCCTCGAAGGACTGGGGCTGTGGATACAAGCTTCTTCAGATCCTTGAAAGCACGTTCACATTTTTCTGTCCAAAGAAAATCAACGTTAGTAGTTAGTGCATATAGAGGTGCAGCAATGTGCGAATAATGTTCTATAAATCGCCTATAATAACCAGAAAATCCAAGAAAACTGCGTACCTCTGTTTGAGCAGTAGGAGTGGGAATAAGCAAAAGTATTTGGATTTTGGTTGGGTCTACCTGAATGCCAGCTACTGAAACATAGTGTCCTAGGATAAGTCCTTCAGTCATCATCATATAACATTTTTCGTGGCTCAAGCAAAGCCTGGTAGCAATGTAGCGTTGTAGGGCTTTTTCTAGGGTGTCCAATGCTGGATCAAAATCATCTCCATATGGTGTAAAGTCATCCATGTATACTTCAAGTCCATCATTTATTAAATCTGCAAAAATACTAAGGATAGCCCTTTGGAATGTGGCAGAAGCATTGCATAAGCCAAAAGGTAGAACTCGATAGGCAAATGTTCCCCAAGGACAAGTAAAAGTAGTTTTGTCTTGGTCTTCAGGGGCAATCTGAATCTGATTGTATCCATTGAAGCCATCCAGGAAAGAAAAGAATTTCTTTCTTGCTAGAGTATCTAATACTTGGTCTATGAATGGGAGAGGAAAGTGGTCTTTTTGTGTTGCGTTATTTAGCTCCCTGTAATCCACACAGATTCTCCATTTCTCATTCTTTTTTGGTACCACCACAAGTGGAGAGACCCATTTACTATCAGAGATAGGATAAATAAAATTGACATCTAAAAGTTTTTGAAGTTCAGCTTTTACCACATCTTTGAGATGAGGATTAAGCCTCCTTTGACGTTGACGAACAGGTCTGGCATCCTTTTCTATATAAATATGGTGTGTACATAATTGGGGGTCAATTCCTTTCATATCAGGGTAATCCCATGCAAATGCTTCTTTATATTTTGTTAGCAACTGGATGAGCTTTGTTTCTTGTTCAGGTGTGAGGTTGGCATTAATGTTTAAGGTTTTTCCTGGTTCAATTTCCACAATTTTACTATTTGCAACAGAAGTAACAGGTATTGTTTGATCATGTGTATCTTTCAGAGGATCTTCTTCTAATTCATTATCAAATGCTGCTTCTATCATGTGACACTGTGTGCAGGATCTAGATTCAGTTTGACTAATGAAATTATTAATGGAATCATCTTTCATTTGGTCTTTAAAATAAAGTGCCTCTTGTATAGTTAATGGAGATCTAATGTTATCAGTAAGGTATGATACAGGGTGCTTATTAGTTTTGATTATTGTGACACTTGGCTGTGCTGGAGGATATAGAACTAAATTCTTGATATTTGGTCCTTTGGTTATGGTCATATTTCCTTGCCGACAGCCAATGTAAGCATCGGCAGTGGCAAGCCAAGGTCTACCTAAAATCAGCGGGTGTCCATCAAGTCGGGTTTTGGGATTTATTATCAGGAAATCGGTTGGATATTCCCAGGAATCAACAGAGACCATGACATCATGTAGAGTACCCTCTGGCCTAACTACAGATCGGTCAGCCAATTCTAGCAAAGTAGAGGTGGGTTCTACAGATGTAATGCCTAGCTTTTGGCAAGTAGTGGTTGTTAAAATATTAATTGCAGCTCCTAGATCAACTAAGGCATTAGACAAGGTCTGACCATAAATTTGGACAGTTACAATTGGATTCCCTGGGTCTTCATATTTAATGGGTGTTTCTTTCCCTGATAGTAAGTTAGATAAAGTGCCGACTACTTGGACTCTTGGATTATTTGTTGTATTCCTCCTTGGTTTCTTTATGCACAATTCTTTGATAGTTTTTGCGTATATGGGAATGTCTTGAATGGCTTGGAGGAATGGAATTTTTATGTACAGATTTTGTAATTCTCCCAGAATGTCAAAGTCGGGATATTGTATAGGTCGAGGTATGACTAATCGTTCTGGGAACGGCGGAGAGGATGTGGTTGCTTGATTATGAGTTTGTTGTTTATTCACATCCTCTTGTTGCAACAAATGTTCTCTTGGTAATTGATTTTCAATCTGAACCGTTTTATCTCCCTCAGTTTCAATAATACGCCCAGATCTTAATTGAAGATCATTGCACTCCCTTAGATCGGCGCCTATTTCTTGTGTTTCTATAATTTGGAGAGATTGGACCGGTCTGTTATTTGGATTGGGATTGGGTTGGGCTGGGAGTTGCGGTCTCAGATTAGACTGGGGATTTTGTTGCAGGGCTGGCAGTGTAGGTTGAGGGAGCGGAATAGTTCCTACTGGCTGATGCATCGGTCTCTGCCAGTTTGTCTGCCAGGCTGAACTTTGTGAAGTAAGGGGAGTCCATTGTGAAGGATATGGGCTACCTTGCCAATATGGTGGAGTATAAGGGAAATTCGGCCAACCAGATTGGCTTGCCTGATTCAGCCACGGGTTTGAAGAAGGAAACGACTGTGGTGACCAGTTTGGAAACGGAGGTTGGGATTGACTTTGCCACATATTATATTGTTGAGCATTATATTGTGGAGGCTGAAAAGAAGAAGTTGGGTCTGAAAACATACCATATTGCCTCAGCTGCCACTGATGGCGTTGGTTGATCAAATACACCGATTCTGGTTCTTCTTCCGCTTCCTTATATACTGCTTTCAATCCAGGAAGTGAGGGGCAGCTCTCCGTAAGGTGATCTTTTGTACAGATGGCGCATGTTTGGACTGTATCCAGTGGACACTCTTTGTGACTATGCTTTTTCCTGCATCGGGGACAGAAGATCACCAAATTTTGTTCTGCCTCCATTTGCTTCTGTTTAGCCTGCATAATATCAAGTTGTGTAGTTAGTGTCCCTAGAATATCAGTTTTAAAGTTTTCCAATAAATTTCCAATTTCTACATGTGTTACTCCTTCTGTCGAAATTTTATTATCCCTTACAAACCGATCATGTTCTACCGGTTTTACTCTTGTGCTGCCTCTCGAGCTCCTGATACATAAATCAATAATGTCAAAAAAAATTTCTTGATAAATATCCCCTTTTCCCATGATGTTTAATGTTTCGATCCATTGTTCCTTCATGCCCCTTATCAATGCAGTTTTTAATACATTATCAGGTAAAGGTAGTGATGCATAAGGAGATCTTTGCAGATTATATTGGAAACGTTCCACATACTCCTCTAATGTTTCATTCGGTCTAGCTGTCATCTGGAATATTTCATCCTTTAGTTCTCTAGACCTGCAATAATCCTGATATTTTTTTAGAAAAGATTCTTTCATTTGATCCCAATTATTTATAACCCCACCACCTAATCCCATAAACCATCTTAAAGCAGCCCCTTTTAATGTAGAGGGAAATAGTTTCAGTTTCTGGGGGTCGGTGGTGTATTCATATCCCTTGCACAACACATCAAATTCAAATAAAAATGCATCCGGATCTTCTGATGTAAGACCATGAAATGTAGGGATATGTTGAAGAGGGATTGCTTTCATAGGCGCATTTGCTGCAGAACCCACTATAGGGTATTGTAATGTAGATGTTTGAGTGTTTGGCTGATTTTGAGCCATAGGGTCGAATATATGTCAATAACCTTCTGGGATATCTACGAGGGTATTCCTAGGTTGAGAGGGAATGGATTTGACAGGAATAGTTTTAATAGCACTTCCTCTATCTGGGATAATGAGAATGCCTGATGTCTGAGGAGATTGGGTTCCTTCAACAATGATTTTTGTAGCACTCCCCTTGTCTGGGCTGTTTAATGGCTGATTTGTTCCAATAGGAGATCTTGGTTCATCGGTTTCCCCTGTTTCCCCTTCTCCTTCACAAAGATTGCTGAAATTCCCTTCCTGCAATAGTTCTGGAGTAGAATTTTCAATTTCTTGAAAGTCCTGCTCTTCAATTTGACTATGCACCTTAGCAAAGGCTACAGATGGTGATCCTATGGCCTGAAGGGAACTAGTAGGCTGTTTAGAAATGATTTTCCTGGGTCCTACTGATGGCAGAGATTCTGCTTTCTTGTAGATTTCGTCTATGAAGGTCGTTCGGCCAAGGGTCACCGACCGCTTAGCTTTTTCTGGCTTGGGTAGAGGTTTGGTATTTTTTTTTCTGGTTTTTTCTGCTTAGTTATGCACTCAAATTAACTACTGGATTCCATTAAAACAAAGTAACAGCAAATCTGTTAGGAAAGCGGACAGAGGAGCAGGGCTTTTACATGCTCCGTACGTAGGTTCTTACCTTCCGTTTTTAAAATCTAACTCTTCCCTAGCAGGTTCGTACACTACTCTGAAAAGAGGACAAATGGCTACACTCTTTCCCCGGCAACGACACCAAAATGTAGAGCTATAAAAAGGGTCTCTTTCACCTCTAATTACCTCACATTAATATGTCAATCTGGGAGTGTTTGGTTATTTCAAAGAGTGTCTCAGTCTGAGGCTATCATTTGTCAGAGTAATGCTAGTAGTACAGTGTTCAGAAATACAAGAGTAAACGGATGCTTGTCTACAGCTTAACTACTTCAAAAGAGTAAATCACACACTCAAAAGACTAAGCAACTTATCAGTCAAGGGTTCAGTAGCGATAACCCATCCCTTTGGAAACTGATGGAAAAGGAAATCAAAGAACGGATCGTGGATCTGGGAACCAGACAGTAAATGCCAAGGCTCACTACAGCCTTAGATCGTCTCCCACACCAAAATAACAAATGCCAGTAAATGGAACGACAGATAAGAAAATGGAACGAAAAATAAGAAATCGAACAACAAGTCTGTAATGGAACGGTAAATCTGAAATGGAACAACAATTCTTAAATGGAACAACAGCTAAGAAACTAAGTCTCACAATCAGTAACAAACTTAATCTATCAAATCAAATGAGTTACTCGTAATCAAACGGCAATCTTTCACTCTCAAGGTAGATCGAACAACACACACTAATGGAACAACACTGATTACTGATAAGTTATGGAACAACGCTTGGAAACCATATACGCACACAACACACTTAAATAGTAATCTGATCTAAGCATCAATCTCAATTAAAAGGAATACGACTGCATTTCAAAATAGAACAACATCGTTCATCAATTCAACAATCGTAAAGAACACAACTCTCAAGATGAATCCTGTAACATGAATGTACAACACAAAAGCTCTGTAATGGAATAATGACAATATTCTACTAAGACTAGTAATATTAGATTAACTCTGAAAAGAACAGTAATATGATGCAGAGTCAATACAACATTTCTGTCTGTGGAAACCTTAATAAATTAAACATAACAGAGCATGCGATGTAAACTTATAAAAACACATCAGATTACCAAATAACGATAATAAGCAAACCACACAGAAGCCAAATCGTAGCAATACAGGAGCAAGTGTCCTCCAGGGCCGGGGCCTTAGCCTCCAAGGGTACACCGCTTTAGGTTAGTCCAGACTCAGAGATGAAGTAATCACCAAGTTTGTATTAATGTATGGAGAAAAATTACAGTAAACCAGTTCTTATCGAGACTTGATGATCAAAGTTTTGATCTTAACAAAAATTACATAAAAACATAATCATGTCTAACTCTCCCCTGAGCTAACAGTGATGTCCCTTTTATAAGGGTGACGACGGAGATGTCTAAGTACAAAAATAGATAAAACAACGATCCCTCAGGATCAAGGATCCTAAGGGATTCGCCAATCCATTAATCCTCAATCATTTCTTTTCTCTCTTGCACCGAGCTGGTATCTCCACCTCCTTTTCTGGGCCGATTCGCTTTGATTTGCTTTGCCTTGTTTGCATTCGGTCTCTCGTCAAAGGGACAACGGTTATCTCGTCCTTGCCCTTTCCTTTGGAACAACAACTTTTCGTTTTCACTCCTTCCTGCATGAGGAAATGACAATTGTCAGCCTTTTAATCTTGCAGATTAATCTCACATGTTTTGTTATAATTCTTTATCGCTTTTCAAGTTCATGATGCAAAAAGGTTTACAAGTTCTACTGAAAAGATACTGAAATGATCATAAAAAACATACATCTTTTAGTACTCCACACCAAAGTGCAATATTCTTGGCAAATAACCCTGCATATCATTCGAAGACAAAGCATATTGATGTTCAGTATCACTTTGTGAGGGATATGATAGAAGACAAAAAGGTGTTGCTAGTAAAGGTGGACACTTTGAAAAATACTGCAGATGAATTGACAAAATCTGTGAGCTCTGAGAAGTTCTCTTGGTGTAGAGAAACAATGGGCATTGCAGGGCTGGATAAATGACTAAGCTCTCTTGTGTCCCCCTGTGGAAAGAAAACAACAAGTGGGAGAATGTTGGGTTGTGTTATATTCTTTCCACGACTAGCCCACGTAGTTAACTAGGGGGTTAGAAGGGGGTGGAGCCCCCCCTTCGTTGCACCGATTGCGTAGCGGGGGGAGTCACAAGGGGTTTGAGGGGTGCAGGTAACCCCACTTTATGGTTGCACCCTATATTAGGTTGGGCGGACCTACCTATGGTTTTGTGCATGTTTTCGCACATGGTTTTGGAAGTGATGGTTTTTGGTCGATAGTTTTGGACGCGATGGTTTTTCGGTCCATGGTATTGGATGCTTTGGCATGTATAAATATGTATTGTAACATTGAAATGAACATAATGAAAAATCAAGTTGGTAGTCCCGGTTTTGGGATCCAGGGGAAAATCTCTGTGTATATGTGTTTTATGTGTTATGCTCTCGCATTGTTTATTTTCTGTGTTTAGAATTCGTATGCAGGTAATTTCTGTATGGGGTTAAAACCTACAACCTGCTCCAAATCCTACAATTAATGCAAATTAGGCCACATGACATAACATCTCACCTTTACCCTTCTCACGAAGCAAAATATAATAAAATATGTAAAGAAATGTGAGAAAAGTTGATTTTAATAAGCTGGAGAGTGGCATTAAGGCCCATATAATTTACCTATTAATGAGCCTCATCAGTATGTCTACACCAGTGCAACTAAACATACTTCCGTTGGGATCATACAATATGTTTTTTGGTATGGATTAGTTGTACATTCAAAAGACTAAGGTAGGTTGTTATATAAGGCTATTTAGTGCTTGGATGATGATGGAGAGAAGAGAATCTTGCAAGGTAATAAGAATCCTACATCAGTGAGGATGGTTATAACTATGCAAGAAAAGCGCAGTAGGAAGAAAGGGTTTGTATTATTTGTAGTTCATATTTCGAGTGAAAAAGGTAAGGATGTTGAGGATACAGATGTATTGAAGAGGTATCCAGTTTTGCAGAAATTTTAGGATGTGTTTCCAACAGATATTTCAGAGTTACCACCTCAGAGGGAAGTGGACTTTTCTATTGATTTTATTCTAGGAGAAACAACAGTATCTAAGGCATCGTACAAGATGAGCACTCCAAAGTTATTGGAATTGAAGTTGCAGTTGAAAGAAATGCTTGATAGGGGATGCATTAGGCCAAGTTTGTCACCTTGGGGTGCACCAGTGTTGTTTGTGAAGAAGAAGAATAGTACTCTTAGGTTATGCATTGATTTTAGGCAATTGAACAAGGTGACTATTAAGAATAGGTACCCTTTGCCAATGATTGATGACTTCTTTGATCAATTGAAGGGAGTAGCAGTGTTCTTGAAGATTGATATGAGATCAAGCTATCACCAGGTACACATCAAAGAAGAGGACATATACAAGGATGCTTTCTAGACCAGGTGTGGGCACTATGAGTTTGTTGTGGTTCCTTTTGGTTTGAATAATGCTCCAACTACTTTCATGTGTTTGATGAACAGTGTGTTGTGTCCCTATCTAGACAAGTTTGCAATAGTATTCATTAATGACATATTGATCTATTCTAAGAATAATGAAGAGCATATAAAACACTTAGAAACAATGCTAAGATTGTTCAGAGAGCATCTGTTGTATGCCAAGCTTAGTAAGTGTAGTTTCTTTTAGACAAAGGTTCATTATTTGGGGCACGTTGTTTCAAAGGATGCAATAGCAGTGGATCTGGAAAAGATCAGGGCTATCATGGAATGGGAAACACCTAGTAATGTGGATGAGGTTAGATCTTTCATGGGGCTAGCAGGTTACTACAGGAGGTGCATTAGGAACTTCTCACGTATTTCCTAGCCTATTACATCATTGCACAGAAAGGGAAATAAATTTGAATGGACGAAAGAATGTGCAACTAGTTTTGAATAGTTGAAGTAGTTGCTTAAAAATGCTCCAGCTCTAAAGAGTAGATCTAGATAAAGAGTTTGTGGTATGTACATATGCTTGTTAGAGAGGGCTTTGTGGAGTTCTGATGTAGAACAACATGTATTATGCTATGAGTCAAGGAACTTGAATGAGCATGAGATGATTATGTGATGCATGATCTTGATTTGGCAGCAATTATTCATGCATTAAATATGTGGAGACACTATCTTCTTGGCAGGAGCTTCATCTTGATGAGTGATCATAGTGGGATGAGGTACTTGTTTGACCAACCTAATCTGAATGCTAGGAAAGATAGGTGGTTGGCTACGCTTAGTGAGTTTGACTTCGAGATCAAGTACATTAAGGGTAAGGAGAACATGGTTGCAGATGCTCTTAGTAGAAGAGTGTAGGTGAATCACATAGCAGCTATGAGTTCATATGGGACATATTTACAGGATTAGATGTTGCAGGCAAGACAACAAGATGAAAGGTACTAACAACGTAGGCACATGTTACAACAACGGGGTACAAGTGAGCAGGATGTGGACTATCATCTCATGAAAAATGGTTTGGTAAGATTTAGGGATAATATCTATGTGTTGCACAATAGTGAGAACAAGAAGCTTATCTTGCGGGCATGTTATGTTAAGTTATATTTAGGTCACCTGGGATATTATAAGACATTAACAATGGTTAAGAATTTCTACCATTGGACGAACTTGAAGAAAGAGGATGCAGAGTTTGTCACGAGATGTTTGTATTATCAACAGGTAAAGGCATCGTGTAAGCTTCAAGGTGGGTTATTATAGTTGATTCTGATTCTAGAATGGAAATGGGAGGTCATTTCCATAGATTTCATTACAAGTTTGCCAAGGACATCTAGAAAGCATGATTCTACCATGGTTATGGTTGACAGGTTAACAAAAGTAGCGCAATTCATTCTAGTGAAGTCTACTAATGTAGCTGGTGATGTAGCAGAAGTATTCATCAGAGATATAGTGAGGTTTCATGGTGTTCTAAAGAAGATTATATCTGACAAAGTGCCAAGTTCACTTCCAGGTTTTGGAAAAATTTATTTGTAGGTTTTGGTAAAAAGTTGGAATTCAACACAAATTATCATCTGCAGATAGATGGAGAGACAGAGAGGGTCAATAGGATTCTGGAGGACATGCTGAGGATGTATGTTACTGACCAACAAAGGATGTGGGACGATTATCTTCCAGTGTGTTGTGGCCACCAACAACCCCCCCTCTTTGTTTGGTATTAGCAATAACACCAAGCAAATGGGGACACTTAATAAAAAATCCAAAAAACATTTTATGAAAATTTTTGTATTTCAACTCCTTAAAGCTGTATCGCATCGTGAGAAGAGAATGAAACGTTTTCTTATGAGCATAATAAATTGTGAAGAAGCGACGCGAAATTCATCGCATCGCATACATTATGAAGCGCTCTTAAAAGAAAAATCTTAAGAAATCTCCAACGGCCGGTATGCGACGTCGCATATCGCAACATTGCATAAGCAGCACACAATGATTGAATGACTAAGCGTGATCTGCGATCTGTGATCTGCGATTTGCAAGCTGCGATGAATGTGATTTGCGATAAATGCGATCATGAATTTCTGCGATGACACATCTTGACGACGCGATCCGTGATGCTGCGATGCGAGTCGCGGAAATCACCCATCGCAAATTTTCCTCGGCGCAGTATTCAAGGAAAGTTGTCCGTAAACCAAAATTGGGCGCGCGCCTTAAAAGAAATTAATGATTGTACGCCAAAGTATTCAAGAAGGACAGTTGTGTGTTTTTCGAAGAGTCAGTTCATTATGAGTGTCATGATTATGCATTCATAAGAGCTTAAAGCTTTCATGTCAATCTTTATTATCATTACTCTTTTCCTTTGCGTAAACTGTAAGACAGGAAATAACATGAAGCAATGTGCAGGAAACATCTAAGGAAAAGGGGAAAGCGTCAATGCTCGGAGAACAGAGAAGAGATCCCTTCAGAAACGGATACCACATGCAACAGGACCACAGATTCCAGAGTATCACTCAACAGATGCTGATGTCAATAGGCCATCCAAAACTTAGAGTCAAAGGCGCACAAAAGCAGCATGTTTACAAAAGATCCTGAAGCTTATGGGTAAAGCAAAAAGAAAAAGGCGCTAAAGAAGGAAAACGCACCAGAAAAGCCCGGAACAAAGAACGGAGGCAGTTTTCGATGCATAAAATTGTTCAGAGAGAAAAGTCCCTAACTTATTCAGTCATTCGCAAGGCCGGAAACCGAAATAGTAAAAGCAGAATCAGTTTGAGAGAAATTTGGGTTATTACCAAGTATACACGCAGTGAATAGAGGAAGATTCTCGAAAATATCTTCTAGTTTATTAGAAAGTGGTGCCAGCGCTTGTTATTTCTATTTTCATAGCTCAAACGAAAGCAGAAGGCGACCAGCCGACTCTTCCCAGGCGAATGTTGCATGCTTGCAGCACTAAGGAGCAAATACAGAAATGGTTAGGAATTAGATTCAATTTTTAGAAATAGTTTTTCTTTAGCAGAAGGGCAGTCATTTAAAATCGTATCCTAAATTTATGTAATTAAGTTAATTAGTTAGCAGTATTTAAACCCTTCTCATGCATTTAGAGAAGGGTCCAGAAATTTGTCAAAAAACTTGTCCTCAGAACATGCACTTTTGCACCCTCGGAGGGGGTTTTGATGAATGGATGGATCAAGGTTTATTAATGTTTGCATTTGATATCTGCTACTGATGTTGCACTTCTGTACTCTTAGTAGATGTTAGAGCAAGGAGAGATAAATCATTGTTGCTTGAAGCTTATGAGTAGAACCTGTCATAAATGGTACTTTTATCTCTTGACTATTTCTGTTTATATTCTTAAACTGATATACAGTTTTTAGTTGTTTATATGTTACTGCATGAATTTATGAGTTACCATTTGGCATTTTTGTACGGTGGAGTCATTTATTTATGTTTGATATATGAATAACTTATTATGCGATATGCTGTTCACAACTGTTTTGCCTAACTTTTTATGCAAAGTGGTTTATCTCAATTGATTTCTATTCTTATGATAGCTGAATGATCTTTATTACCAGTTATTGTTTGAAATCTCTTTAGATCGCATAATAGAAGAAATTCACCCCGGGTTAGCGTAAATTAGATGTGTTGTTTCTCATTAGATTACAATAGCATAGAGTTAGTTTAGAAGTTTGAATTAAATTAGCTTTAAGTACTCTTAGATCATCATCATCCAACTCTACACACACACACACCCTTAGATTGGGAAACTGGTCCCATTATCCCAGTCGGACCCGCTATACCAAGCGGATAAGGAGCTGCCAACCAAGGTCCGGACCGGGTGGGTATCCCCCTTGTTGTCGACCCGATTTTCAGGGCTTCAACACAGTGGTAGAGTTTTCTTACAAGAATGGGTATCATGAGTCACTAAGAATGAGTTTGTTTGAGGCACTTTACGGAAAAAGTTGTAATACTCCCATAAGTTGGAGTGATCTAGTGAACATGGTGTTGATTGGACCGAACATGTTGGAAGAGATGGAATAGGAAATTCATATTATCAAGAAGAATTTAAAGGAAGCACAAGATAGATAGAAGAGTTATTCAAATCAACATAGGGAATTTAAGGAGTTTCAGGTTGGGGAGCATGCGTACTTGCGCATCAAGCCCAAGAAGAGCTCTTTGAGGATTGGGTCATGTGCCAAGCTAACACCTCATTATTTCAGGCCTTTTGAGATCCTTGAGAGGAGTGGACCAATTTCCTACAGAATTGCATTGTCGCCATCAGTGAAAGTCCATGATGTTTTCCATGTTTCAATGCTTAAAAGATATGCGAAAGATGTTGATCGTGTGATTGACTAGCCTATATTGCAGGCAGAGCTAGAAGGAGAATTCTGTCTGCAACCTTAGTGCATATTGTAGTGAAATATGATCATGCTACAGAATATAGAAATAGAGAACGTTAAAGTGCAGTATAAGCACTTCAAGCCCGATGAATCTACATGGGAGATGGATGATTAGATGCGTTCTATGTATCCTTCATTGTTTTTCAATTGAGGCAAAGGATTTTTGGTACATGTATATATATTTATATATGTTTGTTATTGTAAATAATGCAATGAGTTGTATTATAAAGCTCCAATAAGCAGTATGGTTGTTATGTTGGTTTTTCTTTCAGCAGAACATTCATTGTAAATACTGCATTGAGCTGTGTTATAAATCTCCATGGGTAGTATGTTTTGGGTTTCAATGGTATTGCTAGTCGTAGCTATCATAGAACACCGAGGAAGGTGTTCCCCTAAGGAGGAGGGGTTTGTAACAATCCTGAGTCAAAATTTCATGTAATAAATTTAATAAGGAAAAATAAGACAAAGGTCATGGGACACATATTCCAAGTTTAATGTTGGGAAAACCATAGTGGTGGGGTGTCACTGGTGATTGATTAATGACTATGGAAATTGGCAAAGGCATTGCCAAAGGAAAAGTAGCATTAATTGGCATTTTATTTATGAAATAATGGAAAATAGGGGAAAAGGAAGGTGAAAGGTCGCATAATTGCATGAGGAGGAAATTGAAGGAAAAATAGTGGAAAATGAAGAAAATAGAGGCCTCAATGATAAAAAGGTTTATGAGGATCAATTCACAACCTTTTTTCATTTTTAGCTTGGAGTTCTCTTATATTCTCTCTCTCATACTCTTTCACACTTAGATTTTTCTTGGAGCACTCTTGGAGAATTTTGGCATACTTTGGATTTGGAGAAAGAAGGCAAAGGAAAGCAGGAAAGTGCAAGGGAATAGGTAGGTCACATAATTGCATGAGGAGGAAATTGAAGGAAAAATAGTGGAAAATGAAGAAATTAGAGGCCTCAATGATAAAAAGGTTTATGAGGATCAATTAAAAACCTTTTTTCATTTTTAGCTTGGAGTTCTCTTATATTCTCGCTCTCTCATACTCTTTCACACTTAGATTTTTCTTCGAGCACTCTTGGAGAATTTTGGCATACTTTGGATTTGGAGAAAGAAGGCAAAGGAAAGCAGGAAAGTGTAAGGGAATAGGTAGATCCATGGATATAACTGGATTGCTTTGCAGGTAACAAGTTGTATGTATGATCTCCTTGTTGGTTTATTGATGCATGGTATATGCATGTGATTATTTGGTTATGATATGTCATTGGAATGGAAGATTTCTTGGATTGATAAAAATTTTAGCCTTGCCTTGACATTTCCTGGATAGCCATGGTGTTGTCGGTTTTTTCCACTTGATTATTTTCTGATTGGTGCTCATAATTCTTTATGGTTGTGGGTTGGAACAAACACTCTTGAGTCCTGGACAACTTTGGTTGAGTTACTAGTCCTGAAACTTAGGTTATATAAATGCTCTAGAGCCCTTGGTGGGTAGAGGTACTAGTCCTGGAGCCAGGTTGGACAAATTCTCTGGAGTCCTGGAAGGTTGTGGGTTGGGTTACTAGTTCCTGGAGCCCTAAACAACTTGAGTAGGGACTGATCTGGTTGGTGTTATTTATGTCCGACCATGAGGTTGAATCATTAATTGAGGTTTGAGGTGGTTTGGCCTCCAGAAGCCTTGGTTTGGTTTTGTTTGGCTTATTCCATGGTATCCCACATTCACGCTTGGAATTTGGTTCAGTCCAATATATGGTTGGGTGGTACGTGAAAGTCCTTGACTCGGTTGGTATTTTCCTTTGTTAATATGAAACATTTTCCTATGGTGATTTATGAGTATATGTGTTCATGATGATGGTTTTCTTATGGTTGTTCTTCCATGGTTTATATGTTGGTTAATTCCTAGTTATATGTTGGTTATATGATGTGTATGGTTTATAGTTCTTGTCATGAATTGTTAACTATTGACCAGTTGATGGATGTATGGACTAATAAGTGTTGTTGCATATATGTGGAGAGGGCATAGGGCCTTCTCTATGATTCAAAGATGAATATCATAATTTTATGATCATACATGCATTCATGAACAACAACTTACATGTTCTCAATGTGTTTGACAAAATGCCTGTTATGTTCTAGGCATTCTAGATCAACTTCTGCCTTCAAATTTGTATGTCTAGCATTGTTGACATGTCATTATTGATTCTAAGAAGTTGCAGGAAGTTATCGTCAGTGGTTTGGATGATAACTTGGAATTTAGGTTGAGAATCCAAGACCGCACCCTCTGAACTAGAGAAATTGGGTTGCAATTGCATGGGTGCAGGCTTGTGCATGCAGTTGGAGGTTCCCAATCGCATGGATGCCTCGTTGTGGCAGAAACTAGGGGCCCAGGGCTGAGAAATAGAGGTATATATCTTAGGTTTTGTCCACCCGGGGTGGTTGTTCATCCCCTGAGTGACCTGTGGCTCCTGTAGGAGGTGTTGAGTTCTCAGTTTATCGTCATTAGTCAGACCCACTTCCTTAATTGGATCTAGGAGGTTGGGTCATGTCATAATATGTCTCTATCTCATGTTTACCCTAGAAGGCCAGTGAAATTAGGTATTTGGAAGGGGTGGCTAGACAATAAACATTAGTTTGTAAAAATTCCATAGTGAAAGATAAGGGGTGAAGTTGGGAAGCCATGGAAAAAATTCCATACTTGGATATAATGATAGTTAAGTTGGTGATGACATGGTCATAGTCCAAGTGTCAATTTGTGTAATTTGACATTAATCAAATTTTCCCTAATCTTGGCGAAGAGTATGATACTCTATAGACCTACTTGTACAAACACATGATGAACCATTCAACAAAATCCCTAGATAGACTCTCATGCATTGATAGATTAAGAAACATGGAGATAAACTTGCATACCTTTACCCTTGTCGATTGGTGTAGATCCTAGCCAATGAAGCTACTTGAAATCTTGCTCCTAAAGACCTTGTCCTCATTTCTTACACCTACATCCTATCATATCTTCTACCAAAGCATAAAATATGTGCTATATCTAATGTCAATTTTATAAGTAATCAAAATCTAATAAGATGAAACCAATTACACATAAGAAATGGGGGAAATGCATTGTAATTTACACAAAAATAAATATAATGCTTACAATGATATACCTTGGATGTGGGCATCCCCTTTCAACACTTTGATATTGAACCCTCCTTGACTAGTAGTAATGCATCTTATAGCATGAAAAGAGGTTTTCTTGATTATTCCACCAACATTTATTTACTTAATTGGTCTCTCCATCCCATCCAATTTGGCCTCTTCCTATAGAAAATTAGAAGAGCTTGGAGATAGGATTAATGGCATGTGAATTAGGTGGATACAAGACATGGATAGACTTGATGGAATGTGAATTAGGTGGATACAAGTCATGGATATACTTGATGGCATGTAAACCAATAAATTATAGGTCATGCACAAGTTTCATGCTCAATTATGAGATTTTCCTTACCCACTATGAACTTTTTTCTTAGTTATGAAATAATTATTATTTCATAATTATTGTGATAAAATAATTACTTGCGAAATAACTAGGAGACATGACCCAATAATGCATTTTTTAGTCTTATAACATCTAATGACATCCTTGTAAGTCTTATGGTGACAAATACAAGTATAAAACGTGCCCACTAATGTATGAGGTTAGAAGAGAAATTGATGGTTGAATATGTTACAATGCGATGAATCTCACAAAGTGGCACATGGTAGGGGTTGTGATATAAGGAACTAGGTAGGACTTGTAAGACATCCAAGCACTCAATCATATATATTATCCCTAAGATAGGAATACCCATTCTATGTACAAAATATAATTGAACATATTGGTCAACACTATATGTTACAGATCGATGACATGAAAAGCTAGTACATGGCCATGAAGGAACACATTGTGGATCCATGCCATCAAAAAAGAGATCATATCCACCTACAGATATTGTTTGAATCTATGTCACAATACACATTTTGTAGTTCATTAGATGTATAGAAGAAGACTTCCCTTGAGTGGTCCTTAAAGTACATAATATGGTACAATACTCCATCAAAGCTTAGGAGGGTTCACATATAGGAAGGATATTCCCCCAAAACCAAGGCCTTCATACCAACCCCGAAGGTAAAAATTGATAGAACGTGAATAAATGAGTTGATTTATAGCATGGTATAAAATACCTACTTAATAATCATCGAGGTAAAATATTAAAAAACAAAAGGGGAACCACTAATGATGAAGATGGACCCTAAGGTATTTAGCACAATCCATTGAGCACAGATAAGTAAGTTGATGTTGACCACTCATGAAATTCATTTATTAAGGATTAGTGAGTAAAAGCCATTGTTAGTTGCAAGGAAACCTACCACTAATGACTATAAGCTCCAAGGTACTAGTGGTTTCTAGATCCCGCTCCTAGATAATGGATTAAAATCGATAGGAGGATATTCAATGAAGGATGGCCTTGATGTACCCCCTATCAATCAACACAAAAATAACCATGAGATGATGTGAATAGATGGAGTCACTACATACAACTGACATAGGAATGTTTGACACAAAATATCAATAGGACTGTAGATGGAAACCTAACACTTATACTTCCCTTAAAAATATATGGCACCAAAAGAATAACTTGATAGCATTGAATGATGAGCACCACCTGATATCATGCAACAACATAGGAGGCATTGAATCATGTTCCATAATTATTGGAAGAGTAACTAACTAAACAAGTATATGACTCATATGTATGGTATGGCTCTTAGGAAAGATATAGCCCAACTATAAGACAATGATGCAATCAGGCACCGTGTTCAAGTGTGACACAACTAAAATTCTTAGTTATTCATATGGAATCCAATAGTCCCCCCCCTATTTTTTCTTGTATCTCCTTCATAGATTAATGTGCATGAAAGAGAGGACAAGTAAGCTCAATAGTGTCTTTTTCATTCAGTTTTAATGGGCCCAAATAAAAGAGGTAAAAGGATACTTGATATGGTGTCATTTTTGTGAGGTTTTAACAAGATCTAAAATGAGTTAAAATTATGCTCGATGTGCTTCTCATTGTTTTTAATGAGTGAGAGAAATGGAGAAAATTATGTTCTTCATCTTTCATTTTTTAACAGGCATGAGAAGATCATAAAGGAAGCTCATCCTAAAGAAACGAGTGGTATAAACAAGAAGCATTTATATCATATGTTGTTGCTTCTAGAAAAATTGTGGCATGTGATTTAAATGGTTGACATTTACATTGGACACTCCACTCATCATCAGGGATAAATGAAGCTTTTGGATGAGTGTAAAGAGAGATAGACATGGTTAAATAGAAAAAAGGGGAGTAACAACTATATTAGGAAGGCCCAAAAATAAGGGGAGGGGGTTTAATCTAGGAGGAAATAAAATGATTGAAAAACATCTAGTTCTAAGCAGGTGGAATCACCATAAGTGGGATGAAGCAGAGAAGTTGACAAGGTAAATCCATTCATCACAACAATCTCTCTAGGAAGGGTAAGGTCACCGAATGGAAACAGATCATGATGCAAATGGAAAGAAATCAACTTGACTATAGTTACAATAATAAAAGTGAGGGAAAACAACATCATAGCAATAAGCATAAGACATTAGTTGTAATGAGAATAAAAAATCAAATAGTAACAAAAAGAGTTTTAGGATCCTCCTTGGAATATAGCGAGAAGCTAGAGAAAAGAGAATAGTGACACTCAATTCCATGTAATGGCGGGTCGATAGGAGGATTCCTAGGCCTATGCAATGTCATATCATGGACAAAAAAATGTCAAGTCAGTGTTATTATAGGGCATCCACAAAGGGAAATCTCTACTACTCAAGTAATGACATGCAATAAAGAAATGTTAATGTTACAACCTCGTGGGATCAGACCTTAGGCATAATGATGACAACATACGTTGTCAATAATGAAAAGGATACATAGTGAAAGACCTATCTTTATATGTTAATATCATAAATATGCATGTAAGACCTAGAGGACATCACAATTAAAACACCACCCTATCCTATAAAATTCATACAAAAAGATTAAACCCATGGTTAAATCACATAATGAAATAAATAAAACATGGATAAGGTAAAAATAGGACCATATATTTTTTTATTTTTTTATATTTTATAATTTTTTTGGATTTTTGGATGTGATGTACTATTTTTGTTTGGTTCACCTCTTACTTACAATTACCACATATATGAGTGGAAATCCACATTTTGTGTATATGCATGCCTATATTAATGCTCAATTATTGTGACAAATGTTAGCATAGCTAGAGGACTAATGTATGTAACCTCCTAATCGCCACTTGGGTGTGCTTATTACAAGCCAAGGGACTCTTTCCGACATATGCTAATCACATGTTAAACATGATAAGAATTGGATTTCAGAGATCTGTGGTTTGAGCTTTTTGTATTTTTGACCGGAGAATCCACAGTTGAAGAATTTATACACCGACGTTTCGAATCCCAAATGGGATCCATCATCAGGGAATAGAGAAAGATGATCAGAGAAAGATGATAAAAAGAAGAGCCAGATGAAGGAAATAAATACTCATGAGGGATGAAAGTTCAAGGAACAGCACAGGTCGGCCAAAGAGATTTAAAATGAAACCTAATTTTTATTTTTAATTTAATATCATTTAATTAATATTTATAAAATAAAAACTTTAAACTAAAATCTAAGTTAATATTAATATTAAAAACTAATATATATATTAATATTAAAAGATAGGGATATCTAAAACTAAAATATAAGTTAATATTGATAACAAACCCTAATATATAACTTTAAAATTTTTATATATAACTTTATATTTGTGTAATATGATTAATATAAAGCTTTATAATTGAATAACCTAAAATCTATATATGTATAATTTAAAATATATATAATAGAATTAAAATCAATAAAGCCTCATATCTATATTAGACTCTAAAACTAAAATAAATATTAATATCATAATACTTTATATATAACATAAAATTTTTATATTAATATTAAAATCTAAAAACTAAAATATGTATTAGAATGATATTATAAATCCTAAAAACTATATAAAATTAATATAATATTAATATTTATTTAATCTAACATCTAAATAATATTAATATAATATTAATATTGAGTTTAATATAATATTAATATTTATTTAATCTAGCATCTATATAATATTAATATAACTCAAGACAAAATAACTTAAAGCTTTCTATAAAACTTGAGCCCTAAATAACTTAATTTTTTAACCTAAAAACTAAATCACCTAATGAATATAAAAGAATTAATAAAACCTAATATCTATAACAATAAATAATATTAGGATATAATAGTATTAATAAGACTTAGAATCTATAACATTAAATTAATATTAATATAGCCTAAGATTTATATTCATTCTATATTAAAAATTAATTAAACTCTATAATTAAAATCTAAACTACATTTAAAACATACATTAATGTCTAAAAACCTATGCTTGAAGTTATTTAATAAAATCAAAACTATGTTAATATCTACACTAATATGAAAACCTATGAAAATATCCATCATCATAACTATCTTACCTGATCGACAGCTTACCTGACCGACAACTTACCTGGGGCCGGACTGACGTTTCTTGATTTCACTGATGAGGGGAAGCCAGCTTCCGCTAATCTCCAAACCGTTGTCTCTGTTCAGATTACAAGGATGCTTCAAGATCTCAAGGGCTTCTCTGATTTTCCGCTTCTGATGCTGCTCTTCTCTCGCGATGATTGATGCGTTTTCTAAGCAGATGTGGTGTTTAGTCTTCGAGGAGTGCTCTGCCAAGGCCGAGGTACGTGATCTTCCATTCCTGATGTCAGCGCCATGCTCTTTTAGTCTTGTTTGGAGGGAGCGACCAGTTTCACCTATATAGCTTTTCCCACACGAACAGTCTATTTTATAGACTCCTTTAAGTTGCTGCTTGTCAATATCATCTTTCACTGATTTTAGACTTTGTCTGATGGTACCAGGAGCTGAGAATTGAGTTAGAATGTTTTTCTTTCTTAGGATCTTTGCCATTTTATCTGTGACCCCATGGATGTAAGGTAGAAAAACCTTACCACCATGAGGTTGATCCTCCTTATTAGGTTTGGGAGATGACAACCTCTTTTCAGCTTTCTTTATGGCATTTTTAATTTCATGATCCTTGTAGCCTATGTTCTTGAAAGTTGAAACTAAATGCTTCTTCTCTTCATTTATATGTTCTGAGTCAGAAATTCGGAGGGCTCTAATGGCAAGAGTGTTCAGAACGCCTAGCTTTTGGGCTGGGTGATGGTGGGAATCCGCGTGAAGGTAGCTTTCTGTGTGAGTTGATTTCCTGAAAACCTTATGGCCCAAGGAGCCATCCTCTTTTCTGATGATAAGAATGTCTAAGAAAGGGATGCTCATATTTTCTTCAAGCTCCATAGTGAATTTTATATCAGGGGAAATGGAGTTAAGGTGATTGAAAAACCTGATGAGTTCTGTTTTACCATGGGTCCATTTTATATTGGTGTCATCGACAAACCGCTTCCACCACGCTGGTTTCAAAGGATAAGATTCCAAGGCCTTTTTCTCAAAATATTCCATGTATAAGTTGGCCACAATCGGCGAGAGGGGTGAACCCATTGCTACACCGGAGGTCTGTTCATAAAATGTTCCTTGAAAAGTGAATACAGTTGACCTTAGGCATACTTCAGCCAGCTTTGCGGTCTCTGGATCAGTGACACTTCTTATAACCTGAATGGCTTCATCAAGGGGAATCTTTGTGAATAGGGAAACCACGTCAAAGCTCACAAGGATGTCATCCTTTTCTATTCTTTCATTTTTAATAAGATTCACAAAGTCGTGCGAGTCTTTAATGAAGGAGTCAGTATTTCCAACCAGGGGCTTTAGAATCTTGGCGACATATTTAGCAAGTTCATAGGTTGGGGATCCAATAGTATTGACTATCGGCCTAAGGGGGACCCCCTCCTTATGGATCTTGGGTAATCCATAGATTCTAGGAATGGTTTCACAGGAGGGGGTTAATTTCTTCTTCATCTTTTCGTCAAGGTTGGAATCTGAGATAATCTTTTTAACATCCTTCATAATCTTGGCCATGGGATTACCTTTCAGCTTCTTATAACTGCCACAATTTAGGTGCTCATTCATTTTCTTAACATAGTCTTCTTTATCAAGGATAACTGCTGCTCCTCCTTTATCTGCTTTAAGAACAACTATCTTGTCATTATTTCGTAAGGATCTGAAAGCCTTTTGCTCTTCCTTATTCAAGTTGCATTTGGGAGCCTTCGCTTTTCTCATGATGAGGGAGAACTCTTGCCTTAATGCTTCTTTGTCTTCAAGAGGGAGGTTGCTAATCCCATCTTCAATGTTACAAATCATCTTTTCAATGGGGAGGCTTTTAGGGGCCATTGCAAACCCCATCCCCTTGCTGAGAACATTAACGGCTAACTGGTCAAGAACCTCGGAAGATAGGTTAACTACTTTTCTTTTAGCTGATGATATTGATCCACAAGAGTTTTCTTCAGGCTCCTTGTCACCCTTGCCCAGCATCTTGCAATTTGCCACATCATTTTGGATAAAATTGTCATTATTAGCGTTTAATACTGACCTTTTCACATCCTCATCGAAATTCCTGACTCTGCCCTGCGTATCTTTTCTGGAGACTTGTAGCCTCTCCATCCTTTCTAAGTTGACTTGGTTCACATTGTCCTCATTATCATTCTCGGCCCTGCCCAGGGAGTTATCATTTTCTATGATAATCCTATTCATTCTCGACTCATCACATAAAAACTCTGCGTTTTTATTGTCACAACTAATGCTTTTATTATTAGAATCGCCATATAAATTTTTATATTCATTTAAATTCATTGGAAACGAAACTTCTGCGCTTTTACTTAAATTTCTTGGACTCGAACCTTCTGCGTTTCCAATTACATTTATTGGAATCGAAACTTCAGCGCTTTCACTAAGACTACCGGAGCCTATAACCTCTGCGCTTTCGGTATCTATAACGCTGGTCGGATTATTATTATTAAACATTTTGTTTTTGATGTTTTCGGTCATCATTTCTACGCTAACCATTTCGTTATAGTTGTTATCCATGCTGCTACCGCTGATTTTATTAACCGTGATGCGTTTACTTAATTCAGAGATTGGAGCAAATTCGATCGAGCCCGTGCTGACAGAACGGATTTCAAAGGTGTCTAGATTGCGGTGATTCCGAGGAATAGTTATTGCTTCTGCGCTATCCAAACCATACCCGCTACTTGTATCTGGAATTGAATTTGGAACATCTGTGGTAGAGCCCGAGCTGCCAGACCGATTTTCAACGGTATTTACATTGTCTTCAGCGCGTTGATCTGTGCTACTCGAACCGCAACTGCTACTTGGGTTTGGATCCGAATTCTCGAATTCACCTTCTTTTTTATTTGAACTGGGCCTGTGTTTATATGAGCAGTTATTGAGACATTCTACGCAGTTACCAGGATTTTTAACCAGCTTTGACCGAACGTTCTCTGGGTGTTTGACCTTAAGAAGCCTGGTTATCTTATTGTGCTGTCTAGTCTGCGCAGTTTGCCATTCCTTCTCCGCTTTCAGTGAGGTCCTGCCATCTATAATGCTCCACAGGTTTTTATCGATGCTGCTGGCAAGCTTAAGGTGGGAAGAAAGGGCCAAACGACCAAGATGCTCCAGGGAGGCTCTAATTCTCCTGATTTCTAATAAGAATTGAATCAAAACAACCCACATGCGAAAATAAAAATTTCCCTCACGACACACCATACCAAAAATAAAATACATAATGTGCAAGGCATGATGTAGTTAGATATGTTACACCATATAATGTCCATTGTTGGGCATAGGCCAAGGATTCCTATTAATGTGTATGATATAATGAGGAATTTTTGACAACATATGGCACACCATGCCAGAGCCATGCCACATAGGGTAAAATTGCCACATTCCTAAAGGTTGATGATTCCAATGGTAGCTTAGAATCATATCATTATCAAGAATTACTTGAGGATATAAAAGGTGAGTGGTATCATGATTTAGAATAACTCGTTGATGATGGCCATCAATACATAATGGAAGTACAAGGCAGTCATTCATGGTGGGTTTGGAATGGAAAATTTGGTGGAAAGTTCAATACTAGAAATCCTAGGGTTGACTTAGTCCAAGGGTGGTATTTTACTGAATGACCTAGGAAGTTCCTACTAGCCGAGTTCAAGATTTTGTTTATAAAGATCCATCATTTTCACATCTAGTAGGATAGAGGCATCATGAGGCATATAATCCCTTGGCCCATTAATGGAAACCATGACCTCCAAGATGATTGTTGGTGAAGGAAACTCAATATCAAGGAATTGATGCAGAATTAGTGGAGTGACAACTTGTGTGGGTAGAGGATCCTAATCATATTCCATATTGGGATGGAGCTTCTAATCAACATCATTAGTTACTGACATGATCACTAGAGAAGCAATCTCTTCCACTAGAAGCAACATTTTCTCACCACATGAATCCACATCCAAAGGAGATGACACCACCCAAGGGTTAATGGGTTGATGGGATACACTGGTAATGGAAGAGATCATGTGCATGGGAGTGACAAAATAAAAAGTATAGGGTGAGGGAATTGGATATATGCCAATGAGTGATGATTTTTTAAATAGTCCTGTGTCAACATTTGAATAGTTCAGAGATATGTTTCCAAGAAATGACACAATAGTAATAGTAGTGGTTGTTTTAGTCATTGTGCAAAAATAAATTTGATAAATCATATTAATCTCGCTTTCATGGGGAAAGTGAAGAATGTGAAAAATCAACAACAAAACAACCATAATTTCATAGAACCAATTTCACCTAATAAGTAGGTTATAATTAAGCCACACACCATCACTTTGACATCAAGAGTGATGGTTTGTCCCCCAAGTTCAATGGATAATGCTAGGAGAACTCCCTTTCATAGAAAAGTGTGGCCATCAAAGGCATGGACTGTAATAGTTGAATAAAAAAGTTCCAAAGAACTAATAACTCAGTAGCATGATAAGGTCATGATACAAGTGGAGGATCAACCATCCACAAGTATGTAATGAATATCCTTACCAACAACATGAACATGGATCTGGAATGCTATATGATGGGATAATTGATACTAACTTGCATCAACGTCAAACATGATCTTATTGGACTTTGAGGTATCAAACCCTTCCATCATAGTCAACAAGGCTTTGTGTTGCATGGGTAGCTTTGGAAAATCTCCAAAGAAAACATGGCACATGGTGCCTGGGCTAAATCCTAGACTATATTGTAGTTTTGGGCTACCCATACATTAAGAGTGTGTGTTTACTAGTGGATATCACCCTTATGTGGGTGTATCACAATATGCAAAGGCTTATCTATCAATATAGGTCCATTGGATTAAGTGGGGATCACCACATCATTATAAGAAGAACAAATCTTAGGAGTCTCATAAGTTTTCTCTCTCACATTCATGTTCACTACCTAATTACACATAAGGACATGTGATGGGCCTCCTTGTTGTGTTTTCCCTATCATGACCCCAAGCAGAGGAGAAGGGTAAGTTGTAACCAATTATTGTTGTTGTTCGGAAGTCAATAGATTTGTTAATACATTAGGATGCTAAATAGGTGGCTATTGTGCAAAAAAATGATGAATCTTATCCATATGTGGGAAAAAATAGGTAAGATGGTCTCCTAACAAATCTTATAAGGAAACATAACCTTGCATTCTTATTTATGGTGCCCCCACCCATGGTTTTTTGGGTTTGTGAAGTCCATTGATCAATTTCAGAAGTATTTTTCTATTTTTTTTCTTCTTCCTGCCGCTAGGTTGTCAAAATTCCTTTGATTGTGTGGACTACACTAAATGCATCTTAGTGGTATCTCCAGGTCCTATATCTTCCTGAGATCTTGGCATAGTATCTATGCCTTGTGATGACAATCATTTGGCCAGTTGAGTAGCCAACTGGCTCACGAAATACATGGCTACAAAACTTACCACGCCATCAACATGTCATCCAAATTTAGAACAAGGTGGGTTATACAATGGATAGGGAGTATTGGGAATAATATCATATAATGTACCTTGTTGTGAGTAGATCAGGTCAAGATGTTAGGCATATAGAATTACTATCTCTTTGATAGAAATCATCACCATTACCATTTCCATGACAATTTGGTGTATCAAGGATAATGTGAGCCAAAATTTCAATAATTTCTTAAGAATCTTGGTCCTAACCAACTGCTTATATTACCTCCACTCATGAATGTGATTAAAAATGTGAGTGGAGGTATCCTACTTAAACGTAAACATGAGATTGGTTCTGATCTCTTTCCACGAAGATAACTAGAAATGGTTTAGAAACATTCACACTAAGGTGGCATTATCATGATAGGATGTGCGATTGAGTTCAATATACCTTTTAGTAGCATCACCTAGTAGGGTATGATGTAAGAGGCACAATAAAATAATGTCACCCACCAAAGAGTTTGATGAACAACACAAATGATAGGTAGTTATGTGCATCATTAGGTTCTCTCCTGACTTGCAATCGAACTTTGGAATATTTAATGGTAACTTAACAAACATATGGAACCAATGTGGATTGTGGCATATGGGATCCTTTGTAAGGATTTCTATATTATTTAAATTAAGGGACATGAAAAATAGAAGTTAATTTTGATTAAACATGACTAGAGGTAAAAGTGGTACCCTAGGTAGACCTTGTGGTCCTCCCATAACATACTTTCCAGAGGTAGGCATGTTACTAATTGGATTAGTAATCCCAATGTTCCAAGGCCCTAGAACAAACAAAGTGGTAGAAGATTAATTCCCCGAGAAAAAAAGGAACTTGCAAGGGCATGTCTATTGATAAGAATATATCTGATTTTATAAATATATCCTGTCGAAGTGAAAAATACCCCCATATGTAGGAACATTCATAGGAAAAGTGGTTCTAGCGGCCACATATGCCCTAGAAAATCCCCCCCCCCTTCCCAAAGGCACTCAGGTCTCTAAGGAATGGAATTCCTCCCAATGAAATACTACCCCAAGGATTATATGACCCTCCAAAAACATTACTACCCTCAGTGTGGTTAGGAATAAACATTGAACCCCCTTGGCAGACTCCCCACAGTTTATTGTCCATGGCTCATAAAGGGTAGGTTAACTATAGGTATAGTAGAGCTAGGTGGGAACCACCAAATCTAAGTTTTGGTCTTTTACTTTCCCTCACATTGAATGCAAATATAGTGGGAGGTAGGGACACAAAGAGACATCAAAGACTAACCAAGGCTTATCGACCTAACTAATGGTATGCGTCAAAGAGAGAATAGTGATGTGAAAGAAGTGGTAGGAGTAGAACCCATCACACTAATCAAGGGTAATGAGGACATCATAGTAGATATCTCAGATATACTTGGTGAAGGTGACCCAATCTTCCCCATTATCAAGGCTCCATTGTCACTAGCCATCAGGTGAGAGAAAAGTGAAAGGACATATAAATTTGTCACTCACTTGACTAAGCATAGGGTCAAAGTGGATTAGTCAAAGGAGGATTCAAGTTGACTAGCGATTCCATGTATGAGTAGAGGATCCTAATAATATTCCATATTGGTGTAAGGACCACTCCCGTATTGTAACAACCCTGGTGAAAAGTTCATGTAATAAAATTTAATAAAGGAAAAATAAGACCACGGTTAAGGGACACTTATTCCAAGTTGAATGTTGGGAAAAAATATCCTAGTGGGCATCACTGGATGAGTGTTTTGGCTAAGGAAAATTGGCAAAGGCTAGGGAAAAAAGGAATTTTAAGCACATTTATTTATGAAAATAAAGGAAATTAGGAGAAAAGTAAGGTGAAAGGTCACAGGTTTCATGTGAGGAGGAAAATGAAGAAAATAAAGGCATCATTAATAAAAAGGCTTATGAGGATCGGTTGGCAACCTTTTGTTAGTTCAAGTTTGGAGCTCTCTAATTATTCTCTCTCTTTCACTCTTGGTTGCTTAGAGTTTTCTTGGAGCACTCTAGCTTTGGAGCAAGAAAGGAAAAACATGCAAAGGGAAAGGAAGGAAAGCAAGGATCAAGGAAGGAAGAGTAAGATCAAGAAGGTTCAACATGAATACTTGTAGGTAACCTTTTTCATGTGTGATTTCCTAGTTGGTTTGGACATGCATCGCTTTGGATGTTGGTGTATAGTTCTCTTATTGTTGGTGGCATGGTTTTGTCGGGTTATGACAATGGTTTTAAGCCTAGCCTTTCCTTTTTTGGATGCCATGGTATGTTGGGATGTTTATCTAGATTTTGAGCTTTATTTTTCTAGATGGTTACGGAATCTATGGCAGAGGTGGTCTCAAGTTTCATTCCTAAAGGCCTAGGAATCCCTTGATCGATTTTGGCGGGATACATGGTAAAGCCTAAGGGAGAATTCTTGGTTTAGGGCCTAGTGATTTGGGTTTGGATTGCGGTAAATCCTAAGAGATTGGTCTCGGTTTAGGGCCTATTTACCCGAGATTAGATTGTGGTAAAGCCTAAGAGACAAGGAGACAAAAAATTCCTCAAGGATAGTGATGGATTCTGGATGGAATTCCAAGTTTATGTTGGTTATGATCAAAGCACTGGTTTTGGTGTGATCACGTTTTGATAAGGTTGGAGGTGGTTTAACCTCTAGATTACCTTGATTGTTATTGGATTGGTTTTTCTATGAGATCCCACATTCATGCTTGGAATATGGAATGGGGGTGATTGGATGAAAGAGGGATTTGGTTCAACCATGTTTACGGTCAGGTGGTACGTGGAAGTCCCGAACCTATTGAGATTGCCTATGATTAATAAAAGCTAAGTTCTCTTGCTTTTGTAATGGTTTATATGTGGATTTAATGGTTGTCATATCTCAGATATTTATATGGTTTAATGCTGGTTATAAGCATGGTTATATGATTGGTTCATGTCATGGTTATTTCATGTATTTACTTGTAATTGTTAAATGGATGGATGCAAGACCTAATTGATGATATAATACTTCAATGGAGAAGGTGTGATCCTTCTGGTTATGTTTCATAAGTGCTTTCATTAATTTATGCTCTATCTTGTATTCGAGACCTGTACGTTGCATTGGTGCCAAGCATTTAACAGAATGCCAGTCCCGGTTGGGGATGCTTAGGCTAAGTCTCGAGGTTAATTTTTTGTTTTTTCATCTTTTCATCATGTATTTGATGGATTCTGGAGGTTGTAACAAGTTCCAGGAAGAGGCGGGGATTATGGGCAAGAAAAGTGGCTCAAATATAGGGGACGCTGGCACAGGTCTGCTGAAAAGAGTTTTGGGACACTGGCACATAGGCCTGTGAGAGTGACTTTGGATTCTAGACGCTATCATTCCTATGGCATGAGAGACACCAGGGGTTAAAAGGCTTAAAACATCAGTGGGACTTAGGGACAGATTGTCTGAGTGGTTGTCATGTCTCCTGAGGGTGTTTTTGTTGATGTGGATGGGTTTGTTTGATATGTTTCTTCGATTCAATTTCCTTAAGGTCACCAAGGAATTTGAATCCCTTATAGTGACCTCTCTCATCACATGTTTACCCCAGTTGGTCGGTTGCTTGGGTGGACCCAAGGGGAGAGGGTGTTACATGTATCTACCTAGTTTCACAAGGCTTCTAGGGTAAACATGAGAGGGCGAGCTACTATGTCATGACCCAAACTCCAAGGTACCATTAAGGAAGTGGGGCCAACTGCGAAAGACAAACTGACAACACAACACATCCTATAGGGGCTACAAGCCCCCAAGAGCTAAACCACCCCTCCAGGTTCCCAAACCCTGAGTCATATTTATTTTTCATTAACCCAGACTCCCAGACGTAGGCATAAAACTCCATCCATGTAATTGTAGGCCTCCAGTCGCATGCATAAGCCTGCAAGGTAGCAACTGCAATCCCAATTTCTTAATTATGAACTTGTGATCCCCAGAATCAGAGCCACCTTTTCAGGTCTGCCTCCAGAACTCTAAATAGAACTCAGGGAGACTTTCTAAAATGATTTCTAAACATGATGACAAATCCATTCAATAAAATTTGAATAAAAAACTTGAACTAAGTAGGTCTAACCGTGACATTCATTTCGACAAACATATAGAAGAAATTTAATATACTTGCCATGAATGCCTAGTTAAACATAGGGGTATGATAATTATCTGAGAATCATCAAGAAGGTCTAATTACCTCTCATAATAGTTGCAAAAATACTTGTTAGCTCATGCATTCATTAACAATTCATCAAAAAATCAAACATATCAAGAGCCATAACTAGAACCTGTTATGAAACCATGCTTATAATCAACATATAACTATAATAATAACCATGATATAAAAACAATCAAAGCCACCTAATAATAAGTAAAAACACTGACGAAATACAAGAGGAAAGGAGATCTTATTAACATATGGGAATCCAACTCAGGGACTTCCATCTACCATCGACTATAGATTGGGTTGAACTAAATATCTCTTTCAGCCAATCATCCTTGTGCCATATTCCAAGAATGAATATGGGATCTCATGGAATAAACCAAACAAAAACAAACCGGGGCTTCCAGAGGTCAACCACCTTAACCCTCAACCAGTGATTCCACCTCACGGTCGGACATCACTAACATCAATCAGATCAGTCTCTACGCAAATTGTCTTGGGCTCCAGAGCATTTGTCCCAACCTCGGCTCGAGGAACTGATAGCTCAATCCACAACCTTCCAGGGCTCCAGAGTGTTTTTACAACCAAGGCTCAAGGACTAGTAACTCAACCCACCAAGGGTTCTAGAGCGTTTGTCCAACCAAGGCTCTAGGACTAGTAACTCAACCCACTAAGGGCTCCAAAGAAATTGTACAACCAAAACTCCAGGACTAGTAACTCAACCCAAGTTGTTCTAGGGCTCTATAGAGTTTGTTCTAACCAACAACTCCAGGAACTAGTAACTCATTCCACAACAATAAGGAACCAGAACACCAATAAAAAAGAACAAGTGGAAAAACCAACAACACCATGGCTATCCAGGAAATGGAAAGGCTAGGAAAAACCACTGTCAATCCAGGAAATTGTCCATGCAAATTACAACACAAAACCAAGAAACCACATGCACGTACCATGAATTCCAAAAATAGCAAAGAAATCGTACATGCAACTCGATAGCTGCAAAGAAATCCTGATGTCACTGTTGATCCTGCTATTCCTTTGCACTTTCTTGTTTTCCCTTTGCCTTCTTTCTCCAAATCCAAAGTATGCCAGAATGATCCAAGAATGCTCCAAGAAAACTCTAAGTGTCTAAGAGTATGAGAGAGTGAATAAAGAGAGAGCACCAAAACTGAATTGACAAACACTCAACAAGAAAAAGCCATGAACTGATCCTCATAAGGGTTTTTATCATTGAGGCCTCTATTTTCTTCCATTTCCTCTATTTTTCTTTTAATTTTATCCTCATGCAATTTTGTGACCTTTCACCTTCCTTTTCTCTCATTTTCCTTTTGTTGTGTGTATGTTATATTCTTTGGACCCTATATTAGGTGGGCAGACCTACCTATGGTTTTGTGCATGGATTTTGCACATGGTTTTGGGCATGATGGTTTTATGCCCATAGTATTTTGTAGATATGGTCAAGGGAGCTATGGTTATGTTGTAATCTAAGGTTAATGGATTGGAGTTTGTGAATGCTTCTTCATGTATTGTAACATTGAAAGGAAATTAATGAAAAATCAATCTGGTAGTCCTAATTTTCGGATTTGGAGAAAATCTTTGTTTATTTGTTTTATAATATCGTCATTGCTTATTTTCCTTTTTTAGATTCGTTTGCAGGTTTTTGTACAGGTTTAAAACCTACATTTGTTGTCAGATCTATTTTGGATTCAAGGGGACACCTTTACTACTGAGGGGTTTTTCTTGGTTCTGTGATAGAACATGTTTAGTGGGAGATCTACGAGATCGATTCTCGCGGTGAAAGAAGATGACAAGTAGTGGAAAGATAGAGATCGAGAAATTTAATGGTCAGAGTTTTGAGTTATGGAAACTCAAGAAATAAGATCTGCTAGTGGATAAAGATGAATGGATCATAGTAGATCGAAGTAAAAAACCAACAAAAATGTCAAATGAAGACTGGGTGAAGTTGGATCAAAAAGCAAAGAGCATAATACAGTTATGTATCTCAGATTCAATATTGTTGAATGTATCAGGGTAAGCTACGATGAAGGCCTTGTGGGAAAATTTAGGGACTTTGTACCAATATAAGTCTCTAGTGAACAAACTGTTCCTACCAAAAAAGATATATAATTTGAGGATGAAGGATGGAGACTCAGTGACAAAGCATTTGAACACCTTTAATAATGTGGTAAGATAGTTGTTATCTATTGATATTAAAATTTTAGATGAAGATAAGTGCATAATTTTTTTGTGTTCTCTACCAGATTTGTGGGATAGTTTGGTTGTTGTAATAGGTAGAAATACAACTACCTTGAATTTTGATGAAATAGTCTCATCCTTGTTGTCAGAGGAGATGAGATGGAAAAATATGGAGGGCCAGAATGGAGATGCCTTATTTGTACGAGGACGGTCCCAAAACAAAAACAAAAATAAGTCCTCGAGAGGGACATCTAAACCTAGAGGGAGATCTAAATCTCGAGGAAAACCTATAAAGGTGTGTTGGAAACGCGGAAAGGAAGGGCACTTAAAAAAGGAATGTAGATCTAAATATCCTGAGAAAGGAAAGGGATCTGATGATGCTCATTTTTCAGAGGTGAAAACCACCTCAGATGAAGGTGGGGATGTTTACTTGGCTTCTTCTTCAAGTACACATGTAGATCGTGAGGCATGGTTGATTGAATCAGGTGTATCCTTTCACTTCACTCCCCATAGGGAGTGGTTCTGCGAGTATGAGAAATATTAGGGTGGTGATGTCTTCTTAGGGGATGACAAGAAGGCTATATAAGGTATTTGATTTAATTAATCAAATCCCTAAAAAAATAAAAATAAATAAATTAATTAATTAATTAATTAATTAAATAATAATAATAATAATAATAATAATAATAAATTCTAAATATTAACAAACTAATTAGATAATGGCCGACTAAGTTTCTTATATTATTCCTTTCATAACCCATATATATACTTTGAAATACAACTCATGGATACATCATTAATATCTTCAGAATATCTATTGATGCATCCCCTGATGATGGACTCGCTTGGTAGTCCGAAACGTTGGGTTCATAACACTATATAATAGGTCATTCCTCCTCTATCTAAAGGCTATAATAATCGGATGTGGAAAATTCAAGTTGAAGTTGCAAGGTGGAGGGATTAGAAAACTTTCGGGTGTTCTGCATATTCCTGCATGGGCTAGAAATCTGATTTCTATAAGCAAGATGGATGATGTAGGTGTAAAAAGAGTGTTCAAGAAAGATACCTACAAGATGGTTCAGGGAGCACTAGTATTGATGTTTGGAGTTTGGATTGGAACTATATACAAGCTTTTAGGTAGCATTGTTTTTGATGGGTGCAACAATTATGTGGTTCCTGAAAGTGGAGTAGAAAATGTAGTGGTCTCTGGAGAAAAGACCATGCTATGGAATCAAAGGCTTGGAAATATTGGAGAGAAGGGCCTTTTAATACTTCATTGTAATAGTATGGTAGAAGGTATCTCTAATTTCTCTCCGGATTTCAATTTTTCTGAACATTGTGTATATGGGAAGCGTAACCGGGTGAGTTTCTCCTCTAGTGCTAAGTGGGCGAAAGGGATATTAGAGCTTGTGCATAGTGAAGTGTTTGGACTTGTGTCGGTTCCATCACTGCGTAAGTCTATGTACTATGTACCATTTATAGATGACTTATCAATGAATACATGGATATATTTCCTCAGGAAGAAATATGAAGTCTTTAATAGGTTTAAATAATTTAAGGCTCTAGTGGAAAACCAAACAGAGAAGAAGATAAAGGTGCTGAGGACAGATAATGGCAGAGAGTTCTTCAAGAATGAATTTGAAGAGTTCTATAGGAAGTGTGGTATAGCACGGTAGAAGACTACTCCATACACACCTTAGAAAAACAAAGTTGTAGAAAGAATGAACAAGCTGTTGATGGAAAAGTCAAGAAGCATGCTGAGTGGTGCCGGGTTAGGACAAAAATTTTTGGCAGAGGCGATGGAAACGGCATGTTACTTGGTTAATAGATCACCTTCATCAACGTTGGAGGATAAAAATTTACATGATGTATGGATTGGTAAGAAACTCTCTCTTTCACATCTAAGGGTATTTGGTTGTGATGCATATGTACATGTTCCAAAGGAGAAAATAACAAGGTTGGATAGTAAACCTGAAAGGTGCATCTTTATTGGGTATAAGGATGGTTTAAAAGGTTATAAGCTTTGGAATACAGAAATAAGGAAGGTTGTGTAAAACCAAGATGTGGTGTTTAGAGAGGTGAAATATGTTATTAAACATGAATTTGTACCAAAGGAACCCGAGAAGATAGAGTTTGAGCTAAAGGAAAAAGAGTCAGACTCTACAACATAACAAGAATTAGAAGATGAAGAGTGATCCAAACTTAAACATGAATGCAACAACTTATAGATATAATCATAAACACAGAGATGCAGTAGAAAAACACTTTATTTCATTAATAGAAAAATATTGAACTATGATGACAAACATAATGGAAATAAGATAGTTCGGGGGATGGTAGCTTATCTATGAGAAGAGATGTGGCGGCTACTTGCCTTTGAACTATGTTACAATGAGGATCAAGGGCCTATTTATTATTGGAAAACATGAGAAAACCATAAAAAACCACAACCCTAACCCCAAGAGATGGAACACAAAGCATTGTGGGCCCCGTTGGGGTTAGTTGGGCAGCAAACTTCCCGGGGTCGCAACTTGGTCATATTATCTCTGTTTGGTGTGTACAATACCTTGTTGGAAAGGTCTCTCCAAGTACTACAGGATTTTCCATAGGCCCATGCCTATGTTTATGGGCCTGCCGCGGACCCAAAGAAAAATGTTGTTTAGGGGGTCACAATTGCTCCGGAAGTTTAGGATCTGAAAAACTGCTAAAAATAGTAAATGCTGAAATGGATAAGGAAACAGATGAAACTGACTGGGGGGTCTAGGTGGAATAGGCGGGTGGCCACCAATATCCACCTGGATCATTCCTCTCCCCTTAGGAAGAAATGGTCCCCATTGCGTGCAGAGCCTCCATGAGGTGAGGAAATTTCTGTTGAATTTGGTACCTAGTGAACCACTTGCCCTGGTGAAGGAGATGGCCTACTTTGATAACTAAATATAGTTTTATCCTTTGTTGGTGAGTGTTATTGATATGTGTGTTCATGATCTGATCAATTGTGGCATGTTCCATGCAGTCCGGGTTGAGCTCTGTTCGTGTGAGTTGTTCTGCAATGTCAGATGTGTCCAACAATGGTGGAAAGTATGGTCGAAGACGATCTACATTGAACACTAGGTGTAGACCAAGGAATGATGGGATGCTGAGCTCAAAGGCATTGTCACTGACAACCTTGGTGATGGTGTATGGCCCATATTAGAGTGGGTGAAGCTTGTAGTGGGGTCCAGCAAGGTGATCCTTCTGCAAATGTAGGCAAACTTTGGTGCCCACCTGGAACTTGTGTGACACTCGATGTTCATCATGGCGCTGCTTGTACTTAGCATTGGCTCTATCCAATATATCATGGACTTGCTGGTGGATGTGTTGAATGAGCTCAATGAAGTTGTTATCCCTTTCAACTTCGGGTTGAACGTGAGGTGAATCTCCCTGAGTGGCTGCAAATGGTATGGCAACATCAATGGGGCATAATGGATGAAATCCCAACCCTACCTGAAAGGGGCTATGGCCTATTGAGATGTGGAGATCTCTGTTGTAGTTGTTTTGGACATAGGGGAGACTTTCATCCCACGTGCATGGATGCTTCGAGTTGTACATGCAAAGAATGTGTATGATCATCCTATTGACAACCTTTGTTTGACCATCAGTTTGGGGATGAAAATTCATGGAATTAGTAAGTTTTGTATCCAGCATCGACCATAGACTTGACCAAAATTCACTCAGGAATCTACTATCCTGATCTGAGACAATGGCCTGTGGGATCCAAAAGAGTACCCACACTCGCTCAAAGAAGAGCTTAGCAGTGGCCTCTAATATGATACTCTTCTTGCAGGCTGCCATGATGGTCATCTCACAGAATCTATCGACAACCACAAAAACACAATCATTGTCGTGCTTAGTAGAAGGAAGGCCCAACATGTAATCCATGGAGACAGATTCCCAAGGCTGGCTAGGAGTAGGTAGAGAGCATATATGCCTTGCTTCTTGATGGTTGGTTTGGCAATGGTGTAGGTAGTGTAGGATCTAATGTACTTCCCAACATCTTGATGAAGTTTCGACCAATAAAAATAATTTTTCAATACTGCCACTATTTTCTCTACTCTGAAATGTCCAGTGACCCAACTATAGTGCGCCTCCAAAATCATATTGGCACACTCACTTGAAGGAACATAGATGTGTCCTAGGTGGCATAATCGTGCATCTTGAAGGTGAAATTTTGGAACTTGCTTCCCTTCCAAGATTGTCTAGTATATGCTGCCGAATTCTAGATCGTTCTTGTAAAGATGCGGCCACTCTGATGTCTTGCACCCATAGGAGTCGAGAACAATGATTTTCGCCATGACTGGTGGTCGGCTGAGGCAATCAATGACATTATTGGTGCCGCCCTTCTTTTACTTAATGTTTAAATGGAACTATTGCAAATAGGTGGACCATTTCTGATGGTGATCATTCTGCAACTTCCCTTGTGTTTGTATGAATTGTAGAGGTTGGTGGTCTGTGTGGATGACTGTTTCCTTCCCTAGAATGTAATGCTTCCATTGATGGCAGACCTGCACAATGGAATACATTTATTTGTCGTAAGTGGGGTACTTTCAGACTGTGTCTAAAAGTGTCTCATTGTGGTAAGCCACTGGATGCCCATGCTGAGTAAGAACCGCACCAATAACATAGTCGGAGGCATCTGTCTCAATCTCAAATGGTTGTTGCAGGTCTGGTAATGTGAGAACTGGTGCAGAACAGAGGCGATTCTTCAACTCAGAGAATGCTTGTTGTTGGGTTTCTGACCAAAAAAACTTTTCTTTCGCTCCGCCCTTGGTGACTTGACTTAAAGGCCAAGTGATATGAGAGAACCCCAACATGAACCTACGGTAGAAATTGGCAAGACCCAAAAAGTTGCGAAGCTCTGTTAGAGTGGTTGGGGTTGGCAAATCCTGAATGAATTGTATCTTGGATGGGTCCACATGTACACCCCGATCATCAATGATGTACCCCAGCTATTGAACTTGGGTCAGGCAAAAGGTGGATTTCTCCAAGTTAGCACACATCTTGTGTTGTTGTAGGGTTTGAAGGACCTGTCGAATATGGTGGAGGTGCTCTTCCCAGCTCTGGTTGAAGATTAAGATGTCATATAAATACACCACCACAAATGCATTGGTGAAGGGTTGAAAGATGTCGTCCATTAGTATCATGAAGGTTGCAGGGGCATTCATCAATTCGAACGACATGACCAACCATTCGAAAAGGCCCTCCTTGGATTTGAAGGAAGTCTTCCACACATTTGAGGGTTCGATAAGCACCTGGTGATAATTTTACTTCAAGTCAATCTTGCTTAAATATTTTACCCCCTTGAGCTGGTCTAGAAGGTCATCAATTCGAGGGATCAGGTACCTATTCAGAAAAGTGATCTTGTTGAGTTCCTGATAGTCAATATAGAGCCTCCAGGTCCCACCCTTCTTCTATGCCAATATAATTGGGCTCCCACAAAGTGATGAACTTGGCCTGATGTGCCCTTTCTGCAATAGCTCCTGAATCTTCCTCTTGATCTCATCATTCTCTTGAATAGAGCATCGAAATATCAGTCCATTGGGAAGTGGCGTGCCCGGGTCCAGATCGATGGAGTGCTTGACCTGACAGTGCAGAGGTACCCCTGTGGGTGAGGTGAAAATATCCCTGTACTCCTCCACGACCTTGTCCATCTGCTGCTGCTTTGCAGAGGAACCCTACCTGGAAGTCATGGCCATAACCTTCTTCTTGCTTTGGGGGTGAATCATAAGGAAAACAAATTTTGTGGTCTGGGAAATGATCTTACTGCATTGCTTTGCAATGATCAAAGAGATGACGGTAGGCGAGGCTACCTCTGGTATCCTCTACGACTTATTATCCAAATTAATAATCAGAGAGAGGTCTAGGCTCATATGCAACATGTCACTTCCATAAGTATGGTTTTCCTAAAAATACATCAAAAACTTCAAGAGGAGCAATGTCACACAGTACCTCATCCATGAAGGGTTTGATGCTGTAGGGAAGGTGACACTGCTGGCTGACGTGAAGATTTGTTCCTTGTTGAAGCAACCTGATGGTGTACGACTGTGGATGTGTTGTATTATTTAGGCCTGACCACTTCACGAGCTCTTCTGAAATGAGGTTCTTTTGGCTCCTGTTGTTGAAAATGAACTGCAGCGGAGAACACTTCACCCACATGTGAGAGTGGAAGAGGCGTTCCCTTCCTCTAGATCTTCAGGCTCAATCTTCTGGATTTGGTGGTGACCACAGTGGCACTGGGCTCTGCATCAATGATTTGCTTCCCTTTTTCAGTTCCCTTTTCAGAAACTGATTCAGATTTGGAACCTACGTCTAATTTGGAAGCCTTCAGCTCAGCCACCAGTGACTGCTTGGCTCGACACTCGCTTGTATTATGAGTGGATCTCTTATGGAACTCACACCATTTTCCCGTGTCCTTCTTTGTCTTTGTTGTGTTTTTATTTTCTTGTGGCTTCGGCGGGCTGTCTTGGGTAGCCCCACCTTGGTTTGGTCTTTTGTTCTATGGTTTGGGGGTGCCTTTTTGTTGTTTTGGATTCGCAGATCCGAAGTCTCGCTTCTTCTATTTAAACTTTTCTCAATCTTGACAACGTATTGATATGTCGTGCCGAGTGAGGGAATGTCTAGGAACTCCATCTCTTCCTGGTTGTACTTATGTAGACAACCACAATACTTGAGCACCAAATGTCACTCAGTATCCTTGATACCCAGCTTCGTGTGAAGGGTATGGAAAATATTTGTGAAATCTGGAACATCTTGATCCCTTCCCTGTCGTAGCGTGGTCTACTTTATTTATTTGTCTTCATAGCTCCTGACAGGGTAATATTGTTCCTTGATGGCTTCTTGGAAATAATTTCAAGTGGGTGTGGCTGAAAACAACAAGGGTTCACTCTTGTCCGTTTGTTCACAGTAGGTTTCCCACTAGTCCTTAATGGGTGGGGTGGCTTTGAGAAGTACAAAATTAATATTTTCCCGATTGGAAAAGTCATGAACTGAAAAATGTCCTTCCAATAGATTTAACCATTTATCTACAACCTATGCATCTATCAGGCCTTCGAATATGGGAATATCGAAGTTAACTTGTACCTTAAAAGGAGTGGTGCCTCCAGAGTAGCTGCTGGATGAAGATGCATCACCTGTGGGAAGTCGTCAAAGGATCTGGGCAAAGTTATCCATGATCACGTCCCTCTATCACTTGAGGGATTCCTTAAGCAACATTTTTAAAGGATCTCCTACTCTCTTGTCTTTCTTTTCTTCTGCCATGGGAGGTTGTTGGCTTGCGAAGCTGATATTGCAATGGTTCAATCAGATCAATCCCTATCTCCTTATACCCTAACCTCGTTGGGGATATGCAAAGAAAAACAGAGAAAGAGTAGATCGCTTTGATATCACTGATCCAAACTTAAACATGAACGCAAAAAATTACATATATAATAATAAACACAAAGATGCAACATAAAAACACTTCATTTCATTAATATAAAAATACTGAACTATGCTTACAAACAGAATGGAAATAAGATAGCTCGGGTGATGGTAGCTTATCTATGAGAAGCGATGTGGTGGCTACATGCCTCTGAACTGTGTTACAATGAGGCTCAAGGGCCTATTTATTATTGGAAAACATGATAAAACCCTAAACAACCAAAACCCTATCCCCAAGAGCTGTAACACAAAGATTTTATGGGCCCCATTGGGGTTAGTCGGGTAGCCAACTTCCCGGGGCCTTAATTTGGTCATATTATATCTGTTTGGAACTTATGATACCTTGTTGGAAAGGTCTCTCTGAGTAATACATGTTTCACCACAGGCACGTATTCCTATGGCTATGGGCCTGCCATGGACCCCAACAAAATTCCATTTAGGGGGTCAAAACTTCTCCGGAAGTTTACGACCCGAAAAAAATGATAAAAACAATAAATTATGAAATGAACAAGGAAACTGATGAAACTGATTCAGGGGTCTAGGTGGATTAGGCGGGTGGCCACTAATATCCACCTAGATCAAAGAGTCAGAAAATCCAGCTGTGAGAATATCAGTTCGAGAAAAAATACAACCAAAAGGGTATAATCCTTCTTCTTTATGTTCAAATTTTGCTTTATCTATTACTGATGATGATCCTAGATCTGTCAAGGAGGCAGTAGATTCAGAGGATGAAAAACTTTGGAAAAAGGCCATGGTTGATGAAATGACATCTTTGGACAAAAATGAGGCTTGGGATATGGTGGAGTTGTTGGCTGGAAGGAAATCCTTTGGAAGAAAATGGGTTTTTAAGAAGAAGATGAATGCAAAAGGCAAGGTGATGAAATACAAAGCTTGATTGGTAATGAAAGGTTATTCCGAAGTGTTGGGAATTGATTTTGGTGAAATTTTTTCTCCTATTGCCAAGGTAGTTCTATTATATTACTTTTATCTGTTGTTGTTGCTCTTGATTTTGAGGTAGAATAGATGGATGTGAAGATACCATTTCTTCATGAGGATATGGAAGAAGAGATCTACATGAAGCAACCTGAAGGCTTTGCAGTGAAGTGTAAGAAAGAACTGGAATGCAGGTTAAAAAAGCCTCTGTATGGGTTAAAACAGTCATTATTACATAGTATTTTGTCACTGACCCTAAATTCCCTGATCTCGGACACTACCGGTCCGTGTTATTGACATCTGCTTTGTGTCATGTTGCAAAATATGTGTCAGTGTCTTCCTTGTCATCTCAGGAAGAATACCTCAGTTCATTACTCCTGGAGTAGACCCTTTTTAACCTTTGTTTTTGGGTCGTTGCGGGTCATCAATTATTCCACCTGCAAATATGGCCAAGATTGAACTAAGCCTAGCGACGTCGTTGCTTTGTCCCTGTGTTTCACTCACGACAAGCTACTTTTGGCAAGTTTGTTTTAACAAATTGTTGATGAGCGGTCCTAGGGTTGGTTGTTGGATCAGATGAGCTCGGCTCCCTCCTTTGGGATGGTTGTTCCACCCTTTGTGAAACCTCCCAAAGGGATAATCTCTTTCTCCCATCTCTTATGGAGGCTCCTCCTCTTATAAATATCTCCTTCATGGATGAGATCTGCTAGTTCAAGTCAGAGGTGGCAGTCCGGTGAAAAGTTGAAGTTAGAGAGCGTTTGGAAGTAGCTTCTAATGTAACTTAGCCTAGGATAGTTTTGTGTGGATTTGGATTGATTGTATGAGTGTTCTAGCATCATAATTTTTCCTTTTGGGTAGGAGAGAGAGTTATTCATCCTCTTGGGAGACAATTCATGAGTGAATGCTTGCGAAGACATGCTGAAAAGACCCTTCAAGGAGACCTAAAATGTCAAGGCATGGTTGTAAGTTTTACTTTAGTTCATATTAATACAAATCAATGATTTATTTCCTATATCTTTTGTCAAATTGCATACTGATAGCTTGAAGTTCCTTGATCCTTTAAGTAGATCATTTTTGTTGTATTCTATTATGTTTGTTGTTGTTCTCTGTATGTTGTTTTAGGAACAAAAGTGATTCATCAAACGAGGATTTGAAGGTAGGCCTTCTTGACATTAACTATCTAAGGGAATTTTCTTTGATATTGTTCTTGCTGTGACTAGACCCATTCTAGGGCTAGATGGGTTGCCTCTGTCTGCAGAGGGAACTTTCCTGCATCACAAGTTTGCGACCATACTACGTAATTGTGTCTTTTGTCTCTTAATTTGATTTTTCTTTTCTTGTTTATTGTCTCCTTTATTTTCTGGGTAGAATTCTCCATATTTTGGGTTGTTTGACTATTCCTGGTAGTCTTCCCTCTACCATAAGTGATAGGTCTGGCCTTTCCTCAACTGAATTTTTAAAATTTTCCTTTGATATGGGGTCATCTCATTTTATTTTATGACAATCGCGATGATGGTTGCGTCTGCTCTATTTAATTAGTTGCGCTTTCTACTATTTGGTGTGATTAAATCGCCTCATAGTCGCGAGGAGCTCTGAGATAGGCTCGATGCTCTTATTTGGTGTACTTCTACGACAATGCCGCAAAGTTGCTAGTTAAGGGGGTGTGACTTTTCATTATCGGTGCAGGTTGTCTGTTTTACGCTTGCGAAGATTCCTGTAGGTTTCAATTTCAAAGTTCTATTTTCTGATTGACTAGTGTGTCCTATCCTTATGAGCTTGTCTTCTGCCTATTTGTTGTGTGCCAAATTGTTGTTTGCTATACTTGACTCTTGGATTCATTCCCTTGAGACTTCTCCTTTTAAACTGCGTGACCTGTTCACCTTAGGGTTTCTTGAAGCATTAGCTTTTTCTTGGGTTACTTGTTTGTTTGGACCTTTGAGCTATGTTTGAAACGATCCCTTGCTTTGTTTGAGGCTTTTCCTTATTGACTGTTCTTTCATCTTCCTGATTGGTATGTGACATTTGGTTATCAAAACTTTCAAGTCTTATTTGTTTGGTTTCCTTCCATCACTTTGGCATAGATCACATTGCTTCCCGGTTAGTTAGAAAGCTTTCAAGTTTTGCAAAAGAAACATATTCTTTGTTTTAAGTCTTTGATTAGTTTCTGAGTGGAATGTTTCTCTTTACTTATTGAATGATTTCATTCGAAAAGGACTTAAAACTAGCATTGTTTTGAGTTTTGCATTCGGTTTCTTGTCATCTATTAAAAAAAACCAAATATCGCATTCATTTTGCATTAGGAAATGAGAAAAATATTTTGCATTAGTAAATTCTTGACATTTAGAAGTTGAAAATCAAAGGATGTATTTTTCATTTTCTTAATTAGATTGCTTGCAAGTTAGTGAAAGATAGAAGCATTTCTCTTTCCTCTTGATTGGTTTGCTTGCAAAATAACGGAAAGTACCATTCTTGCATTTGCTTGCTTTCAAATGAACTTCTCACTTTTCTTTAGTTATTTGTTCATTGAAAAGAAATGGTTTCTTTACTCATTTAGTTGCATTCTAGGAGTTTTTGAAGATACATTCGGTAGGGCCTTGAAACTGAGATCTAATTCAAGATAAATTGCTAAAATTTATTGAACTAACCTAAGGAAGCATTGAAACTTAACTCTCATATATCTAGAGGTCTAGGCTAGAGACGTGTTCCGATGTCTTTAAACCTAGTGGCTGTTGTTTTCACTAAGCTTGGGTGATTCCTCCTTTTGTGATTCGATAAGTGCTAGTATGGAATTGTGCTCCCTGTATCATTGCATATATGATGGGAGACCCCACTAGGTTTCAATCCTATTATCCATAGGAAGCTGAGTCTGCCGCCTTACGAATCGTAACACACCAAAAACAACATTCGGGAATATTAGCTACCATACCGGAAGTCCTTGGTCATTTCTCTTTCATTTTAATACCAAGGTGTATATGCAGTTTTATGATTTGTCTGGTAAACCTTTTGCCTAGAGTTCCAGAGCAATCATTTGATATTTTTGACTCATTAAACTTAAAAGATCATTTGAGCACTTGTCCTTTCGAGCTCGTTTCCAATCGAAAGTGATAGAGTCACCTTTCATCCTTTTCTCGACTCTTAAAACATGAAAAAGCAAAGTTTTGTTTCAGTGTCATAAAATTAACTTCCCACAAAATATTCTTGGTAAAAGTTATCTTCCTTGGTAATTCTTTAGAGTCAATTCCAATGGCAACATTTCCGGAGTCCACCAATCAAGGGTTCCCCTCAGAAGGGAATCCTAGTCCTTTTCCTTCTTTTGGAAACGCTGGTGCTCCTTATATGGCAACGTTGTCCCTCTAGGGGTTAACCATTGGTTTACCTGACTGGTTGTTTTTGACCTCAGTGATCCTAAGTGTCCCAACTCCTGCCCTGCCATCTCCTTCATTCGAACCGCGTCACGATGATTCCAAGGTTGACCCCTCACCTTCTTCCCCTATTTCTTCACCTTCCTCTTTTACTTCGCTTGGTGAAAGTTTCAATTTTAGTAACCAGGAGGCTATGAAGGAGAAGAAGAAGACGAAGAAGAAGAAGTTAGCTAAGAAAGAGGCCAACCATGAAACTGTTACTCCAGATGCACCTCCTCTAGGCAAACCTTCTGCTCCTCCATAGAAGGTCAGATTCCCTTGCAAGATGTGTAAGGGTGACCATCTCCTCTGAGATTGTCCTGACATTACCAAAGTCTTATAGGTATGGTATCAAAATGTGGATCGACCATCCCCATCGACCTCTGGGGATCATGTCGATGCTACACCCTCGGCTAATGATGGTAAGAAGAAAGGAAAGATTAGGTTTCCATATAGGCTATTTGAAGGAGAGAATCTTCTTCACCTTTGTCCTCTTATGGATAAAGCTTCCAAAGTTTTGGAAAACCTTACAGCTCCTCAACCCCAACTCCTTGTTGGTTATCAAAGGTTTTCTTCTAACCCTCTCCCGGTTGGTAAAGAGATTGACTAGTTCCTCCATTGAAAGCCAACAAATTTTGAGTGACAGGCACAAGCTTACCCAGTTGAGTCTTTCCAAGATCTCGAAAGTGAACCTTCATTCTATCCACCTAGTTGATTGAATGAAGCTTGGGGGGCATGTACCTCGATTTGAGTCATTATGTCGGGAGCATGCGAACTTATAGCAAGTATAGTTTTTCGTTTCAAGCTTGTGTAAACATGAAACCAAATCCAAGAAGAGTTCTCCATGGTTCAAGCTTGTGTAAAAATGAACCCATGTCCAATTTACATCTTGTGATTGCCATTTTTATCAGCTGATTTATGCTAGATGAGCCTTGGTTGTTTCAATCCATCGCCACCATCTCTTTGGCTGATCATATGATTTCACTTGGTGTGTAAGCATTTTTTTCTTATTGTGTCTATTTGCTTCTTATGCAGATGTCTGTCGCACCTTATGTCGGTTTCGCTGATGGCGCCTGTCACAATACTTAGAAGCTTTCCTCCACGGCATGGGTTATCTATGATCCTCACGCTGAGTTGGTAGATTTTCAAGGTGTTTGTCTAGGATGTACTACGAGTAATGTCGCTGAATATAGTGCAGTTATTGAGCTATTGATTGAGGCTGTTGCCCTCAATATTCGTGCCTTGATCGTAAATCTAGATTCACAGCTTGTTGTTCTTCAGCTCAATGGGCGTTATTCCATCAGAAACCCTCAGATTTTAAGGTTGTATTTACGTGTTCATTTACTGGAAAGGAATTTTGATTACATTACATATCAACATATTCCTAGAAGACTGAATACATTAACAGACGCATTGGAAAATCATGTGTTAGATAGACATTTGCGAAATTTGTAAAAGTAAACATTGAGACATAATAAGTTGATAAAACAGAACATAGGTATGTATATATATCATGTGTTGCACATCATAGTGCCCAAAAAATATGAGTTTAGTATACATCATGTTATGAAACTAGCTCACAAAAAGATAGAAAAGATAGATGAACGCCTTGCAATTCAGCCTCTTCGAGGGGGCAACCTCCTTTACATTACAAATGAACAATTCTTGGATGATACAAATGACAAAAAATCCTTTCTACATATAGGAGTCTAAGGGGTCACAATATAACCAAGCTGACCTAACAATAATAATATAAAGGCACAAAAATAACAATAGAGGGATTCTATGGGGCACAGTAATAACAACATGGGGACAATAGGGCACAACAATATTAATAAGGGATACAACTACAATAGTAATGGGGTAATCACTAGTATTATAGGGACCTAACATGCCCCTCTCCTTCAAAAAAAGTGTTGTCCTCAATGCTTGAGTAGTTCTAGATGCTTCTGTATAAAATTTTCATCCTCCAATGTGGAATCTTCAGCGGATAAGGTCTTCCACTTGATGAGATACTCTGAAATTGATCGATTTCGTAACTGTCGAGTTCTTTTTTCTGTGACTGCTTCCGGTTCCAATATAATTTTTCCTTCCTCATCAAGTTCTGGCAATATTCTTTGAATTGGGAGCTTTTCGCCTATAACCTTCTTTAAACATGAAACATGGAAAACTGGGTGCACTCGAGAAGCTGTAGGAAGCTCCAATTTGTATGCCATAGTACCAATATTTTGCAACACCTTGTATGGACCATAATACTTTGGTGATAATTTATTATCCTTCTTAGCTTGCTTGAGGGACATTTGTTTATATGGTTGTAGCCGTAGGAATACCCAGTCATGAGGTTATCCTTTAAGAGTTGGAGAACTTGTTGTTGATGCTCGATGTGATGTTCCACTGCTTGAACCTTAGAATTTTCTCTTAAATATGATGTGATGGATGGTGGTTGATATCCATAAAGTGCCATAAATGGTGTCATTTTTGTTGCAGTATGGAAGGAAGTGTTATACCACCATTTAGACAGAGGCAACCATTTGACCCATTGTGTCTTTTTATCAGATACAAAGCAACAAAGGTATCCTTCCAAACATCTGTTTACTATCTCAGTTTGCCCATCAAATTGAGGATGATAAGATGAGCTATGAGCTAACTGAGTACCAAGACAAGAAAATAATTCTGTCCAAAAATTTCTAGTGAAAATGGGATCTCTATCACTTACAATCATCTTTGGGTTTCCATGTAGCTTTTCAATTGTTTCCATAAATGCAGTAGAAACTGTATTGGCTTTAAATGGATGTGGTAATTGACAAAAGTGTGCATAATTGGTAAGACTGTCAACTACCACCATGATGACACTCTTTCCCTCAGAATTGGGTAAACCTGTGATAAAATCCATTGAAACCTCCTCCTAACATTGGCTTGGAATGGATAAAGGTTGTAATAGACCTCGAGTCTTAATTGTTTCAACTTTATTTTGTTGGAAAACCAAACATTCCGCCACAAACTTTTGAATATCCGATTTAAGGCCATCCCAAAAGAATTCCTTCATAACCTTGTGGTAAGTTTTTAAAAATCCTGAGTGCCCTCCTAAGGGAGAAGTGTGCAATTCCATAAGAATCTTTTGTTTGAGTTGGGAATTCTTACAGAGGTATAAGCGATCTTTGTACCATAACGAATCATTTTTCTAGCTAAATGTATTAGATGTATTGGAATCTTGTTGTAACTTTTGAATAAGTGTCCACACTTCTTCATCATTCTTCCATTCCTCCCTTGCTTCGTTTATCCAATCTGGTTGGATAATAGAAATGGCACACAACAATGCTTCCACATCCTCATCCTTTCTTGAAAGTGCTTCTGCCATAACATTTTTCTTCCCTATTTTGTAGATGATTTCAAAGTCATAACCCAACATCTTTGTGACCCATTTTTGTTGCTCTTCAGAGGATAATCTTTGTTCTAAAAAGTATTTAAGGCTATCATGATCCGTTTTTACCTTGAAGTGTCTTCCCATTAGGTAGGGTCGCCGTTTCTTAAGTGCATGTAGTATTGCCAACATTTCCTTCTCATAAATAGCTTTGTGTAAAAACTTTCCCTTGATTGGATGACTTTCGAAAGTAATGGGTTTTTCATCTTGCATTAAAACAACACCAATTCCATTTCCTGAAGCATCACATTCCACAATAAAGGTTTTTGTGAAGTCCAATGTAGCTAAGACCGGTGCTTGGATCATTGCCTCTTTAAGATGTTCGAAGGCCTTTGTTGCTTCTGGAGACCATGAAAATGTATCTTTCTTCAATAATGTTGTTAGAGGTGTTGCTATTCTCCCATATTTCTTAACAAACTTGTGATAATACCCTGTCAACCCGAGAAATCCTCACAGATGCTTTATGGATGTGGGGATTTTCCATTCCTTAATGGCTTTAATTTTGCTAGGGTCTACCTTAACTCCTTCATGAGATACAATATGACCCAGATATTCCACTTCTTGTACTCCAAAGAAACATTTGGATCTTTTTGCATATAATTGTTTCTCCTCCAATAGTTGTAGAACCCCGTCAACATGTTCAACATGATCCTTCCAAGACTTGTTGTAGATTAGTATATCATCAAAAAATATTAACACAAATTTTATAAGGGTTTGAAAATGGAATTCATCAAACCTTGAAATGTAGAAGGTGCATTGGTAAGGCCAAAAGGCATGACCAAAAATTCATAATGACCCTCATGAGTTCTAAATGCTGTTTTCGGAATGTCTTCAGTCTTCATTATGATTTGATGATATCCTGAACGAAGATCCAACTTGGTGAAATAAATTGATCCATGCAATTCATCCAATAATTCATCAATGACAGGAATGGGAAACTTATCTTTAATAGTGAGCTTGTTGAGATCCCTATAATCTGGACACATGCGCCATGATCCATCCTTCTTGTGCACCAATACTACTAGAGCAGAGAAAGAACTTTGAATAGGTTTAATTATGCCAGCCTCTAGCATTTCTGCAACCATACGTTCAATTTCACTCTTTTGGGCATAGGGATATCTGTACGGTCTGATGTTTGGAGGAACACTTCCTGGAATCAAATGAATGGCATGATCATGATCAAAAATAGGTGGGAGACCTTTGGGAGTCTCAAATACCTTGGAATGATTGTCCAAGACCTTTTGGAGATCTGGAGAAATAGATGATTTCAATGTGGAAACATCTAGCGAACATAATTGTGCAATTACACCTCATTGTTCCTTTTTTAGAAGCTTTGTCATACCGTTAGAGCTGATTATCTTTCTCGGTTTCCCTGCAATACCCCTTAATTCAACTTCCTTTCCTTCCGCAGAAAATTTCATGAAAAGTTCTTGAAAATTAAAAGCTATTGTACCCAAGGATTGTAGCCATTGGACTCCTAGTACAACATCAACACCTCCCATTGGAATGGAAAGCATTGGGCTATTCAATACATATTCTCCAATGGATAAATTTATATTATGGCACTTTCCAGAGAAATTTATGGTTCCTCCACTTGCAACCATCACTTGACACTCTGGTGCTGGATATAGGAAGCAATTCAATTCTTTTGCTATCTTACAATGAATAAAATTGTGGGTACTTCCTGAATCAATCAACACTATTACCTTTTTCTTCTTGATATGTCCTTCTATCTTGATAGTTTGAGGAGTGGTAATTCCAGCCAATGCATTACAAGATATGGTCGGATTCATTACTTCTTTATCTAGGGTTTATTCCTGGAGTATATCCCCTTCTTTTGAAATTGCTTGTTCCTTTTCTTCCTCCTCTTCACAATCTATATAGAATAATTTCTTCTCAGCACACTTATGACCTTTAGTGTATTTGCTATCACAACTGTAACAAATCCCTTTTGCTCTTTTTTCTTCCAATTGTTGTGGTGTCAACCTTATGGGTTGTGAAAGGCTAGGGGCAACAACACTTCCATCTTTATAGTTATGGGTGGTAGACTTCCCGGTTGCCATAATTTTGCTTTCCATTTTTCTTGCTAACCTGAATGCCTTCTCCAATGAATCAGGTTCCCAAAGGCGAACCTCATGTTGGATATTATCCTTTAAAGTCCCTATGAACACATCAATCCTATGCTCCTATGGAATAGCTTTTACCCTTATCTTCAGTTTTTGGAAGTCCTCAATATGATCCATCATTGAAACCTTTTGTTTGAGACTTATCAATTGGCTAGAAAAAGTGTTGCTTTTTGCATCCTCATAATGTGCTATCATTTCTTCCGTAAAAATTGTCCAAGTGACAATTTTTTTACGAGAGCAAAGCCATTTGTTAAAGAGGCAAATCCCCTCTACGGATAGAGGCGATCCCTACTAGCCCAGAATGGGACTAGCAACAATCAATCAATGCTACTGTGCAAGTTCCTAATTGCAATTAAACAAGAGGCAAAGAACACCTACTTGGATTCCAACGCTATTGTTCGATGAAGAGATGCCGCTCTCGCTCCTTCGCTCCAGCCGGTCACGATCTACCACGATCTCCGTGAATAGATACCTGCACACACGAAGAGACAGACAAACACAAGCGTGAAATCTAATAAAAGCAACCATACATCAGTCAGAAAGGAGGTAATTCACATTTAACCATTGCATAGACAAATGAGAATAGAACAATAATAGTAGTCATCTATTATTAATCAATAATCAGAGAAAGATACAACCATTGTTCTGACGCTGAGTCCTTCTCAAGAGGGTCCAGCGAGCAAATCTCATAAGCATTCACCCAAGAGGTAGATCTCCCAAGTCAAGCAACTCTCTCTCACACAAAACTCTAAGACTTCACAACCTTTCTCTAGCTCTCTAGCAATCCACACTTTATCACACCAACTACCTACTAGCAGCAGCACACAAAAACACTATGAATTCCTTGATGTCAAAAACTATTCCCAAAAACTAGCTGCTCATGGGAATGGTAGAGGTTTATATAAGAGAAGGAGTCTCCATGAAGGGTGGAAGGATAAGCTTATCCCCAAGAAAGGTGGCCCATATGACGAACAGACATGCCATAGAAGGGAGGGCGATACTCACAAGGCCAACAACCAGGTCTGGAGTCATCTGGAAGGTTGGCTGTTAGAACAAATTTGCCCAAACAGGATCAGCGCGGATTATAACAGGACTGGCGCGCTGACGTCGCACCTCAATAACTGAGAAGGCCATGTCAGCGCGACTCAATACAAAGGCAAGACGTGTTGGCTCATGAAATTCGATCAGCGCGGAAAACAGGTGTACTTCCGCACTGGCAGCGCATTTTGGTCTGTTATGGAGCGCCCATCAGCGCGGTTATTTGGACAAAAGTCGCGCTGATAGCAAAAACTTTGGCAAAGTGGGTTATTTGGCCAGTTTAGAGAGCATGAGCATGATGAATTTGATTTCATGACACAGTAGGGATACTGACAGGATGACAGTGACAAATTGCTGTGTAACAGATGCCCCCTAAAGCATGAAGCCCGAGAGAGTGGGAGGGGTGAAATGCTTTACAAAACTGCCGAACTGGAACACCACCAGGAAGGACCTGCACGTATGTACAACTGATAGCTTGATTACATGTAGTCTAGGCATGGGCGCAGCCATCCAAAATACATATGAAGAAAGGTCTGTGGTATGGACGTAGCCACCCAGCTAAAGAGACCATGATGATAACAAGGTATGGTCGCAGCCATCCTAAAGGACTCAGGTATGGTCGCAGCCATCCATCAATGAGTCATGTAATATCAATCCACAAAAATCGCAGCCTGGCTCACAACAGACTAGAACCAGGGTCTTGCGCTCCATCCCAATCCGAACAAAGTACAAGTTCAAGCACGTGAATACATGAGTTGAAGTCGAACATGCATGAACATCATCTGATTACCAGTCAATGATGAAAACTATTAACAGACGTGAGAGGGGCCACCAATAATGACAATGGTCCTAAAGGTACTATAGGTACAATCCACGGCATGCGAATCAATGAGCTGGCGTCGAACACCCGCGTAATTATTCGATCGGAGGCCAATGATGAAAACCTCGCGTCGAACACGAAGAACCTGCCATTGAGGCATGCAAGCTCTAAGGCACCTGGAAGGGGTCTCTAAGTCACCGTCCTGGATAATGAGCTGAAGTCGACAGGAGGTAACCTTGATCGAAGGTGGGCCATAATGTTTCCCACATCATCGACACGAGACAAAGGAAGATTAGTGTGATGAATCAGAAGTATGTGAGGCGTCAAGGGTAGGTTGTAACTCTGCAGAGGTCAACTTCTCTTGAACATATCCGCGGCACGATAGCGGACTTGGCAGTATTTGACATCAAATGAGCAGGGGTCATGGTGACAAGGCAATGAGCAGATGAGAGGTCAAATAGGATAACCCAAACCCACGGAGGCCAGTGAAAAACAAGATGAGATGGTCCCACCCAGACACGAAGCAGAGGAGTGCCATGTTCAAGAGCGACATACTGCCGACACAACTATGATTACAGTTCCATTTTCCCCACCATTTCTGGCAGGTACCCTGATTATTTCTGGATGACAAGCTTGACGGGGGTAGCATATGCTTGAAAAAGTGTCATTTCGACGATACCCGATGTCATTTAAGTTTTAATGAGTCAGACAAAGGAAGAACTCGGCGTCTTTTCCTGTTTAGAGAGTCTGAAAAGACAGCAGAAAAGAAAACTCCTGGGGGGTCCTTTTTCGTAAAGTTGTGTCTCTCGAGCCCGAAAAAGTATAAAACAATACTTGAAAGAACTGCCCGACCAAAATGATCGAGGAGTACTTTTCGTAAATAGTGACTTCGACCCGAAAAAGTAAAAAAGCGGTCAGAAGCACGTCGTTTTGGAGCCAATAACGAGTTTGAAACGACAAAAACCCGTTAATCTTTTTAGTTTAAATGGTCGAAAAAAGAGCTTTAAAAGCGACCGCCTCTCATTCCTTTTAACGAGTCAAGGGGAAACTCGGCAATCTTTTCATCTTTAAACGGTCGGAAAAGAGCTGAAAGCAGACCTCCATTTTTATTCTCTTTAACGAGTCAAAAAGGGAAAAATACTCGGCAATCTTTTCACATTTTACGAGTCAGAAAAGAGCTTAAAGGTGACTCGTCCTAGAGGAACGAGTGGTATAAAAGGTAGCAACTGGTTCCGGAAATGGTGGAACTGCTCAAAACATGTAATGGTCAAGAGGCTGGCTAATAAAACCACTCATCGCTGCGGTTCCTAGGAAAGGAAAAACAACCAAGTGAGAGCATATGATCAGCCAAAGAGATGGTAGCAATGGAATGAAACAACCAAGGCTCATCGAACAGAATTCAGCAGATAAAAATGGCAATCACGAGATGTAATTCGGGTATGGGTTCATTTTTACACAAGCTTGAACCATGGAGAACTCTGCTTGGATTTGGTTTCATGTTTACACAAGCTTGAAACGAGAAACTATGCTTGTTATAAGTTCGCATGCCCCTAGCAGAATAACGCAAATCGAGGTACATACCCCCCAAGCTTCATTGCATTCAACAAAGTGGATGGAATGAAGGTTCACTCTCGAGATCTAGGAAAGACTCGACTTGTATCTTACGAGATCTTAATCAAAAGACTCGATTTGGAAAGGGGGTTGTTTCATTTTTTAATGAGGTTGACACAGTAAAAGAACTATCCTCATAACCCTTGTTTCATTTTATAATGAGCTTGACACAAGATCAGGAACTATGCTCGACTCCTTGTTTCGTTTTTTAACGAGGTCGACACAAGATCAGAACTATCCTCAGGACTGATCCAGTTTCATTTTTTAAGGAGCTTGATATAGGAAAGTGAACTATGCTCCACGAGACCTGGTTTCATTTTTTAAGGAGCTTGACACCGGAAAAGAACTATGCTCCAACTAGACCTAATTTCATTTTTTAGGGAGCTTGACATAGGAAAGTGAACTATGCTCCACCCAAACTTCATCATAATGAACAGGAAGTCGGGGCTTCCAAGAGTGGCCCTCCCGGTGGGAGGTCAATATCTCGGAAGTCAAGACCCAATGCCCCCAGGACACTATGCACGACGGCGACATTGCTGGATATAGGCAGGGGGGAGGTGGCCACGTAGTTGATCTGGGGTGAGACAGATGCAACAGGTGGATGAAAACCAGGAGGGAAGGACAATTGTGCCGGAGGGGCTTGTGGATGAACGAACGATAATTGATCGATCGTCACTATTCTTCCATCGTGTGGAAAGCAAACCACACGGAAAAGTGAAGAAACAAGGGCTCCCATGGCATACACATAGTCACGACCAAGGAGAAGACTGAAGTCTAAAGAACCTTGGGTAACCGAGACGTCTATATAAACGGTCTTGCCTCCCAAAGTAATAGGAAACTGTGGAAGGATCCCTAATGGTTGACTCGTTCCTCCGTCAAAGGCGGTGAGATTCGGTGCGACAGGTACAAGCGATGGGGAACCCAAAGCCTGCCAAGTAGTAACGGGCATAAGACTAACCGATGCGCCTTCATCCAACACAGTGCCAGGCAGCGCCATTGGGAGGCATAGGCGGTGACCCAGAAAGGCACATGGGATGGAAGGGGAGGGGTAGTCAAACAACTCCAATCAAAGGAAATGACCGAACTACTTGGTGGGGGAACCATATGGGTGCCCCCCTGCTCGGAAGGAACCGAATCGGGATTCTCCGGAGAGGTTGGGACGGGCAAACCATTATCAAGCTCAGGAGAATTCGATGAGACGAGAAGAACATGGGAATTTTGATCTTCCGAAACAGGGTGGTCGACAGGAGGTGGACTCCAGTCAACACTCTTTCTGACCAATGGTTGGTCTGGAACAGGCTGGACACAGCCAGGTTCGGGAAGAGGGGCCTGGACAAGAGAAAAATGTGAACCAATCTCATTGTCGGGAGGCGAATGATCTGCAGCTGCAGAAAGACGTTGATATCCAACGGGGAGTTGGGGTGAAGGAGCTGGGAGACTTTCCAAAACAGTGGAGGCTTTATCCATGAGTGGACAAAGGTGAAGGGGATGATTGCCTTCACAAAGTCTACAGGGAATTCGAATCTTCCCTTTTCCCTTGCCATTCCCAACTGATGAGGTAGCGTCGCCGTGAGACTCAGTGGACGATGAGGGGTGGGCCGGATCACGAGACCATACTTCTAAGATCCTGGGAATTCCAAGACAATCACGAAGAAGATGGTCCTCCTTGCATAATCGACAAGGAAACTTAACCTTCCGCGGAGGAGTGAAAGGGGGCCCGACTTCAGGTGTACTCGAGGGAGTAACAGTCGTACTTGCAGCCTCTCCCTTAGGGGACTTCTTCTTCTTGGTCTTCTTCTTCTTCTTCTTAGCCACCTGGTTACTCGAAACGAGGTCTTCACCAGGCGAAGTAGAAGATGAGGACGTAGAAGTAGGCGTCGAAGGGGAGAGGTCCACCTTAGGATCAACATGATGTTGTTCAGGTGGAGGGACTGATGGACTAACAGCCGACACGGCAGGGACCAAAGAGGTCGAAAACAACCAGACAGGCAACCCAACAGTTAACCCTGGTAGGGACAACGTTGCCATATACGGAGCACCAACATTCCCAAGAGGAGGGAAATGCCCAAGATTCCCGTCAGGAGGGGAGCTTGGGTTGGTGAACCCTGGAAAAGTTGCCATTGAGAAATAAAACGAAACCTACTCAAGCTAACGCACACAAAATCTAACCAGGTAATGTTATCGTGGCCGAATAAATTTTTAAGACACTGGAACTAAACTTGACCTTTTCATGTTTCAAGAGTCGAGAAAAGGACGAAAAGATGACTCCAGTCTCCTTCGAATGTTTAATGAGCACGAAGTGACAAGACGCTCACAGGCACCTTTTCTTTTAAGGAGTCCGAAAAGGATCAAAAGTGACTTCTCTGGAGATTCTAGGCAAAAGGGTTTACCAGGCAATCCGTAAAACTGCTTATACACCTTAGCAATCGTATGAGAGCCAAGGACTTTCCGTACTGCAGTCAATCTTCCCGAATGCTGTGTTCGGTGCGTTACGGCTCACAAGGCGGCAGACTCGGCTTCCTATGGATCAAGGATGATAACCTAGTGGAGTCTCCCCTATATACGCGACGGTACGTGGGAGCACAAGTCCGTGCTAGGCCACTATCGAGTCACAAAAGGAGGAATCACCCAACCATAGTGTGAAACAACAGTGACTAGGTTTAACGACGCCGGAACACGTCTCTAGCCTAGACCTCTAGATATTTGCGTTAAGTTCCAATGCGTTTTTAGATTTATTCAGTTTATTTTATGGTTGATCTTGAATTAAGTTTCGATTTCAGGTCCTACCGTGTGTTCTCTCACAATTACTTAGATGCAAACTACATGCCAAAGAATACCATTTCGTTCGATGAATTCTAGCTATGAGAAGGTTAAGAGTTTTCGATCAAACAAAATGAACGCAAGCAATCAAACAATCTAATGCAGCTAAAGGCAAGGAAACGAAACTTTTCTTTTGAGAATGCAAATCAACGAAATGTTCTTTTCCTTTTCAATTATTGAATACAAAGATACTAGTTTGATTTTTTTTTCAATGGCACAAAGCACCTAAATGAATTTTGAGGAACAGGAACACCAAGCAAAAAAGGATAAAATCACTTAATGAAAGCACACAAAGTTCCCAAGACACCAAAACAGTTTCTCCAAATCAAAGGAAAAACAAAGGCTTGTACGAGCTATGTGATCTAAGCCCAACAAGGCAAAAAGGAATTCAAGCAAGAAGGAAGCAAGTGTGAACTGATCGATCCAAACAATCGTAATCTATGCTTGGTAGTGAAGAAATCGAATCAACATAAAAAAGTGGTTCAATAATCGACACTAAAAATCAACCAGCAACAAGTAGTGAAAAATCCTCAAGCAAATCAATAAGAGGGTTGTGGATGAACCTTGAATAGACAAGTAACCCAAGCAAATGGTTTCTCGATGAAACTTCTAAAGGGCTAGGTCACATGGTCAAAAAACACAAGACTCACTCGAATGAAATCAAAGAGAGAGTGCCCCTAACCAAAAGTAATCAAAACAAGCTAATGAGGGACAAGAAACAACAGGGGATAAGAAAGATTGGTGAATTCAGGAGATAAAGTTAAAAAAACAACTTTTCAGGAGTCATCGCAAGTTTTACACTGAGAACCCGAGATGATCAAGGGTCAGCGCAACTTTTACACAGACCACCTGCGCTGTCAGCGCGACTTTTGTCCAAAAAACCGAGTTGATCTCAGAAAAACACAGTCGTCGCGGGAATTAAGCTAGAAACCCAAGGTCAGCGCGGGTAGAAAGCTAGCAAGTCGTGCTGACATCGCGACTATACACGTCTTTTCCGCGTTGATCCGATTTTCCAGGATCGTCACGACTGTTAGGCGTATTTACGCGATGAACAGGATGTTGCAAAAGGGTGAGCGCGATGTCAACGCGACTGTTAAAATTAAATCCGCGATGGAGCACAAAAGTAGTGACAGGCAAATCAAAACTCCCAAATCAAAACAGCCAATCTTTCAATCAAACAGGGGCATTTCCTAGATCAACCCAGGAAACGCAAAAGACTGATAATTAATCCCCAAAATTTCAAAAGAGACCAACAATAAAACTCAAGACAAAGATGAACAAAAAGGACAAGGGCTGGCTCCCCAGCGGAGTCGCCAAATTGTTGGAGAGGCAAATCCCCTCTACGGATAGAGGCGATCCCTACTAGCCCAGAATGGGACTAGCAACAATCAATCAATGCTACTGTGCAAGTTCCTAATTGCAATTAAACAAGAGGCAAAGAACACCTACTTGGATTCCAACGCTATTGTTTGATGAAGAGATGTCGCTCTCGCTCCTTCGCTCCAGCCGGTCACGATCTACCACGATCTCCGTGAATAGATACCTGCACACACGAAGAGACAGACAAACACAAGCGTGAAATCTAATAAAAGCAACCATACATCAGTCAGAAAGGAGGTAATTCACATTTAACCATTGCATAGACAAATGAGAATAGAACAATAATAGTAGTCATCTATTATTAATCAATAATCAGAGAAAGATACAACCATTGTTCTGACGCTGAGTCCTTCTCAAGAGGGTCCAGCCAGCAAATCTCATAAGCATTCACCCAAGAGGTAGATCTCCCAAGTCAAGCAACTCTCTCTCACACAAAACTCTAAGACTTCACAACCTTTCTCTAGCTCTCTAGCAATCCACACTTTATCACACCAACTACCTACTAGCAGCAGCACACAAAAACACTATGAATTCCTTGATGTCAAAAACTATTCCCAAAAACTAGCTGCTCATGGCAATGGTAGAGGTTTATATAAGCGAAGGAGTCTCCATGAAGGGTGGAAGGATAAGCTTATCCCCAAGAAAGGTGGCCCATATGACAAACAGACATGCCATAGAAGGGAGGGCGATACTCACAAGGCCAACAACCAGGTCTGGAGTCATCTAGAAGGTTGGCTGTTAGAACAAATTCGCCCAAACAGGATCAGCGCGGATTATAACAGGACTGGCGCGCTGACGTCGCACCTCAATAACTGAGAAGGCCATGTCAGCGCGACTCAATACAAAGGCAAGACGTGCTGGCTCATGAAATTCGATCAGCGCGGAAAACAGGTGTACTTCCGCGCTGGCAGCGCATTTGGTCTGTTATGGAGCGCCCATCAGCGCGGTTATTTGGACAAAAGTCGCGCTGATAGCAAAAACTTTGGCAAAGTGGGTTATTTGGCCAGTTTAGAGAGCATGAGCATGATGAATTTGATTTCATGACACAGTAGGGATACTGACAGGATGACAGTGACAAATTGCTGTGTAACACCATCGATACCATACAAATTGATTTGGTTCCAATTATAAAGTTGCAATACGTACCTTTTGTGTGTTTTGCACATTATGGAGATCGAAAAATTGCTCCATCTGTAGTATCCATGTTGTGGGATTCTTGCTATCAAACTTCCTGATATTGATTTTTGGAATATGGTGGTTCTTCGATCCAACATTAGAGTCTATGAAACCATGATTAACATTTATTTTGTTCTCATCATGAGTTTTCTTTACTGCCCTTTCACCATTAGTAAGAATTTCTTGTAGAAACTTTGTCAAATCTGTCTTCAAATCTTCCATGCCTGTCTTCAAATCTATCTTCAAATCATCCATCTTAGCTTCCACGTCATTCATCTTAGCTTCCATGCCATACATCTTAGCTTTTACATCTTTATTTAAACCATCCATCTTAGAATCTGTTACTTTTTGTGTGAGTGACATTTGTAGCACTTGGTCTTGTAATTTTGATCTATCATGTTGCATTTCTTCCTCTTCTTCATGAGTCATGATAGAGCTTTCAGGTTGCTTACTAAGTGTTTGCATTTTCTTTCCTTATGGCATCAGTTACTAATAATATTTCTTTACTATGCCCTTTGAATTCCTTCAAACTAATTTTTCAAACCAAGCTTATGCAAAACTTAAAAAAAAAACTACACACTTTTTTTCACTTTGTAGGAGCTCGATATTGAATCTGATGTATCTCTGTAATTTTGGATCATCCAGTTCTAAAATTGTGACCTGCAGTATCCCTCTGTGTCCTCTTTCCAATTCCACTAGTCTGATCAAATTTAGATTCTCCAAGAAAGAGTTATGCACAATCTCCCAAGATGACCTGATTATATACATTTTCAGAAGAGCGAACTTGTATGAAGTACCACGTGTCACTTTTTTGACCTTAGGATCTAAAAAATATACACAGGAAACTAAAGTTCGTCCTCTTTCTGTAACTTCTTATGAAATTTCAATTTGATGCTCAAAACAAAAGTTATGACTATTTTCTTGAGGTCACCTATTTGGAATGTACTTCGGGAGTTTGCAAAAAGGCCAACTTCCTCAGATCATATCTCTGCAAATATAACACGAAAAGCTCTAAATTTCAGACCTGAGGTTAAGAACGATTTCAAATCAAATGGGAATTTTTTTAGAATCTAAAACGTCGTAGAAAAAAAGTTATAGTGCAAATGCCACGATGACCTATTTGGAGCAGTGAAACCCTAGAATCCAAAGCTCTGATACCAAATGTTATGAAACCAGCGCACAAAAAGATAGAAAAGATAGATGAACGCCTTACAATTCAACCTCTTCTAGGGGGAAACCTCCTTTACATTAAAAATGAACAATTCTTGGATGATACAAATAACAAAACCTTCTTTCTATATATAGGAGTTTAAGGGGTCACAACATAACCAAGTTGACCTAACAATAATAATATAAAGGCACAAAAATAACAATAGAGGGATTCTATGGGGCACAGTAATGGGGAAAATAAGGGCACAACAATATTAATAAGGGATACATCTACAATAGTAATAGGGTAATCACTAGTATTATAGAGACCTAACACATCATGAGACAACATGTCTCTCAAAATTGCAGAAAATAAACCTAGTGGTCTAATCTCCGTGATGCTCTCTGTAGCACACCACTGTTCGAACAACACGTATCAGTAGTTGGTGGATCCTGTTTGACACCCTGTTGTGTGTCGCTGGTACTGCCGAGGGACATCCTCGAATCCAGCATAATCCGGAATCCCCTTTGTCAAGCCCTCTAGGTCATGGGTGATCTCATCCTCCGCGTCTCCACCAGGATGGGGCATCTCGAACTCCCTCTCGACTCTCCGAGCAATGGGAGACAAGCCTGCAGGTCTTTCAGGTCCAACATCTGCAAGATTGAAAAGTAATGATTAGGACATATATAAAAAACAAAAAATTTACAAAAACTCTTTAAAAGTCACAAATGAGTTTGTTACCTCTCTCATCCCAGTGTTCCCCAGGAGGGAGTAATAGGTCTGGATCACCTCTGAAATTGTTCCCAAGATATGGCCAATCCTCCACCACAATGAATTGGTGATCTAACCACTCGAAGAACTCTGGTCTCCATGACATGTGTTGACTGCCGCCTCCTCGAGGCATCAGCATAGCCTAGTGGGTAATCCATGGCTCCCGTGGTGGTGGCCTAGCCATGACCACTTCCTATCTCTGAAAAATAGGGAGCCGTTCTAGGATGAACAGTATGAGGATTGAACCATATCCAAATTGTTTGGTATCACCTTGTCTGCATTTTTTCAGTTGCCTTTTGAGGTTGTCCGATACCGCCTCTGCCCAGTTGAATATGGTGGGGTTTAAGCAATCTGCTGCTAGCCGAAGTTGCATCTTGGTGGCCTCATGCGGCGCCTGAGAACCCACCGCCATAGTAATGGTGGATAGGAGGACTCGTAATGACAGGTCAGCTACTGTTGCAATCTTTAGCTTGCCTCCTTTGTCTGATTTTTGAGCCTCATGACACATTCTTCCAATGAGCATGTCCATGGTCTCTCCTGTGATGTGAGTCCCTGTCATTCGGGGTCTTTCTCCTCTCTGTGATAGTCCTGTCAGAAAGTAGATATCGGTGGCATCGATCTCTAGTTCCTGTCCACAGATGTTGAATCTCCCTTCATTTGGATCCCACGCTCCAATGAGGTATTGGAGTAGATCAGGCTGTGCTCTTAGGCATGACACCATAAAGAACTTTAGGAGCTCGCAATTCCTTAGCACATCTAGGTAATTTGGATCTCCCAAGGATAAATCATCGTCATTGATGTGTTCTCGCTCTTTCCATTCAATTACCATGATTTCTCCTTGCAAAAAAACAAACAGTTAATTGTAAATGCCATGATTGTGTTTAAAACCCCTTGAATATGCTTAAACTTTGAAGAATTTTTGTTCTTGGCGCTCGTCGTGCCTGTTTCTAAAACAGGTGCGACGAACTAGAGTTCGTGGTTCGAAACATTTGAGCTCTTCGCGACTAGGGAAAATTTTAGGGGCTAATATTCGTAGATGGGATAATTTTCCATGATTTTTCCAAAAAAAATATTTGCCAAATCCCATTTTTTCCTAAAAATGATTTGCCCAAATTTTATAAGAAAAAAATATTTTATCTTAAAAATCCCCAAAATTTTATAGAGACAATATAAAATCACTAGAAGTTTGAATATTTTACTAAAATATCACCAAGCATGTTATAGTTTGCATATTATGGATTAGTAGTATTCACTGAGATTTCTAATCTTGAAGATAAATATCCATCCTTAAAATTTTCCCTGTTCATGACCATTTGGTGTACAGTCGCGACGAGCTTATTTTCCACTGTTGGAAATTCCGGCTCTTCACAGTCCGGATTTGGGAAACCGCGACGACCGCCGTAGACATTTCCATCCAAAAATTTCCTCTAAATCACGACTAAAATCATAAAAAACAAGATACATTTTATCTAAAAATGCAGGACAAAGATGTGCTACCTAGCTGAAATAGACGGATTTGCAAATGAGCTCCTGGATCTCCTCCAATCGATCTCCAAAAATTGCAAGTGTACAAGGGTAAAATTTCTTCACTCCAAGGTAAAAGTGAAAAGTAAATTGTTTTTTACTAATTGGCCCTTTTATAGACCTTTTTGGGAAAATTAGGGTTTTAGGTCTATTTTTGAATATTTTCAACATATTTATGCCAAAACAGATCTTACTCTTGCTTTTTGTGTGGCGACAGGTTCCAAACACTCTGGTGATGATGATTTACGAGTTCTATTTTATAATTTTTTGGACTCGGTAAAAACACTAAAAAGTCACTGTTGGAGTCATCTTTAAGCTCTTTTATGACCCTTGAAACATGAAAAGATTGTCGAGCTCTTGTCACTTTGAACCCGTTAAAGCCTTCGAAGCGTCACGTACCCAATATAAGTTTACCCCTTTTACAGACTGGGATAGATTAACGAAAAAGGTATATGTTGATCTATCATGGTTAATAGGTTCGCTTGGGAATTGTTTTCTACCTTTTCGGATTCAAGGGACAAATTTACAAAAAGGGACCTTTGGAGTTTTCTTTTATGTGTCTTTTTCAAACTCTTTAAATATGAAAAATACTCTGAGTTTTACCTATGTCAGACTCATTAAACCCTGATGACATTGGACTTGTCATCATGACGAGACCAAGCTTCTCCTTCCTAGGGCTTGTTAAAATTTACTAGGTTGGATTTGTCCGAAGGACAAACTTATATTACAAGCATATGCTATCCCCTTCAAGCTTGTGTTTCAAAAATAATTGGGGTACTCGCCAGAAATGGTGGGGGAAAAGTTGGAAGTATTCTGTTGGTTGTATTAATTATTACAACAGCTTGTCGCTCTTGAACATTGACACTCTTTCTGCTTCGTGTCAGGTTGGGATATCCTCACTCTATCGTTGGCCTTCAGGGTTTTGGGTTATCCATTTTGCCTCATTCCATCTAATCCTTGCTGCATCATCATGACCTTTGATCCCTTGGTACCAAAATGCTGCCAAACTCCAGAGTCGTGTCACCGATATGTTCAAGAGCTTAATCCTTCTGCAGTTTGTATCCTTACACACCTTCCTCAGATTCTCTGTCTCATCCACATTCATCTTGTTCCTTTGTCTCGCGTCAATGATGTGGGAAACATTATGGCCCTCCTTTGACTGATTGCTTCCTGTCGACTTCAGCTCATTATCCAGGAAGTTGATCTAGAGACTCCTTTCTGGTACCTTGGAGCTTGCATGCCTTAATGGAAAGTTCTTCGCATTTGACGACAGGCTTTCATTATTGGCCTTTGATCGAGTGATTTCATGGGTGTTCGACTTCAGATCATTCTTCACACTTCGTGGATTGTACTAGCAGTACCTTGAGAACCAGTGACATTATTGGTGGTCTCTCTCGCGCTTGTTAATGGTTTACATCATTGACTGGTAATCAAGCGATTTTCTAGTATGCTCGACTTTAGCACATCTATTCGCATATTAGAATTTGTACCTTGATCGAGTTGGGATTCAAGACCCTGGGCTCAGATTACAGAAGTCTAGGTTGCATGGATTGGTTCATGATTGTATACATGACTCTTTTGATTGGATGGCTGCGACCGTACCTGAGTCTTTTATCTAGTCCTTCTAATTGGATGGCTACGTCCATACCGCAAATCGTTTATGTTTATCTTCTGGATGGCTGCGCCCATGCCTTATGCACATGTATTTCCTTTCACTATGTACTTATGTATCAAAGATATCAATTGTACTTGCATTTGCAGGTTCTCCGCGATGGTGTTTTGTTTCAGTTATGGATTCGTAAAGCATTTCACCCCTCCCACTCTCTCGGCCTTCATGCTTTAGGGGGCATCTATTACACAGTATTTTGTCACCGACCCCACATTCCCTGATCCCAGACACTGTCGGTCCGTGTTATTGACATCTTTTTTGTGTCATGTTGCAAAATATGTGTCAGTGTCTTCCTTATCATCTTAGGAAGAATACCTCAACTCATTACTCCTGGAGAGGACCCTTTTTAACCTTTGTTTTTGGGTCGTCATGGGTCATCAGTTATTCCACTCGTGAAGATGGCCAAGATTGAACTAAGCCTAGCGACATCGTCACTCTGTCCCTGTGTTTCACTCATGATGAGCTACTTTTGGTGAGTTTGTTTTAACAAATTGTTGATGAGCGGTCCTAGGGTTGGTTTTTGGATCAGATGAGCTCAGCTCCATCCTTTAGGATAGTTGTTCCGCCCTTTGTGCAACCTCCCAAAGGGATAAGCTCTTTCTCCCATCTCTTATGGAGGATCCTCCTCTTATAAATATCTCCTTCATGGCTGAGATCTGCTAGTTCAAGTCAGAGGTGGCAGTTCGGTGAAAAGTTGAAGTTAGAGAGAGTTTGGAAGTAGCTTCTAATGTAACTTAGTCTGGGATAGTTTTGTGTGGATTTGGCTTGATTGTATGAGTGTTCTAGCATCATAATTTTGCCTTTTGGGTAGGAGAGGGAGTTATTCATCCTCTTGGGAGATAATTCATGAGTGAATTCTTGCAGAGACATGCTGACATGACCCTTCAAGGAGACCTACAACATCAAGGCATGGTTGTAAGTTTTACTTCAGTTCATATTAATACAAATCAATGGTTTATTTCCTATATCTTATGTCAAATTGCATATTGATAGCTTGAAGTTCCTTGACCCTTTAAGTAGATCGTTTTTGTTGTATTCTATTATGTTTGTTTTTGTTCTCTGTATGTTGTTTTAGGTACAAAAGTGATTAGAACGAGAGCTAGAGCAACACAACGAGAAATTCATCAAACGAGGATTTGAAGGTAGGCCTTCATGACATTAACTATCTAAGGGAATTTGCTTTGATATTGTTCTTACTGTGACTAGACACACTCTAGGTCTAGAGGGGTTGCCTTTGTCCGCAGAGGGAACTTTCCTACATCACAAAGTGTCGGGAACTCATTTTGGTGATATTTTTTCTCCTATTGCCAAGGTAGCTTCCATTATATTACTTTTATCTATTGTTGTTGCTCTTGATTTTGAGGTAGAATAGATGGATGTGAAGATACCATTTCTTCACGGGGATATGGAAGAAGAGATCTACATGAAACAACCTAAAGGCTTTGCGGTGAAGCATAAGAAAGAACTGGCATGCAGGTTAAAAAAGTCTCTGTATGGGTTAAAATAGTCACCAAGGATGTGGTATCAGAAATTTGATACATATGTATGGGGACTTGGCTTCACAAGAAGAAAATCATATCACTGTGTGTATTTTAAATTAATTGGTGACCTTGTTATTTATTTGGTCTTGTATGTGGATGATATGTTTCTTTTTGGAAATAACAAAGAAATTATCCAGGATTTGAAGACTCAATTGTCCTCCAAAATCGACATCAAATATCTTGGTGTTGTAAACTATATTTTGGGCATGGAAATCAATTCCCAAGTGTCGGGAATTGATTTTGGTGATATTTTTTCTCCTATTGCCAAGGTAGCTTCCATTATATTACTTTTATTTGTTGTTGTTGCTCTTGATTTTGAGGTAGAATAGATGGATGTGAGGATACCATTTCTTCACGTGGATATGGGAGAAGAGATCTACATGAAGCAACCTGAAGGCTTTGCAGTGAAGCGTAAGAAAGAACTAGCATGCAAGTTAAAAAAGTCTCCGTATGGGTTAAAACAATCACCAAGGATGTGGTATCAGAAATTTGATACATATGTACGGGGACCTAGCTTCACCAGAAGAAAAGCATATCACTGTGTGTATTTTAAATTAATTGGTGACCATGTTATTTATTTGGTCTTATATGTGGATGATATGTTTCTTTTTGGAAATAAGAAAGAAATTATCTAGGATTTGAAGACTCAATTGTCCTCCAAAATTGACATCAAAGATCTTGGTGTTGTAAACTATATTTTGGGCATGGAAATTAGACGAGATCGGGAAAATAGGAAGCTATGGTTAAACCAGAGGAAGTATGTCGAGACAATATTGCAGAGGTTTAATATGCAGGATAGTAAACCAATGAAGGTTCCTATTCTTGTAGGCGTAAATTTATCTACTGAACAGTCTCCCAAGACACAAGAACAGGGAGAGGACATGTTTCGTGTTCCATATAAAAGTGCAATCAATAGCCTGATGTATACAATGGTCTATGCTAGATTAGACATTGCACATGTAGTGGGAGTATTGAGCAGATTTATGTTAAAACCAAGGAAGGAGCATTGGAAATCAGTGAAGCACGTTTTTAGGTATTTGCGTGGCACTAGTGATTATGGTTTGTGATACCAAGGAAGACCAGGATTGGATAAAGTTTTGGACATCCATGACTTTGTTGATGCAGATCGAGCTAGAGAAATGGATAAGAGAAGATCTACAAGTGGGTATGTGTTTAACCTATTTGGAGGTGCAGTCATTTGGATGAGCAAGAGATAGTCTGTAGTGGCACTTTCAGCTACAGAGGTAGAATACATGGTAGCCACTCAAGCAAGAAAGGAAGCAATTTGGTTGTAGAGATTGTGTTCAAGTATGGGGTTAGTACAACGAGCTATAAGGATAGACTATGACATCCAAAGTGCAATTATCTTGGCAAAGAAACCTACTTATCATTCAAAGAAAAAGAACGTTGATGTTCAATATCACTTTATGAGGGATATGGTTGAGGAAAAAAACATGTTCCTAGTAAAGATGGACATTTTGAAGAACGTTGTAGATACATTAACGAGGTATGTGAGGACAGAGAAGTTTTCTTTGTGTAGATAAACAATGGGCATTACAGGGCTGGACCAATGACTAAGCTCTCCTATGACCCCCTGTGTAGAAAAGAAAACAAGAAGTTGGAGATTGTTTGAGTGTATTCTATATTCTTTCCACGACCAGTCACATGCGTGGGGGGGGGGGGGGGGGTAACAGGGGAGGCGCTAGCCCTTTCTATTTGTTGCGCTGCTCACAACCCCCCACCAAGGGGTTCCAGGGCAGCACCCTGGGAAATTGTTTTTGGACCCCATATTAGGTGGGTAGAGTTACCTATGGTTTTGTGCATGGATTTTGCACATGGTTTTGGGCATGATGGTTTTCTACCCATGCTATTTTGTAGATACAGGCAAGGGAACTACGATTATATTTTAATTCAAGGATAATGGATTGGAGTTTATTAATGCTTCAACATATATATATATATATATATATATATATATATATATATATATATATATATATATATATATATATATATATTGTAACATTGAGAGGAAAATAATAAAAAATCAATCTGGTATTCCCGATTTTGGGATCTAGGATAAATCTCAGTGTATTTGTTTGATATTCTCATCGTTGATTATTTTATATTTTTAGAATTTGTCTACATGTAATTTCTATACAGGGTTAAAACCTACACCTTTATTTTCATAAATAAATGCCTCTTTTCCTTTTCCAATGCCATTGTCAATTTCCTTAGCAATAAATAAACCGAAGTGACACCCACTAGGATTTTTTTCCCACCATTCAACTTGGAATACATGTCCCATGACCTTAGTATTATATTTTTTTTACATAGAAAATCAACTAGGGGCTGTTACAAACCCCTCCCCCTTAGAACAATGTCAACTTTGAAACATGAACTGTAAACTCAAAACGAGAACTCTAGCCAAAATTCCCCAAAAAATCATGAAAAACAGTCCAAAAATTGAAAAGTATGTATTTTGGAACGATGTTTTATTTTTTTTAGGGTTAATTTTCAACATATTTAAAAACTGGCAGTAAATCCAATTTTTTGGTGCAAAATAAATGAAAAAAAACACACTAATGTTTTAGGTAGAATAACATTTTTATTTCCCAGGTATAATTTCAACATTTTTTAGTAATGGCATTAAATATAAAATGATGGGATCCGAAACACATTAAAATTCCAACAATTTTCATCCATGTTGTTAAACATATAATAACATGACACTAAAGATCACTAAAATTATAATTGTTTTCAACCATAACATTAAAGATAAAAATAAATTGAAATTTTTTCAACCATAGAATTAAAAAACTCTAAGTTTTCAACACATTATAACCATGACACTGTGAACAAATTATATGCCTAAATTAATCAAAATATCAATACTTGTAGATTGAATGAAACATCAATTACATCTCTAAGTTATTGTTGCATTGTGGATATTCTAAACAAATAAATTCATTATAATTAAAATATATAATCCAACAAACATAAAAATGACTCATAACTTCATTTAACATCATATGGAAATCAACATTTTTATTTCAAGATACCATGAAAATGTTAGATGATCCAAAATAAAATATTATCATAGGTTATAAAGTTAGAATAAAATAATTATTAATGTAAGATATTAAATTAATAATTATTAATCTAGAATATTTAATTATTAAATGTAGACATTTAGAATTAGAATATTGTTGTAAAAAGATATGACTCTACAAATGTGTTGTATCTTAGGCTTTAATTTAGGAGAACTGTTAGTAAGTTGTTTGAATACCTTTTATTGTAAATGGACACTTGTTATTTTATAACTGATCCATAATTAGAGGTAGTTAGGACATCAAGCATATAAATAGCTCATTGCAAGAGTGTTTTGTTGTTCGGATGTAAACTTTTGCAAAATTCCAGATGTAATTGCTTTTCTTATTAATAAAATTACGTGTCTAAGGACACTTCTGCCATTGTTGTGGTATCGGAGCTACGAGAATGTAGGTGATCTGAAGTGGAGATTCCAGCTCTATAAGTTCTTGGAAACCTCCATTGAATTAATCAACAAATGATTGGTATGGAAATTGTCCAGTTTTTTGTTTAAAAGGAAAAGAAATTTTATCATTGATTTTAGATTTTTAAATCTGAAAATCATTTTTATTATTATAAATAATTTGCCTCTGTATCTTGAATTTCTGTTATTGTGCCACTTCATCCACCCCAAAATGTGATCAAAGGATCAATTCTCCATCACATGGTCTTTATGCGTCCCTCTACACCTCTGCAAGGCACTTGAAAGAGTATGAGACGCTGATCCAGCAATTCCACACTAAATTACAGCGTTGACAAACAACATAAAAGATTTAATCTCGTCCCTATGATCTCTCCTGTCTCTATCTTCTGAGAACTCATTGTCATCAAAATTTTATCCTAATCCCCATGATCACACTGGTCTCTGTCGTTCGAGAACTCTTTCTCTTCATTTCCTTCACTATGACAACAACATTCAAACTTCAGTTATGATCTCTGAAGAAACTCTCATTCAAACTCGACTTTTACTAGTGAATGGATGAAAGCGTGAAAGCGATTTGCAGGAAATGTCATCCAAATATTTCTCTTGTTCTTCATCAAAACACAACAAAAGCTTCAAAATCGCCATCCAACGACCAATTTAGCTTCGGATCGGCTTCAATTTTCTTAGAAATCGGCTTCAAACCCTCAACATTTTCTCGCGGATTCAGATGCGGATTTCAATTTTGTGTCTTTAATCCCTTCAATCCCCAATTCGAACCTTGGATTATCAGTTTTTAATATTTTTTATTGATTAAATCCTCAAAGAGGAATCCATACTCAATGCGGATTGATCTGTGGACCTACTACGTGGCAACACGATGAACACCAATTGAAGGGGAGAAATATACGCATGCCACATCTACCAGTAAAAGCGGCGTGAATGCTCAGAGGTCCACCATGTCTGCAACGTCATCCTCAATTGCACGGTGGGCTTCTGGAGCACAGCATATGGAGGAAAATCAGAACCAGTCTACATCGTCATCACCCCAGTGGACGATGTTGCAAATCCACCTGCTCGTAGTTTGAGATATGGAGTGTTTTGTGTGAAATATATGTCCTATGTCTACTCTATTTTTTTTGAATTAATTCGAGATTAAGATTCCTCTCATCTCTTTGTTATCTTTGTTGGCTCAAGGTTGTATGTTGCGCACCAGAAGGGATACAACAAATCCATTCATAGGAACATCTGGATTCAATGTTGAATTGAGGGATTGCAAATTGCATATGTGATGGGTGTTACGTAATGGTCCACTCTGGATTACTGTTGCTCGAGATATGAACATCAAGCTTCAGATGTCCCTGCCTATGACAAGCCAGAACACTATCAATGCAAGATTTAAAAATGTCCAGATTGGTTATGGCGCAATAAAGTTTTTTTTTAATGGAGAAACAAGAAGTTTTTTATTTTTTAATTTTGTCATTTTGGGTTCATCACATTGTAACTCAAAGTAATTTTACTTTGAGGGGGGGTAACTTTTTTTTTTACCAAGATTTGCAAGAGCATTGTAAAAGTCAAATTTCGAAAGTTATCTTGTAAATTTTTGAGAAATTGACTAGAGCCAAGTGCAAAGCTCAATCATTTTTCTCCTGTTTCAATGACTATACGAGGGTCAAGGCCAAGCCCTGATAGATCATTTTTTGCGTAGTGTGTTGCATGTTGTGTTGCCCATCTTGATATTTTTCTAAGCCTGATTCTTGGTGTGAAGCTTCAACACTATAATGTCAAAGTCAATTATTATTATTATTATTATTATTATTATTTTATATTTTAAAATTATTTATTTATTTATTTATTTTTATTTTATTTTATTTATTTATTTATTTATTTTTATTTTTTTCCGATAAATTTGAAGGCACAAAATCTTACAAAACATGGCAACGCCTCATCGAAAGCACTCTCATTTATAATGAACTTTGGCATGATATATGTGATGGTGATATTAAGCCAAATAAACCCATAGATGCAGTTGCACTAGCAAAATTGGAAGTTAAGAATGCCAAAGCATAGCTCTCATTAAATCTTCTGTTAATGATGAAATGTATATCCATATAGCAAATGCTACAGATGCATGGTCTTCTTTGCGAATTTTTAAAGACTTCTTTGATACACAGCCTGAATCAAAGAAAATTGATCTACAATTAAAATTTTTGCAACAAAAATTGACTGAAGGAGGTGATGTTCTTGAATACATCTCCAGACTTAAGAATATTAAGCAGGAAATCATTAATGTTGGTTTTCAAGCAGTAGATGATAGTTTTATGGTCACAATTTTAATTGCTGGCCCTCCTTCTTCCTACACACATTTTTTGGAAACTCTATAATTAACTGGAAAGTTAGAGAAGCTAAAGTTTTAAGAGCTCTATGTGTTGAAAATAGCAACAAGAAATGCTAAATATAGAAGTGCTAAAAATATCACTACCATAAATAGCATTTCGGGATACCTTCCTATTTTAGTTAGTCCCTGAACTAAAATAGAGAAGTAAAATTCGAATTTGATCTTAGCAGCTATTTGTAAAATAATTAATTAATTCATCTTGAGTTAATTAGTTGTAGAAAATCAAACATGAAGTCTATGTGGGGACATGCAAAAGTTATCCCATTAATTGAGGAATTTATCCCTCAGTTAAAGAGATAAGGACGAGTTGTAATATCGAGTTGTAATTAGTTAGCTTAGTTAACTGAGTTAAGTCCAGTTAGATTAGTACAAATAGTTTGTTGAACTAATTGCGAGTTCAGTTAGTTAATGCATGCATGCATGTAATTGCTGCACTTCAGATAACTGAATATTATCTCATAAATAACTCATGCATGTCAGTTCAGACAGAGACCCAGTTGAGATCAGATGATGGGACAATGTACTATCAGTTGCAAGAATATTCCATGGAGGATATATCTTGCATGCAAAAGGAATTCATTCCTTGAGGATTGCGTAGTTACTTCTTCAGTTTAGTGAGTGTGTGATGAGGCCAATCACATAGGTGGCATCATTGGACCCCAAGAAAAACTACGAAAGGAAATAGGAGGCTTGGAGGGCTGAGGGAAGGCATATCTTGTGTCTATTCAGTCTGTGAGCCATATTGTTTGATTGCAGAGAGAGCATGATAGCTTGTGAGCTGTTTCTTTTTGTAATTTGAACATATCTCCACTTGAATGATAATACAGAGATTGGGGTTTTAGGCTGAAGCTTTCCCTAGGTTATTTTTCTGTGTTCATGTGTGATTTATTTCTCTTCATATATTATATTTGTTCTATTTGATCTTTCTCATATTCGATTAAGCTTCCGCAAAGTTTGTTGTAGAAGTAGATCTTGTATTTTGCTTTAGTATATTGCATAATCTGTTGATCTACAATGGGAAATTTCTACATGGTATTAGAGCAAAGGTGATCAAAGGAGAGAACAATACACAAGAAGGGAGAAGTTCAAAGTTTGAGGATCCTGAATATAGAAATCGAGTTCTTATCACATCTCAATTTCACCAATGGCGTTCAGCGGTTTAAGACTCGAGTATGCCCTTGATGGCAGCTCAAATTATATAGCCTGGAAGGATCGCATGGAAGCAGTATTATAGGATAACGGTCTAAAGGAGTTCATTGATCAAGAAGTCACCAAGCCCGCAACAGCTAATGCTACAAAATTGGCGGAATGGATGAAATTTGTGGCTGGAGCAAGGAGAATCCTCCTGGAGGGAGTTCGAGACCACATTGTCTTGAGCCTCCATGGGAAGGAGACACTGTTTTCGATGTGGAAAACATTGAAAGATCTATATCAGAACAACAATGATCATAGGAAGCTAGCGCTGAAAGACAAGCTTTGGAAAATCAAGTGTGAAAAGGGCAACACGATCTCTACATATCTAAACAAGCTCACCACATACAGGGATGAGCTTGGAAGTGTAGGGATCACGACAGCCGATGATGACATGGTGAGTCTTGCACTCCTCAGTCTTCCTAAGAGCTGGCATAGCTACCAAGACTCAGTTAATGGAAGATAAAAACTGCCAGATTGGGAATGAATTTGGTTGGATCTGATGTAGGAGGAGATAAGAAGAAGCACCAGAGATGGATCCTCATCAAAGCAAAATGATGAGGAAAATCTAGCCTTAGCGAGTAAGGCAAGGAAAGGGAAAGGGAAGGCATCCCATCCCAAATCCAACTTTTCCCATGGTGGGAATAAGTTTGACAAATCGAAAGTGCGATGCTTTCATTGTCATGAAGTGGGCCATTATGCTACGAATTATCCGTAGAAGAAATCCAAGAAGGGATCCTCGAAGGGATCTGATGGTGAGGCACTGCCCTCATAGTTTGAGTTGGATTTCTCTCTTATCGCATGCATGGTTTCATCCATGGTGGGATGTGTGTGGTACCTGGATAGTGGAGCTTCATTCCACATGTTAGGTGACAAGAATCTTTTCAGTACCTTGGAGGAGAAGGATCTCCAGATGTGGATCGAGATGGGCGATGATGGAAAGTACCGTGTTTCAGGTGAAGGTACGGTTGTGTTTCAGAGAGAGCATGGAGCTCCTCTCACCCTGACTGATGTAAAGTATGTACCAGGTCTAAAGAAGAATCTTGTGTCCATTACTATGCTAGAATATAGAGGCTATGATGTAGTCTTTAGTAAAGGAAAGGTATTCCTGAGGCATATCAGCACTGGACAGACCAAGCGAATCTGAATTCAAGTAAAGAATCTCTACAAGCTAGAGGTAGATGACTGTGCTGCATTGAATTCCAAAGCTGAGATGGTGCAGAGCCAAGATGTTGGCAAGCTGTGGCATAGAAGATTGGGCCACTTGCACTATGGAGCCTTGAAGATCATGCATCATATTTCTACAAGACTTCCCAAGGGAAAACTAGAGCAAACGAATACATGCAAAGGTTGTACCTTGGGTAAGTATGCGAAATATTCCTTTCTGGATCGAGACAGTAGAGCTGGAGCAATCCTGGAGCAAGTTTAATCAGATGTTTGTGGACCTTTCTCTATAGCCTCCACCGCTAAACAAAGGTACTATGTTATTTTTATTGATGATTTTTCTCGTAGATGCTAGATCTACTTTGTGCAAAATAAGGATCATACCTTCTTGAGGTTTTGTGAGTTTAAAGCCTTGGCAAAGAAAGAATCTGGAAAGAAAATAAAAGCCTTGCGTAGCGACAATGGTGGAGAGTATGTCTCCCAACAGTTTAAGGACTTCTGCGCTACAGAAGGAATTAAACGGGAGTTGACGGCACCCCATAACCCACAGCAAAATGGGGTGGATGAAAGGAAGAATAGATCGATTGTGGGAGCATCTCGAGCAATGTTGCATGACCAAAGCCTACCACTGCATTTGTGTGTTGAGGCATGCAATACAACAATATACTTGCAGAACAGAAGCCTGCACCGTATACTAGGGATGAAGACACCTATGGAAGCCTTTTCCGGGAAGCAACTAGATGTGAGTCACTTCTGAATCTTTGGATTTTAGTTTACTGTCATGTGACCAAAGATGCCTGGAAGAAGCTAGATCCAACAACTGAGTTGGGAATACTTGTGGGGTACATTGATACACCCCACAACTTTTGGGTGTACCTGCCTACCAGTCAGAGGACAGTGGTATGCAGGGATCTGAAGTTAGACGAGCAGAAAACCATGCGAGTATCACTTGAGAGGGAGATCAAGTTGCATGCAGATGAGGAACTTTCAGTTCCTTAAGAGGAGGAGCCTCAAATTGATGCGGAGTAGCCGCATGCAGAGGATCCAGGAGTGGAGACATCCACTCATGCTGAGACTTCCAGAGTTGGGCGGAAATTCTCAAGGGAAGCTGACAGGTTGATGCTGGATGCGCGGGAGAATGTGGGACAGCCATCTTCTCAGTGCAGACAGAGGAGGTCACCCAAGCGGTACATTGGGTACATGGCCTTGGTTGGGGAGTGTGTAGAGTTCGAACCTTTTTCATTCGAGGAGGCAGTGCAGCAACTGGTCTGGATTGATGTAATGGTAGAGGAGTACGACTCTATCATTCGTAATAGTGTGTGGGATGTTGTCCCAAGACCTCAGGAAAAGTCAGTGGTGAGTTCCATATGGATTTACATGATAAAGTAGGCAGCTGATGGTAGTGTTGAGAAACATAAGGCAAGGTTTTTTGCCCGTGGTTTCTCACAGATCGAGGGGATCGACTATGATGAGACCTTTGCTCCTGTAGCAAGGTACTCATATATCAGATCGATGTTGGCACTATTAGCTCATATGGGTTGGAAGATCCATCAAATGGACATTAAGACAACATTCCTGAATGGGAAGATTGAGGAGGAGGTGTACATTGAGCAGCCAGAGGGTTTCGAAACCTTCGATCATGAGTCACATGTGTGCTGACTCAAGAGGGCTTTGTATGGGCTGAAGCAAGCACCTCGTGCTTGGTACACTAGGATCGACAATTATTTCATCGGGTTGGGCTTCACCAAGAGTGAAGCAGATGCGAACCTTTACCACATCATAGTAGAAGGTAAGCCATTGATCATTGTTCTTTATTTTGATGATCTGATTTTGACAGGTGATGATTAGCTAATCTAGTCTTGCAAGGAGGACCTTGCAAGAGAGTTCGAAATGAAAGACATGGGTCTTATGCACTACTTTCTAGGCATGGAGGTGTGGTAGAAAGATGGGGAAGTATTTGTGTCTCAAGGCAAGTATGCCAATGAGATACTCAAGTGCTTTCACATGGAGAAGTGCAAGCCCATGCAGACTCCTCTAGCTGGGAACTGGAGGAAGGAGGATGCTACTTTAGGTGAGGTAGTAGCTGCTACTATTTATCGGCAGCTTGTGGGTTCACTTATGTATCTAGTGAACACACGACCAGACTTATGCTTTGCGATGAACCAGTTGAGTCAAGCTATGGTTCAACCTACCAAGCTGTTTTGGAAGGCAGCGAAGCATGTGTTGAGATACCTTAGAGGCACATCTCAGTTTGGATTGTGGTACAGACGGACAGAGGGAGTGAAGCTTCAGGGCTTCACAGATGTGGATTGGGTAGGGAGTCCATCAGACCGAAAGATCACTTATGGAGGAATCTTCAACCTTGGTCCAGCTGCAGTTTCCTGCTACAACAAGAAACAGAGGTCAGTTGCACTTAGCTCAGCAGAGGTTGAATACATGGCTGCTAGTCAGCCTACATGTGAGGCCATTTGGATGCAGAAGATTCTAGTGGGATTGTTTGGTTAGAGGATGGATCTAACTGTGATCTACTGTGATAATCAGAGTTGTATCAAACTCTTTGAGAATCTAGTTTTTCATGACAGGTCCAAGCACATTGATATCTAGTATCACCATCTTCAAGACTGTGTGGTCAAGAGGATCATGATGTTGTTGTATATTTCGACTGAGGAATAGGATGCAGATATTTTGACTAAGGCATTGTTAAAGTGCAAGTTTGTGTTCCACATAGACAGGATTGGGGTTACTGATAATCCCTTTCTTGTTGAGAGGGAGTGTTGAAAATAGCAACAAGAAATGCTAAATATAGAAGTGCTAAAAATAGAACTGCCATAAATAGCATTTCAGGATACCTTCCTATTTTAGTTAGTCCCTAAACTAAAATAGAGAAGTAAAATTCGATTTGATCTTAGCAGTTGTTTGTAAAATAATTAATTAATTCATGTTGAGTTAATTAGTTGTAGAAAATCAAACAGGAAGTCTATGTGGGGACATGTAACAGTTATCCCATTAATTGAGGAATTTATCATTCAGTTAAAGAGATAAAGATGATTTGTAATTAGTTAGCTCAGTTAACTGAGTTAAGTATTGTTAGATTAGTTCAAATAGTTTGTTGAACTAATTGTGAGTTTAGTTAGTTAATGCATGCATGCATGTAACTGCTACACTTCAGACAACTGAATATTCTCTCATAAATAAATCATGCATGTCAGTTCATATAGAGACCCAGTTGAGATCAGATGATGGGATAATGTACTATCAGTTGCAGGAATATTCCATGGAGGATATCTCTTGCATGCAGAAGGAATTCATTCATTGAGGATTGCGTAGTTACTTCTTCAGTTTAGTGAGTGTGTGATGAGGCCAATCACACAGGTGGCATCATTGGACACAAAGAAAAACTGCACAAGGAAATAGGAGGCCTGGAGGGCTGAGGGAAGGCATATCTTGTGTCTATTCAGTCTGTGAGTTGTATTGTTTGATTGTAGAGAGAGCAAGATAACTTGTGAGCTGATTCTTTTTGTAATCTAAACATATTTCCACTTGTATGATAATACAGAGATTGGGGTTTTAGGCTGAGGCTTTCCATGGGTTATTCTTCTGTGTTCATGTGTGATTGATTTCTCTTCATCTATTATATGTGTTCTATTTGATCTTGCTCATATTCGATTAAGATTTCGCAAAGTTTGTTGTAGAAGTAGATCTTGTATTTTGCTTTAGTATATTGCATAATCTGTTGATCTACAGTGAGAAATTTCTACACTGCGAAATGTTGACCCAACATGATAAAACCTTTGGGAAGAAAATAAAGTTGGTGAAGATGTCTTTTTCACAGAGGCCAGCACTAGTAAATCATCAACTGACAGTTCTAGAAGCAGAGACAGAGGGAATTTCGATCAGAATCAAGCAACACATAATGTAAAAAGTCATGGTTGAAGCCAAAGCAAAGGAAACAACTTTAACAGTGGAAACAATTCAAGCAGGAGTAATTTTCGACGCAGAGGAAACAGTCAAGGAAGAGGCTATTTTCAAGAAATAATAATCAAGGTAGAGGACAACCTCAAAACATAAGTCAAAGCAGAGGCAGAGGACAGTCTCTAGGAAGAGCAAGAGACTTAACTCAAATTGTGTGTCGAAGATGTAACAAAGTTGGACATTATGCTGAAGATTGTCGAACTTCTATTGATAAAATCCCCAAGTTTCATTAGCACTCAGCACAATTTGCAAATGATCAAGATAATGATAGTTCAGACTATGTCTTTACCTCTTCGTCGGCATTACAACTTTCCTCCTATCTTAAAAGTGATTATGAAGATGCTTGGATCTTGGATTCAGGAGCAACTCAACACATGACTTGTCAATGTGACTTCTTTTGGAATTTTCAAGATTGCCAACTTAATTCCATCTTTCTTGCAGATGATACAAAACATACTCCTTATGGAAAAGGTGCAGTTAAAGTTTCTCTCCCTGGCATTGGAGAAAAAATGATTTCAAATGTATGGTATGTACCAACCTTTGAAAAATTTGTTATCTTTAGTCACGATTCGACAGGCAGGACATCATGTAATTATGGAAGATGGCTTAGTTAAGATCAATTCAGTCAAACAGAGCTAGGAAACTGTGATGATAGGTTATGAAGATGGAAAATTGTTAAGGATGAAAGGGACAATTATTCCAAGGCATTATGACTTTGTAGGGGCAGTGACTATAGGAATTTCACCTATAAGATTGTGGCATGTAAGATATGGACATTTAAATTTTGATAGTCTTTCTCAATTGCAAAAACAAGGGATGGTTAAGGGACTTCCAACTTTCAAAAAGGAAAATGCAAAATGTGAAGCTTGCATTTATGGAAAACAAAGGTGAGAAAGTTTTCCAACAAGTTCATGGCGTGCAAACAGGCTGCTACAACTAGTTCATAGTGATGTTTGTGTTCCACTACAAACATCATTCGGTGGTTGCAAATATTTCTTACTATTCATTGATGATTTTAGTAGAATGACTTGGGTTTATTTCTTGAAGCAAAAGTTAGAAGCATTTGAAAAGTTTAAAAATTTTCGCCAACTTGTTGAAAATGAAGTCAAAGAAAAGATAGGCACTCTCAGGACAGATAACGGGGGAGAATTCACTTCAAATGAATTCAAAACTTATTGCAGCGATAATGGCATAAGAATACATCTTACGAATGTTTACACTCCATAGCAAAATGGAGTAGTAGAAAGAATGAATCACGCCTTGTTAGGAATGGCGAGATCTATGTTAACTTTCAAAAAGTTAAGTCCAACATATTGGGTAGAAGCAATTCATACAATTGTCTACTTAAGAAACAGATATCCAACTGCTTCTTTAGATGGAATCACACCTTATGAAGCTTGGTTCGGTTTCAAACCTCGAGTTAAACATCTTAGAGTTTTTGGATCAGTATGTTATGCCTTAGTTCCGAAAGAAAAATGAACTAAGCTTGACTCAATAAGTTTTTAATGCACAATGATTGGATACTCTAATGAGAAGAAAGGGTACCATCATTTGACCAATGGAAAATTTATTGTGAGCAAGGATGTAATTTTTGATGAAACAGAGAGTAAGAGTGTTGAAGAAATAGAAAGTCTTCTTCAAAATTTAGAAACTAAAGGCAGTCAAAGAAAAGGAAATATGCAAAGTCAACCAAATTCACCAAATTGGTATGAACTTGATTTTCCTTCATCTGAAGATGACTCATCCAGTCCATCTACTTCAACAACACCATCTGGATCTTCTAGAAACTCATCTGCATCTCCAAGCAACAACAGTTATTCTGACAGTGATTCTCCATCTCCAGAATCTTCAACTGATCGATGAGCATCAGGTTACATTAATCCTCATTACAATGATGGTGACTTTTCAGAATCTCAAACAAGTGAGCATCAACTACCAAAATGGGCAATTCAACTTTTGAAAGATGTAAGGCCCAATGAGCAGAATAAAATAGGAACAAGGAAGTCACAAAGAAGTGAAGGAAATTTTGCCTTGATAGCAAATTATTTTACTGAAACTTCCACATACAACGAAGTAGTAAAACATAAAGAATGGCAACAGGCTATGATTGAAGAATATCAAGCAGTAATTGGTAACAACACTTGGAAACTTCTTGATTGTCCTCAAAATGTTAAACCCATAGGATGCAAATGGGTTTACAAAATTAAGTACAACCAAAAGGGAGAACTTGAAAAGTATAAAGCAAGACTTGTGGCTAAAGGTTTTGCTCAGCAGGAAGGCATTGATTATGAGGAAAATTTTGCTCCTATAGCTAAATGGAACACCATCCGATTGACACTTGCATTGGCCACTCAGAAGGGATGGAAAGTTCATCAAATGGATGTAAAAAGTGTTTTTCTCAACGGGGATTTACAAGAAGAAGTGTATATGACACAATGATGAGCCCCAAAAATGGACAATTATTTGGGCTCATTCAACCTCCTAATTTGACTTAATCCACCATTCTCATTAGTTTATTGCATGTTTTTTATTATATTTATGTTAATAGAATGAATTTGGTTAGTCATTATGCCAACAAGTCTAATGGGTGCTTTGTGTAGCCTTTTTGGTCAATTTGGAGACAAAATTGAAGGTCTTAATGAGCACTTGGCAGCCAAATTCGTGGGAGAACAAGCTAGAGGATTTGTAGGAAGGTGTCCCCTTCATTTATGGGCCCTTACCTCGAATTCTCCACCATCAGCTCGGAGTTCAAGGGCCACCGAATCAATCAGCACAAGGGCAGCCAAGCAAGTCAAGTAGGACTGCTGTTAACTCCAAGTTTTGGGCAGCCGAGTCCCTAAAGTTTAGGAGGACTGTTGGGTCCTCAATTTGTATAAATAAGAAGGCTTAGGGCCTCATTTTGGTTAGCCATGGTAGCCAGTGGATGTTAGCTAGTTAGCCAGTAGATAGTAGCTGGTAGTTAGTCATTTCATAGTCTTGTTGTAGTCATTTTGTAGTTCGATTTTTAGGCAATAGATTAGTTTTGCCGTTAGCTCATTTTCAAGTTTTCCTTGTGGACAGTTTTGATGTAACTCTTCATTTCTTGATCAATAAAGATGAATCCAGCTATGCACCAGCTCTAAATCTCTCTTAGGAGGCTGTAGCTCTTGGGGTTGGGCCCATCTCAAGCGCCCAGTACCTCCTTTGTTTACCTTTATGTGTCTTTGCTGCATTCTTAGAGTAAAATCTGCTATTTAGATTTAAAACTTGTTGTGTTATTTAGGTTGCTTTTGATGATTAAAGTAGATTTTCATGTTCAGATTGATTTGGATAGATTAATAACATAAAGGATCCTTGGAAAAAGGGGCTCAAGCACCTCTGATCTTACCTCTCCCTCAATGGGATCGTGAGTTGGGACAAAGGTGACCTTGCTGCCCACAAAAACATTGACTTTGCTTTGCCATGCAATCATTAGTGTTTGGTTTTCATTTGCAGAAGTTGGTTACATGTTCAGATCTTTGAATGCTTCATTGCATAGTTAATATACATGGTTTCCTTGCAAATAAAGCTGCTGTCCATTCTTGTTACTGTTAGCTAGATCATATTAGGGTAGCATAACTAGATCTTTGTTTTCTTGCTTGTCTTTGTTGGTTCAGTTGGAAACACAAATTGCAGAGCACCTGTACCACTTCCCTATCTACCCAGACTCCCTCAAACCCATCTTCTCCCTCTCCTAACTTGGTTTCTTGCCTCACGTTGCCATACTGCCCTCATAACCCTACCTTTTGTGCAACATTACTTCAGTCTTCTTGGAACAAGTCCAGCCATCCACACCTTCTCCTCAACTCCATCCTCCAAGTCCTAGACCTCTTCACACCCCTATTTCACCTCCATACTCATTCCTCCATCTTTTTCCCTCCATCCATGCTCCAAAATCCCATTTCGAAACATCCTGTAGAAGAATTACAGAACATCCTGTAGAAATCCTGAACATCCTGTAGAACCCCTGCAGACTTCCTGTAGAAGCTCATAAACACGGTTTCTTGGCAGCCAAACTTTGTGAGACTCTCTGGAAGGGTGTTAGGGACCCCTTAGACCCTCTCTGAACCTTCCCAACCTTTCTCAAGCATTTCTCCTCCTTGATCCACCTCTGCACAGTCAAAAATAGTTAGAAGCACATGCATGATAATTCCAACAACTTAAACAAAAATACAAAAAGATGTTTTCTTCAGATAGAGGTAGTCTAGACACATGTATTTTACCTTCATAGAAGTAATGGCATCTCTTTTAGTAGTTTGCATGCTCTCCTTTGCGTCAGTAGGACTAGCTGGTAGAATTAGGGTTTGCTAGGGTTTGCGTTTCTTTTTGGCTTTCAGTTTCTTTTTGCAATTAGATTAGCTTCCTTCGAGTTAGCTTTCATCCATCAATTAAAAAGCTTCTTCTAAGAGCTCATAGAAGTTGGCTTAAGCTCCTAAACAATGTAAACTTTGAAACGGGAACTGATACTGTTACCCGTTTTGTAGAGATAGCAAAAAAGTGACCCGATTTTGAAAAGGGGTGATGCAGAACACACATGTTTTGTTTAGAGCATAGTTTTTGGCACTTTAATTTTTTTTATGTACATTACGTTTTAGAATGGTAGTGATTTTCATGCTGATTTTAAAAAGTGGTTATTCTGCATCACACTCTTTTTTTAAAAGACCTATTTTTTTACTTTAAATTTTCTAATGTATAAAATGTAAATAATTATTTTGTAAATTTAATAATTTTGGAAGTGATCTTCTTCTTCATATTTTCTTGTTTTTTTTTTTTTTTTTTTTTTTTTTTTTTTTTGTAGTGAGGTTTTTATTGATTTGCATATTTAAAGAAGAAGGTCGATATTTTTTATTTTCGATATTCTACATATTTATACATCGTTAATTAAATTTTCAATCCACATGAAATAATTGTCTCTAAAAAACAAAAATAAAAATATATATAAAAAAGACAAAAATAAAAGATAAAAAATGTTAAAAAAAAATTATCTCATAAACCATAAAAGAATTTGGAAAAAAAAAAAAATTTGAAAAAATATATATAAAAAATTAAGTAAGTAAAAATTGAGAAATTAAAAAAAAACATTAGCAAAAACTAAGAAAAAAAAGAAAAAAAAAAATTAAAAACAAGCTAGTTAAAAAAAAGAAGAAAATTAATGAAAAAAATTAAAAAAACTAGTAAAATTAATATTAAAAAAAAAAACAAAAAATGTTAAAAAAAATTATCTCACAAACCATAAAAGAAATTGGAAAAAAAAACAAAATTAAAAAATATATATTTATATATAAAATTAAGTAAAGTAGAGAAATTAAAAAAAAACATTAGAAAAAACTGGGAAAAAAAATAAAAACAAACTAATTTAAAAAAAAAAAATAGAGAATTAACGAAAAAAATTAAAAAACAGGTAAAATTAATATTAAAAAAAACAAAAATAAATTTAAATTATAAAAAAAAAAAACCAAAAAAATGTGTATTTTATATTTAAAAAAAAAAGGTGTAATTATTTTTTTATTAAACATACATATTTTATTTACAAATAAAAAATAAAAAATTAAAATCTAATTTTTTTTTTCAACAAGTTTTTTTTTTTTATTAAAAAAAATTATGATTTTTTTTAAACAATTATTATTATTATTATTATTTTTATTTAAGAATACAAATGATTAAACTTACATTTTATACTTTTAAAAAAAATAAAAAAAAATCAAACCTACATTTTATACTTTTAAAAAAAATAAAAAATTTAAATTTAAATTTACATTTTTTTAACAAATTTTTTTTATTAAAAAAAAATTATTATAAAAAAAATTTATTATAAAATCACAAACCAATTTAAAACAAACTTTTTTTTTTTTAATTTAAAATTAAAAAAATTATTATAAAAAAAAATTTAAAAGTTAATATATTTTTGTTTGTTTGTTTTTTTTTTTTTTAATTTAAAAATAAAAAATAAAAAAATTGGTGGCCATCTGGCCCCCCGACCGCCCGTGGTGGCGGGGCGGTGGGCGGAGTGGCCTGCATGTAGGCCACTCCGCCCACCGCCGCGCCACCACGGGCGGCCGAGGGCGGATGGTCGATTCCGGAATATATGTTATTAATTATAAAAACTTAACTAAAATATGAGTTTAGCATATATAATAAAAAACTTGTGACATAATGTTAGACCATTTAGCTTAGCTCCACTTTAACATGTTTTTATAGTACAATGAGCCAATACCATATGCCCCAAAAATCATAATTCATATTTATGTGATCTTTTTTTAATTAAAAAATTAAATAAGTCATAGTTGCTTTTGAGATAACTCTCTTTCTTTTATTTGTTACTAATATTTAAAATATTCCATGAGAATTAAATTCCTACCATCTATCTAATAATTATTGATAATTAAATTTATATTTCATAGACTTCTGTAATAATTATTGGTAATTAAATTAAAATTTTATAAACTTATTAAAATTAGTATGAGATCCACTTGTTACCCATATTTTTTAAACATTAAGTACATAACTAAAACTAATATTATTTTATAAGAGTTTTCTTTAATCAATTACTACTATTCAAAATATTTTATAAAAATTAAATCTCTACTATTTATCTAATAATTATTGTTAATTAAAATAAATTTTATGAATTTATATTATTATTAATAACTAAATTAAAATTCTAAAAATTATTAAAATTAATATGAAATCCACTAAACACTAAATACATAATTTTAAACACTAAGTACATCACCATAACTAATAAAGTATACTTTATGAGAGTTTTCTTTATAACGTGCTATATACTAAAACACATAACACAATGATATATGTCTTTACCAGAGATGCTATCTGCCAGTGGGTGGTATAAGAGAGTGGTGCATATGCATATATGATATTGTTTGGTAGGAGCATGACCAAATCTGATATCAATTTGTGAGTGTTTTATTTATAATTTTTTATATACTGAAATAGGTAACACCATGGTATGTTTTTTTTCTTAATTTATGGATGCTATGTAGAACAATTATATAGTTTAGTGTGAAAGTGATGTGTAAATATGTGTGTTTTTAATTTGGATTTGAAACTTTACAGTTTAGTGTGAAAGTGATGTGTAGATATGAGTGTGTTCAATTTGGATTTCACACTTGTCTTTCTTAAAATAAAATAAAATATTCTCTAAATAAAAAAGAAATGTAAACTATAATAACAAAGAATATACTATACATGGTTAATTAATTGTAACAAAAATATAATTTAAGCAATAAAAAATTACATTTTTTTTTTAACTCTAAAATAAATTTGCACCAAATTTGATATTTTTAGCTCATATTAAATTAGTACGTGAAATATATAATTATATTTATTTATAAAATGAGTATAATTATATTTATTTATAAAATGAGTAGTATAAGAGAGCAGTATGTATTTATACGATATCATGAAATATATAATTATATTTATTTATAAAATGAGTATAATTATATTTATTTATAAAATGAGTAGTATAGGAGAGCAGTATGTATTTATACGATATCGTGAAATATATAATTATATTTATTTATAAAATGAGTAGTATAAGAGAGCAGTATGTATTTATACGATATCGTTGCACCATACTGAAAACTCTATTTGTTATTCTTTCATGTATCATTTGTTTAATTATCTCTACCTATCCGAAATCAAAGCAGAGAGATAAGCCTGGTAAAGGTATTCAAAAACGAATTCAAAAATTTAGTATGTGGAATACTTTGAAATTCCCGATCATTAAAAACATGGAGAAGGTAAAATTCAAGTGGAATAGTGAAACTGCGATGACAACATCGAAGTTGAAAACACTGTCAATTTCAAGTATTTATATACATTATGGGATCATGGGTAGTTGTCATTAAAATCTTCACGACCTTAAATTTAAATTTAATACCATATCCCGTTAGCACACTATGACCTTATATTAGTTGCCGCCGGATTTCCTCATATTATATAAAGTTGTAAACTAAATAGTCCTTCATGCATTGACCTTATAATGTTTCGATGCCATTCTTGCCCTTATCAGCCTGCATATAACAAACCGTGTTATATGCAAGATTTGGTTCTAAGGTATTCAGTCCTGCAGGAAACAAAACAATCCAAGGAAAGAATATAAAGTGCAGTATTTATAAATCCATATACTTACATATTGCAAACAGTGCGAATAGTTTGTTATCAAGTGGGAAACTTGAGGGCCACACAAAGTCTGAACTTCCCGTAGATTTTCGTTGACAAAAACTTGTTTATCATTGTCAGAGACCTTGAAGCATTCACAAACGAAATATCTGGTAAGCTCGTGTTCTCGAGTCCCTTTTTCCAGATTGTCGATGCTCTTGCAGCACAGGCTCTCAGCTTTCAAAAAAAGTGTTCCAGACTGTAAAGAAATATAACACGATTCGAAGAACCTCGGAACTGTTGTGCAATCGTTTGAAGAGGAATGAAGATTATATGCAAACTGCGCCCATATGCTGAAGAAAACCGCGGCAATGGCAACGACTGCTACAGTCTTCTGAGACACCATATTTATGTACATTAAATGCTAAATTCAATTTTCCAAATACCGATATCATGAAAAAATTTCTCCTAGAATTATATCAATTGCAAATTTGGGGTTCAACGCTGCGGAGATTGGGCAATTGAGTATATATGTTTATATTAATAAGCATTGCTAGTGGGTTGAATCTCAAAAAAATCTTAAATATGGGGAAAAGGCTGCAAATTATATATGCATAGAAAGGAAAAAACAGATAAATAGAGCAACTCTGAAGCAGAAGCCGTAACCCGTTAATGGTGTCTCTCGGCCTGACTTGCTGACAGAGCAGCAGCTGAGTTATTGGCTTTCAATGACTATTATTGAAGGCCTAAAGTTTCAGGCTTAACACCCATTAATTCCTGTTGCAGCAATAATTCACAGGCTACAATTACCAACTTTAAAATCTCTTCTTCCCATCAAGATCATATGGCTTAAAAGAGAAAGATTTGGTTTTTAAGAGAAACATATGGTTTAACTTCAAGGAAACATATGGTTTAACTTCAAGGAAAACCTACCTAGCACTACGGTTCTTCTCCAGGCCACTCCGCCGGGCGGGGGGCGGATGGTCGATTCCTGGAATTGACCATCCGCCCCCGGCCGCCCGTGGTGGGGCGGCGGTGGGCGGAGGGCCTGCGCCGCGCCACCACTCTGGCCACCAATTTTTTTTTTTTAATTAAAAAAAAAAACAAACAAAAATATATGGACTTTTAAATTTTTTTTTATAATAATTTTTTTAATTTTAAATTAAAAAAAAGTTTGTTTTAAATTGGTTTGTGATTTTATAATAATTTTTTTTTATAATAATTATTTTTTAATAAAAAAGTTTGTTAAAAAAAATGTAAATTTAAATTTTTAATTTTCTTTTTAATTTTTTTTTTAAGTATAAAATGTAGGTTTTATTTTTTTAAAAATATAAAATGTAAGTTTAATCATTTGTATTTTTAAATAAAAATAAAAATAATAATTGTTTTAAAAAAAATCATAATTTTTTTTAATAAAAAAAAAAGCTTGTTGAAAAAAAAAATTAGATTTTAATTTTTAAATTTTTTATTTGTAAATAAAATAGGTATGTTTAATAAAAAATAATTACATTTTTTTTTTAAAATATAAAATACACATTTTTTTGGTTTTTTTTTATAATTTAAATTTATTTTTGTTTTTTTTTTAACATTAATTTTACCTATTTTTTAATTTTTTTTCGTTAATTTTCTATTTTTTTTTTTAAACTAGTTTGTTTTTATTTTTTTCCTAGTTTTTTCTAATGTTTTTTTTTTATTTCTCTATTTTTACTTAATTTTATATATAAATATATATTTTTTAATTTTGTTTTTTTTTTCCAATTTCTTTTATGGTTTGTGAGATAATTTTTTTTTAACATTTTTTGTTTTTTTATTTTTGTCTTTTCTATATATTTTTATATTTGTTTTTTAAATAATCAACATTTTAATCTTAATTTTAGTAGTTTTTAATTTATTTTTTTGTTCATTTTTTTTTTTTTTTTTTTTTATTTTTCTTAATTTTTCTATTTTTGATTACTTAATTTTTTTTTTTTTTTAATGTTTGTTTTTTTTATTTTCCATTTTTTATTTTTTTTCTTTTGCCAATTCTTTTTTATGGTTTAGAAGATAACCTTTTTTTTCCCATTTTTTTTAAATATTTTTTTTTACTATTTATTTGTTTAATGTTTTTTTTTTTTTTTTTTTGTAGTTTTTTAATTCTTATCATTAATTTTGTTTTCTTTTTTTACATTTTTATGATTGATTTTCTTTTTTTTATATATTTGATTTTTTTTTCATTTTTCATTTTTATTTTATGTTTTGTTTTTAGTATATATTTTAATTTATGTTTTGTATTTTTTTTAAACTTTTTTTTTAAGTGTTTTTTCATTGTTTTAATTTTTATTTTTATTTTTATGTTTATTTTATGTTTTCATTATTTTTTTAAATTTAATGTTTTTCGGGGTCATGATAAAAAAAGTGTTCTCCCAACATTAACACTTTTCGTTTTGAGGGTGTTTTTTAGATAATTTTTGCGCAAAAAATTGGTTTTGACCGCCATTTTTAAAACATGTTGAAAATTTACTCCAAAAAAAAATGTGTTATTCCAGCATCAACACTTTTCGTTTTTAGCACTGTTTTTGATGTTTTTTCGGGGTTTTTTGGCCAGAGTTCCTGTTTTGAGTTTATAGTTCCCGTTTCAAAGTTTACATTGTTCCTAGTGGACTTGTGTTAGCTGACCAAGTGACAGCTGCAGCAAGAGCTAGTACTTGTGCATACAGCACCGTCGCTTCCAAGTTTGTTACGAACTACCGGGTTGATAAAATTAAAGAAGGGAGTTCCAGGAGTTGTAGCATTATTGCTACAATACTGGAGCTCACCATCTTTTTGGCGCCGTTGCCGGGGAAGCGTCAGAGTATTGGTGATTGTCGCTTTTCTTCTATTTTCTTACTCTTGCCTTCTACTAAGTAGTTTATTTCATTTCCATTCTGCAAAAGTAGCATAGACATTTCCTGCTTTCATAGATTAGCATTTCCTGCTTTCATAGATTAGCATTTCCATTCTGCCATTTCATTTCTGCAAGTGTAGATTAGTGTTTCAATTCTGCAAGCGTAGCCTAGCATTTCATTCCTGCAAGTGTAGATTAGTGTTTCAATTCTGCAAGCGTAGCCTAGCATTTCATTCCTGCAATTTCATTTGAGCAACATAGATTAGTCCTTTCCTGCTTTCGTTTCAATTCCGCATTTTCATTTTAGCAAGATAGTTAGTTGCAGTTCAATCTATTTCAGTTTTGCAAGTAGAAGTAGAAAAAAGCAAAAATCAACCAAAAAGATTTCATTTCATGCCTGGTAGGAGTAGAGATAAGTTAGAAAAATATTTTCACAACACCCCCCTTTGCTTCACACAGCCAATCTTCTCTCTTCTTCGATGGTTGTGACTAAGAAGAACCCCTAGGTGGACATCAAGACATATTTGAAGAACCTCTAGGGGAGAAGAAGAAGAAACCATTCCTCTGGAGCAAATGGCTACAAGCAGACATGTTGGGAGCAATCCCTTATCCAAAGATGAATTTGAAAATCAGATCGAAGGTTTCAAGAGTGATATGAGGCAGTTTCTTGCCATGCAACTGGATACCTTGCGGATCCAAAAGAAGCAAGACGAAGCCAAGAGGGCTTTGGCCATTTTTTGTCCTAGGTGCACTAGAAAGCATCCTAGGAACGAATGTCCAATGCACTCCCTAGAAGTGTGTTTCATCTGTGAAGAATACCATCCTACAAATCAGTGCCCTTCCTTGCCTGGACTTAAAGTTTCATATCAAAGAGTTAAAGGAGCCACTGAACCACTCTATCATATGAACCAAAGGAGGCCGCATGGACCTATATCTTACCAGCAGGAACTGCAAGGGACACCCGAGACCTATTATGACCCTTATCAAGCCACCTTCATGCCTTCTTGGGGTCCCCCTACTCATCCTTCTTGGTTCACATCTCCTCCTTGTTCCTTCCCAGATCCATATTATGCCCAACCAGTTGCTCATTCATTTCACTCTTATGCTCAGCCACAGCCTCAGTGGAATGCACCTCATCAGGGGTGGAGGCCCCAATACAACACTCCTCCTGCTTCGTTTCCTCCACCACCTGCTCATCCACAACCATCGCCTCCTCCTCCACCAAGGCAACCCCAAATGCCTACCCAACCACAACCCCATCCGCATCCATCTCAAATACACACCTCCACTCAGCTACCCGTACCACCATTTCCAAAACCATACCATGGAGCAGCTCAACCCAATTGCAAAGCTGAGGCACAACATGTGCAAATGACTCCTTTTGAGCTCAATGATCTTCACCATGGCTCAGGAAAAGCATTGCAAAAAAGAGATCATCTTGAAAGCATTGAAGGATCACATCCAGCAAAAGAAGATTCAAAAGAGGAGATCAAAGAACCATGGGCTGCACTTGATGAAGAGAAGAGATCAGAATCAGAGATCGAGAAAGCCTCCTCATGGTTACCATCAAATCTTCCATGTATTCAAGAGAAAGATCAGCAAAAAGAGGAAGATGAGAAAATCATGATAGAAGGTGACATGAAGAATGATCCAGATCAGCAAAAGGACCAAGGATATCAAAGCTATATTGAGACATGGTTCCAGATAGTCACTAAGTTGCAGCAGTACTCTCTTCCTCAGCTATGTTTGATCCCTTCAAGATCAGATCATTTGGTCTCTGAGATCTGGATACCTATCAAAGCATGCATTTCGAGCCTTCACATCATTTTTTCTCTAATCTCGATGTGCACATGGCTCCATTGGAAGTATTCTTATACTTGAGAACGATTTTGTTTTTCAAGTAGGGTAGGGTAGAAAAAAGAAAAAAAGAAAAAAAGAGAAAAAAGAAAAAGGAAAAAAAATGAAAAAAGAGGAAAATAGAAATCTAAGGTGAAAACCTCCTCGGAGGCGCCTTAGATTGGCTCATTGATTGAAAACCTCCATGAGGCGGTCAATGGGTTGGGAAAAAAGAGAAAAGAGAATAAGATCCTTGGGTGAAAACCTCCCTTGGAGGCGCCCAAGGCAGGCAATTAGGGTGAAAACCTCCATGAGGCGCCCTAGTTGTTTTTCAAAAAAAAAAAAAAAAAAACAAAAGAGAAAAATGAAAAGAAAAATAAAACTAATTCCATTAGCTAATTGCAGGTTGCAAGAAGGGCGTTTCATGACAGGAGGAGCACTCAAATCAAGGTTAAAGAGATTTTTCTTGTGCCTTCTACAGGAAGCTCTGTATTTCTACAGGAAACATCCTGTAGAACCTTTGGACAAACCAAATTCAAGTCTAAAATGGAATCTGATGGTGGGAATCTGTTGATTAGGCCTACAAGCACTTGTGTGTCCATCTCTTGCCTTTCTCCATCATTTTTTCCACCTCATTGTGCTTCTCATTGTGCTTCTACAGGAACTTCCTGTAGAAATTGTGGGAAACTAGACATGGATTTCAAAAAGTGGTTTGGCGAACATGGTAGCTTCCTCGAGGGTTCAGAAGTCCTCATGCAATCTTCCAACTCCTCCTCCATCATCTCCATACCTGCATCACAGCCCAAGCTCAGTTTTTCCTTCCATGCAACCACTTGCAAAAAGCCTTGAAGCAAAAAGACATAGAACAAAATTTGTTTTTGCCATAACTTGAGAACCATGCATCCATTTGACAAACCGTTTTATGGGGAATTGTACAAGGTTGATGGAAACATGCCTGAGCAGTTCCATGCAATTCCGGTGCACGGTTTCCAAGAAATCAGCCTCCATCACCATCAGCCATTTTTGCATTTTCTCCATATCCGTGCATCCATTTCAAAACCTGTTTTATGGGGATATGCATGTGAGTGATGGTAACCTACCCAAGCAGTTTCAGTCGATTCCGATGCACGGTTTCCGAGAAATCGAGCTCTGAAATCTTCAGCCATTTTCCATTTTTCTCGAAATCTGTGCATCCATTGATCACGATTTTGCTATGGGAGATGCATAATGATGATAGAAACATGCTCAGCAAGTTTCAGATCAATCCGCTTTACCGTTTGGGAGAAATGGCGAAAACAAGTTCTGGTTTTGTGACCATGCAACAACAGCAGCTTGAAGGTGCAGATTTGAACGTGGAAATAATTGCATGCAGCTCAGATCCGGCCAGAGGACACCTGCACAGGGAAAAAAACAATCAAATATTAGCAGCCAAGCCACATGCAATCATAAAAACCAATGCATGCAGCAATGACAGGCCACAGCAGCTCACGGCAGCCATTCAACTTCGAGGTATGTGACTGAAACTCATTCTTCTATTGCATAAATTTAATTTGAAAACTGCATGAATTGATGGAATGGTGGAATTAAGCCACGAATATAGCAAGGTTAAGTCAATTTCCTTCTCTAGCACTCAGCTGGAAGTCACGCAGTACACATGGACAGCTGACTTACGTGAAAATTAAAGCAACCAGGAGTGTTGGCCATTTAAACTTCAGTTCAATTCACGGCAGTGATTACAGGGGTAAAACATGCAGTTCGGGAACAACACTTCCAGTTGCATGTGGCCACGTACACTTGGCCACTTCACTCTCTCACGTGAATCACGCAGCAATTAACGAACGCTCAGCTGAAACTCACAGACTGCTGTTAACTTGCACTTGCAACATTTTCAACTGAAGTATGCATCCTCTGCTTCCACAAAATGATTAACCCATCATCCTCCATTGAGATTTGTGGCCTGGTTCACAATTCTCCAGCGTATCGGGCTCACTCAGAGGCGCAGGGGCACTCTACAGGCGTTTCTACAGGAAGACGTCCTACAGGAAAGTATAGCAAAGTCGTCCAGAGCAGAAAAGCCCGAGTTTTTCTTCATCCAGTTTGGAGATTGAAGAAAGGTAGGCTGGAAAACACCATTCCCATGCATGATATTTCGGAAGGTGGTGAATTAAACTGTTTTGAATAAGAATGTATGAAACAAGTCTGCTTGTGAATCCAGAATAGTAGTTTTCCTGTGTGTTACATGGAATGTTTTAGTTGGTTCTGCGTCAAATTCTCTTCCACAGTTCATGTTAAGAAATTCCTCTGCTAGAAACGATAAACCACTATGAGGGTTAACCTATGCATGAAGAATATGAATTTTATGTGATTGTATGCATGCTGAGGATGAAGCTCTACACTTTGTCTGTGGGAGCCTGATTCCCTTTTGACAGTCGGGTTTGGGCAGCAAAAGCATTATAACCAGGGAATTGGTGCAAAGTTGAAATACAAACACCCGAGAAATCTTGTCCTGAGGATCAAAAGAGGAAAGCATAAAAAAGCAGTCCCTTTCTGCTCAGAGCATTGAAACAGGGCACTCTCACCAAACCAGACCAACCAGCTTACATCCTTTTTGTAGCAAGGTCAGCCTTCAAATTATGAAGTATATTACCTGTGATGGGCGATTTAGCATTGTGTATGGTTATCACTTCCGCTTGTTAACAGAGCTCAGGCACACGATGTATTTGCCCTCAAAACAAAAAAAAAATTGAGCATTCCATACTTCCTCCTATAGTCATTAGTTGAGTGTAGCACGAAATTGAAGGAGGGAGCACCAGACCAGCTGGCCCATCATGGGCTTATCAAGATCCTTGTAGAAGATGCCCTCCATACTTATACTGTCCCTATTTCTTGGGAGGTTTTCCACAATATGTCCAAGGGTGATGACATCCAGTCTCTGGCCAAAGAATTCACCTCATCCAGCAGCGAGGACAAGGAGCACATCGAGGCAGAGAGGAAAATAGAGGGGAAGAAAGATAAGGGTAAGGAAACCCAGGGCAGACCATCACATGAAAAATCACAGGAGAAGCCACAGAAAAAGCAAGAAAAAGGACCAGCTGTTGAGACCAAAGCTGCGGGTGAAATAAAGACACAAACACCCCGGAAGAAACAATTGCAAAGCAGGGCAGAGAGGACTGAAAAAGTCCAAACAAGTGAAGACAAAACCAAGGCAACCACACCAAAATTAAAAGGGAAGACACCCCCAGCCACGCAGACCAAAACAGTGAAGACACTTTCTACAGGAAGCCAGAAATCAGCTACAGGACTTTCTACAGGAAGTCCTGAAAACACTATTTTGGCTTGGTTCTGATTGATTGTCTTGTGTCTCCTTGTTTCACTGATGTTTGTGAAATTTATAAAAGAGGAAGGTGTTTTCAACTTGGGACTTGGGTGTGTTCGTATATTGCTACTTATTCCATTTACTAATATGCTTAAGCACAATAACCTGCTTACCAAAGCCTTTGAAAAGTGGGGTGATTTGGTGATGGCTTCATTCTGCTAACTGGTCCAACTTAGCATTTGAGGAATTGTTGGCAAGATGTTCATCTTTGATGATTTCTGTGAAGATCTTACTTTGGAGCTGAGAGGTGATAGTTTGATGGTATATTTGCTTTCACACAAAATGCTGGTGAATTGTCTTTGACAGAGAAGAGGGCACCATTTCTTCCATATGATTGCATATACTTGTGCACTCATAACAAGGCTGAGGATTCACTAAGAAAAGCAGCAGACAGTGAGGAAGAAGAGCAGAAGGGCGAGAAGACAAAGGTTGCCACAACCAAGCTGAAAGGAAAAGCACCCTCAGCCAAGCAGGCTAAGACAGTGCCGATTATTTCTACAGGAAGACAGAGAACTGTTAGCGGACTGTTTCTACAGGAAGACAGAGAACTGTTAGCAAACTGTTTCTACAGGAAGACATAGAACTGTTAGCAGACTGTTTCTACAGGAAGTTTGAAAAGAGGGAAGCCAAAGGAGAAATCAGCCGAGATGTTAGCCAAAGAAGCCACCAGGGCCATCAAAGATGAGGAGAGAGATTGGTTGCTCAGAGGATGAGCAACACTTTCAGTAGGGGGGTGATGATGAGCCCCAAAAATGGACAATTATTTGGGCTCATTCAACCTCCTAATTTGACTTAATCCACCATTCTCATTAGTTTATTGCATGTTTTTGATTATATTTATGTTAATAGAATGAATTTGGTTAGTCATTATGCCAACAAGTCTAATGGGTGCTTTGTGTAGCCTTTTTGGTCAATTTGGAGACAAAATTGAAGGTCTTAATGAGCACTTTGCAGCCAAATTCGTGGGAGAACAAGCTAGAGGACTTGTAGGAAGGTGTCCCCTTCATTTATGGGCCCTTACCTCGAATTCTCCACCATCAGCTCGGAGTTCAAGGGCCACCGAATCAATCAGCACAAGGGCAGCCAAGAAAGTCAAGTAGGACTGCTGTTAACTCCAAGTTTTGGGCAGCCGAGTCCCTAAAGTTTAGGAGGACTGTTGGGTCCTCAATTTGTATAAATAAGAAGGCTTAGGGCCTCATTTTGGTTAGCCAGGGTAGCCAATGGATGTTAGCTAGTTATCCAGTAGATAGTAGCTGGTAGTTAGTCATTTCATAGTCTTGTTGTAGTCATTTTGTAGTTCGATTTTTAGGCAATAGATTAGTTTTGCTGTTAGCTCATTTTCAAGTTCTCCTTGTGGACAGTTTTGATGTAACTCTTCATTTCTTGATCAATAAAGATGAATCCAGCTTTGCACCAGCTCTAAATCTCTCTTAGGAGGCTGTAGCTCTTGGGGTTGGGCCCATCTCAAGCGCCCAGTACCTCCTTTGTTTACCTTTATGTGTCTTTGCTGCATTCTTAGAGTAAAATCTGCTATTTAGATTTAAAACTTGTTGTGTTATTTAGGTTGCTTTTGATGATTAAAGTAGATTTTCATGTTCAGATTGATTTGGATAGATTAATAACATAAAGGATCCTTGGAAAAAGGGGCTCAAGCACCTCTGATCTTACCTCTCCCTCAGTGGGATCGTGAGTTGGGACAAAGGTGACCTTGCTGCCCACAAAAACACTGACTTTGCTTTGCCATGCAATCATTAGTGTTTGGTTTTCATTTGCAGAAGTTGGTTACATGTTCAGATCTTTGAATGCTTCATTGCATAGTTAATATACATAGTTTCCTTGCAAAAAAAGCTGCTGTCCATTCTTGTTTCTGTTAGCTAGATCATATTAGGGTAGCATAACTAGATCTTTGTTTTCTTGCTTGTCTTTGTTGGTTCAGTTGGAAACACAAATTGCAGAGCACCTGTACCACTTCCCTATCTACCCAGACTCCCTCAAACCCATCTTATCCCTCTCCTAACTTGGTTTCTTGCCTCACGTTGCCATACTGCCCTCATAACCCTACCTTTTGTGCAACATTACTTCAGTCTTCTTGGAACAAGTCCAGCCATCCACACCTTCTCCTCAACTCCATCCTCCAAGTCCTAGACCTCTTCACACCCCTATTTCACCTCCATACTCATTCCTCCATCTTTTTCCCTCCATCCATGCTCCAAAATCCCATTTCGAACATCCTGTAGAAGAATTACAGAACATCCTGTAGAAATCCTGAACATCCTGTAGAACCCCTGCAGACTTCCTGTAGAAGCTCATAAACACGGTTTCTTGGCAGCCAAACTTTGTGAGACTCTCTGGAAGGGTGTTAGGGACCCCTTAGACCCTCTCTGAACCTTCCCAACCTTTCCCAAGCATTTCTCCTCCTTGATCCACCTCTGCACAGTCAAAAATAGTTAGAAGCACATGCATGATAATTCCAACAACTTAAACAAAAATACAAAAAGATGTTTTCTTCAGATAGAGGTAGTCTAGACACATGTATTTTACCTTCATAGAAGTAATGGCATCTCTTTTAGTAGTTTGCATGCTCTCCTTTGCGTCAGTAGGACTAGCTGGTAGAATTAGGGTTTGCTAGGGTTTGCGTTTCTTTTTGGCTTTCAGTTTCTTTTTGCAATTAGATTAGCTTCCTTCGAGTTAGCTTTCATCCATCAATTAAAAAGCTTCTTCTAAGAGCTCATAGAAGTTGGCTTAAGCTCCTAGTGGACTTGTGCCAGCTGACCAAGTGACAGCTGCGGCAAGAGCTAGTACTTGTGCATACAGCACCATCGCTTCCAAGTTTGTTACGAACTACCGGGTTGATAAAATTAAAGAAGGGAGTTCCAGGAGTTGTAGCATTATTGCTACAATACTGGGGCTCACCACACAACCACCAGGTTTTGAAATTGAAGGGCAGGAACATAAAGTCTGCAAATTGATCAAGGTTTTATATGGGTTAAAACAAGCTTCCCAAGCTTGGTATGCAAAAATGGATGAATACTTTAGGAAAGTTGGTTTTCAACGAACTAAATCTGATGATACTTTGTATTTACGACAACAGGGTGAATATTTGGTGATTCTTGTTATGTATGTAGATGATTTGATCATTATTGGAAACAATGATAATCATATTGCACAGGTGAAAAAGGAGTTACATGCAGGTTTTAAGATGACAGATTTGGGATTACTTCACTACTATCTTGGAGTTGAAGTCTTCCAACATCCACATCATATTTTCATTTCTCAGAGTAAGTATACAACAGAGGTTCTTCAGCGATTTGGAATGCAGTATTGTAAGCCCGTTCTTACCCCCATGGAGAAAAACTTGAAACTTTCAAAATTTGAAGGGGGGAAATGGTGGATAACACTACTTATAGACAGTTGATTTGCAGCTTGATTTATTTGACAAACAAGTAGAAATTTTGAATAATTTAACACATATTCAATGGAGATTATCCTAATCATGTACTATTGCGGAAAACATACACATTACATAAGCTCCTCTACGTTGATCATCAATATAGCAGCATCAATAACAATAAAACATCAAGAGCATTCACACATTAACACAGTATGTATCCCGGGGAAAGCATCTCGCTAAAAACCCCAACTATCTGTATATTAATGATTGAGTCATGTAACATTACACAACATAATACTTCTCACAAGTATCTCCACCTCTGTTACACACAATACAGCTCATATCTGATCTCCAAATCTCTTCCACTGCTTGCCTGCCTCCACTGCTCAATACCTGCTCAAGAACTGATGAGAAATGGCTCACCAAACTCGTTTTTCACCTGCAAAATAGTCACTCACTCTTTTTTGGACGTGAGCACAAGCTATAATGTGGGCAAATACGTGAGCAAACTCATTGGCATACTCAATCCCTTGATTGTGTAGGATCTGGTGCACAACTATAGTCACAACTGATAGCAATCTGATTCTCTACCACCTGTCCCTGTTGAACTGAACATGCACTGACATGCAACTGAGTTAACTGATGTATTCATTAATTGTATTATGAGTTAATAACTTGTGAATTAATTAATAACTAATTCACCCAACTCATCTCTAGTCTATTTGCCAGTTAGACTAAATACAACCAGTTTAACAAAGCTAAACTGAACACAACTCCATCAACTCCACAATCAACTCCACCAAACTCAACTGATTGAGTTCTAACTGAAGTCATGCATGCAACAACTCAACTAACTCATAAGAAAAGCGTATTTCCTTCTGACAGCTGCATGTGCCACCTCTGTAGCTCAAACTGAAGTGCTCCAAGAGAATAAGATTAAGTTTATAGTCCAAATATTATTATGAGACAATAATATTTGACTTTTCTATTTTTGACAGCTAGTCTAAAAATAGACTTTGATCACTCACACTGTGATCACTCACACTTTCATCAAAAATAGAAGTCCATCTTTTTTTTCCCAACTTGATCAATCATCCATAAACATCAACCTGCAATCCATAGACATGATCCATATGTCTAAAAATAGACATAGTCTAAAAATAGACTTGCGCCAAAAATAGCCTGTGGGCCCACTTAGTGAAGGCGACTCTTTTCACTAAGCTCCATCATCTTGTTGCAATCTCAACACTCCCTCTCGACAAGATATGGATTATCAGCAACCCCTATCCTGCCTCGGTGGTACTCGAATTTGCTCCTGGTGAGAGCTTTCGTCAGAATATCAGCATCCTGATCTTCCGTTGGAATGTACGAAAGTAACATGATCCTCCGCTGCACACAATCTCTGATATGATGGTACCTGATGTCAATATGTTTAGATCTATCATGAAATACAGGATTAGCCGAGAGTTTAATGCAACTCTAGTTATCACAGTAAATCACAGTAGGATCCAAATGAGAACCAAACAAACCAACCAGGATCTTCCTCATCCATATAGCCTTGCATGCAACCAAAATTGCTGCCATATACTCGGCCTCCGCTGAACTGAGTGCCACGGATCTCTGTTTCCTACTGTACCAAGAAACTGCTGTCGATCCAATACTGAAGACCCCTCCTGATGTGCTCTTTCTGTCTGTTGGGCTCCCTGCCCAATCTGCATCCGTGAAGCCACATAGCTTCACCTCATCCTCCTGTCTGTACCACAAACCATATCCCGATGTGCCTCTCAAGTAGCGCAATACATACTTGCCCGCCTTCCAGAAGAGTTTGGTAGGCTTAACCATAGCTTGTGAAAGCTAGTTAACTGCATAGCATATATCAGGTCATGTATTGACCAAATACATCAGCGACCCCACCAACTGTCGATAAACAGTGGCATCCACTTCTTCTCCCGAAGTGGCATCCTCCTTCCTCCAACCTCCAGGAAGAGGAATATCAACAGGCTTGCAGCCATGCATGTTGAACTTCTCCAGTATCTCCCGAGCATACTTGCCCTGAGAAACAAACAGTTCACCACTGCGCTGCCATATTTCCAATCCCAGGAAATAGTGAAGGAGGCCCAAATCCTTCATCTCAAACTCTGTAGCAAGATCCTTCTTGCATGACAGTATCAACAGCTCATCACCCGTTAGAATCAAATCATCAACATACAATACAATGATAAGCAACTTACCCTCCACCACAATCTGGTATAGGTTCGGATCCGCCTCGCTCTTGGAGAATCCAAGTCCTGTGAAATAGCTGTCTATCCGTGTGTACCAAGCACGTGGTGCTTGCTTCAACCCATACAGCGCTCTCTTGAGCCTGCACACATGTGACTCGCTGCTGAAGACTTCAAAGCCTTCGGGTTGCTCAATGTACACCTCCTCCTCAATGACTCCGTTGAGGAACGCAGTCTTCACATCCATCTGATGAATGTGCCATCCCATCTGCGCTGAGAGAGAAAGAATCATCCGTATGGAAGAATACCTTGCGACAGGTGCAAAAGTCTCCTCATAATCGATCCCCTCAATCTGTGAAAAGCCTCGGGCAACAAATCTTGCCTTGTACTTCTCCACACTCCCGTCAGCTGCCTGCTTAACTTTGTAGATCCATCTCGAACCCACCACTGATTTCCCTTCCGGTCTAGGAACAATCTCCCATGCACTGTTTCTGACAATAGAATCATACTCTTCCACCATGGCGTCTACCCATGCGGGATCCTCCACAGCTTCCTCGAAAGAGGATGGCTCAGTCACAACACACTTGCTCATAAGAGCCATGTATCCAGTGTATCGATCAGGTGAATGTCTCTGCCTGTGTTGGGCTGTAGGTGGTCCTACAACTTTCTCTGCATCTTGAGCCAGTCGCTCAGCTTCTATCAAGCGCTTTCGCCCTTTGATGGGTGGCGCTGCATGAGTGGTCTCTTCCACTCCATGAACCTCGTCCTGTGGCTGATCCATGTCCTGAAGCTCATCCTTAGGAACTAATAGCTCCTCATCTGCATGCAAGTGTAGCTCCCTCTCAAGCAAACACTTCATGGCTTTCTCCTCCTGAAATTTTATATCCCGTCGCACAACAGTTTTACCACTGTCTGGCAAATACACACGATAGTTGTGGGGCGTATCAGTGTACCCCACAAATATCCCAACCTCTGCGGTCGGCTCCAACTTCTTCCTGGCATCCTTCGTCACATGCATGTAAACGTTAACACCAAAAATCCTCAAATGAGAAAGATCAGGCTTCTTACCAGAATAAGTCTCCTCAGGTGTACTCATGCCAAGTATCCTATGAGGACAACGGTTCTGCACATAAACTGCTGTATTGCATGCTTCCGCCCACAAGTGAAGGGGTAGGCCCTGATCATGCAACATTGCCCTGCAGCACCCACAATCGTTCTGTTCTTCCGCTCAGCTACCCCGTTCTGCTGTGGGTTATGGGGAGCTATGATCTCTCTACGAATCCCTTCTGTCTTGCAGAAATCCTTGAACTCGTCCGAGATGTATTCACCACCATTATCGCTCCTAAGAGCCTTCACCTTCTTCCCCGACTCCTTCTCGACCAGTGCTTTGAATTCACAGAACTTTGAATATGTCTCGCTCTTCTTCTGCATGAAGAAGATCCAACACTTACGAGAGAAATCATCAACAAAAATCACATAATACCTGTGTTTTGCTATCGAAGCAACTGAGAAAGGTCCACACACGTCTGTGTGAATTCTCTCAAGGATCGTCGTGGCGCGACTATCCTTCTCGTGAAAGGTGGCTTTCACAAACTTCCCCAAAGTACACCCCTTGCACTGATCTGACTGCGCAAGTGTGCCTTTAGGAAGCCCTGTAGTGATCTGCTGCAGTATCTTCAAGGCTCCATGGTGAAGGTGACCCAATCTCTTGTGCCACAACTCGCCATCATCCCGGCTCACCAATCCTTCTGCCTTGCTTGCCATTGCTGCGCATCCATCTACATGCAACTGATAAAGGTTCCTCACTCGAACCCCTATCTTCCGGGTCTCACCAGTTGTCTTGCTGCGCAGGAAAGCCTTTCCCTCGCTGAAAACAACATCATACCCCTTGTCTTCTAACATCGCCACTGAGATGAGATTCTTCTTCAATCCTGGAACATGCATGACTTCCTTCAATACAAAGGGTTTACCAAACTCCCTCTCAAAGGAAATGGTACCGATACCGGTCGCACTGTATCTACCATCATCGCCCATCTCGATGTGCACTCCAAGATCTTTGTCCTCCAGATCAGAGAACAAATCTCTATCTCCCGTCATGTGAAAAGACGCACCACTGTCCAAGAACCACACTGATCCCATCACACTTGAAACCAAGCATGTGATCAATGAAAAATCAAGCTCAAACTGAGAAGCTAAGGCCTCTCCCCCTGCAGATCTAGCAGCTTGCTTGTTCTTCTTCTTCTGCGGACAATTAGTGGCATAGTGTCCGTGCTGGTGCAGTGAAAACACTTCACCTTGGACATATCCTGCTTCTTGCCTTTCACACCAGACTGAGAAGCTTTCTTACTCTTCCCTTTCTTTGCTTTGGCAGCCAAAGCGCAATTCTCTTCATCAGATACCTTTGATGAAGATCCATTCTCATCCTTATTGTTTCTGAGTTTATATTTGAGCGCCAGGTCGCTCTTGCTTTGGAATAACATTCGCAATCCGTTGAAAGACATTTCAACAACACTGCTGCAAAATCGAATTCCACCAGCAACCAACTCAACTGCTTCCAATCTAGAATTCGTGAGAACACAATATTTCTCGTACAGAGATCGACTGTATGGGCATTCACTGGATATCTCACCTTCCAAAGGAAGGATGAATCCAGAGGTTACCTGGCCCGATTACAGACTCTGCCTGAAGAAATAGAATGTAAACACTTCTTGAATAGTAGATCTGATGATCAATCCTCGCTTTGATATCCTGTAGAACTTTTCCTACAAATCAAAGGGCTCTGATACCATGTAGAAATTTTGAATAATTTAACACATATTCAATGGAGATTATCCTGATCATGTACTATTGCGGAAAACATACACAATACATAAGCTCCTCTACGTTGATCATCAATATAGCAGCATCAATAACAATAAAACATCAAGAGCATTCACACATTAACACAGTATGTATCCCGGGGAAAGCATCTCGCTAAAAACTCCAACTATCTGTATATTAATGATTGAGTCATGTAACATTACACAACATAATAATTCTCACAAGTATCTCCACCTCTGTTACACACAATACAGCTCAGATCTGATCTCCAAATCTCTTCCACTGCTTGCCTGCCTCCACTACTCAATACCTGCTCAAGAACTGATGAGAAATGGCTCACCAAACTCGTTTTTCACCTGCAAAATAGTCACTCACTCTTTGTTGGACGTGAGCACAAGATATAATGTGGGAAAATACGTGAGAAAACTCATTGGCATACTCAATCCCTTGATTGTGCAAGATCTGGTGCACAACTATAGTCACAACTGATAGCAATCTGATTCTCTACCACCTGTCCCTATTGAACTGAACATGCACTGACATGCAACTGAGTTAACTGATGTATTCATTAGTTGTATTATGAGTTAATAACTTGTGAATTAATTAATAACTAATTCACCCAACTCATCTCTAGTCTATTTTCCAGTTAGACTAAATACAACCAGTTTAACAAAGCTAAACTGAACACAACTCCATCAACTCCACAATCAACTCCACCAAACTCAACTAATTGAGTTCTAACTAAAGTCATGCATGCAACAACTCAACTAACTCATAATAAAAGCGTATTTCCTTCTAACAGCTGCATGTGCCACCTCTGTAGCTCAAACTGAAGTGCTCCAAGAGAATAAGATTAAGTTTATAGTCCAAATATTATTATGAGACAATAATATTTGACTTTTCTATTTTTGACAGCTAGTCTAAAAATAGACTTTGATCACTCACACTGTGATCACTCACACTTTCATTAAAAATAGAAGTCCATCTATTTTTTCCCAACTTGATCAATCATCCATAAAAAGCAACCTGCAATCCATAGACATGATCCATATGTCAAAAAATAGACTTGCGCCAAAAATAGCCTGCGGGCCCACTTAGTGAAGGCGACTCTTTTCACTAAGCTCCATCATCTTGTTGCAATCTCAACAAAACACTCGCCCTGATCTATCTTATGCAGTCAGTTTTCTTTCATGTTTTATGCAGGAACCACGAGATAGCCACTGGAATTCAACCAAAAGAGTTCTTCGATATATCCAAGGAACAAAGAAATTTGGTCTTCTTTACACAAAGACTAAAAACTTTGTACTTGGTGGATTTTTATATGTCGACTTTGCTGGAAGTATTGATGATCGAGAATCAACATCAGGTTATTTAATGAGCATGGGGTCAGCATCAGTGTCTTGAAGTTGTAAGAAACAAGCTACAGTGGCCACTTCTTCAACAGAAGCAGAGTACATTTCAGCATGGGAAGCAGCATGTGAAATTGTTTGGTTGCGCAAAATTTTGCAGGACTTGGGCATTTCTCAGGCAAAAGCTATGTCATTATTCATTGATAGCCAGTCAGCCATTAAGCTTGCTAAGAACCCAGTTTTTCATTCAAATACAAAGTATGTGGACACCAAGTATCATGAAATCAAATCTCTCATTGCCAAGGATGTCCTCAAGCCAATTTATTGTCCTTCAGAAGATCAGATCTTTGACATTTTCATGAAATCTCTTGGCAGAATAAAATTTACTAAGTTCAGGGATGAACTTGGTATCTGTTGTAATGTATCTTTGGATCATAGGGGGGAATGTTAGATGATCCAAAATAAAATATTATCATAGGTTATAAAGTTAGAATAAAATAATTATTAATTTAAGATATTAAATTAATAATTATTAATCTAGAATATTTAATTATTAAATGTAGACATTTAGAATTAGAATATTGTTGTAAAAAGATATGACTCTACAAATGTGTCATATCTTAGGCTCTAATTTAGGAGAATTGTTAGTAAGTTGTTTGAATATCTTTTATTGTAATGGACACTTGTTATTTTATAAGTGATCCATAATTAGAGGTAGTTAGGACATTGAGCTTATAAATAGCTCATTGCAAGAGTGTTTTGTTGTTCGGGTGTAAACTCTTGCAAAATTCCATATGTAATTACTTTTCTTATTAATAAAATTACGTGTCTGAGGACACGTCTGCCATTAGAAAACATTAGTTATATAAATTGTCTTAGACAATTATTCAAAATCACTCATATCTTCTTGCACACCATCAGAATTCACATCTTCAGATGAATGATTGGATGCAGATGAAGATGTTCCATATTCTTCTCTTTCATCAACTAGTGCCCCATATGAGTCCACATGCATGCCCACCATTTTAGGTTTCAAAATTCTTTTAGATATACGACTAGGTTCAACGGACTCCCATTTCAACATTGTTTCTTCTAGTAGCAACCTCTTTAGAATCTCTATCATCCTAAAGCGAAGAGTTCCTATCTTTGTTAAATTGAAGTCATAAACAAGTATGTCAACATCCTAAAATTTTAAGAGGTTTATGCAACAACGATTTATATTTATACCCTTTCTTTTTCTCTTTCTGCCAATTTTTTATCAACTACCATCTCTGGCTTGTACACACCATTGAATGCGTATGTATTTGTGGCATACCAATGTACTTCAACACCTGCAACATCTTCATTTTCTATAATGACCTTTATATATAACCTTGGCAACCTAGAATGGATAGCCATCAGCATCTCTATCTGCTAGCATTGTGATCATGCAACCCTCCTTAATACCCTGTATTGAACCCCTGTAAAGGTCTTCCACGGCTTCACATTGTGTACGAGATCTTCTGGAACCAATATACATTTCTCTTTCCTATACCTGTGAATAAATAATAATACCTTGAGATTGTTGTTGTTCAACAATGTTTCTTTCCTCATGTTCTTTTGACACATTTTGTGGCCAAATAAATGGATTTTTCAAACGTATATCTTCATTTGTTGTTCCTGAAACGATATCACTTTGATTATTGAAAAAAGACTCCCACCAAACTGAATTAGCAATATCAAAGTACTCATAAGTATATCTAATACATTTTTTTATTTCGTCCAGGAAATCAGAATAATTTATATCTCTCTTCTTCCTGCGTGCATTATGAACTTCAACAACTAATTGTAATAACAATATATTTAATGCAAATATTGGACGATCAGTGCATGAACTTCAAAAATGCCAAACCTGATGACAACGCCCATTATGCAGTAGTTGAATACTTCTTGCCCCATATTATTGTTTTCCCATGAATGTTTTTGATACAAAATTGATGTTGGAAGCTAATGTCATTAAGTTGTTCAATGCATTTCTCCTTACCAGGTGATCCCTTAATAAACCTTCGCATTTCAACAGTTTCTTCCAACACATGAAAAATAGGCTCTAACATGTATGATTTCTTAATACATTCAAGTAATGACGGAAAACTCCCAACATCCTTCCTCCTCAATGTGACTGAAAAATGACTGATCATCTGATCAATATTGTCATGAGTGTGCCCAACAAGAAGGAAACCAACCTTTACCTTCTGAAAAATTCTCAATTCAACAAGCATGTTTAGATATCCAAAAAAAATATGATTTTTGTTCTCATCACAAGTGTTCTTCGATTGTAGATACAAAACTTCGGGAAGATTACCAGACCAATGAGAAAGCACATCATGAATTATGGTTATTGTCATATTTGTATCGATATGAATATTTGGAGCTGTGAAGTATAACCTTGGAAACATTTTCCCATTGACAACCATAAAACAAACCAAGTGAAACTGAATAAAATTTTCCTCTTGTAAATTTGTGGGCGTGCGAACAAAATGTGGTAGAAGTTCTTCTGGTCCATACCTTAATTTATCAAACCCATATATTTATTTGGATTATCGTAATACTTCTTTCAATGCTTGTACAAATTTTTCCTTTCACTTGTTTGTTGTTCGTGATGCTCTTGAAGCGCTTTGACAATGGAATCTACACATAACATAAAAGAAATCCATTAATAAATACGTTTTCATAGTTGATGACTATACAATTTTAAAAAATAATGTTATGAATGCTTACCTCTTTCTGCCCCTGGATATTTATCTCTTTTTTATTTAAGAGAAGCACATGTACTGTGAACCCCCATCCTTGTCTTCTTAGGAATAAAGACATTGTTGAATTCTTTCTTCCATATTTTCACAAAATATTGATATGTAATAAATCGACCATTTCCTTCAACACCCTTTGAATATTCTTTGTATAAGTTGTCGATTTCTCGTCTTGAGAAATTATTTGGAATATGTATTGTGTCTCTATTTAGCATACACTCTCCATGCTTTGAAAATAAGTCTTTCGTCCATGACATTGCAATATTTGATAATGGCCAAACTATCGTTTATGACGTAGTTATGAATAAAATGTGGGATTATTTTCTAAATTTTCTTGGATTCTTGATATACGAAAATTACCAATTGAATGAAACATTTTGAAATCCTTTCGACAGATAAATAAAGACCCAATATGATAATCATAACCTGACAATGTAGATTGCATGCCCCCCACTAAATATGAATTTTACATGCTTTTATTCATTGACACATATCTCTTCCTTTTCTCCAATGCAAACTTGAAATCCATATGTTTCAAGCAATACTTTTGACAACATTCACTTGAAATGAGAGTAATGATAGAACTTCTTCTCATGAGATATTCCGCTCTACCCCTTGTATAACTAGAACATATTGGATTGATATGAAAATGTTTGCTCCTACTCCTCAATACTATATTTGTTGGCAACGTCTCCATCATTGAATCATCATTTGTATAAGCAGTTTTATCATCATTAGGAGGAATATTATCCTTACTATGATCATATGTGCTTTTGAATACCAACTTCGAGGATATTCTTCATCTTTCCCTTCGTCAGTGCTACCCTCATAGTCCTTAGAATTAGGACTAAATGGAAAATTTGATTCTCTGTTTATTGGATATTCTTCATCATGTGCATTGTCAGTGTTGCTCTCATGGTCCTTAGGATTAGGACTACCTGGAAAATGTGACTCTTTATTTGTTGGAAATTATTTGTCCTGCCCTTCGTCACTGCTGTTATCACTCAGGTTTTCCTAGAAGTTGTAAGAAGGGGAAAGGAGGCCGATGTAACCACAGACCAATCTTTTAGATACAGAATCTAGCCAATTTGTATCCAGAGAGGGCTCTCTCTTTATGATTTAGCTTTGTTTTGAAAGCTATTAGGCTAGTTATGAAGTTCAAGGGTTTTGTTTGGGTTTGGCTGGTGAGATTCAATAAAACAAAGAGGTAAGATAGAGTAGTTCAGTCCATTGGGCTAATGGAGTCAAAGAAGATGGCTTTCTGGATTTGGTTTCTTAACAGAGGATGGTTTCACAGAGCAAGGTGGTCAAACAGGGAACAAATAAAGACTTGAAACAGATGGAATGGGCTCAAATGGGGTGAAGGGAAGTTGAGAATCCTTCAACCTATTTAAAGAGGGAAATTGGATGATTACTGATAAGGAGCAGTTAAGTATTCTTTAGCAAATAATCAACATGAAAGAATTAGGAAACATGAGCAATTAAGATTTCACTGCTTACCCTAATTCTGAAGAAAACACAGAGAACAATAATGACTTGAAAACAGAGTGCAATCAAGCATATTCTGAAATTAAATCTTTTCTTTATCATTCAGATTATGAAACACAGATAATATAATAAACTAGAAAACTTTAAAACACAACATATAGAGGACTTATTGATCCGGTGGTTGATTCAAGAAGTCTGTGACAAGTCCTCTATTTCAATTCTTCATCTAGTAAGCCATGCAACATTTGTTTCCAACAGCTCTTTATTCCAAAAAACCAATATTACAACAAAGACTAGGAATCCACCCTCAATACTCCATTTGAGGGGGTATTTATGCAGAAAATTATACAACAAATATCTCAGTGAGATAATATATAGGATGACTAAAAATAGTTTACAAAAAATAGAAACAGCTAGACTTGAAAATAGGGAACATATGAACTGATGTTGTGTTGGTCCTATTTTTGTTGAATGTGCTGGAGGCAGGCCCTAGGATTTGGCTGGTAGCTATCTTCTTCAGTCACTCTGTGCTGGCTATCTGTCTTACTGATACTCTTTAATCCTGATCTGATACCCTTTGACCTTTTCAACTCTGTTTATCTCTGTCTGGTATTTAGCCCAAAATTTCCCTTTTTCCAAGGGTAACAGTGCAGCTATGGATCTCTCTGTGGCTGGTATGTTGAGTGCTGTGGAGATTGCTGGAGGAGCCACGGTAATTGATGCGCTAATAGCCATTTATTGAGATAGCTGAAAAGGTAGAGAATTTGTATAATGGCGGGTTTGAATGGCCGACTGCGAGCTCGTTCCTTAGTTCTTCTGGTCGGGGGTCGGCCTGAAACTAGAACATTTGATTTCGGTCTTTATTTTGTAGGAGAGCGCGGGGTGCAATGCATTACAATGAAAAAATGGCATTTTTATCGTTTATTTGACAAAACTGAGGTTTGGCGGGAGTTTTTGTATTCAACCAGGCGAATGATGTAAGCAGTACCAGAGTGACGTCAGCAGAATCAGGATGATGTGGCGGAGGGTTGGATGATGTCGGCGAATGATGTCAGCGGAAGGTGGTAAGCCATTTTTCCTGCACCGCTTTTGGGGTCAAGTTGTATTGAGTGGAGGGCAAGCGAGCACCCCGGATGGGCGACGTGTGGCAGAGGTACGGTGGAAAACGGCCGACCGATTGCGGGTTAAAGCGCGACAATGAAGAGGGTCGCGATATTGATGTGGACCGTCGGATGAGCGAGCAGGGATCGGATGGCGGATGGGCAGGGGACTTGGCAGGGAGTTAATTGTGTGGGCCCGGTCATAATAAACTGTGTTTTTAAATGTTTCGGGTGCAATTTTATTGGTTCGCGGGATTGGTTATTAATTAACCGGGGGTTAATTAATCCCTTTAGCGTGGCGGGGGAAAGGTTATGGTTCTTAATAAGTTTCAAATAAACTCATTAACCCATATTTAAATAACGTTTAACGGTTATAATTAACCGGGGGTGGGGATAAATAAAATATCAGGGTTTTGTATTATATTTATACGAGAAAGGGAATAAGTGTATGGGAATTATATAATAAGTGTTAAAGTAAATATGACTTATGAAATGATAAGCGCCAAGTTAAATTTACATTTAAACTTAGGCTAAAGGGTGAAAAAGGGTTTTTTTGAGAAATGTGGCCATTTTCCTATGTACAACAAGGTTTTACTTAGGAAAATGTTATGAAATGGAATGAGTGGTTTATGAGGGATATTAAGAACAGATCTTAATACTTTGAGGAAATTAGTGAATGATTAGGGAAAAGTATGAAGGGGAGTTAGTTATTTAACCTTGCCTCACTTGAGCTGCATCAATTATAAAGTATGCCTTGCACTTGTGATAGAAATAAAGATTAACACATTTAGAGACATGATCTATCACAAGTATCATTCTGCAACACCGTCTACCTACCCTACTTACCTTAGCCTAGCATTTTTTCCTTCTTTATTTGGGTGCACTTAGACTGGCAAACCCGTATCAACTTTCCTTTTCTTTTCATGGTAAACCTACATAAGTATGCACTTATCACATCCAAGGGTTCAGATTAAACTGTTGAGCTCCTTTTTATTTACTCTACCTATCTACTTATCTGCCAAGATTAAATAGTTTGGTCATATTTTATTCTCTATCTCTAAAACAGGAAATTCAAATATGAACTAGCCAAGATTAAGCTGTTTGGCCATTCATCAATTGTGGCATAACCAACAAGCTGCACACAATCAGATTATTACAGAAAATGAAAAAGTAGTGGCATTTTGGACTTACACACTTTACTGGTCCTTCTTTGTTTGGGGTTCATTTATTTCACTTTTTTGACCATTTTATTCTTTTTACCCTTTGATTTTTCTTTTAGGGCATACCCTCTTTACATTTTTTACATTTTTTTATTTTTGATAATATGGAAAACCTTTGCAACAAGGAAAGGAATGAACATATTACAGAGCTCAACAAGTCAATCATGAAATATGACACCTATTGGTATAGGAGTATAACAACTACTACTCTCATATTCCTTAGGATTAGGACTAAGTTGAAAATGTGACTCTCTATTTACTAGAAATTCTTCATCCTGCCCTTCGTCACTACTGCTCTCATAGTCCTTAGGATCAGGACTAAGTGGAAAATGTGACTCTTTATTTACTAGAAATTCATCATCCTTCCTTTCGTCCCTACTACTCTCATAGTCCTTAGGATTAGGACTAAGTGGAAAATGCGACTCTCAATTGGTTGGAAATTATTCATCCTGGCCTTCATCACTGTTGTTCTCATAGTCCCTAGGACTAGGACTACGTGGAAAATGTAACTCGATTTATTGGAAATTCTTCATCCTGGCCTTCATCATTGCTGCTCTCATAGTCCATAGGATTAGGACTAAGTGGAAACTGTGACTCTTGATTTATTGGAAATTATTCATCCTAGCTTTCATGACTGTTGCTCTCATAGTCCATAGGATTAAGACTAAGTGGAAATAGTGACTCTCTATTTATTTGAAATTCTTCATCCTTCCCTTCATCACTGCTGCTCTCATAGTCCATAGGATTAGGACTAAGTGGAAACCGTGACTCTCTATTTATTTGAAATTTTTCATCCTGTCCTTCATCAATGCTGCTCTCACAGTCCTTAGAATTAGGACTAAGTGGAAGATTTGACTCTCTATTCATAGTGAAAGAATTTTCGTTATATTCATAAATATGAATATAGTTGTTACACAACGAAGATGTTGATGCTTCACAAAGTGAAACTTCACTATCAGAAGAATCCATGACTTTATAACATAAGAGGTTGAATAATACAAATGCACTATCTCCTAATGATAATATATAGCTTAAAGAATGTAAATTTCCCTCCAAAGTTTCCCTCCAAAAATTTTCCCTCCAAAATTTTCTTCTACAATTTATTGAAAGATTTCTACTAAAATTTTCTCTTGAAATTAATCTTTTACTTGAACTATATAGCATTTACTAAACAATTGAATATATTTTTAATTTTTATTATATCTTCTATCCCACATTTAAAATAAATTACTATATCATCATAAAATTATTTATATATTAAGTTTTTATATATAAAAAAATTAATACCACATTCAAGAAGTAATAAAACAATTCCGTAATTTTTGCTATATAATAAATTTCATTATCACTATTCTTCACATCACATCAAGACTTCTCAAGGTGTTGTTAAGAGACTTGGAGGGATTTTGTGGAGCAGCTACATTGTCATTGACAACACATTCACTCGGAGATTATCGCATTTGAAAGGTTAGTTTCCCTTTTATTGAGTGCAGGTCTTAAACTACCATAGGTTTACTAGTAGTTATGTGTCAGTTGGGTTGTTATGTTCATGCAGGATACCAGACAACTACCATAGGTTTACTAGTAGTTATGTGTTAGTTGGGTTGTTATGTTCATGTAGGATACTAGAGAAAAAAAAAAAAAAGAGGACAGTAAGAATAAATCAAATTAAAATATCACTATTAATGGAATCCCCAATTTAATTAAATCAAATAATCATAAAAATACAAAATTTTCAAAAAAAAAAATAATCCAATATTTTTTTAATAATTATAATTATATAGCCTCGTAGAATAAAATTAAAAGTTTGCAATTATAGAATCATAAATTAAATTAGTCAAATAGTAACATTAATAAAAATCATAAAATCCCTAATAATTAATTAAACCCTAATTTGTCATTAAAATCAATTCATTACATTAGACAGTAATGATAAATCCAATTAAAATATCGCTAATAAGGGAATCTCCAATTTAATTAAATCAACTAATGACCTAAACCACATATTGTAATTTTACCCAAATTGTCAAATAACCCTAGCTGACTAAATCATTTCTTATTGATCATTTCCATAAACTACATATATACATAAGATCAGCTTTATGATACATCATTAATATCCTCTTAAACAATTAGCGTATCCCCTGAGGATGGACTCACTTGGAATTCTAAAGCGTTGGGTTAAATAAAATCTATAAATAGGTTATTCCTCTCTTATTAAAAAACACATTCCAATAAAAATAAAAAAACATTTAATTAATGAAATTTAGATTCCTTTTAAAAATTAAAAATTCACATGAGCTAGGCTTACTCGATAGCCCCCTGGCAAGCAGGGGGCCACTGTGTTATCGGTGAGGGTGGTGGGCCCAGGCGTGGGCATGCCCACTCGAGGCAGAGCAACCCCTCGCAATCTAGGGGGCCGATTCCGAGAATTGTCCTTGGACAGGCATGGCCACGGCTGGGCATGCCCACCCACAAAACTTCTTGTGCTTGTGGGCGGGTGTGCTCGACCACAAGCACAAAACGTCTTGTGGGTTGGCATGCTTGACGGTGGCCATGCCCGCCCATGGGCAGGTGCACTTGACTGTGAGCATACCTGCTCGCTGCATAGCGGGTGTGTAGCTGCATGTTTGCTATGCTGTGGGAGGGCGCGCCCATCCATAGGGACAATTTCCTATGCCTGTGGAAGGGTGCGCTCGACCATGGGAATGCCCACCTAGAGGCACAGTTTCTTGTGCCTATTAGAGGGCCCGTCTGGCTATGGGCAAACTTTTCTGGGGAAAAACGCCCCCCCCCCCCCCCCCCCCCCCCCCCCTTGGCAAGCCAGGGGGGTGATTATGGGAATAAGCCCCTTGGCCTGCCGGTGGCCGATTCTGTGGGGCCATTTTGCCCCAGGCGGGCGTGCCTGCCTAAGGCATAAGGACCCCCTAGCAGGCACAGGTCCAATTCTGAGAATTGACCCCTTGCCTGCTAAGGGGTTGATTTTGAGAATCAACCACTTCACAGGCAAGGAGCCGATTCTCAGAATCAACCCCTAGCCTGTCAAGTGACTGAGGAAAAATAAAAAAGTTCTAAGGAATGTATTTCTTTTGTACCCTGTATGAACCTAACATCCAACTTGTCATGGGGGTCGATGTGCATGTTTTTGGTCTTTTTTCGTTTTTAAATTTTGTTTCATTTTGTTTGTTTACTTAAGCTATCGATATTTTTGTAATTTACTGATATATATATATATATATATATATATATATATATATATATATATATTGCAGGAAAATGGCATCAAGGAAGATTTCTGTGAATCTTTTTGGACCAAAGACAACTAAAGTTGGAGGTTTATCCTCAAAAAATATTGTTGAACGAACCTGACCTGAGCTAATAGCTACAAATCTAGCAAGTGCCTCTAAGGAAAAGGAGTTGGTTTCTTACAAGAAGAAATCATAATAAGTGAAGCATACATAACTTGTATGGTTTGTGAAAGATAGAAAAGACGAACAACATCTGGAGATATATCTATATGTTGATATCCCTAACGATAGTGGAAGTTATGAGATGCTTGGAGAAGTACTAGATATTTGTTTGATACCGGATACTGTAGTTGTTTATGTACTTACAAAACTGTCCAAGTCACATGACAAGATTAGATATCAGTTTGCATTGTCAATGTATGACACGACGAATGATTCTACAAAGATGTGTAAACAAATCATAAACGAGATTGCACAAGATATCGTAAGTTTTGTTATTTATATTTATGTGTTTTGCATTATTGTAACTATAGTGTTATATCTTTTATAGCTTAGTTTTTATTGACATATGATATTTTGTTTGACATAATTTTATTGAAAATATTTCAGTTATTTTGGAAGGAATTTATTTTATAGAGCAATATATTATGAATGTTGTTAACAGTTTCTACTAAGTTTTAGAAGAATATATGGAAAACAAACAAAAAAAGTACTTCAGGCTGCTACAAGACTACATCCAAGGGATCAACAAAGAATGCCTATAGTGGATAAATCTAGCAAAGCTAGACATGTTACCTTTGAAGATGGGGAAGTTGAAATTTAAGTTGATGAATATGTTGCCTACTGAGGATGGGATTAGAAGTGATGTTAGAAAGGAGAAGATCCATAAAAGACCAAAGGAAAAAAATCCCAAGAATATATCTGTTCTATTTGATGATGAGGATGTTACTTATGTAGAAGAAAATTTGATAACTGAGAGGAGGAAGAGATTAAAATTTGATCATTCTCAAAAAGTCACGGCAAATGGTAAAGAACCTAGTGAAAAATCAAAAGGAAGCAGGGAAATCATTACACCATGAGCTGATTTAGAGGATGACATTATTAAAACAAAGCAAAATGCCATTCGACATCTCTTGACAAAGACAAACTTAATTGAGGGTGGCCATACATTTCAGCTTAATGTCAGCCAAATCTATAAGCCAAGTGAAGGACAATTTAAATACCAAATTAAAAAGCCACACCACCTGCATGTTCACAACTTGAAGACATTGATGAGGTACAATCCATATGCTGATGTGGTTGATTATGTGCTTTTTGTTGATCCAATTAAAATTCCCAACAAAAAAGAATTTGATAAGTCAAAATTTTTTGAATACAAATATTATGTACTTGGGGGGAACCATTCCGTAGAAGCTCAAAGACAATTGATGGAGGAATATCCCAATAACCTACGTTTTGAAATAATTAAATGTATCATTTATGATGATTTAATCGATACAAAAGCAAAGTTATTGGCATGGGATCCTAATACAGATAATGAGTATAGGATGTCTATGAATTTCATCCAAAGGGTTAGATTTATTCATAATGAATTTGAAGAAAAATGTGGTGGGGATAAGACAAATGTTAGTCTAGTATTTAGGAAGCAATGTTGTATGAAAATAGGTTATCAAATTCAGGAAAAAATCAATTCAAAAGGCAACAAAGTAAATTCAAATATATTCAAGGGTATGGATAACATTTTTTAGTTGGCATTTAGAACTGGAGAGTTATGGGAATTGATTAATGATATTTTTAGCATGTGGGAGAACATTGGCATTAAAATCTAGAAGGTCAAAAAGTCTAAACCATTGATATGTAGCAGCGGTAAATCAGGTCCTGAAATGAAGGTCCTTCCAGAAGATATGAATATTACACCTTGGAGAGAATTGCAAAGAGTGAAGGATAGAAAACTTGTCAAAACAATATTATCTCGTATGAAGTCAGGGGAATTATCATTGGATGAAATGTGTGAGGAATTTCAAAAGTAAGTTTGTTGAATGATTTTTACTTATTTCTAGATTATAATTTTCTTTTAAATATAACATATTGTTGTTGGTAGTATTTATTATACATATCATTATACTAACTTTTTTTACTTTATCTATTCAGTCACAAGGTTTACATGAGAATACAACAACAAATGGTTAAATTTTTGAGTGAAGATAGTTGTGATGATGTTGTACACAACTACCTAGATTCAAGTTCTACATAAACACTAAAATATTTTTATCTTGCATTTAAAAAGGTATGTTGATTTATATATTCATTTTTATTCATCTGTATACTATTTTTATTTTATAACTTACACATATTTTTTTATTTTATTAAAGATGAAGAAGGATGCAAATGGAGCCTCAGATAGTTTCAGAAGCTTTATTGAAAAAATTAAGATGGAAAGACTTAGAAAGAAACGTCTTAATAATGTTGAACTTGATCCTAGTCTTACTCATTTCATTTGGAATGGGCTCAAGACTATCCAATATAAAATAATACAAGGTGATTGTGAAGACATTTCTAGACTCATACCTAAAAGGGATTATTCCTTAGTTATTGCAGATATTCCTCATGGGTTCAATATCCCAAAATTTGACATGATAGTGAACCTTATACTTATCAAGATCTTAGTAAAGTGGTTGCGGATTTGTAGAAGTCACAACATCACCATTATGGAGATTTGTGATATTTCATTTAGACTCATAATTTGAAATGTTATTAACAAGCTCCAAGGGAAAAACAAACTCAAAGATGCATCTGACATGGTATGACGTTGAAATTGTATGTTTGATTAATGTTAAAAAATTAATTTATTGTAAGTTAATTGAACTTTTACTATTTCATGTTACAGGAAAAAGTCAAATTTTATTAAACGTGGAGATCAACTAATTATAATTGATTGTGAGTTCATCCATGTTGAAAGTTAGACAAAATATGATAGCTATAAGCGTATGCTTCTTAATCGGGTAGATGGAAAGAGTCATAGCCAAGAACTGGTTTATGATGTTGTTGTAAAAAAGCTAACATATAAAGATAAAGAAACAAAAGGAGAGATAGTTAACATTTATAAAAAACCACAATCATTAATTAACTATCTTATAGACTTATGTTCAAATGAAGGAGTTCGGGTTCTGGATTTATTCTCAGGCTTGGGTAAGTTTTATTATATAAAATTGAATTTCAATATCTTATTTCTTAATTTATATGTGATTATACCAATTTACTTCATTATTTATTTTGTGCTTAATAATTAGGCACACCACTAGCTTGTTGCTTACAAAAAGGAAGAAGATGCATTGTTATTGAAAAAGACCCAGCACAGTGCAAATTTATTCAGCAAAGAATTAATGCTCTTCAATTTCTTCCAGATGCAATGCAAGAAGTTAGGTTGAGGAAAGGGGATTTTAATGAATCACGTATGGCAAAAAAGGAAATGGAACCTCAACCACCATTAGATGGAATGATTGGAAAGTTATACATTGGGAGATTCACAGACATCAAAGATCCATCAAAAGAGGAAAATGAGCAAACTGAAGCATAAAATATTGTGGAAGAAGACAATGATGAAACTCTAGAAGATGAAGAGTATGGATTACATGATATTATTGATTAAATTTAAGTTATGCTTGGAAATAAAGCTCATTTTTTGTAACTATTAATTAGTTATACTTGTAATGTTTTGATTTTGACATTTTATGAGAAGAATAAGTATTCAGTTAATATTGTTATATGTTCAATATTTGTATTATGTGATTCCGCTTTAATTTTTATGTGAATCATTATTTTTTGAAAAAAATGTGATTATTATTATTTTTTGACATGAAATTCATAAAAAAAAACTACTATTTAACCATTTTTTGTTAAAGTTTTCCTATCAAAATTGTGATTTTGACATGTCATTTTAACAAAAAAGTCTTAAAACGTGTAATTTTTTTGTTATATTTATCTTCAAAATGTGTTATTTTATGTGAATTGTTAAAAATTATTGGTTTTTTAGAGACAATTATTTGATGTGCATTGAAAAATTAATTAATGATATATAAATATATAGAATATCGAAACTTTAGAATATCGACCTTTTTTTAAACTATGCAAAAAAATGAAGATATCACTACAAAAAAAAAAAAAAATATGAAGAAAAAGACTACTTAAAAAATTGTTAAATTTATAAAATAATTATTCACATTTAACACATTAGAAAATTTAAAGTAAAAAAATAAGTCTTCTAAAAAAAGGGTTTGACATTGCATCAACACTTTTTAAAATCAGCCTGAAAATCACTAACATTTTAAAAATAATGTACATAAAAAAATTTAAAGTGTCAAAAACTATGCTATATATATATATATATATATATATATATATATATATATATATATATATATACGCTGAATTAACACTTTTCAAAATCGGTTGGTTTTTTTGCTACCTCAAAAAATCGGGTAATCGTATCAGTTCTCATTTCAAAGTTTACATTGTTTTTGGAGAACATCATCCTCGGTGTTCTATGACACCTATGATTAGCGAATCGTTAAAAACAAAACATACTTCCCATGGAGATTTATAACACAGCTCGTTACAATATTTACAATAACCACTGTTGAAAACATGACAATCATACAGTTTACTGGAGCTTTATAACACAACTCATTATGATATTTACAATAGCAACCACATATCCTTATGCACATTGGCTTTAACCATCAAATAATCATAATGTCTATGGATCTTTATAACCACAACTTGATACAATATTTACAATAACATACACATATACATATCACATTTGCTCTAACCAGCAAATAAAGGGATATGATGCCCACATCAGTGACAAGGGAATCCAAAGGATCACACCTCCACCCTCAAAAGTAGTACTATGATTCACCTCCTTCTCAAGAAGTCTAGAATCCATTTCCAAAGTCAAACTTGGATCCAATGTCCAACGCTAATATCCTTGCTCTACCTATGCCCTCAGTGAATAGTTACCTTGTCATTGTTCTAGGGAACACTCCCAATGTGCATCTAATTCCATATGGACATGCTAATGACCAAATCACATCCATCCCCAACCTTCCCTACTACACAGTCCCTAGGGCAATCTGGTCACCCCCTTCTGTGCAGTAACACACCTTCCAAGTTCCGCTGGCATCCCCTTCTCTGCTACATAGTGCCTTGGGTGATCCATCCTGTTATCTCTTAGAGGAAACCCTGACTGCGGGAAAACCTCTACGTTAACCTCAAACCATGTTGAGGTTGATAAGTTATCCCTTTCAACCTAGAGATAGATCTCTCCCTAAACTCAACTAGCCAAGGTCACAGTGGTAGAGGGTTTGCAATAAGTCTTATGGCTAGATTTATTTAAGAAAAAATTGAGGTTGGTTGGAATTTAGGAAATCTAAACATTGAGCATGGATTTTGACCTAATCAGGCTTATATAGTCACAGGTTCAGTGAGCAAACACTACAAAAGAGAGATGGTAACAATTCCTTTGACAACTTTAAGGAAATTTGGAGGAAAATCAATGTGATATATATGTAGAAAAAATAAGTATGTAAATATATGAATCATAAGAAAATGGAGCATAACAAACATGAATTCCAAATTCAAAACTTAGCATTCAAATATTGAGGAAAATATTATACCAAGAGACAAACAGGGAATTGCAACACAAGAATTTATGCAAACTGCTCACATAAACTGTTTTATTATAATTTGATCACACAATAAATATAAAAGGCTATCTTTCAAGAGTTCCAACCCTTTTTCCTTCTTCGGAAACTATTTATATATAGAATATAATAGCTAAACAGGTTTCTAGCTTATCCTTAATTACAATTTGCTAAAAATAAAAGAGATAAAGTGTATCTCTCAAATACATGAATATAGAAAACTTCATAATCCTATATGCATCTAAATATCATGTTGTTGTTGGAGTCATGGTTGGAGATAAGGATAACCAATTTTAATTTGATGAGGTGGCATCCAAGTCAATATCTATCCGTGAGATTTTTCCTCACGAATTCCTGGAAAATGGGGTCGAGTGATCCCTTTGTAAATGCAAAATCATGATAGATGTTAGAAAACTAAGAGAGGGTTTTTTTAATGGGTATGTTTGGAAAAGCACCTCTTTCTATTTTAAAAAATTGGTTCTCATTTGTTCAGGATCTAATTTTGAAAACATTTAATAAAACAGGATTGAAAAATCTTGAAAAAAAAAGGCCTTTGAATATCCCTTTGAATATTTCAAACTGTAACACTTGTTAGAAAACATAGAGAGGATTTTTAAAATGGTTATGTTGTGGAAAAAAACCTCCATATTTGAAAAATTTATTTCTATCTATTCATAAAATGCTCCTAAATTTAATGTCTTTTACAGGAAAAATAGTTTAAAAACAAAGTTTTTGTAAAGTAAAAACAAATATGTTTTGACACCTTTTCCCTTTGACTTCTGAGCTTGTGTCATAACTTCCACCATCCAGAAACACAGGCAATGGATATGGGAGTGGGATTTGATTACAAAAATGTGGGATAACAATTCTTTTATTTTGGTGGATAAAATAATACAAATGATTTACTCTGTACAACTTTTAACTCATGGTAATATAAGTACTTCCACGATCCAGAAACACTTGAGATTAAACATGTTATTCCATCGACGCATTTCTTTGGTCATGAAAAAGTTTGAATTTTTCGTTTGGCGCTATTTTTCCAACTATCGGAGTTTAATTGATTTTCTTAAGAAATTCGAGTTGCTACTTTGGTTGTCAACTCAATTTTAAATTTTCAAAACTGCAATAACCCTGACATTGCCGTTGTTAGTGCTTTTAACCCTGTTTATTACAAATTGGCGCTGACACTCCCCTTTTCAGTGCTTTAACACTATTTTTTACAAATTGGCGTTGACACGCATGTTGTCAATAATTTAAAAAAATTCAGACTAAACAATGTGATAACACATCCCTTGGCAAGGTTTCCTTGCATTGGAAGGTCCAAAAACCAAGGCATATCCCTGCCTCAAAACCATCATACTAGTCATAGCATGCTCATGGAAATTAATGGAAACTATTGGGTACCTATGTCCCACAATGGCCTTGCTCTTGATGTACTTTACCAACATATTGCTGCATGTTCCAATTCCTTTTGCTGCTATTGCTAATTGTTGCTGTCAGTTTTGACCACCCAAACCAGGCATTTCCATGACTTCCTGTACCAAGCACATAATTTCCATTAGATTCAAAATAGATGGAAATAAATTCAAATCATACCTCATTGGTATCTCGTCAATAAGGTACACTTGCAATTCTATTTACTTCTTGTGACAACAAGTCAAACTAGATTTTGATTAAATCATCATGTATAAACAAATCACATCCGGTTGGATCAAAACTCAACCGTGACAAATCAAAATCGTAGATCACATGTAACCATCATAAATTAAAGTCATATATCACATGCATAATTAAAACTAAAACAAAATATTGATACTTATGCTTCAATCGGTTCTTTTCTTCTACCTTGTCCTTTGTCCTTTCCGTACACACCGATCAATTACCACACCCGACAAGCACCTAGTGCCTTCTCTTATTCTTCAATCACGTACACATATGCATATTGTACACATGCATACACCACACAAGGCGTACCACACCACAGAATACATGCACCTACACATGTCATATAACACAACACATACACCTACACCCAGTGTACAACAGAACACAATACGTATACATACACAGAGTACAAAAACAAATATACATGTCACAATACAATAATTACATAATGCACGTAACACAGTACCCCATGTACACAACATAACATATACGACATGTACACAAAACCACATGTACATAGCACCACCTGCAAAACATGTACACATCACCACTTGCATAATGTGTAGACAACACCACATGTTCACAACACCACCTACACTGTTAGCACCTAGATTGAACCTCAGGCTGAAGGAAGGCAATGCCAGGTTAACCACAAACTATGCTTAGCCAAGTAGCTAGCCCTACTAGGCCAGGAGAGGGCCCTCTCTGTAAGGATCTCAGCTGAGATAACTGGATCAAGAAAATGATATTAGGCTAGGTATAGTAGCACAAGGTTTGATTTTGATTTTGAAGGGTTTTGCTGGATCAGTAGGAGTCAAACAGTGAGGGCAAGGAAATTAGGTCGAAATTGCAGGGTGTTCGATGGGGCAAGGTAGAAACAAGGCTCAACACTCTAGGGTTTGATGGGTGAGGTGATTTAAAGACAGGAGAGGAGCTAGAAAGAGCATGTAAGCAACATGGATTCTTCCTAAACTGAAGAAAACATAGACTATGAATATTTTCCCAAAACAGAGCATAAATATTATGGGTTCTCCCTATCAACTTGAAAACATCCACTTAAAAGAAATGAAATGATTTATGAAGTACATAAAAAATTTAACATATGATCACAATAGAGAAAACTAAACTGAACATCATACCACATGGATCCCAAAGAAATAGCTGCAACTTTTCATTAATCTCCTACTGAAACTGATATAAATGATGTCTGCTCAAAGCATAAGCATCCAACTGAGTCCAACCCTTTACAATGAGAAAGAAGAAGAATATTTAGACATTGATTCAACCTCCTCCCATCCTCAGGGGTTGAATTCCTAAGGATGAGGAACTAATCCATCAAAAACTAAACAAGAAACTGGAATCTAGGCAACCTAACAACTTGCCTCTAAAAGTGAGGAAACTGATTCATTTGTCCTCAAGATAACTTTTAATCTAATGAATCTACCTTATAGTACTTATTATCCATCCTATTTACATGCCTAGTCACCATTTACATCAGTAAAACACCATCCATGAGAGGAAACCCAAAATTACAGTCAAGGCACAGTGAAGTGGAAACCCAGCACAATTTTTGTCCTATGCACAATGCCCAAGCTCTATGCGCAATGCTTTTTGCAGGACCATTTTGGAGGTCTTCCCAGTGTCCAAATTGAGCTCATGATAGCTCATTGGAAAGATATTCAAGCCTAAGTTCCAGAAAATCTTGAATTTGTTCATTTGGAGTTCATTTGACCCCTCAAAAATGGATTCTCCCAAGATTGCTTCTGTGTGTCAAAAAGAGAGTAGAAAGGTAATTTTTGGGTGTTTTTTGATCTTTTGGTTGACCAGTTCTACTCTAAAAGCTTAGAAAATGCATAGGGTGCATGTAATAATCATTTTGAATCCAAAAATGTTGACCATTTCCTCATTTGATGCCCCTAGGAAAATCACAGTGCCAGTAGCGCTGCGCATAGAGCCAAAATTTATGTGTCAAAAATTGCCAAATTCTTCAAAAGGAAAAAATTATTCACAACTTGCTCAAAATTTGTGGAAAACACCACTATTAAGTATCTTGGTTAGCCAAGTAAGCTTCAGTAAGCAACCTAATCCTATCACCCTCCTTTTTTCCTTTGAGTGCTTGTTTTAGCCTTGTTTTCATTTGCTTGACCCTTATGTTGCAAATCTTATTTCGGGTCCTGTAATGGAAAGCCAAATGCCTAATGATTCAATTTTCCCTGTTGAATTTTGTAGCAACTTATCCAAATGTAAATTGACTCTGTCAAGCCAAGTTTCTATATCCTCCTCAATTTCCTTCTCAATTCTTTGTTTTGTAGTCAAGGTAGCTGGGTTTCTTCCTCTTGCATTACTGATTTGCCCTTGTCACTTTGCCTCTTTGCTTTGAGAAGTTCCAGCTCCATGAGGACTTGTTTGTCACTTAGCTACTTGTTCTCTTGCTCAAGGTATGAAATGACATACTTAGCTCTCGCCAAGTTGTCCATCAGTGCTTGGATCTGTGCATATTTTTCCCTTATGGTTATGTTTTCGTTTATTGCCTCATCTTGAGCCTCCAAGTCAACTATCTCAATGCCATGATGGATGTGTGGCTATTCTGGTTCATCATCTTCCATCAAATCAAATTCCCTTTCCTCCTCATCATCAAGGCTTTCCTCCAGCATCTTTTCCTTCCCTTTATGCAGCTGTTGCACCTATTTTACATGTTGTGTCGTTGAAGAAGGCAAAGCCCCTTCCACATTTTGGGGAGCAAGAATTTGCCTATGATATGATGAAGAAGGCAAGGCCCCTTCCACATCAAGTGGAGTAAACACTTTCCTATTTGCTGCAAACAAATTTCTAGCCCCTCTCTGATATGTCTTGTAGGCTTCTGGCTCCTCAACAGCTTTAGTCTCTTTAACCTTCTCATCTTTCTTTACTTTGGCACTGCTGGAAGGCCTTTCTACTTCTTGGGGCACTGATGGAGGAATCTGAGGACCATTGAAGATGTCATTGGCAATAAATGTATCCCAGGAGATGTTGAGGAGGTTGAGATGATGTAGTACAATCATCTTAATCAAGGAATAGTGATAGATACTACTCATCTGCTAGGGGTATGGCTTTTTTTGTACAATGTAGGCCATCTTCTCAATGTTCTTGAATAAGAAATACGGGATGTTCAACATTTTCACTCTTGTGAAATGCATAAGAAGCCTAATGTGATAGGTGTACAATCTAGAAAATATGCCCTCACATGTAAAATACTTCATAATGATCCTCATCATAGGGGCATACTTGTCTTCAAGGAACCTGAAAGGAAAGGTCCTCTTCTTTTCATTTCTGTACCTGGATTTGATGTATGGCTCATAGTAGTGCTCATCCAAATCTTGTGCCTTATACCATTTTTCCCCCACATTTGGAATCCTTGTGGCATCAACAATGATGGAGGATGAAACTGTAAATGTCACCCCGGCAAGAGTTACTTTGTTATCACGGAGATTGGCTACAAAAAGCCTGGTCAGCTCAAGATGATGTTGAACTCTTTGTACCTGCTCACAAAAATCATAACACCCTAGATGCCTGAAACAAGTGACAGTCATATGAGAAGCCTGTAACTCTCTGATGTTTGATGGTTCCTCTTTGATAATTCTGCCTCCCTTATGTGGTTTTCTCTGATGCTGAGGTTCATCTCCCATGCTTTCACTACCACTGTTTTCCTCCTCATAATCTCTATCATCTTTGTCCATTTTTGTTGAATTTTGAAGCTTTGTAACCCTAGAGAAGGTAATCAAGGAGTGAGTTATGGTGAACAAGGATAGGGGAAGGGGAGATGATCTTATGCGGTGTAGGATGGAATATATATGATATGACAGTGAGAAGGAGGGTATTTTTCTTTGGTAGGGATAGTTTAGTAAATAGGATTTTAGGATTTTGTTTTGGGGATTAGGGTATGAGGGATAAGTGGAGGAATGTGTTTGAGGGAATTAGCGTATAAGGAATAGGTGGAGGGATTTGTTTGAGGGAATTAGGGTATACGGAATAGGTGGAGGAATTTGTAGGCAACCTAGGGTTTGAAATTTTAAATAGAAAACCAACTTCAAAATTATGAACTGAATGCCGAGAGGATAGTTCAAGGATTACACTTACTTGTTTAGAAGTTCTAGAAGGAAAAAAACACGATTTGGATGGTTGATAGGGTGTTTTGGCTCTTGCTAGTCCTATGCGCAACGCCCTCTATAGGTGCGCAACACTCTGGCTCTATGAGCAACGCCATGAAAAATTGCACTAGCAAAATTGCCCTATGCGCAGCGCTCCATCCCTATGCACAACGCTCTAGCCTCTGTGCGTACTGCCTCCTTTTTTTCTTAGCCACCAATTGGCCTCAATTCCACTCTCTCCTTCAATGCTCTTCTTTATCTTTGTCAAATGAAAGTGATGAATTTGGAAAAGGAATTTGACATCTTATATAGAGGTTGATTTTGATTTTTCTTTAGAAAAACCCACTTCCTAATGTTTTGGAACTTTTTCATTGTCTTCAAATCTCTGTATAATGCTTTTCCTTCTTTGTCTCTTTTCAGGTGGATGGATGCTCTGATTGAATTGATTTCTTCAAAGGTTTCATTTTTCTTGTAGCAAGGAGAAATTCTTGGGGCAGCTAGGAACACTTATTACATGAAATGACTTAACTTACATCAAGAAATATAAATCAACTAAAATACTTTGTTTTAATATCAAAAACATGTTTTTTGAGATGAAAATTGCATTAGTGAAATAAGATCTTTGTACAATAATAATGACTTATTAGCAATCACTCTTTTTTTATTGGTCATCCTCATACCTTTGCTGCCCTTTATTTACACTTGAAACTATGCTTTTGACCTTGAAAATGAACCCTCAGACCTAATGGAAACATAACTGTTTCAACTCTAAAAATGGCGTATTTGAAACCACAATTGAATATAACATGGAGATGGGTCAGCAAATGTACCTCATGAGTGAAGATTTTATTTTCTGAGAAGAAGACAACCATTAGAGGATCATTTTGACATGACCTAATGGAATGATCCAAAAATTTAGTATGAGACAGCTAAAATGAAAACGCAAAGAGCAAATTTGATCCTCGATGGAAGTATACAGATACTGACACTAACATACACAATGTGTACAAAATACCACATGTACATAACACCACTTGCATGACGTGTACAAAACACCACATGTACACAACACCACCTGCACAACGTGTACACAACACTACATGCATGCACCACCGCATGTACCACATGTACATATAAACACATGCACACAACACCACGTGTACAACATGCACACCGTACCATATGTACACATCACTGCATATACAACATGCACACAACACCATATGTACACAACACTGCACATACAATATGCACACAATACTATATGTACCCAGTACCACACATACGAGATGCACACAACACTATATGTACACAATACCACATATGCAACATGCACATAGAACTATATGTACATAGTACCACATGTGCAACATGCACGTAAAACTATATGTACACAATACCACATATTCAACATGCACACAACACTATAAGTACATCATGTACAACATATACACAATAGTAGTACTACACATCCAAAGACCAAACTGTCTCTACCATGCAACCTTTCCTCAAGTGTCTCTCTACTATCCGTGCTTGTCTCAACATGCCACAAATCACACTACTTTCATTCCGTTGATGTATCTGTCAGCATTACGTGCTATAGCATAAGCATAAACATAATACAATCACATAATATCAATTCATATCCACATGAAACTAACCTCATATATCTATCAAGGCTACTCTTCCACTTAATTCCATGAACCTCTTCCTACTATTCACTTGCATAAGCAATCATTCCTCCACAAGCATGGTCCTTGATGGCCTTGTCAGATAAAGACATACATATATAAATGTATACATATAAACCTAAGCATACAAAAATCATGATCCCTGACAGCCCTATCAAATAATGACATATGTACATACATATATACATATATAGACATTGGTATAATCATAATCACAACATAAGTACTAGATATTAAAAGGTCTAGGTTAAGAGAACTCCCTTTATCCGTGCACAACATGCACAACATTGAGAACAACAGTTCCCAACACATCCAAGGCATCTGATGCCTCAAATCCATTCACTTTACCTTTCATGTTACCTTTCTCATGATTATGCTGCCACCTTCCATTTACACCAATGGACCCAACAAATCCAACCGACTATCATATTATACACTTCAGTTGCCCTTATACATGCATCAAGCTTCATTCAGGTATTACATTACTTTTTGAGTTTCACACAACTCAACCTGAGCTCCATTAAAGATCCCCAAAACATAAAAGACAAGAACAAGAAGGAAAATAATAAGAAAACCATGAAAAACAATAAAAATACAACACCACAAACAAAGTGGCATGGCCATGCTATAGACATAAAAAAATTAAAAATCAAGTGCAAATAAATAACAAAGCACTGAAAGCACAAAACTAGAAAAAAACACCATGAATCAACCCCATGGGTTCCCAATGCTTCCCAGGGAAAGATCAACCCAAGACTTCTTCAATATTTCATGGCAATTTTTTTTCCATACACATCCTGCATCATACTTGATCTGATATTCACCATATGAGTGACATCAGTTAAATATTTATTAAACAAAGGTATTACAGACTCATGTGCTGGTGTGTGTTCTGTGTTATTGAAGCAACAGATCGATCAGATTGACAATACACAACCAATAAAAGGGAAAGACAATAGAGAAATACAGTAAGCAAACACAAAGACACAAGAAATTTAATAAGGAGTTCACCCTATTCCCCAGGGCTACATCTCTGGTCCAGCTTTCAGTGGTCGCCTTGTTTATTGTGCCTTTGAGCAGAGAATTACAATACAGGGACTCAATATGAGTTCTCCTGAAGCAGATTTTCTTAGCAGGGTGGTTCTTGGATTCCCTAAGCCACTGGAGTGCACAAACTCTTCTTCTTCCTACTAGTTCTGTGACCTTCTGGTCTACAGTGGAAAGAGGCAAATGTGATGCTCAATCTGGACAGATTCCTCTATGGGATGGCTGGAATCTTCAAGCTCTCTGGTGCTCGATGCTGCCGCTGGTCAGCTCGACCCTCTGTCTCTTCTGCTTTCCTTTACTGTTCTCTGTGTTCAGTCCTCCTCTCGGGATTTTGGTTCCTTTCTCTGTCTCTCAGGGTTCTTTGTCCCTCTCGAAACTCAACTAACTGTCTTCTTCCTCTGTTCATGGCTTTAGCCATTCAAACCAGTGTCTGTTTGGTTCCTCTTCCGCCTCTGTCAATTCACCTTTTGCAACTGCGCTTGGAGTTCCCTGTTCAGCATCATCATGAACGCTCAGGGAGTGGCCACTTGTCCTCCTCTAAATGGTGCCAGCATGCTTCATCAGTTCGTTTGTTCAGTTACGTCGTGGATGCGTTCTTCCTCCATCGTGGTGGTCAAACGAATTCCAAATCCTTCTAAAATGCAGGGTATTCCTTCGTCGATTCCACTCCCCCCATCGGCCGTGATCTCATCCTTTTGATCTGAGTCCCCTAGTTCCAACGCCATATGCATGTTTCACGCGGTTGACTTGCACGACCGATAGCACGCGATCAACGACAGTTTTCTCTCACCTCCACTTTCCACGCATCAATCGGTGTATGGAATCACTCCGCTCTTGTCTAAAACCTCTTACCATTGAAAGGCGCCCCGATAAATACCGTCGGTTTTCCAGAGTGTGGGTCTCGTCGCTGTGTTTTAGTGCTTTTCCCTTTTCTGCCCACAGTTCTCCGGTTTCCCCATGCGACTAAGTGCTTGGGATTTTTCTTCACAGCCCTGTTCACCCACCGATGCGCTATTTGCACTTCAAAAACCACCTATGTTTCCCGATCTGGGGCTCCTAGAGGCTACTTTGACCTCCTGCGCAGTCTCCATGGGCCTTGGTCAGTGCGGTTTGACTGAGGTCCTCGTTATTCCACGTTGGCTACCATTGCCACTGGTTCAGGCTGTCTTTGATCGTTGTTTTGGATTTCTTTAGGGATTTTTTCTCACCTGATACAATCATGGTTTCTTGACAGTATTCTATGGATCCAATTCGGATCACGACCTTCCCACTAAAAAAGCTTTTGGACCACCAAAAGTTGGTTTTCAAGCATCGACTAAGTGAGGGTACTATTTTCTCACTTGTCCAATCTCAATCCATTTTGCACTGCTTGGCTTTGAACCTTTGAGCCCAATCTGAGGTACTCAACATCTCCCCTACGCGTTGTCCTCACCTTCCTGTCCAGCACTGTGTCTTCCTGCAACTCATTGAGGTATTAAGGTAGCAGGTCATCAATAGAAAGTAATTGAATTTGCTCTTCAGGGTCCTCAGTCATTGAAGGTTCAAACAATCTCAAGCAATCTGCATTTACGACTGAGTAGATGTGCATGTAAGCTGGTAAATCAAGGTGAAAAGCATTTTCACCATTTCTCTCGAGTATCCTAAAGGGTCCATAATTGATAGGCTTTAGCTTTTTACCTTCACCTTGCATCCTGTCCTTTCTGATATATAGCCAGACTTGGTCTCCCACTTGAAAACTATGCTCCATCCGATGTTTATCATGCCTAGCCTTGTACTTGGCCTGGCTCTTTTCCAGCTGTTCCTGTACTGCCTGGTGGATCTACTGGATCTGTTTAATGAACCTAGTTGCCTTGTCCATATCACTATGTCCATCAACCATGGTATCTTTACCAAAGACAAAATCCAAAGGAGACCTTGGTGTGAAACCAAAACAGATCTCAAAAGCAGATATCTATGTAGAAGAGTGTTTGGCTCTGTTGTAAGCATGCTGCACATAACACAAGTGTTCATCCCAAAGCTTAGGATGTTTGCTCCAATATCCTCTCAGTAACTGGATCACTGTCCTGTTTACTACTTCTGTCTGGCCATCTGTTTGTGGATTAAAAGTTGTTCTTTTCTTCAGTTTGGTGTCCATCAATTCCCACAGACTCGACCAAAACTTCCCCACAAATCGGGTGTCTCGATCAGATACAATGGAAGTGGGTAATCCAAAATGAACCCATACATGTTCAAAGAACAATTTTTCAGTTTGTTCAGCTGTGATCTATTTACTACAAGGTATCAAAATACACATTTTTCTGAACCTATCCACAACAACATATAGATAGTCATGACCTTTCCTAGATTTAGGCAGTCCTCCAACAAAATCCATGGAAACACTTTCCCAAGGGTGAGAAGGAACTGGCAATGGAGTGTACAAGCCTAGTTTGCTATTGTTGGGCTTGCTTTTAGCACACATGGTACACCCTCTTACATATCTAGAAACTTTCTCATTCATTTTTGGCCAATAGCAAAATATTTGCAGCTATGCAACTGTTTTACTTACCACAAAGTGACCTAATATCATAGAAGTGTGTGCTTCCCTAATTATCTTTATCCTCTCAGTTTGTGGTATGCAAAGTTTCCCACAATGATATAAGAGTCGATCCTTTATATGATAGTCCAATTCTTCTACTCTTTTGCCTTGAATCAAAGTTGCATATACATCTTTAAAGTCCATATCCTGAGCATATTGTTCTATGTAGCTTTCATGTAGCACAGAATTATGTTTAAGTATGGTAGATGCATTTATAATGGGTTTAGATAACATGTCTGCAACCTTGTTATGTATGCCCTTTTTATATCTGATGACTAAATGAAACTGTTGTAGAAAACCCATCCATCTGTAATGTATTGATTGCTACAACTTAGTTTGGGAGTGTAGATATTGAAGTGGCTGATGATCAATATGTATTACTGTCTCTTTGCCCATTAAGTAATGTTTCCACTTTTTCACACTCTGAACTAATGCATACAATTCTTTATCATATGTAGGATAGTTAACTACTGCAGGATTAAAAGTCTCAGAATGATAACATATGGGTTTATCGTGCTGTGTCAACAATGCTCCCATGGCATAGTCACTAGCATCAGTTTGGATCTCAAATGGTGTTTGTAGATCGAAGGCTTTCTGGTGCTTTCCTCCCCACTGAAACACCTTATTCAATCCTGTTAAAGCATGTAATGGAGTTGCAATCGAGGAGAAGTTAGAAATGAACTTCCTGCAATATTGTGTTGCTCCTAAGAAGCTTCTCACTTCTGTAGCAAACCTGGGTTTAGGCCAATTCAAAATGACTTCCACTTAAGAGTGACCTATTTTCAATTCACCTCCCCCTACTATATGACCCAAATAATTTATAGATGTTTTGCCAAATTCACATTTTGAGAGTTTAACATAAAGTTTTTCCCTTTTCAAAACATCTAATTTCTGCTTAACATGCTTTAAATGTTCTTCCCACGTTTTACTAAAAATCAGAATGTCATCTAGATACACAATAACAAAATAATCAAGAAAAGGCCTGAAATCATTCATTAATCTCATGAAAGTAGAAGGAGTATTAGTTAAGCCAAAAGGCATAACCAGCCATTCATACAATCCCTACTTTGTTTTGAAAGCAGACTTCCATGCATCTTGCTATGCAACTCTGACCTGATGGCATCCACTGTGCAAATCCAGCTTGGTGAAATAAACAACTTCCTTCAATTGATCTAGGAGATCATCTATGCGAGGAAGGGGATAACAATTTTTTATTGTTATCTTATTCATTACTCGGTAGTCAATGCAAATTCTCCAAGAGCCATCTTTCTTTCTCACCAAAACAATTGGTGATCCACATGGTGATGTGCTAGGCCTAATGAACCCTTTCTCGAGCAACTCCTACACCTACTTCTTGATTTCAGCATTCTCTAAAGCAGACAACCTTTTATACCTGTGGCTGCTATAGTTGTTTCATCTCCCGAGTCTGACCCCAAATCTCTCTGAATAGCTGCAGCTGTCTTCTTCTTCTTGCCCTCGGACTTCTTAGGTCTCAGCTTTGGATGTAGAATCCAACAATGTTCATCATCACACCCCTCCTTTTTACAGTGAGTGCATGAAGCTTTAGCTTTCTGTGTAGTGTTAGCCTTCCTTACTTTCCACTTTTGTTTCCTTTTCTCCTTGCTCTTGCTTACAGTGGGTTGGGATGGTCCCCCAACTTCTAGATTTCCATTCTTTCCTCTAGCCTCTAGATGAGTAGCTTGTACAGATACCTCATCTATACTAGTGGGATTAAACATGAGGATGGTATGCCTCATGTAGCTGTGTAGACCACCAATGTACTTCAAAAGAGTCTCTGGTGACTCTAATGAGATACCCAAAATCAATGCTCTCTTTCTGAATTCTTGAGTATACCCTTGCACACTTTTCCCTTTCAACTGTCGAAGAGTTTTCCAAATCATCATGGATTGTTGCATGTAGGCCAATGGATAGAATTGCTTTTTGATTGCAACAAAAAATTCAGTCCAGACAAAGATAGTCTTTCCATGTCTTTTCATATCAGCTTGGATTCTGCCTTTCCACCAAACCAAGGCAGTGCCTCCTAGGCGTACGCTTGCCAGCTGAATCTTACTCTTGTCTGAGTTTATGTTCTGTACCCTGCAATACACATCAATTTGTCTAATCTAATTGTCCAACTTTTCAGCATTTAGCTCTCCATCATATATAGGAAAATCAAATTTAACATCTAGCTTAATCAAAGATGCTTTCTTATTAGGCACATGGCTATTGGGAGGTGTGAGAAAGCTTTCCTCTTTCCCCTTTCCTTTGGAGTGGTCATGGAAGTGAGACTCATCTTCTTCTTTATCTTGTTTAGAACCTAATGAATCTTCAACCTTTTGCTTTCTAAAGTCTCTGTACATTTCTTCAACCATAGACTTTATAGCTAGGAAAATCTCTATGAATTGAGGATTTGGTCACACAAAACCTTCCTCTGACATTGTCTTTCGAGGATAGACTCTCCCAATTTCAGGATTAGTTTCCACCAAATCTCCTTCTCCTAATTTGAGCTTTTATCTTGTGAGCATTCACAGCTAAACCAACACAAGCTTGCCTAACCTTACAGCCTAGAGCTCTGATACCACTTGATCTGATATTCACCCTATGAGTGACATCAGTTAAAGATTTATTAAATAAAGGTATTAAAACCTCATGTGCTGGTGTGTGTTCTATGTTATTGAAGCAAAAAATCGATCAGATTTCCAATACACAACCAATAAAAGGGAAAGACAACAGAGAAATACAGTAAGAAAACACAAATACACAAGAAATTTAATAAGGAGTTCACCCTATTCTCCAGGGCTACATCTCCGATTCAGCTTTCAGTGGTGGCCTTGTTTTATTGTGCCTTTGAGCAGAGAATTACAATACAGGGACACAATATGAGTTCTCTTGAAGCAAATTTGCTTGGCAGGGTGGTTCTTGGATTCCCCAAGCCACTGGAGTGCACAGACTCTTCTTCTTCCTACCAACTCTGTGACCTTCTGGTTTACAGTGGAAAGAGGAAAATGTGATGCTTAGTTCGGACAGATTCCTCTATGGGATGGCTTGAATTTTCAAGCTCTTTGGTGCTCTATGATGCCACTGGTTAGCTCGGCCCTCTGTCTCTTTTGCTTTGCTTTACTGTTCTCTGTGTTCAGTCCTTCTCTCGGGATTATGGTTCCTTTCTCTGTCTCTCGGGGTTCTCTGTCCCTCTCGAAACTCAACTAACTATCTTCTTCCTCTGTTCATGGCTTTAGCCATTCGAACCAATGCCTGTTCGGTTCCTCTTCCACCTCTGTCGATTCACCTTCTGTAGTTGTGCTTGGAGTTCCCTGTTCGGCGTCATCATGAACGTTCAGGGAGTGGCCACTTGTCCTCCTCTAAACGACGCCAACATGCTTCGTCAGTTCGTTTCTTTAGTTACGTTGTGGATGCGTTATTCCTCCGCCATGGCGGTCAAATGGATTCCAAATCCTTCTAAAAAGTGGCGTATTCCTTCGTCGATTCCATTTCCCCCATTGGGCGTGATCTCAGCCGTCCGATCTGAGTCCCCCACATCCAACACCATAAGCACGTTTCGCGCAGTTGACTTGCTCAATCGATAGCGCACGATCAACGGCGGTTTTCTCTCACCTCCGCTTGCCACGCATTGATCAGTGTATGGAATTGCTCCGCCCTCATCCAAAACCTCTTACCCTTTAAGGGTGCCCCGATCAATACCGCTAGTTTTCCAGAGCGCGAGTCCCGCCGTTGTGTTTTAGAGCTTTTTCTTTTTTCGCCTACAGTTCTCCAGTTCCCACCGTATTCACCTAGTGCTAAGCGCTAATCGCACATAAAAAACCACCTCTGTTTCCTGATCTGGGGCTCCTAGGGGCTACTTTGACCTCCTGTGCAGTCTCCACGGGCCTCGGTCAGCGCGCTTTGATTGAGGTCCTCGTCGTTCCATGTTGGCTACCATTGCCACTTGTTCAGGGTGTCTTTGATTGCTGTTTTCGATTTCTTTAGGGATTTTTTCTCACCTGATACAGTCATGGTTTCTTGACAGTCTTCTATGGATCCCATTCGGATCACAGCCTTCCCACTGAAAAAGCTTTTGGACCACCAAAAGTTGGATTTCAAGCATTGACTAAGTGAGGGTACTGTTTTCTCACTTGTCCAATCTCAATCCACTTTGCACTGCTTGGCTTTGAACCTTTGAGCCTAATTCTGAGGTACTCAACATCTCTCGTAAGCGTTGTCCTCACCTTCCTGTCCAGCACTATGTCTTCCTGCAACTCATTGAGGTATTAAGGTAGCAGGTCATCAATAAAAGGCAATTGACTTTACTCTTCAGGGTCCTCAATCATTGAAGGTTCAAATAATATTAAGCAATCTGCATTTACGACTGAGTATATGTGCATGTAAGCTGGTAAATCAAGGAAAAAAGAATTTTCACCAATTTTCTCAAGTATCCTAAAAGGTCCATACCTGATAGGCTTTAGCTTTTTACCTTCACCTTGCATCCTGTCCTTACTAATATACAGCCAAACATGGTCTCCAACTTGAAAACTATGCTCCATCCGATGCTTATCATGCCTAGCCTTATACTTGGCTTGGCTCTTTTCCAGCTGTTCATGTACTGCCTGGTGGATCTCCTTGATCTGTTCAATGAACCTAGTTACCTTGTCCATATCACTATGCCCATCAACCATGGTGTCTTTACCAAAGACAAAATCCAAAGGACACATTGGTGTGAAACCAAAACAGGTCTCAAAAGGAGATATCTGTGTAGAAGAGTGTTTGGCTCTGTTGTAAGCATGCTGCACATAACATAAGTGTTCATCCCAAAGCTTAGGATGTTTGTTACAATATCCTCTCAGTAACTAGATCACTTTCTTTTTTACTACTTTTGTCTGGCCATCTGTTTGTGGATGAAAATTTGTGCTTTTCTTCAGTTTGGTGTCCATCAGTTCCCACAGACTCGACCAAAACTTCCCCACAAATCGGGTGTCTCGATCAGATACAATGGAAGTGGGTAATCCAAAATGAACCCATACATGTTCAAAGAACAATTTTGTAGTCTGTTCAGCTATGATCTGTTTACTACAAGGTATCAAAATACACATTTTGTTGAACCTATCCACAACAACATATAGATAGTCATGACCTTTCCTAGATTTAGGCAGTCCTCCAACAAAATCCATGGAAACACTTTCCCAAGGGTGAGAAGGAACTGGCAATGGAGTGTACAAGCCTAGTTTTCTATTGCTGGGCTTGCTTTTAGCACACATGGCACACCCTCTTACATATCTAGAGACTGTCTCATTCATTTTCGGGCAATAGCAAAATCTTTGCAGATGTGCCACTGTTTTACTTACCCTAAAGTGACCTGATATCAGAGAAGTGTGTGCTTCCCTAATTATCTTTATCCTCTCAGTTTGTGGAACGCAGAGTTTCCCACAATGATATAAGAGTCGATCCTTTATATGATAGTCCAATTCATCTACTCTTTTGCCTTGAATCAAAGTTGCACATACATCTTTAAAGTCCATATCCTGAGCATATTGTTCTATGTAGCTTTCATGTAGCACAGAATTATGCTTAAGTATGGTAGATGCATTTATAATGGGTCTAGATAACATGTCTGCAACCTTGTTATGTATGCCCTTTTTATATTTGATGACTAAATGAAATTGTTGGAGAAAACCCATCCATCTGTAATGTCTTGATTGCTGCAACTTAGTTTGGGAGTGTAGATAATTAACTGGCTGATGATCAGTATGTATTACTGTCTCTTTTCCCATTAAGTAATGTTTCCACTTCTTCACACTTTGAACTAATGCATACAATTCTTTATCATATGTAGGATAGTTAACTACTGTAGGATTAAAAGTCTAAGAATGATAACATATGGGTTTACCGTGCTGTGTCAACACTGCTCCCATGGCATAGTCACTGGCATCAGTTTGGATCTCAAATGATCTTTATAGATCTGGCAGTGCTAATATAGGTGTTGTACTAATTTTTTCCTTCAAGGTGTCGAAGGATTTCTGGTGTTTGCCTCCCCACTGAAACACCTTATTCAATCCTGTTAAAGTATGTAAGGGAGCTGCAATCAAGGAGAAGTTAGAAATGAACTTCCTGCAATATTGTGCTGCTCCTAAGAAGCTTCTCACTTCTGTAGCAGACCTAGGTTTAGGCCAGTTCAAAATGAATTCCACTTTAGAGGGACCTATTTTCAATTCACCTCCTCCTACTATATGACCCAAGTAGTTTAGAGATGTTTTGCCAAATTCACATTTTGAGAGTTTAACATAAAGTTTTTCCCTTTTTAAAACATCTAATGTCTACTTAACATGCTTTAAATGTTCTTCCCACATTTTACTAAAAATTAGAATGTCATCCAGATACACAATAACAAAATCATCAAGAAAAGGCCTGAGTACATCATTAATTAATCTCATGAAAGTAGCAGGAGCATTAGTTAAGCCAAAAGGCATAACCAGCCATTCATACAATCCTTGCTTTGTTTTGAAAGAAGCCTTCCATGCATCTTGCTCTGCAACTCTGACCTGATGGTATCCACTGTGCAAATTCAGCTTGGTGAAATAAACAGCTTCCTTCAATTGATCTAAGAGATCATCTATGCGAGGAAGGGGATAACAATTTTTTATTGTTATCTTATTCATTGCTTGTTAGTCAATGCAAATTCTCCAAGAGCCATCTTTCTTTCTCACCAAAATGATTGGTGATCCACATGGTGATGTGCTAGGCCTGATGAACCCTTTCTCGAGCAACTCCTACACCTGCTTCTTGATTTCAGCATTATCTAAAGCAGACAACCTTTTATACCTGTGGCTACTATAGTTGTTTCATCTCCGAGTCTGACCCCAAATCTCTCTGAATAGCTGCAGCTGTCTTCTTCTTCTTGCCCTTAGACTTCTTAGGTCTTAGCTCTGGATGCAGAATCCAACAATGCTCATCATCATGCCCCTCCTTTTTATAGTGAGTGCATGAAGCTTTAGCTTTCTGTGTAGTGTTAGCCTTCCTTGCTTTCTACTTTTGTTTCCTTTTCTCCTTGCTCTTGCTTACAGTGGGTTGGGATGGTTCCCCAACTTCTGGATTTCCATTCTTTCCTCTAGCCTCTAGATGAGTAGTTTGTACAGATACCTCATCTATACTAGTGGGATTAAACATGAGGATGGTATGTCTTTATGTAGCTGTGTAGACCACCAATGTACTTCAAAAGAGTCTCTGGTGAATCTAATGAGATACCCAACATCAATGTTCTCTTTCTAGATTCTTGAGTATACCCTTGCACACTTTTCCTTTTCAACTGTCGAAGAGTTTGCCAACTCATCATGGCTTGTTGCATGTAGGCCAATGGATAGAACTGCTTTTTGATTGCAGCAACAAATTCACTCCAGACAAAGATGGTCTTGCCATGTATTTTCATATCAACTTGGGTTTTGCCTTCCCACCAAACCAAGGCAGTGCCTCCTAGGTGTAGGCTTGCCAGCTGAATCTTACTCTTGTCTGAGTTTATGTTCTGTACCCTGCAATACACATCAATTTGTCTAATCTAGTTGTCCAACTTTTCAGCATTTAGATCTCCATCATATATAGGAAAATCAAATTTAACATCTAGCTTAATCAAAGATGCTTTCTTATTAGGCACAGGGCTATTAGGAGGTGTGAGAAAGCTTTCCTCTTTCCCCTTTCCTTTGGAGTGGTCATGGAAGTGAGACTCATCTTCTTCTTTATCTTGTTTAGAACTTGATGAATCTTCAACCTTTTTCTTTCTAAAGTCTCTATACATTTCTTCAACCATAGAATTTATAGCTAGGAAACTCTCTATGAATTGAGGATTTGGTCCCACAAAACCTTCCTTTGACATTGTCTTTCGAGGACAGACTCTCCCAATTTCAGGATTAGTTTTCACCAACTCTCCTTCTCCTAATTTGAGCTTTGATCTTATGAGCATTCACAGCTAAACCAACACAAGCTTGTCTAACCTTACAGCCTGGAGATCTGATACCACTTGATCTGATATTCACCCTATGAGTGACATCAGTTAGAGATTTATTAAACAAAGGTATTACAGACTCATGTGCTGGTGTGTGCTCTATGTTATTGAAGCAACGGATCGATCAGATTTCCAATACACAACCAATAAAAGGGAAAGAAAACAGAGAAATACAGTAAGCAAACACAAAGACACAAGAAATTTAATAAGGAGTTCACCCTATTCTCCAAGGCTACATCTCCAGTCCAACTTTCAGTGGTGGCCTTGTTTTATTGTGCCTTTGAGCAGAGAATTACAATACAGGGACTCAATATGAGTTCTCCTAAAGCAGATTTTCTTGGTAGGGTGGTTCTTGGATTCCCCAAGCCACTGGAGTGCACAGACTCTTCTTCTTCCTACCAGCTCTGTGACCTTCTGGTCTACAGTGGAAAGAGGCAAATGTGATGCTTAGTCCGGATAGATTCCTCTATGGGATGGCTTGAATTTTCAAGCTCTCTGGTGCTCGATGCTACCGCTGGTTGGCTTGGCCCTCTGTCTCTTCTACTTTTCTTTACTGTTCTCTGTGTTCAGTCCTCCTCCTGGGATTCTGGTTCCTTTCTTTGTCTCTCAGGGTTCTCCGTCCCTCTCGAAACTCAACTAACTGTCTTCTTCCTCTATTCATGGCTTTAGCCATTCAAACCAGTGCCTGTTCGGTTCCTCTTCTACCTCTTTCAATTCACCTTCTACAGTTGTGCTTGGAGTTCCCTGTTCGGCGTCATCATGAATGCTCAGGGAGTGGCCACTTGTCCTCCTCTAAACGACGCTAGCATGCTTCGTCGGTTCGTTTCTTCAATTACATCGTGGATGCATTCTTCCTCCACCATGGAGGTCAAATGGATTCCAAATCCTTCTAAAATGCGGGGTATTCCTTCGTCGATTCCGCTTCCCCCATCGGGCACGATCTCAGTTGTCTGATCTGAGTCCCCAAGATCCACGCCATACGCATGTTTCACGCAGTTGACTTGCTCGACCGATAGCGCGCGATCAACGGTGGTTTTCTCTCACCTCTGCTTGCCACGCATTGATCAGTGTATGGAATCGCTTCGCTCTCGTCCAAAACCTCTTACCATTTAAGGGCGCCCCGATCAATACCGCCGGTTTTCCAGATTGTGGGTCCCGCCGTTGTGTTTTAGTGCTTTTTCCTTTTCCACCTGCGGTTCTCCGGTTCCCCCACGCGACCGAGTGCTTGGGATTTTCCTTCACGGCCCTGTTCGCCCAACGATGTGCGATTAGCGCTAATCGCGCATCAAAAACCACCTCTGTTTCCCGATCCGGGGCTCCCAGGGGCTACTTTGACCTCCTGCTCAGTCTCCATGGGCCTCGGCCAGCGCGCTTTGACTGAGGTCCTCATCGTTCCTCATTGGCTGCCATTGCCACTAGTTCAGGGTGTCTTTGATCATTGTTTTGGATTTCTTTAGGGATTTGTTCTCGCCTGATACAGTCATGGTTTCTTGACAGTCTTCTAGGGATCCAATTCGGATCAATACTACAATAAACACATAACTGTCAGCGCAGAAATAGATATACAATATACAAGTTACCTTACCTTGTTGTGTCAAGTACACTGCCCTATAACTGAACATGTACATATATCAGCTCTCAAGGGACTCCAATTCCTTGCCGAATCCATCTATAACTGGAAACTAATTGTTATACCTGTATTCATGCAAGCACTCATACATTTGGAACTACTATTTCCAAACAGTGCGAAGGGAATTCTTACCCAATTCCTTCCCTTTACCTTTTTCCTTACTGTAATTGGTCTTATTAATTGCTATCGCATCTCCTAACTGTTAGCTATATAGGCAAATCAACTGTTACCTTTTCATGCCACATGTTCCAAAGGTTAAGACACCATGTCTATTAATTTGAAATCAACCTTTTGTTGGAAATAATACTGAGAGGGGGGTGAATCAGTATTATCAGATCAATAATTTTATTTCCCAAACAAATTTATATATGCTACTTCAATGAAGTGAACTAGCGTGTACACACAACTCTGATTAGAGAAACCAATGTATATCCAGGGAACTTGTGATTTAGACAGTTTATCAAGTCTTGATCTTAAACCAGTACATTAGTAACTTATTAGACAGTGAAGTAAAAGCAGAATAAAGCATCACACATAAACAACACACATGAACACTAATATTTAAGGTGGAAACCCAATGTGGGTGAAAACCACCTACTGCTGTCATCTCTGTCTTCTTTTAATAATAAGAAAATTTGTTTAAAATCTTGTACTGGTGCAGACTGATACCATTACACAGGCACCCACCTGCAAAAGGCTACAACCTTCTCTCATTTTCCAGCTTCTACTGGAAGGGATATGCAACCCCCTAGCTCTTGTACAAGCCAATTTGTTTACTAGTACGTAGGTTCCGACCTACAGAAGGCTACAACCTTCTTTCTTCCTCCAGGGATCACGTTTCATGAATTTCCAGGCTGGATACTCCAGGATCATAACACCACAATCTAAAGGCCACGTTTCATCCAATTTTCATACTGGACCCATCAAAAACTTTTAAACTTATACTGCATCAACCAACATTCAGTTAATCTGAACAATCAGATCACTGACACCAGAACATTGTACTGAACCCAGAAACCTGTATCATCATTCATAGCTAGCTATTGTTACACTAAAAAATGTCACCATGGCTATTTACAGTTGGTATGGCTCTATCAACAGTCATGCTATCCTCTTAGGCAAGTCTTATGCCTCTGCTCTCCATGTCAAACTCCAAAAAGAGAGAAAGTCTTTATAAATGTATTTATCTCTAGGTACGCAGGTTCTCTCAACCTTACCTGCGGGTACGCACCCAATGTTCACAAAAGCTGCGTCCTTGGACGCTCTGTATGTAAAGGGGCAGGTGCGTCCCCCTGTAAAGGTCAAAATGCGCAAGTTTCATCTTTAAAAAGTTACTTGTGGTCATTTCTAGAGCATTCTAGAAGGTTGTTCGACGTGTATTGAGCGCCTCCAGATGGTTCATGTACCCCTACCAAAGAGGAACTTATCCCATCAATAAGGGAGCTATCCCATCGAAAGAGGGGATTATCCCATTGATGGTGGACCTGATTAACTTCCTCTTGAGCATTATAAATACAGGCATTGGGCCAGAAGGAGGAGAGGTTGGAAGCTAAACATTTCTAAGGGTAGATGCTGCTGGAATTAGGACTCCCATTTAGAAGCTTGTGAGGAGAGATTGTTATCTTTTCTTGTTCTATTTGGAAGTGGGTGAGCTTTGTCAAAGTAAAGGAGAACTCTTGATGGACCCTGGGAGGGACTTGCACAACACCAAGGCTCAGGTTGTAATTGTTCCTTTTGTTTCCTATTAATGCAAATGAGTCCATTCTTCTCAATAACTTGTTATTTATGAGTTGTTTCATGTACTCCTTGGTCTATGTGTTAAATATGTTTTATTCTATGAGATTATCAAGTGCTATTTAATCGTTTGATTGTTAGTGGATGCAGGTTTCAAAGTGAAGGAGGAGCTCATCCGGATCAGTGAGGCTGGACTGCTACAACAGCGTTGGACTACAGGTAGGATCTAAACACTTGATTTCTTATATAGTAAATGCATGTTTAGAGAAGGATTGCTCTTATTTGTCTTGTTTGTCACTAGAGAGTCTTAGGCTCCTAGGGAGGTTGGTTGTGTCCGCACTATCGACTCTTTCCGCCTGACAAATTGGCGACTCCACTGGGGAGTAGTCATGAGCATAGTTCCTTGTCTTGTGTCAAGCTCATTAAAAAATGAAACAAAGAGTTGTGAGGAAAGTTCCTTTTACTGTGTCAACCTCATTAAAAAATGAATCAGTGTGTGTGAGGATAGTTCTTTTCCTGTGTCAACCTCGTTAAAAAATGAATCAGGTACGAGGATAGTTTTTTCCTGTATCAACCTCGTTAAAAAATGAAACCGGCTGGCATGAGGATAGTTCTTTTACTGAGTCAACCTCATTAAAGAATGAATCAGCTAGATTTTAGGATATGTAGGTAGATTGTAGAAAAGAGCGTTTTGAGGATAGTTCCTGTTACTGAGTCAACCTCGTTAAAAAATGAATCAGGTATGAGGATAGTTATTTTCTTGTGTCAACCTCGTTAAAAATGAAACAAATCCCTTTTCAAGTTAAATATTGAAAATAAACCTTCATTCCATCCATCTGGTTGAATACAATGAAGCCTGGGGGGCATGTACCTCATTTTGCATCATTATACTGGGGGCATGCGAACTCTTTGAGCATAGTTCCTTGTCTTGTGTCAAGCTCGTCAAAAATGAAACAAGGTTAGGTTAAGTAGGTAGATTCTAGAGAGTAGTCATGAGCATAGTTCCTTGTCTTGTGTCAAGCTCATTAAAAAATGAATCAAGGATTTTAGAGCATAGTTCCTTGTCTTGTGTCAAGCTCGTTAAAAAATGAATCAAGGTTTTTAGAGTAGAGTTTTTGTTAGGTAGATTGTAGAGAGTAGTTACGAGCATAGTTCCTTATCTTGTGTCAAGCTCGTTTAAAAAATGAAATAAGGGTTTTGAGGATAGTTCTTTTCCTGTGTCAACCTCACTAAAAAATGAAACATCTCCCACGAGTCTTTCTCAGATCTTGAAAGTAAAGCTTCATTCCATCCACCTCATTGAATGCAATGAAGCTTGGGAGGCATGCACCTTGATTTGCGTCATTATGCTGGGGGCATGTGAACTTATAACAAGCATAGTTTTTCGTTTCAAGCTTGCATAAACATGAAACCAAATCCGAGCATAGTTCTTTTCCTGTGTCAAGCTCGTTAAAAAATGAAACAAATCCTCCTCTACTTGAGTCGAGAGTTTGACTAGATCTCATGAATGTTAAGTTGTATATTTAGGTTAGTTATTTCAGTGTTTTGCATATTTTTCTTACAGTTTTAGGTCGAGTCTTTCAAATGATCTCATACATGAACCTTCATTCCATCCAGCTTGTACTTAGTTGAATGAAATGAAGCTGGGGGGCATGCGCTCTAGCAATTATGCTTAGGGGGAATCAAGCATAGTTTTCTCTCTGTTTCAAGCTTGTGTAAAAATGAAACTACTTTGAAGCATAGTTTTTATCTGTTTCAAGCTTTTGTAAAAATGAAACCTATATCGAGTCAATTTCAGTTATTTTCAAGACTTGTTAAACTCATGAAAATCCAGAGATTATTTTGCTATCTTTCTTTCTCGTAAAACAAATGAAAATGCCGAGTTCTTTCCGTCTTTTCCTGCTCGTAAATTAAATTGAAAGTCGGCCATATGAGTACATTTTTATCATTTTTTCGAACTCATTAAAACTTATGAAAAAATAAAAACCATGAGTACATTTTTATCATTTTTTCGAACTCGTTAAAACTTACGAAAAAGTGAAACCTTGGAGTTCTCTTTTAAGCCCTTTTCTGACTCCTAAAACATGAAAAGATTGCCGAGCGTTTCTTTTACACTCGTTAAAACGAAATTAAAAGACGGTCCCCTTATAGCCCTTTTCTGACCGTAAAAATAGGAAAAGATTGCCGGATTTTTGTCGTTTCAAATTCGATACTGGAAATAAAACGACGTGTCCTTGATCGCTTTTTACTTTTCAGATCAGAGGCACTAATCATGAAAGTACTCCTTGGTCGCAAGATCAAGCGGTTCTCTCAGGTATTATTTTATACTTTTTCGGGCTTGGGAGACACAAATTTACGAAAAAGTTCACCTTGGAGTCTTCTTTAGTTTTTTCAGACTCTCTAAAATTGAAAAACACCGAGTTTCTCCTATACTGGACTCGTTAAAATTTCACAGTAAAGGACCTGTTCGATTACAAACAGGAACGGACCACTCCTTCTTAGGGTCCGAATCTAAACTAAGTTGGACTCATCCGAAGGATGAGCTTATAATCAAGCATATGTTATCCTCCTCAAGGTTGTAAAAAATAAAGAGGTACTTGCCAGAAATGGTGGGGGAAAAGAGAGAAGAATGAGCCTATTTGTTATCCTTTGTTACAGAAGAACCTTATCACCGCTCTTGAACACGACACTTTCCGTTCACCTGGGTTGGGAAATCCTTTGCCTTAAAAGTTGATCAAACCACTTTGAAAGTCTTCAACCGTTTCCGGGTATTAACTTTGGGTCAAACCGTAACCAAACCATCTGTCGTGTCGTTATGTGTTCAAGAGGTCTCTGCAAATAAACTTTCATCTGCAAAATACTTGTTGTCCATTTGACCATCGCTGAGTCAGTCCTTACAGCAACATTTCTTCAACTTGAACAAATGATTTCGTGTTGTGGGCTTGCCTGCAACGGGTCGCTTTCTATCGACATCAACACATTATCTAGAGAGATGACTTAGAAATCGTCAGTACCTTGAAGTCTGCATGCATCAATGGCAGGTCTCTCGCCTTTGACGTCAGTTTACATCATTGACTCTCGATCGAAGGATTCCGTGAAATGTTCGACATCAACTCATTCATTCACATCTCATGGATTGTACTGGGTACTTTGAGAACCATTGACATTACTGGTGGTCTCTCTCACACTTGTTAATAGTTTACATCATCGACTGGTAATCAAGTGGTTTCTACCATGTTCGACATCAACTCATTTATTCGAATGGCTAGAATCGTACCAATTCGGGAAGTAGAAATGAAGACCCTGGATCTAGTTTCCACCATTCAGGCTGCGAGGAGTTTTGTATTCATTATCTAAGTAGACTAATCATAAACAGATGGCTGCGCCCATACTGTGTCTACAAAAGTCTATGATTATGATGTACTGCAAGATCATTCCTGTATCAGAGTATTTAGTCTGTTAGTTAAAGTTTTGATCTGAGTATGGGAATGCCTACCTTAGTGATGATATAATCTTATACATGTATTTTGTGTTGAAAATTGCAGGTTCTGACCAGGCTCTCCACGAGATAATACTTGAAATGATAAAGCGCTTCACCCTTCCTAGATAATACAAAACCCTAATCTATTACAGGCTTCGCACTTTAGGGGGCAATCTGTTACACTAAAAAATGTCACCATGGCTATTTACAGTTAGTATGGCTCTATCAACAGTCATGCTATCCTCTTAGGCAAGTCTTATGCCTCTGCTCTCCATGTCAAACTCCAAAAAGAGAGAAAGTCTTTATAAATGTATTTATCTCTAGGTACGCAGGTTCTCTCAACCTTACCTGCGGGTACGCACCCAATGTTCACAAAAGCTGCGTCCTTGGACGCTCTGTATGTAAAGGGGCAGGTGCGTCCCCCTGTAAAGGTCAAAATGCGCAAGTTTCATCTTTAAAAAGTTACTTGTGGTCATTTCTAGAGCATTCTAGAAGGTTGTTCGACGTGTATTGAGCGCCTCTAGATGGTTCATGTACCCCTACCAAAGAGGAACTTATCCCATCAATAAGGGAGCTATCCCATCCAAAGAGGGGATTATCCCATTGATGGTGGACCTGATTAACTTCCTCTTGAGCACTATAAATACAGGCATTAGGCCAGAAGGAGGAGAGGTTGGAAGCTAAACATTTCTAAGGGTAGATGCTACTGGAATTAGGACTCCCATTTAGAAGCTTGTGAGGAGAGATTGTCATCTTTGCTTGTTCTATTTGGAAGTGGGTGAGCTTTGTCAAAGTAAAGGAGAACTCTTGATGGACCCTGGGAGGGACTTGCACAACACCAAGGCTCATGTTGTAATTGTTCCTTTTGTTTCCTATTAATGCAAATGAGTCCATTCTTCTCAATAACTTGTTATTTATGAGTTGTTTCATGTACTCCTTGGTCTATGTGTTAAATATGTTTTATTCTATGAGATTATCAAGTGCTATTTAATCATTTGATTGTTAGTGGATGCAGGTTTCAAAGTGAAGGAGGAGCTCATCCGGATCAGTGAGGCTGGACTACTACAACAGCGTTGGACTACAGGTAGGATCTAAACACTTGATTTCTTATATAGTAAATGCATGTTTAGAGAAGGATTGCTCTTATTTGTCTTGTTTGTCACTAGAGAGTCTTAGGCTCCTAGGGAGGTTGGTTGTGTCCGCACTATCGACTCTTTCCGCCTGACAGCTATAACCTCAAAAACCATGCATCAGAGTGTATACGCTACTTGGCTGAACCCAAACTGCATGTATACGCTACTTCCGTTAATCAAACCTGCGTATACCTTCAAAACTACTGCAAACATAAACTTTTGAATCAAGTCTATACCAACTAGCAATATACTGAATATATACTATCAACCTACAAAGCCTTACACAGGAAGCGACAAAGATCACTTCTTCTCACTTATACAATCAATCAATCAAATACCACCCTCCTTATGCATTCAGCTTTACATTCAGATCTAAGAAGACTTCATTGACAGAAAACAATAAAACAACAGAATTTGATCAGATAGATCAGTCAGTGTTATAGGACAAATTGGCCTCCTAATCAACTCAAAGGAGAAAGACAAGATGACTGAATGAATGACCACAATTGTAGGCCCAGAATCCACATTAACACTCTCTGTACACTAACAACTTGCTTTCTAAAGCTTGTTACCAAGCATAAAGGAGCAGTAGTAAACCTGCTAACTCTTGTTGTTAGACCAGGGGGAGCATTAGTGAACTTAAGGGATGTTCAAGAGGTTATGCCAATGAATCTGCCAATAAATATCTAGATATTAAATCCATAAATTTGTGCAAGAAAAGCAGGGAAACTCCAAAAATCAAGATATTTGGAGAAATTCTATTCCGAGAATGAAGGCAAATGGGAAAAAGCTTGTAGAAAAGGCAGGTTCATGGTTTTTGCCCAAATGAACTACAGGTGGAGTTGGGCAATCCTAATTCGATTACTATATAAGCAACAAGAGGGCCATTGCAAAAAAGGTCAAAGCATTTAGAAGGATAGCACATGGTGCTGTTGTGATACTATCATATTCTTGAAGAAGCTAGCTGAAAGAAGGAGAGAGAGAGAGGAAGAAGGGATAAGGAAGGCTGATACAATAGGGTTGATGTAATCATGCTTCTATTCTGAATATAGGATTGCGGTTGTGTTCCCTACTCCAAAGTGTCGGTGATATTGTGCATTTATTTGTTCATTCTGATGCTTGTTGTGTTGCATAGATAAGTTATACATTTATACATGTTTGTTACATATTCTTACATTAATTGTCAGAAGTATATGCTGTGATTGGTTTGCTTCATTCTTTTTTGCAGTAATCGTTTTGGAGCCTGTTAGGAGGAGTTCTTCTTACCGCATGGAGATCCCCAAGCGAATCTAGAAAGAACAAAAGGTGATCATTTCTCCATATCCTGTTAATATATGTCCGAGAGATGAACATGTGTGTAACAGGTAGCTTTTGCAGATAACCTTATAGTCTGTCGAAAGTCCCGGGAAGACTTTCGAGGGTAGTTTTCATCCCGTGCATTGTAGCCCATAACAGAATTGGCGACTTCTTTGGGGACTATACATTTAGTTCCCGGTTACCCAGACTCCTCTTAGATCTCTTCTCTCTTCTATGAGCTTCCTGCTTCTTCATATCCTTCTCTGATCCACCATCTAACTTGTTGCATCCTGCAAAGTTGCATTCTCTTCAGAAATTGATCCCAAAAGCCCACTTTTTGAGCTCTTTCCCTCACTAACGCAGGTTGCTAGTCTACACAAAGCTTTATAAATCTCTTTGACTGTGCACAGGGAGCATTAGTGGCCAAACTAAAGCTCTGTTTACACACAGACAGAGCGTTAGTCTCCCATTTCCATGCTTTTCAAGAGATATTGTGGACCAAAAGGGGGGGAAACTTGTCTCAGGGGCTAAAGTAAGATCTGTAATAGTATCATGCTAACAAATTTGGTGTCCTAAAATTTACTTTTTAAGAAAATGCTTTAGTTTTTCTCTCATAAAAGAAATTTTTGTTGAAAGAAAAAATGATAAAATGTATGTCTCCTTCTGTCAAAATAGTTGTAGGCTGCTTTGTTTTGGTTTAATAGTTGTTAGGGAATATTGAGAAAAGAAACTTTCCATTATGCAAATTGTTGAATGGCTTTAGATGCACTGACGAATCCATGAATATGTGAAATAATACATGTGTAGAATAAGACTTGTTTGCATAAGAAATTGAAATTTTTTTTTCAAAGCATTGTTCTGCATGGTTTATTGAGTCGAGAGTCTCATCATATTCATACGTCAACACCCCCTCCGAAGACAAATAAGCAAGTACACTAAAATCAATCAGTTACTCTTTTTGAGCAAACCAACATTAGCTAGATTAGAACCTTGGGATAAGAGTGTGAGTCAACAACCCAAGGTTGAAAATCAAAACTAGTGTCGTTAACGAGTGAAAAATCCTTCTGCACTCATATTACCAGGACCACTCCACTCACAACGAAGCGAAATACGAGACAACATCAGACTGTAATTGAAGGTAGCCTACCTTCTCTTACAACTCCTTTGGGCATTCTATGTATCAAGGGTCCCTTTGGGGATTTCAGAACTGAGTTTGGGACTCAGGTATCCTGCCCACACAGCGTGCTTTCTACAACTATGTCCCCCCTACTAAATTCTATGATTTGAGGTATCTCTAGTGGCCAATACTTCTAGTTACTTACCTAAGGTGACTGGGACGGATTGTCCTGGTATCTCAAACAGACGGACCTACTTTGTCTTCAGTTTTTGGGAGGGTGCTCGTCTTCACGAGAGTACTTGGCCCCTCAATCTGAGTTACAGGTGAAGCTCAAAAGTAACCGTAACCGTACATTTGGCCATCCTTCTCTGTTACCCATTGAGAAACTGGGTTACATCTCCAGTAATTGGTGTTTACCAGACGAGGCAATTTCCCTCTCTTTGCTGCTTGACATATTTAGTGTATTTTTTATTTTTAGGTACCTGAGTGCTCTTATTTTTGAGACTTCAAAAAATACCACATTAAAATCTATTTGATAAAACTTAACAGTCATTGTGGCTACATCCAACCCTCATCCTCAATCCAGACGATTGTTAGGACTTCTTCCACTCATTGTGGAGGATCTGCCGAGTTCCACTGACTCGAATTCCTCATCTTCGAGGAATCCGTCTCCCAAATCACACACAAGATCTGTCTAGATGACCGACGATTCTAGTTTTTCTGGAGGATTTCTTCACAGAAGGATATCTTCCTCATTTTAACACTTTGCTTACAAATCCGTCGGGTCTTGTCGTTGCTCCTGTGGTACCTGTACTTCACTCTTTAGTGGGAGGAACTCTCCCATCTATTCAGTCGACACCTCAAGGGTTGTGGAATTATAGATATATTGTGATTCCTCTACCACTTCCCTAGTCAACGGTCATCACAACACCGGTAATGTGGAACCTCGCAATCCCGTTCGTCCCAGGTACTGCAACTCACATAACAACCTCTATAAGTGGAACCCAGCAGATGCCAAGTCCCACTCCTATGGTGCGCTAAAGCATACCTTCGACTAGTGCCACATATAGTGCTCCATATAACACTCAATGTGGCACTATGGGTTCCGTTCCAGTTTACCAACACCAAGGTTGGTCGCCAATGTATGGTTATAACCCCTAGATTCAGATATCTAGGGCAGTTCCATATATGCACATGCCAACGGGGAATCTCACAATTTCCCCGCCATTCTGAGGCATGCATGGACAGTCACTGATTGACTTGAGTATACCCTCTGTCAATCAAAGCCATATGGTTAGTTCTATGTCGGCTAGGGATCCACAAGGGATCCCCACCCAATCCATGGGGACACCCTACTCACAAACTCAGATGAGTCAAGGGGACACCGCTTATACTGGGGGAAACTTCATACCCTAGTATCAAAATCCTCATGGGAATCCACTTTACAACACCGTACCACAAAGCAATTGCTTCACCACATAGCCCATGTACACCATGGGGAACCAAACGATGGGAGGAGCGCAAAGCTCCTCAGGTCATCCGTCATCACCATGGTCTGAGTCGAGGGCACCCAAAAATTTGCCTTTTTTGGCAAAATTGGATATCCCCAACTTATAAAAGTTGACAAACGACCCCATCTACCACAACCTACAATGGCCGCCGATCTCGCATAAAATATTGGCAGATATTCCTAAGTTCGACGGAAAACAAGGGGAGGATCCAGGCACTCATGTCACCACCTACCATTTATGGTGTGTTTCGAACTCCCTGGTGGATGACAGTGTCCGGTTGTGTCTTTTTCCCCGCACCCTCACTAGCAAAGCTGCGAAGTGGTATATTGAGTTACCACACACATCATTGAACACCTTTGACGTTTTAGTGATGGAGTTCCTAAATCACTTTTAGTTACCTATCCGTTATGAGATAGGGACAAAGCAACTTACTTTGTTTCATTAGGATACTGCCACCCACATCTCCGATCATATACATGAATGGAGACGTAGGTGGAGGTTAGTCAAAGCTCCCATCCCTAATTTTCTCTTAACAGACTGGTTCTGTAAGTCGTTGCTCCCACAAATTGCTAGAGATGTCGCTCTAGGTGGTGCGGTCACAGAGGACCAATCCATACGTCATTACCAGCACTTAGATTTGATTTATTCACAGTCTAGCACTCTTTACGACATCATCCCCTATGCTCCCAGTAACCCCAATCCTCCCACCACTCAGCGCCCTGGAGCGCATGCCGACGGGATCGTCGGCGCAACCTCTGGGGTCACTGTAAAACAACTCAGTGGGTCCGTTGCCAAGCCGGCAATGGAGCCCTCTACCAAAACGACTGCTTTTCCTGCCAATGCGATTAACACTGTGTAGTCTACACAGAAATCCAATAGCAAGAACAAGAAGAAATAGAACAAGATTTCTCCTTCTGAGGAGCAGTCATTTAAGTAGCCCAAACCGAAACAGAAGGCCGTTGCGCCTACTGATGTAGAAAAGGATAAAGGCACCAACTATTCATGCAAACTCTGTCTTGAAGATCACAATAACTTGGAGTTGTCTGCGTCTTCAAGAATGCATGGATTACCTTACCAAGAAATATTCTGGTAAGACACCTGCAGTCCTTAGAAATCATTTTCCTAGTCAACAGCAGCAACATCTCGTTGCCAACCAACTGCAACCCACGTGAGGGGGCAACGACGGTTTGCAACACCCTTCAGCTAGTGAAGGAAGTTCTACCGTTTATACATTTGAAACGGTAGAACTAACCATAAGAACCAAATCTTATGAAGCTCCTGTCGCTCCGGCATCATCCACAGGTCAAAACCCATTGTCGCCCAATGATTTGTGAATCGAAAGGCCGGTTGAGGACTTTGTAATTTGGCCCCCCAAGGGGGCACTTCGACGCACAATGCACAATGCATCTGCACGTGCCACCTAACACTAAAACATCGTAGAGGATTTGGCACAAGCGCTGTCGGCCATGTCGGTGCTTGAAGTATTGCAAACATGCCCCAGCCAAAAGAAAGCTTTGCTTTTGGCTATCGGGGTTATCGACCCTACGGATTCCATGTCAGCTATTTTTGACATGGACAAGTGTAAACCTCCCCTTTCCCACCAGCTTGCATTTCAAGTGCATATCACTTCGAAAGGTAAAGGTATACACTGAACTGTCATCAGCGAAGGTACTTCAACCTACATCATATCGGCTTCGCGTTGGCTTGCCTTGGGTTCCCCAATCCTCTCCCGGCCGTCGAACTCCCTTAAAGATTTCGACAGCCACACCTTTGTCCCAAAAGGATACTTAGCCAATTTTCCCATCACCGTTGTTGGGAAAATAGTAATGGTGGACATACAAGTTGTGAACAAGGAGCTCGACTATAATCTGTTGCTGGGTCGTAGTTGGACATATGCCATGACAACCATCGTATCCACTGTCTTTCATATCATCCAATTTCCATTGGATGGAAAGGTCATTACAGTGGATCAGTTGTCTTTTTGCACCCCTGATTATTCCCCATTACCAAGTGGCTCTGTACCCCTAGTAGGAGGTGGAACTGGCCGCTATGTTAGTTTAGGTACCAGTTTGTTGAAGGCTTCCTCCTTGATGGGTTTTTTTCCTCTGCAGCTACCCTAGGTTCCACAATCGGTCAACATGATTTCATCTATTCCTCATGAAACGACCGATCCATGGATCCTACCAGCTCCTTCAGACCTTGACACCTTTGGAGACCAGATGCCGCTGTCACCAACTGAGTTGGCGTACCAAGCCATTCAATCCACTTCTAAGCCTCCGGTCATGTCAGTTACGGCCGACGGTACCACCGCCCCTTCCACAACCGCACCTTCTTTCAACCTCCTCAATCAAGTCCTACCTACGGACGAAACTATTCGAGAGGTCATTAGTTTAGAAGATCGACCTTGGGAGGATTGGCACCATCGTGTGTTGATCTCTGATTCGAACATGATGCCTCTGCAAGTCTTGTCTCCTGACATACCAGAAATCGTTTCATCTCCCTACACCACCATCCAAACTTTGGACGAGAAAGCTCAAAAATCATTTGATGCCTTGAAAAAGGCACTTATATCCACTCCTCTCCTCAGTGCTCCCAACTATAGTCACAACTTTCATCTTTACCTGGTAGCCTTGCCATCCTCCTTTGGAATGGTCTTGGTTCAAACACATGATGACCAGAGTGAAGATGTGATTTATTATTTGTCCAAAGGCCTAGCTGGACCTGAGCTCAGATATTCACATGTGGAGAAGCTGTCACTGGCAGTCGTCTTTGCTGTCAATTGGTTCCGACACTATATCATGTTGCGACAGACTACTGTTATTTCCCTAGAGAATCCCATGAGACATATTTTGTCTCGTCAAGTAATTGGAGGAAAATATTCGAAATGGATTGTCATCCTCCAACAATTTGACTTGGTTTTCACAGCAGCCAAGGAAAAGAACTCATTAGTCTTCACCGAGCTTTTGTCAGACCTTCCCATTGTCGATCCGAATGAGATAGCCCACGATCCTTTACCGGATGAAGCTATCTATCTTATCGACACCACCAATCCTTGGTATGGAGACATTCTTGTCTACCTCCAAGCACAACGGTTCCACCTCGAACTCACGTCAAGCGACCATCGTCACATCTATCACCAAGCACGACACTATCTAGTGCTTAACGATACATTATATTGTCACGGTGCAGATACAGTTCTTCGATGGTGCCTCACTCACGAAGAGGCAGGGCACATTTTGAATGACTTCCATGGTGGGGCATGTGGCGGTCATCTTTCTGGCATATCTACTGCACAGAAAATCTTGCGTGCAGGCTATTACTGGCGTACCTTATTCAAAGATTGTGTCAAGGCCGTACAACAATGCCATCCTTTTCAAATATTCACAAAGAAAATGCACCCCCCCCGGCCCTATTGCACCCAGTAGTTTTTGTTGGCCCATTTGCTAAATGGGTGATCGACTTTGTCACCTGTAATCATGTTTCCTCTGCTGGACACAACTATATCATAATAGTTGTGGACAATTTTATGAAATGGGCTGAAGCCCTTCTTACCTACAGCACTGATGGAGAAACTGTGGCGCTATTCCTGTTTAATTAGGTTATCTGTCATTTTTGTGTACCTAATACTATCGTTACAAACCATGGATCTCACTTCCATAACCATATGATGTCTGATTTAACGTCACTACTTGGATTCCGTCAGGATCAATATTCCTCCTACTACCCCCAAGCTAATGGTCAAGTAGAAGCCATAAATGGCGTCTTGATAACCATGATCCAAAGGGTTGTAGGAAACCATAAAACCAATTGGAACCAAATGTTATATTCAACATTATGGGCAAACCAAACTTCAGTAAAGACTGCCACGGGCTTTACACCCTTTCAACTAGTGTACGGACTAGAATTCGTTCTACCCATTGAGTGTCAGATCCCTTCCCTGAAACTAGTCGTTGAAATCCTACCCAGCACTACTGTCGAAGAAGAACTCTTACTATACCTTGCTCAGTTGGACAAAACCCATCGAGATGTCGAACTGGCACTTAAAGCTCACAAGCGCCGGGTCAAATCCCAATATGACAAAAAATTTAAGCTTCGTTCTTACCAAGAGGGTGACCTCGTGTTATTCTATGATCAAAAACACGATCTCTTGGGGGCAGGCACACTCCAACCATTATGTCTAGGTCCCTACATCGTCAGGAAAGTCATCTCAAAAGGGGCATACAAATTACAGGACTGGGAAGGAGTCCCGCTCAAGGATCCCAGAAATGGGCTCTACCTAAAGAAGTATTATGCCTAGTATTGTACTAGGCATATACTTCGGCAATAGAGCACTGTTAGGGATATTTATTGCTCTTTAAAAAATATAAACATCCCCGAGCTTTTGTCGTTGCACTCATTAAATCTATGCAATGATAGATAGGGCACTTTTGGAGACATTTTATTGCTCTTTAAAAAATATAAAAATCTCCGAGTTTTTGTAGTAGAGCTCGTTAAACATATATACCACAATCCGTAAAGCACTTTTAGGGATATTTTATCGATCTTTAAACAATATAAACATCCCCAAGTTTTTCAACATTTTCACTCATTAAATATATGCAAACAATGCTTTGAGCACCTCTTTTTTGATCTTGTTCTAGCTCATAAACTGAAAAAGACCAACGGAGCATCCTTTTTAGGCACTTTTTTCTTGCTCTTTAAACTGAAAAAATCTTGAGCTGTGTCTTGCTGCTCGTTAAACATGCTAAAGATGACCCAAGCATTCTTTCAGATAATTTTTTCAAGTTCGTTAAAAAATGAAAAATCTCGAGTTTTTGTTATTGAGCTCGTTAAAGTGTCACGACAAAACACGAGTTTAGTTCACCGCCTCGTACTCGTAACAAAATGAGGTCGACATCTATTGGAAAAAGGTTTCTCTTTATCCGGGTTCAATAGATTAAATACGGAAAAGTAACTGATCCGGGTATACTCTTAACCTTTTGTCGCACCCGGTTAACAACTATGACAAAGGGACCACCATGGAGTCTCTCTTTACGATCTTTTCAGACTCTCTAAATATGAAAAGATCACCGAGTTGTCTAGTCTGGACTCTTTAAATACATAGACAATATATAGATGAAAAAATCGACGAGTTTGCCTGTTTGGACTCATTAAACTAATCAGATAGGGCAAAGAGTCGTTATTTTTACGATCATTTTCAGACTCTCTAAACATGAAAAGATCGATGATTTTACTTGTCTGGACTCATTAAAAATTAGACAGGGAAAGTGGAAATACAACTGTATCCTGAAGCGTGGTTTGGCAGAAAAAGTTCCCTTGAACATGGCACTCCCTCAGATAAACCGTCATCTTGATAGCCTCTCAATATGAACTCTACCAACCTATGAGTTTTTGGACTATATACCCTAATGCCATTGCATCTTCGTATCTTAAACACTTTGTAGTGTTCATGAGTCTAGTGTTGTCTGATTAAAATCGTTGTCATGCCTTATATTGTTCAAGGGTCCCTACTTGTTTCCTCGATCAACTGACCCTACATATCCTTTCATCATGCCCTTCGTTGTTTATACCCAAAAGCTCAAAAGATTCTTCAAAAAACAAAATCATCCTTGTCCGGTTTCGTGTCGACTGATGTACGACACATCATTGCCTACCTTTCAATAGGTTCCTTCCTATCGACTTCTAAACTCTATCAAGGAAAGTAACCCATAAATACATTCAGTGCCTTGGTACTTGCAGACATTAGTGGCAGGTCACCTTTTACTTGATCACGGGTTTTCATTATTGACTCCTTGTTAAGCGATTCTACGAGTGTTTGATCACAAAAAATATTTCACACTCGCTAGTTTGCACTGTGCATCCTAGAGACCATCACCATTATTGGTGGCCTTCCTCGCATCTGTTAACAGTCTCCATTATTGGCTGGTAATCAGATGATTTCGTGCATGTTCGATGTCAACTCATTTTATCACATGTACCGATCTATGTTGTTCGTTGAAGCGGGAATAAAGACCTTGGGTAGAGGCTTGCATCATTCAACCATGTTTCCTCTCCCAAGTTGCTATATTGTTCTTTGGAGACAACCATTTCAGGATAATCTATTATGACACTGGATTCGCCCTATGCCATATTGGAGGCCAGCATTGTTATATCTCCGAGGAGAAAGTTACTATGACATAGCTACTGAGCATGGGAATGCCTGACTCAGGACATGATTTTAGCAGTTTATATATATGTACTTTTGTTGTATCAGGTTTTCCTTACCGCCCGAAACTTCTCTCTCTCTCTACAAATATTTTGACAGCAAACTATAGTGTTTTCATAAAGTATTTCGGCCATCGTCTCTGCCTCTGATCTCATACTTTAGGGGGCATCTGTTATAGGACAAATTGACCTCCTAATCAACTCAGAGGAGAAAGACAAGATGACTGAATGAATGACCACAGTTGCAGGCCCAGAATCCACACTAACGCTCTCTGTACACTGACAACCTACTTTATAAAGCTTGTTACCAAGCATAAAGGAGCGTTAGTCAACCTGCTAACTCTTGTTGTTAGACCAGGGGGAGTGTTAGTGAACTTAAGGGATGTTCAAGAGGTTATGCCAATGAATCTGCCAATAAATATCTAGATATTAAATCCCTAAATTTGTGCAAGAAAAGCAGGGAAACTCCAAAAATCAAGATATTTGGAGAAATTATATTCCGAGAATGAAGGAAAATGGGAAAAATCTTGTAAACAGGGCAAGTTCATGGTTTTTGCCCAAATGAACTACCGGTGGAGTTGGGCAGCCCTAATTTGATTGCTATATAAATAACGAGAGGGCCATTGCAAAAAGGCCAGAGCATTTAGAAGGATTGCACATGGTGCTGTTGTGATATTGTCATATTCTTGAAGAAGCTAGCTAAAAGAAGGAGAGAGAGAGAGGAAGAAGGGATAAGGAAGGCTGATACAACAAGGTTGTTGTAATCACTCTTCTATTCTGAATATAGGACTGCGGTTGTGTTCCCTACTCCAAAGTGTTGGTGATATTGTGCATTTATTTGTTCATTCTGATGCTTGTTGTGTTGAGTAGATAAGTTATACATTTATACATGTTTGTTATGGATTCTTACATTAATTGTCAGAAGTATATGCTGTGATTGGTTTGCTTCGTTCTTTTGTGCAGGAATCATCTTGGATCTGGTTAGGAGGAGTTCTTCTTACTGCACAGAGATCCCCAAGTGAATATAGAAAGAACCAAAGGTGATCCTTTCTCCATATCCTATCAATATTAGTCTGATAGATGAACATGTGTGTAACAGGTAGCTTTTGTAGATAACCTTACGGTTTGTTGGAAGTCCTGGGAAGACTTTTGAGGGTAGTTTTCATCATGTGCATTTTACCCCATAGCAGTCAGATCTGAAAAAGAAGTTTTTCTTTTGTAAACCCTATTTTGAAGGGTATAACCTGCGTGTACACACGCTTTTGATGAGATGAACCAACGTACATATCTGCAAATATCAACTCATAACTTTGCTGCACTTCTGAACTTCAGACAAACCTAGATCACGACATTTAAAGAATAAAACAGGTGTACACAGTCAGATCTAGCCCAACCAATATCAGATCATCCAATAATAAGTCACTTCAGGTCTCATGATCGTGATCCAACATTGAATTCAAGGTGCACAAAGTATTTTAGATCAAATCACAAACATAGCCCCTAAAACATAAAATATACTAAAGATAGAAATATTCCTTACAAACCCATACACTTGCACACTTGGCCTTATGATCTTCTCCTCCATATATAGATTTAGGCCCTTTGTCAATACCTTGGACCAAAACCACTTAGGACCAATACCTTGGACCAAATACCTAGGGTTACTAACATGGACCAAATACCTCGAACCAAATACCTAGGGTCAATACCACGGACCAAAACCTAGGTTTTCCAATCATGTACGCGCTTTTCTTTCTGTGGGAGTGCGTGTATACGTATACACTCTTTTTGTTATGTGGAACAACGTGTATACACTGTTTTGACTAAGTGGACCAGCGTGTATCAACTTTTTCCTTTACCTTCTTTATTTTGATCAGTAGACCTTAGTTCCATCTTCCTGTTCTTTTGTACCATTGCCCTGTAACCTCTAAATATACCTGTTGTATTGTGAGTTGCCTTTTACCAAAACTAAATTGACCTGTGAGTGAGTTGCCATCAAGGACAACACTTGCATAATAATGCCAACACCTTTATTAATACTAACATTCATGCCATAATCAACTCACAATCATTAATCATAATACTACAACTCACACCCACTTACACTCAAGTGCATATCAGCTGTCTCAGCGCATATTGTATTAGTACATTCATCTTAAAACAAGATAATTTGTTCATGCAATCTTATAGACACATACTCATATCATGCAATTGTTGGCTTGTATGGGCTTGACCCAGGTTCAGAGGTGATTTAGCCAAGCAAATCCCAGTACTACTGGCCCTTTCGGAAACAGTTCGTGGAGCGCGGGCTGAGGTCTCACCCGAAGTAGTATGGGAGGGTGCTAGAACTAGGTTTCTGTACCCTAGGGATGTCTGATGAGCTTCTGGCGGTCCGCGATTTGAACCTGCGCGCACGTTGTTACGCACACCTATTAGTCCCTCGCAGCTTGTGATGTTGCCTTTGCACAGCCCTACTAGGGGCATGATCCGTATTATACCCAAGTTCCTTGCTATTTAACCCGTTATTACCTGATTACTTAACTTATCTGTGCAAGACTAGTGATAATTAACAATATATCCAGCAATCATATAAGTGCACACGATAAACAAAACAATATAAATGTAAAGAATGCAATACACAAGTAGATGCACTGAATTTGGAATCAACTTCTCTTTATTATTCTTCGTTCAAGGTTACAGACTCGACACTGCCCTGCGCACTCAGCTACAGGGGTCCACGCACTTAGCTGCAGACTCTACTAGGCCTCTGCGCACTCAGCTGCAGAGCCTCTTCCTACTACTACGACCCAATACACTTAGACTCTTACTCTATGCTCTATCTTCGCTCCTTCGCTTCTTAGCTGCTTAGCTTCTCTCTTTACAACTTAGAGCCTCGCTCTATTTATACAATCCCATGGTCCGCGGACCATGGGTAAGCCGACATGAAATTACATTACCTTACAACACTTAGGGCAGACAACCCTATGACTTAACCTATACTTCATGCTCTGCGCCCACAATTCAATACATTTTACCAAAATTTGGGCTTTGAATCCCAAAACATGTTGTGGGGGGGTTCCATGCCCAACAGGCCCCCAACACAATCATTGTGACTCGTCCCCAAGTCACTCTGTTGGCATGGCGATCTTGGCATGAAGCCCCTCCCACTGGTCCCTTACTGCTCGGAGGTCCGCATTGCACTATTCAGCACTTTGTAGGACCTGCTGCATGCGCTTTTCTGATGCTTCTTTGTGAGGATCGAATCCCTGCCTTGGTGCGTAGAGCACCTGCATCTGTGCAAGCTTGCCCTCAATATCTACTGTAATGGTGAAGGCCTCATCAATCCATGGTTGGACACACACTTTGAGAAGTGACTCTTTCTTCCTTGCAGCATCCACCTGCTCTTTCAGTGCCCTTGCTTACTATATCTTTACGAGCCGTTGAGTGAGGACGGCTGTCTGTGTCATTCCCCTTACATTTTCATACTACTCCTGAAGCTCGCGCGCCTCTATTTCCAGGCGCTGTATGTTGGGGTCCTCCTGCAAGGATGTGAGGACTCCAAAGGCTTGGTCCAACATACTGGTACAGTCCTGTACTACCCGTCCAATTTCTTCCAACCCTATTTTGGATAGTGCTAATGCGTTGTTCTCTAACTTTTGGGGGAGTGGAAGGTTGTGCCTTCAGTTGCAACTCAACAATCTATAGATTCAGCTCCAGCTACACGCATTGTTTCCTTGCGCGCGTTTCGGACTCCCCTATCCAAAAAGTGGATCCGCATTTCTATTGGTAGGTCCGCGACGATGGACAACTCTGGGACATGCCGACACACTTCATCCACTATCTGTACTAATTGTTGGTTCTATGACACCAGTTCTTCATGCTGCAGGTTGAGTTGTTCGATGTTGATCTTTTTCTCACTAATCACCTGAATTGCGCGGCCCTCCCTGGAGTGAAGCTTTGCTATTATTCCATCCTGCAGTTGGTATAGTGTGTCTCACGGAAGGGCAGCCAAATTAAGGCCAAGCCCATTGATCCTACCAACCTCGGCTATGTCGATCTCATTCTCTACTGTTAGTGCCCCTTCCAGTAGCACTATGGTATTGGCCATCATTACGCGTAGCATCTGCTCTGCTGCTGATGTGCCCGCTGCGACATAGGTGGTGATGGTTCCTTCCTGTGGGGGCTGTACTTGTAGTTCCTGCAGCTGCACCCTTAGCGCCCACAACATAGTCTGCTACTCTGACATGGCTTCTTGGAGCGCTTCCTTGGTGACCTCGTGAACCATGTCGCCGATGTCATAGAGGTCAGCTTCTGTTAATGTGATTGGGTCGATGGCCAATTTGGAGGCCTTAACCTTTTTTCGTGGGCCCGATCTCTCTGTGATGTGTGGCCTTTTGAGTTGGGTGGAAGTTGTGCTCGGGTCCGTGCCTTCTTCTGCAAGGACTATGTCCTCTGCCTCCTATCCTATAGATAATTGTTGGCCCTCCTCTCCCTGCGTTGTTGTGGCCCCTATTTTTTGTGCTTCTGCTGCTACTTCAGCGGCCTTTGCTTGCTTCGTGGCTGCCTCTGCTACCTCGTGGACTGCCCTTACCTCTGCTGCTGCTTTTTCATTGTGCCTCTTCTCGGCCAACTGTGTGACGCGCAACTTGGCCTCATCCTTTCTTTTCTATGCTGTTGTCCTATCCAGCTCTATTAGATTCGACGCGCACCACTCGGGAGGCCATGATTCTAACACTGTAAAAATTTCATCATCAGTGGTGATGAAGGGGAGCTTGGTCCACTGCTGCACCAGATCCTTTTGCGCCTTGATGTAAATATTGTGCATGTCTGCCTTGAAGTCTGCAAAGCTATGTAGACTATTGTGCACTGTGGGGGACAGGTGTAGCCATCTATTAATCCACATCTGGATGCTCGCCTCCATGAGCACCCAGAAGATCTTTTTCTCGCAAATCCGCTTCGCGTCCTTGGTAGCCCAAAGAGACGTGCACTTTGCAGCCTCTGGTAAGTCTTGTTCAATGCTCGGGAACTGATTGTCCTTAGGCAGTTCTCCTGCTACCAGCAAAATGGATAAAAGCAACCACGCATAGTGGAAGGTCTCACCCTGCTACTGGGCTTCCTTGTAGTTGATCAATAATTCCTTACAGAGGAACTTGGCCCAGTTGAATTGGACCCTCTCTGTTCATTATTCGGCCAACGCAACTACCGGCACTAGTACTTCATCGCTGTGGCATTTTCTCATTACCTTCTCGGCCAGGAGTTGGGTGGCTATGCGCACCCCTTTATCTTTGATACTGCTAATTGTGTAACCCCTCTTTTTCTTCTTGAGCTTATGTTTTTTCTTCATGGCTTCTGCGAGAACCAAATCACTGCTTTTTCCTACTATCGCCATCGGGTCCTTTCCCTTACAGGGAAGCTAAGAAATTCTGTGGATGAGATCCACCATGATGGGAATAGGCTCCTCCAACCATAAGTACCCATCATGCACCAGGCAAAGCAGCTACCTGATGACGAAAATAGTGATGGGCACACAGTGAAAGTGTGGTATCCACAGCAGATGAAGCAATCCAACCTTCTCCACATTGTGCAGCCATTTTCGCGGCTCTAATGTTTTGATTGGCCCCTACGTGCTCTACTTCATGAGGCTCTCTATCTCTAAGTGTGGGAACTTCTCACTGTCCGCGAGGTCCCAATCTCTAAACTTCATTATGGGCACGCGGCCCAGGTGGGAGCCTTCAAATACAATTCCATCAGGGAGGAGTGGGGTCTGGAGTGCACTCTTTGTGGCATCTAGATCCTTTGGTATCTTAGTTTTCCCTTTTCGCAGAGGTACATACTCGGGAAATTTCACGGCAGAGTGCACTGGCTGGATATCCTCTTCTAGGTCCTCTACTTCCTCTACCTCAACAATGAGAGTCTGTAGGTCCTCCTCCTCGTCATCTATCTCAATGGTGACAACCTTGCCCTTTTCTTCCATTGAGAGCTTACCGAACCGCAGATTCCTCAGGGACATGCAGACTGGTCCCACTGCCTGCTTATCTTTCTTTGGTCTCAGCATCCGAGGTGATTTTGGGATTTCCGGCACGAGCCCAGTATCTTTGGGAACATTGTGTACCATGGGGTTCTGTGTGGCCTTATCGGTGGTTCCTTCTACAAAGCCCAAACCTCTCATGGTAGTTGCCATCTTATTTGAATTGTCTGTGGTCGTTCACAAACTTTGGGGCTCGAATATCGCTTGGTGCTCAACACTCTGTGCTCTAATCAATTACTCAAATCTCAAGTGAACAAGTGTTGTCTCGTGGCTAGCCCCCGGAGTTTTTTAGCACCTTTTGAATTCAAATTCGACCATTCCCCCCAATTTTGGGCCATCAATGCTTTCTTGGTGGCAAATTGTCCCAAATCTTGCCCTTAATTCATGTCTTAAATGCCCACCGCCCACTCCCATTTGCCTTAAATCAGACATCCCGTCGTGAACAGTGATGCCAACGGTCACTTCCCAGCCTAGCCATGTGTCAGCACAGCCCCCATGCGTGGGCGCAAACCTTGTGACATGCTGATTCTGTGTGCACCTCCCTTATCGCGCAGTTCCCAAACAGACTCTTTTATAGTCCCGTGCTCTCTTTCAACTGCCTAGAGCGTTGAGACTGTGCTTCCTACGGCTAGTCAGGTGGTCGCACCACATGTGTGAGGCTTCAACTTGCCTTCTAGTATAGTCCACGAAAAATCCTCATTTTCCCTCACGACAGCCGGCACCGCACGTTCTATCGTATGTAATGCGCTCCCCTGGTTACTACGTTTGGTGAGATGCGCTCGTAGCCATGGCAGCAAAGTCATAAATTCTCAACGACAATCTTCTAATCCAATGGTGTTACAGGGAAAAATGTCTATATAGAACTGCTCTATCCCACTAAGGTGTGACAGCTGCCTTAGAAACAAACAGAGAAAAGCTACTTTTGTTTTTCCTTTATGAATTATAGATAGAGAGGAACAGAAAGACCAACCTCTGTCTTGCGCTAATCTCTTGATTCGATCCCTCTCTTCTTTGATAGTCCTCAGCTACCTGCTCCCTTACACGCCCAGCTTCACAAAGTACCTGTAAGATCACAGAAGCATAGCACTATACAAAGACATGGATCTATAATCATAAACAATCTAGGATCAGATGTAAATTGACCATACAAATGTAACAAGCATCAATGATACAAAAGCATGGAGGAAAACTCAAATAGCTTTTATTGATAAACAAGAAAAGAGCCAAGAGGAGTTACAACCAGTTGTTCTGACCCAGCATCAACCTCCCAGCAAAGAAGCCCCTCTTCACCTCAAACAAAGCTTAGATCACCCAACAATCTGATGTTTGTCTCAAAAAACCAACAACAATTCCTTACAATATGCAAAAATACAAATTCTGGATCTCTGGGATGAGGGATCCATATATAGATATCTGTAAGGGGGATGAGTTAGCTTGTGATTTGATTAGTGTCTTCTCTCTGATAGTTCTTGCTTCCACTTGGAGACTGATGTCCTCTTACTCATCCTTGGTCGAATTCAGTGAGGCAAGTGTCATAGGACAAGATTCTGGAAGCTTCCATTGCCTCTCCACCTTGCGGAATGACACTGCCATTTTTCATTTTTCGCCCATCACACCCTACAGAAGGGACTTTTGAAATGCAACGCACCCTCACAGTGTATTTGGGTGAGATGCAACGCACTTAGCCAGTGGAGCAGCTGCAATGATCCTGTTTTGACCAATTCTGAGCAGTTTTTCATGGAGAACTTCTAGGAGAAGCTGTAATCTGTTGACCTTGTTCCTTTAGGGGTTAGAACAACACTTTTAGGGACTTAGGAGCCCTTGGTTTATGGACATTTTATGCTTGGGGTTGTAGGGCCCAAAAATTTCTATAACAGTTGCCCCCTAAAGTATGAGGCCGTTAATCTTTTGGTGTCGGGTGAAATGCTTTATTATGAGGATCTGAAGTTCTTTCAATGCTGGGAGGAGACTTGTATTAAGATACAATACAATACATTATCTTCATACTATTTCCACGATCTAGCTGAGGCGGGCATTCCCATGCTCAACTTTATAAATTCATTTTCATGTACATAGGACAGACAATCGTTTGAGTGTAGACTGATGATTCTGATAGAGCCATCATCCTTTTGAGTGGATGATTATCTGTACAGCAATGATGTACATTTAATGTCTTTATTTCCCTGAATATATATCTCAGCCCGGATGGATGAAACTAGATCCGGGGTCTTCAATCTCGTCCGATCTTCACTCGCAGTACAAGTCGATCCATGTCAGAAATGTTCTGAATTCGAACATGGAAAGACATCGCTTGATTACCAGCCAATGATGTAAACTGTTAACAAGCGCGAGAGGAATCACCAATAATGATAATGACCCTCAAGGTACTGCAGTACAATTCACGTGGTGTGAATAAAGGACTTGGAGTCAAACACCACGCAAAATCTTTCGGTCGAAGGCCGTTGATGTAAACCTGTCGCCGGAAGTGAGAAACTTGCCATTGAGGCATGCAAGCTTCAAAGTACTGAATGGGGTGTTCCTAGATCAACTTCTTGGATAATGAGCTGATGTCGACAAGAAGTGATCCGTCACAGGAGGGCCTTAATGAATCCCACATCAATGACACGGAATGGAGCAAATGATTTTAATGGAGGTGAAAACGATCTGGTGATATAAGGTTCAGGGTGGCGATCATGAAAGAATGGAGCATAAATGTATGGTAGTGGGTGAGACACAGGTGAATTCTATGAATGACTTCTCTTGAACATATCGGCGACATTGATGTGATGGATTGGTAGCATTAACCCCAAATGTGGATGGTATGGCATGACCATGGTGATGTGACCGGTGAATGAAACAACCCAACCCAACTCGGACACGGAGTGGAAGTGTCATGTTCAAGAGCGACTTGCTACCAACAAAGTTTCTTCAATTTTTCTTCCCAATTTTCCCAGTCATTGCTAACCAGTACCTCTTTATTTTTTTCAAGCTTGAGGAGGATAACATATGCTTGTTCTATAATTTGCCCCTCGGGCAAACCCATCGCTATGTTTTAATGAGCCTAGCGATAGTGAAACTCGTTCTCGTCTATAGACAAGTTTGTCGCTATTAATCTTTTTAACGAGTTTAACGACAAAGATAACTCGGTCCTTTTCAATTTTAGAGAGTCTGAAAAGGAACGTAAAGGTAACTCCAAAATTCCTTTTTCGTCATCTAATCCCTTAAGTCCGAAAAAGTATAAAACAATACAGAAGGGATGAATTTTCGATACTTTTAACGAGCTGAACAAAACAAGCGCTCGATCTTTTTGTGTAATAATCCCTCAGGTCCAAAAAGATTAAAATCTAGAGGAGGGATAGCACTTCCTGTCCCTTTAACGAGCTGGAGAGGCCAATGGCTCAGCAATCTTTTCATATTTTACGAGTCAGTTGAAAAGAGCTTAAAGGAGACTCGTCTTTTGAGGAACGAGTGATAATATGGGTAGCAGCTGATTCCAGGTAAGGTTTGGAATTTTCCAATCACGACAGTGTCACAAGGATGGCTAGTGAAATCACTCTTCGTAGCTGTTCCTCAAAATGGGTAAACAATCAAATGGAGGTGAATGATCGGCCAATGAAAAAGTGGAGGTGACGGTGCCAACACGACCAAGGCTTTAACGGCTGAAGTACTACATTCACGATGGCTATTTACCGGGGAATAGTTCATTTTTTAACGAGCTTAAACGCGAGTGGAAACATTTGCTCATGTCTTATGTTTATTTTTTAACGAGCTTGAACTATGTGCTAAAACTGCTCGATTAATCCAGTTGTGTGATAAGAATGTCTCATATAAAAACTACAACTTTTAGAGTTTTGCCCCACATCCTTTCTTTATGCAAGTTAGGAAACAACCAATCCTACGAGTTTAAAGGGTTAGAGGACCTACAAATTTAAAAAATAAATAGTCGCTCTTCGCTTGCACTCCAAAAGGTTTGCATGCCCCCAGGTATAAAATAGAGTTTCAAGGTTACCCCTTCTTTAGTCCATTAAAACATTTGTTTTACCGAGAGAGGCCTACCTCTTACAGGTTACCCAAAGATTGTTCTATTCACAGCACAAATAAAACACTTCTTCGGCGATGTCTACCGAGATAAACAAAGGTGAGTGAAGGAGGCTACTCCACTCACATAACTTTGATAAGAGAATCGTGTTCTAGAATAACCCCCTCTTCCAATCACGGACGGGAGTACAGACTAGTCATATTCTCTCGCGGAAACCTACCCTATACACGGAGTTTTCCTGCTGAAGCAGACTAGGGTGCATGCCCCCTGGGTTTCAGTCATGTCCCTTCGAATCACTCGCACTCATCGGGTGGATGGACTGGAGATTGAGACATTTCTTGCGAGAAAAGACCATTCAGGGATGGTATATGACTATTTGCTCTGTATGATCCGGGAAATGAAAGCTGGTCTACGAGCTTGACCACTCTTCCTTTGTGCGGAAAACACATTACTCTAAAGAGTGAGGAGACAATTGCTCCCATGCAATAAATATAGTCTTGTCCAAGGAGTAGATTGTAATCTAGGGGTCCTTGAACTACCATTACGTTCATGTGAACGGTTTTCCCTCTCAATGTTATGGGCACATTGGGAAGGATCCCTAACGGTCGACTGGTTCCTTTATCAAAGCCTGTTAGATTTCTCATCTCAGGCAAAAGCGATGGAGAACCAAGCACTTTCCAAGCAGTTGAGGAAAGGATACTCACAGAAGCCCCCTCATCTATGATGGTACCAGCCATAACCATTCTATATATTTGAACAATAATTCAGAATGGAAAACTAGCTGGTAAACGGGGTCTGCCTAGTTGGTTCCAGTCGAAGGAGACAACTAGGTTGCTTGGAGGTGGGACCGAATAGACAGCCGGGTACGACTCTGGCGAACTTCCTTCTTGCGGTAAAGGAACGAGTAAATTGCCCCCATGTTCGTTGGAGTCTGTGCTTATGAAAAGAATTTGGACGGTGTCATCCTTGTTCTTTTCAGTGACTGTATCATCTGAAGATGGAACCTCTGAAGGCAAGACCGGGTCAACTGCCGCCTCGACCTTTTGACTTTCGTCTGGTATGGATTCAGATGGTTTATCTTCAATGATAGATGCTTCAGCCGACCACCTGAGCGGGTCAGCCGGATTTTCAACTGGTGACGGACTCGGCAAGAGTTTTTTATATCCAGGAGGAAGTCGTAACGGTGAAACCGGACGATCGTCCAAAACTCTTTTAGCCTCGTCTAAGAAGGGACAACGGTGGATGGCATGATCGCCTTCGCACAGTTTACAAGGAAATATATATTTTCCTTTTTGCCCTGGGGCTTCACTTTCACTAGTTGACGGTGCGTTTCCAACATGATCATCAGAGGTTGACGACACCGGGTTGTGAAAATGAGGAGACCAGTCCCTTAAGATCCAAGGGATGCAAGGACAATCTCTGTGATAGTGGTCTCCTTTGCAAATGACACATGGCAATTTAGGCCTGGTCGGTGCAGTGTGTGGATTTTCGCTAGATGACACTCGTTTGCCCCCATTCACTTTTGGCTCCTTCTTCTCCTTAAGTACTTGACTTTTGGCTTTACCAGCCCCATCAAGCGAAGAGGAAGGAGGAGAGGAAGAATTAGAGGAAGTAGAAGGTTGGTGGTTAACTCTGGACTCGTCTAGTTGCTGATTCGATTGTTCAGGAATAGTGGTGTTCTGAACGACAGAGGTTGAGAAGAGCCATACAGGTAAACCAATTGTCAGTCCTGGAAGCAGCAATGTGGCCATATGGGGTGCACCAACATCTCCCCAAGAGGAGAAGGGACTAGGATTTCCTCCAAGGGGAACTCCTTGGTTGGTGGATTCCATTTTCTCAACCCAAGATCAACGTAGGAAAGGGTAATGAATATTCCATTTAAAATAAATTTTAGACGCTTTGACACAACTTGTTTTTTCAATTTTTAAGAGTCGAGAAAAAACAAAAGATGACTCTAGTCTCCTTCGATTTTTAATGAGCCTGAAGTGACAAGTGCTCAAATGGACCTTTTCTGTTAAGGAGTCTTAAAAGGAACGAAAGAGACTGCTATGGAAATCTAGGTAGAGGGATTACCAAACCAATCGCAAAACTGCAGAATACTTTTTACGGTACGGCAGTCAATTTTCCCGAATGATGTGTTCAGTGCATTGCGATCGATAGGGCGGCAGACACGACTTCTTATGGATAAAGGATTAAGCCTATTGGGGTCTCCCAAAATATACTCGACGGTACGTGGGAGCACAAGTCCGTACTGACACTTATCGTCTCAATGTGGAGGAATCACCCAACCATCAGTGAGAACAACAGTTACCAGGCTTTACGACGCCGGAATACGTCTCTAGCCTAGACTTCTAAATGTTGTGCGTTAAGTTCCAAAGCGTTGTTAGATTCATTGAATTTATTTTAAGTTGATCTTGTTTATAAAGTTTGCCTTTCGGGTTCACCACGAGATGTAGATGTAATTCCTAAAATGCAATCTAAGATGATAAACAAACTTTTTATCTCTTTTATTCAATGAAAATCCTAGCTACTAGGGAAAAGAAAGACGGAATCTTTTCACAAAGAGCAAAGAGCACACTCTAAATGCACTTTCCTAAATCAAGCCAATCAGATTGTCTATATGCAAATGCACATGCATGTATTTGTTTTTGACTTTCTTAGTATATGAATGCTAAAAAGAAAGTTGATGCACAAATCTGAATTTCTTTTCAAGCGACAAATATCAACAAGTTTCTTTTTGAAATCAAAAAATGGAGACGATCACAACACTTTACGATTTTGAAATGAATAATTGTTCTTGAAACTAGAAAATTACAAATTCAGACAAAAAGCCATAGTAATAGGATAATCGACCATCAACAGAAATCAAACTCTTTCCTACGATTGAAATCGACACTTGCGACAGTTTCAAATCAAAGGACGACAGTACGATTATGCTACTTTTGCAAAGGAGAACTATAAATGACTCAACAAACACACAAAAACATCTAAAATTCTTTTGTACAAAGGAGGCGGAATAACATTAAGGAAAAGGGGTTTCAAACAGACATACACTGATCACAGGCAGCAAAATTCAGGAATAGAACTGGAAAGAATGAATCACAGAAGCCACAACTGCACAGAGCTAGTCTGATCAGCGCACCTGTAACAGAGAGAATCTGAAATGCAGCGCAGGTTGTCCACTCGGGAAGTGCGCTGAAATTCAAAATCTCTGAACAGTACCTGCGCTGGGCGCGAAATGAGACTCTGTTCGGGTTCCGGGTCACAGTTTGCAGTTCAGTTCTTGGGTTTTGGCTGAGCAAAAAGCAATTAGTAATGCAACAATCAGGGGTAGATCTAAGGAGGATCTAAGAGCTATCACAAGGGAAATCAGATAGTTTGTGAATCAGTTGTTTAAATCATAAACAGATCTAGTAGATGGATTGAAGCAACAGTTGTCTACTTTGCATTTGTTATGGCAAATGCAGTTCGAATGCTGCTTGTAACTTTATGAAACAAACAGCAAAGAATGATAAACAAACAAACTAATTAGCTCCCCAGCGGAGTCGCCATTTTGTTACAGGGAAAAGTGTCTATATAGAACTGCTCTATCCCACTAAGGTGTGACAGCTGCCTTAGAAACAAACAGAGAAAAGCTACTTTTGTTTTTCCTTTATGAATTATAGATAGAGAGGAACAGAAAGACCAACCTCTGTCTTGTGCTAATATCTTGATTCGATCCCTCTCTTCTTTGATAGTCCTCAACTACCTGCTCCCTTGCACGCCCAGCTTCATAAAGTACCTGTAAGATCACAGAAGCATAGCACTATACAAAGACATGGATCTATAATCATAAACAATCTAGGATCAAATGTAAATTGACCATACAAATGTAACAAGCATCAATGATACAAAAGCATGGAGGAAAACTCAAATAGCTTTTATTGATAAACAAGAAAAGAGCCAAGAGGAGTTACAACCAGTTGTTCTGACCCAGCATCAACCTCCTAGCAAAGAAGCCCCTCTTACCTCAAACAAAGCTTAGATCACCCAACAATCTGATGTTTTTCTCAAAAAACCAACAACAATTCCTTACAATATGCAAAATTCCAGCCTCTGGATCTCTGGGATGAGGGATCCATATATAGATATCTGTAAGGGGGATGAGTCAGCTTGTGATTTGATTAGTGTCTTCTCTCTGATAGTTCTTGCTTCCACTTGGAGACTGGTGGCCTCTTACTCATCCTTGGTCGAATTCAGTGAGGCAAGTGTCATCGGAGAAGATTCTGGAAGCTTCCATTGCCTCTCCACCTTGCGGAATGACACTGCCATTTGTCATTTTTCACCCATCGCACCCTACAGAAGGGACTTTTGAAATGCAACGCACCCTCACATTGTATTTGGGTGAGATGCAACGCACTTAGACAATGGATCAGCTGCAATGATCCTGTTTTGACCAATTCTGAGCAGTTTTTCATGGAGAACTTCTGGGAGAAGCTGTAATCTGTTGACCTTGTTCCTTTAGGGGTTAGAAAAACACTTTTAGGGACCTAGGAGCCCTTGGTTTATGGACATTTCATGCTTGGGGTTGTAGGGCCCAAAAATGTCTATAACAAATGGTATGATCATTCGCACCTTGTCTTTTCATCCTTGGTTTATCGATGAGACATGCTTGCTTGATCTCATTTTATAACCTCTTGATCTCGACATCCATCAAAATAGTTTTCTTCCTTAGTTGTACCCAGTTTGTTTTGAGTTCGGAAAGTCTATGGTTCCCTCGCCGAATGGCTTCCTGAATCTTTATGTGTTCAACCTCGCATAGTTGTGTGATTTCTTTGTCCTAGTCTTCGCACACTGTCACAACTGCGGGAGCTATTACGTGCGGATTCCTTTTTGCATTCCCTTCAGAAATTATGATCTCTACTCTGTTCCGCACCTTTGGAATTGTTTCCGCGGTCAAGGTTTTCTACATGGTCCTATAGGCCCATCGCACCGCTGGTACACGCAGGTCCCAATCAGTGTGTCTCTCCTGGTGAACCCCGTTCAGTACTTCACACACCCTATCAAATGCCTCTTCGTGGATAACTGGTAATGTGTGTTTCCTTTCCTGCTACTGCAGTTTGTTCCGATTCTCTATTTTGGGAGTGGTGTGCGCTTGTGTGAGCTGTACGACATATGTCCATACCCATTTAGAAAGGTGGGGCGCACAAGTTGTTTTTCCCCTGCTGACTAGCTCGCATTCTAAGCTGGGGTTTTCAAAACCGTAAGCACATCATCCTTCTGCATCCGTGCAAGTCCTCAAAACTTCCTTGATGCGTACCCCACCATCATGCCACTTCAGAGCATCGAATTGCTGCTATTCTGGTACTGTGCTCTCAAATTTTTCAGGAATTTATCCACTGCTGTCAACCCATCATATGTAGGCAGATCCCTTGCCTCTGTTGTCATGCAATGAAGTGATCTAACCATCATGTTGCAATTAAGCGTTGTTACTTCATGCAGCCGATTCTACCATCGCTCTATCTCTTCGTCTAAATCTGAAGTGCAGGAGCTTTCACGCTCCCACAAAATCCTTCCATCTACAGTCAGATTCACCCAATCCTCTTCTTGTGCGGTTATCTTGTAAATACAATCGAGATCGTCATCACTATCATCGTCGTGCACCAGTTCAGTGTATCGTGCTCCTTCGGCTGGATCTAGCAGTACTACTACGTGTAGTGACTTTTTCTCAAAGATCATTTTGCGCTTCTTCATATTTATGACTCTGTTCATATCGATGGCCCAGTCTATTCCTAGTAGTGCAGGATAGGGATTACTGTCATCGACAATCTCTATCACTTCAAAATCTGCCTGCGTGGTCGCACCGTCAATGTCTACTGTTACCCCTTGCAATATTCCCATGGGTAAGATCTTTTGTTGGTTTGCCATTCGTAACTAAATAGGAGACCACTGTAACATGGGTCTGCCCATGTGTTCCATGTTTGTTCACATCCGATCCCAGATCCAGGATTACCTGATCAATTTCATACTCACCGATTTGCACAATCAAACTCATTTCCCTTCCTATGCGTAATGCATGCTTACCAAGTTTTCGAACCACGTGTGGCTCTCCTAACCCCGCGCATCGAGTGATAAGTTCCTGTAGTCCTTTTACTCCCTTTCTGTCACGTAGCAGTTTCATGCATGTCTCTAGAAAGGTAGTGAGCATTGAAGGATCCATCCCTAGTTCTAATTGATCCTTACTCCCTGAAGTGGAGGCCTCCATGAAGCTCTTTTTAGCTTCCATGAATGTCTCATTCGTGCGTTCTAAATCAAATTCGGGTTCCTTTGTAGGAGCCTTGCGAACCCACGCACTTTCTTTTGACTATTTCCCTTTATCATCGCCAGTGGTCACACTGCTCCTGAGCATCATGTTTACATTTAGGTCTTCTTCGCACGATTCAGATCTCATCATCTGCAAATTCTGAGTCAGAGGGGGCTGAGGTACCCCTTTTTCGCGCAGTCTCACTATCAGTGTAGGGAAGTATTCTGCCTCATGATCAAACTGAGTACAGTACAAACATGATGTCCTTGTCAGGTTTGTACAATCACGGGCATAGTGCCCTAGCCCTCCGCAATTATAACAAATAACTGTCTGCGACCCCTTCTTAGTCCCATTCCACCTCGACCTCGACCACGCCCCTAAAATCTAGAGCGCACCATTCCTGCATTTGGGTCAAGCGCTCGCGTTTCTGCCTACACCCTATAGGTAGGAGTCTAATCCATCATTAGTTCGTAGCTCCTATAGGTGCGCTCATCATGGCGGACCGACCTGCAGAAATTACAAAATAATCGCTGGGACGTCTGCATATACTTCTGCAATATATGACAATTGTCTGGAGTGTGCTTTCCTCCTATCTGATAGATCGTGCACCATAATGCAGGCACCACACTTGGTCTTGCCTATGCCTCAAGTCTTAATGGCATTAACCCTCCTCCTGCCAAGTAATTCACGAACATTGGACTATGGTCCTTGTCATGCCCCTGGCCTTTGCATTTTATGCACCATACCTCCTCGCACACCTTTGGCCGAGGTGTCCTGTCCTGTTTCAAACTCTGCATCTCCAGACACAGATTTTTCAGTTGCGCATGGATTTGTTGGACTCCCAGACCAGGTTCTTGTATAGGGGTCTCATGCAATCTCATCACCATCTCCAAAGCTTTGGCCTGGGTGGAAATTTTTTGCTATGACAACGCCGTTCTTAAGTGCGGTGTTAGTGATGCCACAAACCATGCGTGGTGTTGTCCATCTGTTAATGTCATGTTGGCTTCACGAATCATGCCCTTCAATCTTTGGTACAGATCCCATGGGCTCTTGCCCGGGAGCATCGCCATCTCCTTAAACCCGATGATTGATTGTGTTTCTGACTTTGGCCTGCTAAATTCCCTGTTCAGCACGGTCTGGATTTCTACGATTCCTACGTTTGGATGGTCATTAGAATGCTTGATATACCATGTTAATGCACGATCCTACAACGCGCTCACCAGCGTAGCCTTCTGGATATTGTCATCCATGACGCCTTGTGCTTCCCATACTACTCTTACCACAAACCAAAATTGATCCGGATCTTCATTCCCTACTCCTATGAATACCGGTAGCTTGATTGCACTCGCCATACTGAACTGTGGTGGTGGTGGAGGTGGGGTGGGTGGAGATGGAGGTGAGGAGGGTGAGATGGGTGGCGGTGTAGGTGGAGGTGGTAAGTGCGGAATTCTTCCTTGCTTTCCCGCGAGGAGTAAATTAAGGAATTGGTTTCGGATTCTTCACTACTTCCACTTCTGTAGATCTTCCCACTTCGCGTAGTCCCAAACATTAATTTATTTGCATAACCCACTTTTCACACAATAACATCTTAATCCAAGTGTTCAAATATTTGATATACTTACCTTGCGGTCCCTTGAGGAAACGTCGCTCTGCCTCACTGTAGCTAATGGTCGTATCTACCATGAACTCAATGATAAATCCTCCTATAATTCGGTCGAGCCAATGGTCCACAGCTAGCGCGATCTCCTGACACTTCTAGTATACACACTAATTCCGGAGTCCACACGATTGTTTTGTTGAGCCTACACCTTCCCTAACTATCTACTAGCTTTGTGATCCACTCATACAGCTCAGAAGGAAAGGATGCAAAGAAAATTTCATGGATTTCCGTATACAAGTAGCGCTCCAACCACTGTTCCTTAGATACTCGTGGATTTCTATTTTCCTGCGCCATGAACTTGTGAATATTCTTGTCCAGCCACCCTTCAATTTCTTTCTTTGTTGGATTCCAGTGGCACGACATCAGACATCCCTTATGCAGATACCGGTCCCGGCAATGGAACCAATTGTTGGCTTGTATGGGCCTGACCTAGGTTCAAAGGTGATTTAGCCAAGAAAATCAGGGTACTACTAGCCCTTTCAGCAACAGTCGGGGGAGCGCGGACTGAGGTCTCAACTGAAGTAGTATGGGAGGGTGCTAGAACTAGGTTTCCGCACCCTGGGGATGTCTAATGAGCTTTTGGCAGTCCACAGTTTGACCCTGCGCGCACGTTGCTATGCACACCTATTAGTCCCTCGCAGCCTGTGATGCTACCTTCGCGTAGCCCTACTAGGGGCATGATCTATATTATACCCAAGTTCCTTGCTATTTAACCTATTATTACTCGACTACTTAACTTATCTGTGCAAGACTAGTGATAATTAACAATATATCCAGCTATCATATAAGTGCGCGCGATAAAAAAAATAGTATAAATGTAAAGAATGCAATACACAAGAAGATCCACCGAATTTGGAATAAACTTCTCTTTATTATTCTTCATTCAAGGTTACAGACTCGACACTGCCCTGTGCACTTAGTTGCAGGGGTCTGCGCACTTAGCTGCAGACTCTACTAGGCCTCTGTGCACTCAGTTGCAAAGCCTCTTCCTACTAATACGATCCAATACACTTAGACTCTTACTCTATGCTCTATCTTCACTCCTTCGCTACTTAGCTGCTCAGCTCCTCTCTTTACAACTTAGAGCTTCACTCTATTTATACAATCCAATGGTCCGTGGACCATGGGTAGGCCGACATGACATTACATTACCTTACAACACTTAGGGCAGACAACCGTATGACTTAAGCTATACTTCACGCTCTACGCCCATAATTCACTACATTTGACCAAAACTTGGGCTTTAAGCCCCAAAGCATGTTGTGGGGGAATTCCATGCCCAACAGAAATTAATTAAACATTCAAACAACTTGTAAACATACCATCTTAGATAAACCAAATAGATGACATAATCATACTCATACCTCAATGTATCTCAAGGGATGCTATGGTATCTACACAAGTTAGTCCATATTAATATGACACAATATCAAAAGTTGTAAGGTCCCACCTTACCAACCATCAATATTATACTAAGGCTGACTCAAAATGTGATATTATTTTATTTTATTTCAAGTTCTTAAGACGTAAAAGTTAATGCAAGGTCATATATCAATATTTATTTTTTTATTGGTATTCTTTACACTACATACTAATTTCTACTAACTAACTAACCCATGGTCATTTTAATCTTCTCATCAAAGCTACAAGGTCATGATTTGTCAAGATCCAAAACTTACAACCATAATACTTGCTTCTCAAGATTAAAACCACATTTAAACGATAGAGTATTTAGTGGGATAAATAATATCAATCTTTACAAACCATAATTTCCAATAAGCTAATTGTTCATTCTATTGCAATTAAATGTAGAGTGACTAATTTGATTTTTTTTTCTAAATAATATGCCTATGAATTCTTCGGTAAAACAAAGGAAAGCAAAAAAAGAAGATTCAACTTCTAATGGAGTTGTTTCCAATGATTATGAATTCATATGTGAGCTAATATTATAAAAATTCACTTACCCAATTGGACTTCCATGGATTTTTAATTCAATGGAATCATCATGCTTATTCATTGAGATATTTCCAAAAACACCTTGGTTGCAAATACTAAATTCACTTAGTCATATTTACAGACAATTCATAGATGTAATTAGCTACAACCATTGAAGCATTATGTCAAACAATTTGCAAGCATGAAATGTACTACCATTGAGGCATTTTGTCAAACATTTACAACCATAACCCTTAAGGTGATTTCACCACAATTAACTAACATGAATCTAAGATTACATAAATTCTTTTCATTATCAGGAATGCTAATAAATGAACCTAATATATAAGTAGAAATATCATCCATCTTAATTTATGAATGTAAAACAATTCAGGCACATAAATGACTATAAACATTTAAGAAATTTTACAAATAGCTTGCAATGATGTAGCTACAACCATTGGAGAATTTTGAACAACAGTTATTAGTCACAAAACAAGTTGCTAACTATTAAATTATCAAACAAGAAGTCAAAAGTTATTTAAACTATCAATGTATTAACCATTGATAGCCTAGAACAAGTATTCCAAGTTTATATAATAGGTTGGCTTCATAAATAGAGATTACTAGGTAAATCACAGTTAAAAGAAAAAAACAACAAAACAAACCACTATGTAGCAACATCAAATCTACGAAATATACTAGATTAAAGAACCAGATTCTGAAACTCTGTTTTTTGAAATCAAAGTTGGGGTGACATGGTCATAAGGTATATATACCCCCTGATGTTAAGATGAATCGAAACAGAAATGCCCAGAAACACGATTCTTTAAAATCACAATAAAAAACTAATTCTTATTATCTCATTTATCACTTTTGTCAAACATATAATGTGCAAACTTATCTATAGCTGTAAAAATAGAAGGAAAACCCAAATTTATGCTATTAATATGTTTTCATAAGACTCATGGCAGCCTGAATGCTTCAACCATTAAGAGATGATGTCAATAAACTTATAACGTAACTGTACAAAAAAAAACTTACATAAAATAAACTACAATTATTGCAAAATTCCTTCAACACTTAGTGTGTAGCATTTGATATACGTCTACGTTTCAGTCAACAGCCAAATAAGAAAAAACCATGTATGAACTACAAAAAAAACACAATATAATGTTGTTAACATACTTGACAGTGAATTTATACAACTCAAAAAAAGATGGGAGTATGCTCCAACTCCAATGAGAGTATGCTCCATCTCCAATATCCTTACTGACTCATTGTTAACCATTCGATTTTCCTCCCAACCATATCTAGGAAGAAATTCTCCCCCTAGAACCCCTGAGTTGCAAAAGCTCACAAGAAGTACCAAAAGACAACATTAGATAGATTTGCAAGGAAAACTAAGGAAGAAAATTTTCACTTCCTCTCGATGCCACTCATGGCCAACCTCAATAGCTAGAGATCTTAGGATTTTAGTAAGAATTTCATATTTATTTTGGAAGCAATTGGCTACTCTCCATATCTCTCCCTCTCACCATTTTCCTCAAGTCTCTTCCACTCTTGGCATCATAATCAACACACCCATGTGAGAATACATGAGACTCATATATAGGAGGAGCAACCAATACTTGTCATAAAGGAGGATTATTGTGCATGTGTTGTATTGCATTTAGAGGAGTGTAAATTATGCCATTAAGGAGACTATGCATGCCTTAGTTAAGGAGAGTGTTATGCATTAAAGAAAGCATAAGAGGAATATTTTATGACATATTTTTAATGAGTGAAAAGGAATATGCCATTCTCTGATGAATGCATAAAATAGAGTGTAATGTATTATTTAAAAGAGAGAGAGAGTTACATAGAGCCATGAGAGTCATGAAGGAGAGGTGTGAATTGATTGAGGAGATGAAGTTGACTTGTAATTCCTTTTTAATAATAATATCATAGTCTCATAAAAGATAATAATAATATTAATAATATTGAGGATTCAGTCAAGATTGAACTATTAGGATTGATTAATGATAAGTTAAGTGGTTTTTCTTCAACTACGCTTGATTACCAATTTATGCAAGGCGATTTACTATTTTTGGAAAGTCGTGCTTGAGATGCTAGACATGACTTTCTATTTTTAGAAAGTCATTCCAGAATTGTGAGAATGAAATTTTATTTAAGGAAATTCATCCATGAGTTGTCGATTTTCAATATCCATGAGTGGTATTTTTCTTTTGGAGAATAGGGATTCCGCACCCCTATTTCATGCATCTCCATGCCTTAGTAGATTGAGGACTCCTCACCCTGATCTACTCCAAAGATCTAAGATTCCACAACTTGATATTTTTAAATATTCAAGAATCCATGCCCTAAATATACAAGACTCTGTGTCTTTATCTTTCTTGTATTTAGGACTCCACACCCTAATTTCCATGCCCTCTCATCTACTGTGCTTTGAAACTGTGCATTTCTCCTTATGGTACTGATTGTGAGATTTTACCCATATGATGGTTTGATGGTAAGGCCTTGTTCAAAGACTTGCACCCATTACAATCTCATAAATCAAAGGAATCAAATGAATTTCATAATGAAATTAACTTAATCACATTTTACCAAGAATGGTGCATGACTTCCACAGTCATTCATAATTGAACGTCCTTGTTGGAAAATGATGAGGTACCCTACCACATCCTACTTAGTACAATATTATACATATATAATCACACAAATCATGTATCATCCATAAATCATAATTAACCATCTATTCCACATAACCATGAGCGTCCATGGGTCTATGTGTCTCAATCGTGGATCACCATCCATGTCATACACCTGTTTCATAAACCAGATGCAAAAAGAGAAACATCTGTATAACATTTACATAACCAAAACCATGTAATATAGATAATCAAAGATACCACACATAAGAGGAAATATAACTATATAAAACATTGTTTCACAATCCAGTGATCAATCTTCCATACATAAACATAAAATAAAATATAACTATGTATATAAAAAATTATTTCTCAATCAAGTGATCAACTTGTCATATATATAAATCATCAAAAATCACCCTTTATATGAGTGACAAAAATATACTAGGAAAAAAAATAGGACACTACATACTCCCCCTCTTGGAGTAAACTTGGCGCGAATTTTAACTAAACAAAAAAGGAAACTCAAGATGCATAGAAGATGCATCTTCCCAAATGGCATAACTAGGAATGTACGGGTCCCATTGGACCTTTACTTGGTTCACCATGCAACATCTGAGTTGTCGAGTGCAATGGTCCGAAATGAAAATTGGCTCTGCCTTCAAAGTCCCTTCGTCCGTTACTTGTAATTGATACCAATCTAAAATGTGAGAAGGATCATGAACATACTTACATAGTACCGAAATATGAGATACATCATGCATACGATGAAAAACTGGTGGTAGAGCAAGATGACATGCCACAAGTCCAACCCTTTCGATGATCTCAAAAAGACCAACAAATCGAGGAGGGAGCTTAGATCCTTTCCCAAACCGAATAGAGTTTTTTTGAGGTTTTACTCGAAGAAAAACAAATTCCCCTTCTTTAAAAATACGATCCACTCTATGCATATCAGAATAGCTCTTCTGTCTATCCTATGCTCCTTTAATATTTGACTTATAGGACACACTTGTTCTTCCATTTATTGATGCATTTCAAGACCTACAGAGATTCTGTCCTCTAATCTATCCCAACTTAAAGGTGTTCTGCATGGTCTTCCATACAATAGCTTATAAGGTGCCATACCAAGGGAGTAGTGATAATTGTTATTGTAAGCAAACTTCATTAGAGGAAGATAATCTTCCCACTTAGATTGTTGATCCATTACATAGATTCTAAGCATGTCCTCTAACACTTGATTTACTCTTTCAGTGTTACCATCAGTCTCCAGATGATACGCTGTACTGAAATTTAATTGTGTCTGAAGGGCTCCCTAGAAACTAGTCCAGAATCTTCCTGTAAATATAGAGACCCTATCTGATATGATTTTCTTAGGAAAACCATGAAGTCTAACAACCTCCTTGATAAATACTTGTGCTATTTCATATGCTTTGTAAGTATCTCTAACAGGTATAAAATGGGCACTCTTAGTAAGTTTATCTACCACCACCAAAATGGAGTTATGCCTTTTGGTTGTTTAAGCTAATTCAACAATAAATTCCATAGATATTTCTTCCCATTTGGATTCAGGAATATTATGCGGCTGCAACGATCCTACTGGATGACCATGTTCTGCGTTAACTAGCTGACATTCCAAACATTTTCCCACAAGATTTGCTACATCCTTCTTCATGTCTGCCCAAAGGAAATTTTTCTTTAAATCAACATACATCTTCTGAACTCTCAGGTGAACCATATATGTTGGATGGTGAGCTTATTTCAAAATGAACTCACGAATCCCATCTTGATCTGGAACTACAATCTTTTGCATGAATTTCACCATACTGTTGCCATCACAAGAATACCCTTTTACCTTACTTTTCTTAGCCCCCTCCCTAGAAAGAGAAACTTTAACTTCCTTGCACCATTCATCTACCTCTTGTGCCCTCAATATGCATTCCCGTAAATCAATATTCAATGGAATTACTGAAAAGATGTGTGGCCTTCGACCGAGTGCATCAACTACTTTGTTCAATGTACCCTTGATGTAATTTATGTCAAAATCATATTCACTTAGGAGTTCATACCACCTACTTTTCCTATCATTCAAATCACTTTGAGTAAATATATGTTGCAAACCTTTGTTATCTGTTTTCAATTCAAATTTCTTTCCCACAAGATAATGTCACCAAAGTCGCAAGGCATGAACTATAGCTGCTAGTTCTAGAACATGGGTTGCATAGTTTTCCTCATGCGACCTTAACTTCCTAGAGGCATATGCAATCACCCTACCATCTTGTGATAATAACACACCCAATCCATCTTTTGACGCATCAGTACATACTATAAATGGTCTATCCATGTCTAGAACCTTAAGTATCAGAGATGTAGTCAAACATTGTTTGAGCTTGGAAAATGCTTGCTCACACTAAGTTGTCTAATTAAATTGTACTCCCTTCCTAAGCAATGAGGTGATTCGGCTGGCTATTTTTAAAAACCCTTCCACAAATATCCAATAGTATCCTGCCATTCCCATTAAGCTACCCACTTCATGCACATTAGAGGGTGTTGGCCATTCTAAAATTGCATCGATCTTTCTGGGTCAACAACAATGCCTTCATTGGAGATAATGTGTCTAACATAATCGATTTTTGATTGGAAAAAAGAACATTTGCATATTTTTTCATAAATTTTGTTTTCTCTTAAGCAATTTAACACCAATCTCAGGTGTTGGTCATGCTCTTCTAGGGAATTTAAATAGATTAGGATTTCATCGAGGAACACTTGTACAAACTTGTCCAAGTAATTCCAAAATACACCATTCATCAGACTCATAAACACTCATGGGGCATTAGATAACCCAAAAGGAACAACCATGAACTCATAATGACCAAAATGAGTTTGAAAATTAATTTTGGAAATATCCTCTTCTTTAACTCTGAGCTGATGATATCCAGATCGAAGATCAATCTTGGAGAATATGGTGGCTCCCTTCATTTGATCAAATAGATCATCAATGTGAGCAAAAGGATATTTATTTTGAATATTTACTCGATTCAATTGTGTGTAGTCAACACAGAGCTGAAGGGATCCATCCTTCTTCTTTAGAAATATCACTGGAGCTCCCCAAGGTGAAACACTAGGTCTAATCATACCCCTGCCCAATAACTCTTGAAGTTGCACTTTCAACTCATGAAGTTCAACAATAGACATTCAATAGGGAGCTTTGGATATAGGTTTGGTACTAGGCTTTAGCTCTATGGAGAAGTAAATCTCTTGCTTTGGAGGTAAACCAGGCAACTCCTCTAGAAAGAAATCAGAGACTTCTGAAAGGGAAGGATATTGTTCAAAGGATTAAAGCCCTCCCTCATTTAAAGTCATTACAACATACATTTAACATATTCTCCTAAGAATTCTCTTCATCTGCAAGAATGAGATAACTCTTAAAGAAACAGGTCTCCTTTCCCCACGGAGAAGCATAGATTGGCCCTCAACACTAAAAAAATGAAGGGTTTTTCTTCAAAAATTAAGCACAACCTAGTGGGCTTTGAGCCAGTCCATCCCAATTATCACATCATAGTGACCAAGTGGCGTCACATAAAGATTCACATTTGTGACACACACTCCCAAGTCTAAAGGGCACTCTTGCACTAAGAATTCATCCTTTTAAGAACACCCTGAGTCCATCTCAACCTAATCAAAATCATTTTTCTCTATTGCCACCAATTTACATTTCAATAAAGCATTAGGAGAAATAAAACTTTCAGTTTCACTAGGATTAATCAAAATAGTAACAACCATACCATTTAACTTACCAGATGCTTCAATCACTGTCAATTGATGCTCGACCTAGTGATTTTTCACAACTAGATGAATCCTATGGGCTTTTCCCATATCTCTAATAGTGGCTTGTTCCCACTCTGATTATGCTTCAATCTTCGTTTTAGGGCAATCTCGCTCATAATGAGGTCCTCCACAAGTCCAAAATCCATTTGTGGGAGCATTTTTCATAAATTTGACCCTTTTATTAAGTGATTCTTGAGTGCGAGCATTAATTTGTTGAAGATGTTGCCTTGGGTTATTTTTGTGGTTCTTAAAAGTATGATTCTTTTGAAATCCCTAATGATGTGAACCACCTGACTTATGTATTACATATTGGCCTTCACTTTGAGGAGGTTTCCAATGGAATGATATGGGGTTTTATCCCCACCTTTGTTCCCCAATAATTCTTCCTCGGCTATAATTGCTTGTTGCACTACCTCATGCAATGTAGTAGGCCTCAAAATGTCCACCATTTCCTTTATAATAGGATTAAACCCATACAAAAACTTGTTTACCTTGAGGGCTTCATTATTTAGATGGGTAGCACATCTAAGCAACTCCATGAATCATGCTTCATATTCAAGGATTGTCTTAGTTCCTTTCTTAAGATCATGGAACTCATTCAATTTCCTCTCTAGGTATTCAGCAGAAAGGTACTTTGCTCAAAATTCCTCTTCAAATCGTTCCCATGTCAAGGTAGAAATGGAGTATCCCAATTGGGATTCTAAATTCCTCCACCATAATAGTGCACTCTCCTTAAGTTGGTATATATCCAACTTTTCCTTTTGGTTGTTATAATAGTTTTGCAACTCAAAACATACACGCATGTTTTCCAACCAAGCTTTTGCTACCTCCCCTTTTGTGGTACCCTTAAATATAGGAAGCTTAAATTTTTCCAGTTGTCTATGTACATCTCCATTATATGGTATTTCTTGCCTCTCTGCATGAGATGAAGAACCAGACACTGAAGGATTTCCCCCAACCCTACTAATCAAGACTCATATCATCTTTTGGAAATATAACATCATATCCCTTACTTCCCTGATGGGTATTTTCTCATATTCTTTAGCGTGGGGAGGTAGAGATGAGACTTCCTTCCTCCTCCTTGATGTTCTCTCCATGATTACTTAACCTAACCAAGGAAAAATTCAGGTAAGTAAATAAATATTTAGCAGGCAAGCCCTAGGTCTTAGAGTTTTAACTTGGCTCTGATACCATATGTAAGGTCCCACCTTACCAACCATAAGTAGAACTATCATCCATATTAATTGTTGCATATATAATAATTTAGGCACATAAATGACTATAAACATATGAGAAATTTTACAAATAGCTCGCAGCGATGTAGCTACAACCATTGGAGAATTTAGGACAACAATTAGTAGTCATAAAACAAGTTGCTAACTATTAAATTATCAAACAAGCAGTCACAAGTTATTTAAACTATCAATGTATTAACCATTGAGACATTAAAAAAAGACTTCTAATTTTATATAATAGGTTGGCTTCATAAATAGAGACTACCAAGTAAATCACAACTAAAAGAAAAAACAACAAAACAAACCACTATGCAACAACAACAAATCTACAAAATATACTAGATTAAAGAACCAGATTCTGAAACTCTATTTTTTGAAATCAAAGTTGGGGTGACACAATCATAAGGTACAAATACGCCCTGGATTTAATATGAATTGAAACAAAAATGCCCAGAAACACGATTCTTTAAAACCACAATTAAAAACAAATTCCTACTATCTCATTTATTAGTTCTGTCAAACATATTATGTGAAAACTTATCTACAACTGTAAAAAGAGAACGAAAAACCAAATTTATGATATTAATAAGTTTTCATAAGACTCATGGTAGCCTGAATGCTTCAGCCACTAAGACATGATGCCAATCAACTTACAACGAAACTGTACAAAAAAAAAAACTTACATAAAATAAACTACAGTTATTGAAAAATTCCTTCAACATTTAGTGTGCAATATTTGATATACATCTAAGTTTCAGTCAACAACCAAATAAGAAAAAACCATGTAATGAACTACAAAAAAACACAATATAATGTTGCCAACATACCTGGCAGTGAATTTATACAACTAAAAAAAATGGGAGTATGCTCCAACTCCAATGAGAGTATGCTCCAACTCCAATATCCTTACCAACTCATTGTGAACTACCTAGTTTTCCTCCCAACCATATCTAGGAAGAGCTTCTCCCCCTGGAACACTCGAGCTACAAAAGCACACAAGCAGTACCAAAATACAACAGTATAGAGATTTTCAAGGAAAACTAAGGAAGAAAATATTCACTTCCTCTCAATACCAGTCATGGCCAACCTCAATAACTAGGGATATTAGGATTTTAGTAAGAATTTTATATTTATTTTGGAAGCAATTGGTTACTCTCCATATCTCTCCCTCTCACCATTTTCCTCAAGTCTCTTCCACTCTTGGCATCATAATCCACACACCCAAGTGAGAATACATGAGACTCATATATAGGAGGATCAACCAATTCTTGTAATAAAGGAGTAATGTGCATGCATTGTATTCCATTATAGAGGAGTGTAAATTATGCCATTAAGGAGAGGTATGCATGCCTTCATTAAGGAGAGTGTAACACATGCATTAAAGAGAGTTTAAGAGGAATATTTTATGACATATTTTTAATGAGTGAAAAGGAATATGACATTCTTTGATGAGTGCATAAAATATATTGTAATATATTATTTAAAAGGGAGAGAGATATACATAGAGCCGTGAGAGTCATGAAGGAGAGGTGTGAATTGATTGAGGAGATCAATTTGACTTGTAATTCCTTTTTAATAATAATATCATAGTCTCATAAAAGATAATAATAATATTAACAATATTGAGGATTCAGTCAAGATTGAACTATTAGGATTGATTAATGATAAGTTAAGTGGTTTTTCTTCAACTATTCTTGATTAGAAATTTATGCAAGGTGATTTACTATTTTTGTAAAGTCGAGCTTGAGATGCTGGAAATGACTTTCTATTTTTATAAAGTCCTTCCAGAATTGTTAGAATGAAATTTTATTTAAGTAAATTCATCCATGATTTGTCGATTTTCAACATCCATGAGTGGTATTTTTCTTCTGGAGAATAGGGATTCTGCACATCTATTTCATGCATCTATGTGCCTTAGTAGATTGAGGACTCTGCACCCTGATCTACTCCAAAGATCAAATATTCCAAAACTTGATATTTTTAAATATTCAAGACTCTGCGCCCTAAATATACAAGACTCCACATATTTATCTTTCTTGGATTTAAGACTCCACACCCTAATTTCCATGCCCTCTCATCTACTGTGCCTTGAAACTTTGTGTTTCTCCTTATGGTATTGACTGTGAGATTTTACCCATCTAATGGTTTGCAGGTAAGGCCTTGTCCAAAGACCTTCACACATTACAATCTCATAGATTAATCGAATCAAATTAATTTCATAATGAAATTAAGTTAATCACATTTTATCGAGAATGTTGCATGACTTCCACAGTCATTTTGGTTTTGAATAAATGACTTCCACGGTCATTCATAATTGAACATCCTTGTTGGAAAATGATTAGGTACCCTACCACATCCTGCTTAGCACAATATTATACATATATAATCACACAAATCATGTATCATCCATAAATCATAATTAACGATCTATTCCACATAACCATGATCTTCCATGGGTCTATGTATCTCAATATTGGATCACCATCCATGTCATACACCTGATTCATAAATCATATGCAAAAAGAGAAACATATGTATAACATTTAATTAACCAAAACCATCTAATACAAATAATCAAAGATACCACACATAAGAGGAAATATAACTATATAAAACATTGTTCCCCAATCCAGTGATCAATCTTCCATACATAAACATAAAATGAAACATAACTATGTATATAAAACATTATTCCTAAATAAAGTGATCAATCTGTCATATATATAACTCGTCAAAAATACCCCTTGATGGCAGCGACAAAACTATACTAGGAAAAAAATAGGACACTACACAAGTATATCATCTCATAACTGAATATCATAACCATACCCATATGCATAGGTCGATCTAGATTAGCACGATGCGTATAACATCAAGAACTTAACATAATAACCCTAATCATCATGCATATAACAACAAGTTACTATCATTCATGACTATCTGATGCATGTGCATATGACCGTATTCATTAACTATCACCTATCATGCATGTAGCTACAACAACAATAGAATGACAAGCATGCATATAACCATAATGCTTATAACAACCTTTAACCAACATATCTGCATGCCCAACAAAAAAACCTGTATGACGATCTACTCTTACCTCGACATCCAATGATGTAATCCCGCTTTAATGATCTGCATCCCCTGCTTTATCTTATCCAACACATCAACATTATAACACACCAACAATAAAACAATGACACAATACTGCAACATTGACCATCACAGTGCATGCATAACAATAAAATATACAACTAACATGCATACATGACAAACACATTCCTCGCCCATCCAGTCTAAGTGTTGAACTTGGGAGATTTGATACCACCCTGTAACCATCCATCCCATATCTACCCAGTTTCATCAGCCTTCCAGGGAAAACATGAGAGGAGGAGCGACTATGACATGACCTGACCTCCTAGGTACCATTAAGGAAGTGGGGTTGACTACGGAAGACAAACTGACAGCTCAACACATCATACAGGGGATATAGGACCCCCAAGAGATAAACCACCCCTCCAGGTGCCCAAACCCTAATTTAAATTGATTTTTCACTAGTGTGGACTCCCCGCTATAGGAATAAAACTACATCTGTGTAACTGTAGGCCTCTAGTTGCATGCATAAGCCTGCAAGGTAGCCACTACAGTCCCTATTTTTCAGTTCTAAGGCTGCGACCACGGAATCAGAGCCACATTTTCAAGCCCGCCTCTAGACCACTGCCCAGAATTGAGAGAGACTTTTGAGAATCATTTCTAACACGATGAAAAATCCATTCAATCAAATTTGAATAAAAAACTTGACCTAACTAGGCCTAACCATGACAATCATTTCATCAAACATATTACGAACATCTAATCTACAGGTCATGAATGCATAATTAAATATAGGTGTCTGATACTTATCTGAGAATCATCAAGAATGTCTAATTCCCTCTCATAATAGCCGCAGTAACAATTTTTAGCTCATGCATTCATTAACCATTCATCAACAAATCAAACATATCAAAAGCCATAGCTAGAACCTGTTATGAAACCATGCTTATAACCCTCATATAACCATAAGAACAAGTACAAATACTCATGAAATACAAGAGGGAAGGAGCTCTTATTAACATATGAAAATCCAACCAAGTCAGGGACTTCCTTGTACCACCTGACCATAGATTGGGCTAAGCCAAATCTCTATTTCAGTCAATCACCTTAGCGCTATATTCCAAGCATGAATGTGGGATCTCATGGAATAAACCAAACAAAACCAAACCAGGTTTTTCAGAGGTACACCACCTCAACCCTCAACTAGTGATTCGACCTCGAGTTTGGACATCAATAACACCAACTAGATTGACCTCTACCTAAGTTGTTCAGGTCTCTAGAGCATTTGTCCCAATTGTGACTCCAGGAACTAATAAATCAACCCACAAACTTTGAGGGCTCCAAAGCATTTGTCCAACCAACGCTACAAGGCTAGTATCTCAACCCACTAAGGGTTTCAAAGTGTTTGTCAAACCAAGGCTCTAGGACTAGTAACTCAACCCAAGGTCTTACAGGACTCCAGGAACTAGTAACTAACCCACAACCATAAGGAACATGAGCACCAATCAGAAACAACAAGTGGAAAAACCCACAACGCCATGGCTATCCTGGAAATGGAAAGGCTAGCCAAAATGACTTTCAATCCAGGCAATCCTCCATGCTAATGACAACACATAACCAAGAAACTACATGCCATGCATGCCAAATCTAGCAAGGAAATCATACATGCAAGTCAATACCTGCAAAGAAATCACATTGTAGTTGTTGATCTCGTTGTTTCCTTGCACTTTCTTACTTTCTCCAAATCCAAAGTATGCCACGATGCTCCAAGAATTCTCCAATAAATCTCTAAGTGTCCAAGAGTATGAGGGTGTGAATAAAGAGAGAGCTCCAAAACTGATCTGACAGAAGCTCAACCAACAAAAACCCTAACCAACAAAAGCCATTAATTGATCCTTAGAATCCTTTTTATCATCGAGGCCTCTATTTTCTTTAGTTTCCTCTATTTTTTTTTTTCAATTTCCTCCTCATGAAATTATGTGACCTTTCACCTTCCTTTTCTCCTACTTTCCTTTATTTTCATAAATAAATGCCAATTAATGCCTCTTTTCCTTTTCCAATGACTTTGCTAATTTCCTTAGCCATAAATAAACAAAAGTGACACCCACTAGGATTTTTTTCCCACCATTCATCTTGGAATACGTGTCCCATGACCTTGGTCTTATATTTTTTACGTGGAAGATAAACCAAGGGCTGTTACGATTGGGATGGAGTTTCTAATTAACATCATCAGTTGTTGACATGATCACTAGAGAGGCAATATCTTTTGCTAGAAGTGAAATTTTCTCACCATATGAACCTACATCTGAAGGAGATAACACCACCCAAGGGTTAATGTACCAATGTGATCCACTAATTATTGAATAGATCATGTGCATCAGACAAAAAAAAGAAAATGTATTGGGTGGGGGAATTAGAAAGATGACAGTAAGAAATTATTGGCACTATGGCTAGTTTGTTGGCCTCAATGTCAACCTAGATCATGGTCTTCTCACATTCTTGGTGATTAAAAATAAAATTGCATAGGTTGGGTTGAACAAGTTCATGATTATTTGGTGTTTTCTCGTGTTATGAGGTGTTGCAAAGGTGATGTAGAGGTTGGACAAGCTCTGAAGTTCCATGATAAGGTGATGTAGAGATTTGGCATAATTTTAGGTATAGCTCCTAGGATTTTACTCAAGATAGACCATTTTCACTAGGATGATAACCAAAAAAGAGCAATGATAACAAAAACTTTGCTAGGTGCTCCACTGTGTCCACACAATGATCTTGTTTGGGAGATAGTGTCATCCCTGCAATGATCTCTATATGTGGAGAAAAAAAACTTTGGCTAAAAGTAATCAGACTACACATGATTTGAGTAGTGATAGAACTAATGTTTAATGATAAATGATTGAAAAGGTCTATAGGTAGAATTATATTTATTTATTAGGTCCAATGTTCAATTTGTTTGGTCCAAAGGCACAAATTTCTCTTCAATATTTTATGAAGTGATTTGGTCCAAAAATTATTTTTATATGGAGGCAATCAATAAATTGGTCCATCAATAAAATACAATCAACACAACTGTGGTTTTTTCCCATGGTAATTGAAGGCTAAAGAGCTTATAAATTCACAAGGCAATTCGTCATTTTAGTGCACTTGAGGGTGATCAATTTGAGCATTTGAAGAATGTGCTCTTTGTGGATCGATATGGATCTAAGAGCATTGATGTGAATAATCTTTTATTATGTTTGTTTTTCTCTATTATCTGTACTGGCATAGGTTCGAAGGAGTGCTTAGACCTAGGATCAAATTGGCAACATTTTAATATGTGAGGCTAAGTGCATTTGAGAGGTTAGTTACATAGTTTTGGATCACAAAACTTGTATCACTTCATTAGTGAATGAACTAATTCATAATGTGTAGCCATTGTAATGAAGTTGTGCGCAAGTGGAAATTTTATTAGGTGATTTTTTATTTAAATGAATTTCCTATTGATGGTGCTGAAAAATCGTCATCTAAGGGGGTCTCCTTGATGTGAAGTCCCAATTAGACCTCACATCATTTGGAGTAGGAGCCCCATCTAGAGTATTGACCTGACCACCATAACTTAAAGGTTTACCTCAGCTACAATCAATAACATAAGAGAGTGTGCACATAACCTTTGAGATCAACAAGTAAGTTGACACTATGTTGATGGTGCTAGAACCACCAACATTCATGGGATCTCCCTGGTATGAAGTACCAACTAGACCTCACGCCAATTGGTGTAGGAGTCCCATCCGGTACGATGGCCCAGTTTCCATTTACTTAGAGAGTTTCCTTATCTCTTGTTGTTCAACACATGAGAGTGTTATGCTTGTATCTTCAAAAAGTAAGGTGAGTATGCCTGGTGAGTGTGTAAGGTAACTTGTGTCCAGGTTCTCTTATTGTAAAGGGGGAGAGTAAAGTGATCCTCTAAATGACAGGTAGTAGTACCATCCAAGAAGAGACACACGCGAACCAGAAAGGGTCTGTCCAACATCCAAAAGAGTAGTCAACAGTGGATCTGATAGTCGTTAAAACAAAAGTGTAAGGGAAAACACATACACCATCCAACAGAGTAGTCCAAACAAATGTGACAGTCGTTATAACCAATAAACAAGACAAGTCTGTCTAATGTACCGCAGAGTAGTCCACAAGGACGAGACAACAATGATAAGCAATACATTACATTCTCAAAAATATAAGTACTAAAACAACGAAAGTAGTTCAACTATCTTAGTATATGTTAAGAAACCATGCATTACAAATATTTAAAGAGTAGTCTTACTATTGGGTGCGGGATCCCTCAAGGGAAGTTTTGGTGCTTAAAGCCCATATTTTGGTCCAATTTTGTAATCCTAATGTAAAGACTCCACATTTTGTGGTCACGGAGCGCATAGTTGTTAAAGAGTCATAGGGTTGTCTACCCTTATTTTGATAATGTAATGTCGGTTGTAAAAGATCTACCCATGGTCCGCGGACCATGGGATTGTATAAATAGAGCGAAGCTCTAAGTAGTCAAGAGAATCAATCAAAATAAATCAATGATGAAGAATTGAGTCATATCTTTGGAGTAGAAGTCTAAGTTTGGGTCGTAGCGTAGGTAGAGGCTCTGCAGCTGAGTGCGCAGAGGCCTAAAAGTCCACAGCTGAGTGCGCGGACCCCTGCAGCTGAGTGCGCAAGGTGAGTCAAGTCTGTAATAGTTTGGAATTATCAATAAAGAGAAGTATTCTATAATTTCTACGTATTTATTTCCTATTTATGCATCTGTTACATTGGGTATGAATTTCACTTCGAATGCTTATATGATGCGTGAATGTGTATAACTCTGTTGATTAAGTGAACGCAAGTAAGAACATCTATCCAGGTGAAGCTAACTAAGATATGTTTAGAATATAAGTAAGATACTTAGCGTAGTTTGGGGAATTATCACAGTTCACTACCCTAATAGCGCAAAAGCGTATCAGCCTTTGGTTAGGGCTGCGTGAAAGCTAATTGTAACATTTCGCGAAGGTACTGAAGGGTAGAACATAAAGCTAACAACCTGCGTGAAGGTAGGTATAGTCGGAATAAACCGACATCGCATCCATCTCAAGGGTGCAGAAACTTGGTTCCAGCATCCCCCGATACTGCTTCAAGTGAGACTTCGGTGCCGAAAGGGCCAGTAGTGTAGGGATTTTTTTTGCTACCTAACGTTGAACCTGGGTCAGGCCCCCATAAGCCAACAAATGGTTTCGTTGCTGGGACCGAAATCTGCATGAGAGATGTGTGATGTCATATCACGGGAATCCAACTAAGAAAGAAATCGAAGGCTGGTTGGACAGAACAATTCACGAGTTCGTGGCCCAAGAAAACAGAAACTCATGACTGCCAAAAGAATAGTGGTTAGAAAGCTACCTATATATGGAGATCCACGAAATATTTTTCACTTCCTTCCCTACTAAGCTATACGAGTGGATCGCGAAGCTAGCAGATAGCCAAGGAAGGTGGAAACTTGACGGTCCTATTGTGTGGACCCCAGAGCTAGTGCAAAGGTTGGAAGCATCGGAGGATAAGATCGTGTGCGTCGTTGATCATTGGCTCGATCACATTATAGGAGGATTTTTTTCTCAGTTTACGGTCGACACCTCAGTCAGCTATAGCGAGGCAAAGCGATGCTTTCTTAAAGGACCGTAAGGTAAGTACGTAAAATCTTTGAATACTTGGATTAAAATGTTGTTGTGCGAAAAATGGGTTATGCAGCTACCTTGATGTTTGGGTCTACGTGAAGTGGAAGAATTTACAGAAACGAAGGAAATAAGGGTCCAAAGCATAGCCCCTTGATTTCACCTCCACAAGGAGATGAAGAAGGGATCACGAAGGTCTCTCTGCGAAGTGCTATTCAATTGATAAGACAGGGATTTCCACGAATACCACCTCTACCCACACCACCTCTATCTTCACCACCATCACCTCCAACTTCACTCGTACCAACACCACCACCATCAGGTTTTAGTATGGCAAACACAATGAAGTTTCTTGTGTTCAAAGGTTTGGCAAATGAGGATCCAGATCAATTCTGGTTCGTTATAAGGGTTGTATGGGAAGCGCAAGGTGTTATAGATCACCATATAATGAAAGTGACACTGGTTAGCGCTCTGCAGGATTGCGCACTGACCTGGTATATTAAGTACTCCAATGATAACCTAAATACGAGAGTTGCGGATATCCAAACAATGCTAAGTAGAGAATTTAGCAAGCCTAAATATGAGGCGTAGTCGGTTGTGGGATTTAAAGAGATCACGATGCTACCTGGTGAGACTCCTTGGGAACTAGATCAGAGGCTGAAATGTACAATCCGCGAAGCTAATATGAATTTGACATATGGACAACATCATGAGTGGTTTGTAGCTTCTCTATTACCACATTTAAGGAGTGCGTTATCGCAAAAAAAGATAACAACTCAGGTAGAGGACTTCGATATTTCTATGAGGCTCAATGAGATCCTGATGCAAGACCCTAACCTAGGAGTTCAGCAGATCCACGTGCAGCTAAAGAATTTGTGCCTTGAGATGCAAAGTCTGAAACAGGTTAGGACTGTCCGGCCAGAGGTACACGAAGAAGTATGGTGCATAAAATGCAAGAGTCAGGGTCATGACAAAGACCACTGCCCGATCTTTACAAATTACCTTGCAGGAGGAGGACCGTTGCCTTTAAGACTGGAAGTTCAAGCAGGACCTAGCATGGCACCTGCTTTGTGTTGCACTATCTGTCAAATAGCTAGAAAACATGCCATGGATAACTGCCACTTGTTATAGAAGTATACGCAAACTCTGCAACAATTGTTCTACAAATTTTGTAGGTTGGTGGGACATGACAAGCGTACTTGTAGAAGCTATGAATTGATGATGGATAGAATGCCTGGCTACAGGGTTCAGGCTGAAATGCGGCCCCTTGACCAGAATGTAGGGATGGCACAGACAGGATTTCAAGGGCTTGGACGAGGCCAAGGTGGAGGAGGACCCGATAGAGGTCACGAACAATTTATTTTCTACAATTGCAGAGGGCCATGACATTATGCTCGCAATTGCACTAATCCAACGCGCCCATTGTGCAAGTATTGCACGCTGTTTGATCATGAGACAAAATATTTCCCTGCGCTAATAGCCAGGATACGTGACAAAGTAGCACTACCACCTCCCCCAACTCATAACGTACAGATGATGAGGTCTGAGCCACGTGAGCAATATCTGAACCTAAATATAGTGCTCCGAAGTGGAATCGCAATGGAAGATGACAAGTAGAAATAGTCGTAAGACAGTACATGGGTTCGCAAGACCCCGGTGAAGGAGGCTGAGTTCGATTTGGAGCGTGCTCTGGCAACCTTCATGGAAGCTAAGAAGAGCTTCACTGAGACCTCCACTTTAGGAAGAAAAGATAAGCCTCAGTCGGAGATGGACCCATCCATGCTCACAACTTTCATGGAAACCTGTATGAAGTTACTGCGCGACAATAAGGCTGTGAAAGGGTTATAGGAACTTATCAATAGATGTGTTGGGACCGTGCCAGGTGAATCGCACGTAGTTCGCAAGATTGGAAAGCATAAAACAAGGACGGGGCGTGAAATGAGACTCACCGTGCAAATTAGAGAATACGAAATGGATCAAGTCATCCTAGATTTGGGATTAGATGCAAATGTTCTACTGAAACAGACATGGGAGCGAATGGGGAGACCTGCACTGCAATGGTCTCCAATTTAGCTAAGGATGGTGAATCAACATAAAATAATACCCATGGGGCGGTTGCAGGGAGTAACCATGGATATTGAAGGAGCGAGCGCGCTGGCAGATTTTGAAGTCATAGAGATTGTTGATGACAACAATCCCTACCCCACACTCTTGGGAATTGACTAAGCTACTGATATGAATAGGGTAATCAATCTAAAGAAGCAAAACATGATCTTTGAGAAGAAATCACTACATGTAATAATACCCCTAGATCCTATTGAAGGATCGTGCTATATGGGGCCAGTCCGTGACTATGAGAGCAACGATGATCTGGACTACATCTATAAGATAACAGCGTAAGAACAAGACTGGGCAAATCCCACTTCGGATGGGTAGATTACAGGGGAGCATGAGAGCTCCTGCACTTCAGATTCTGACGAAGAAGTAGAACGATGGTAGAATCGGTTACATGAAGTAACTACGCTGAATTGCAATATGATGACCAGGTCATTGCACTGCGTGTTGTCAGAGGTAAGAAATCTACCTACTTATGATGGACTGAATGAGTTCAATGTCTTCTTGGATGCATTTGAAAGAAAGGTGCCAGAAAAACAATGCTTCCAAGCCTTGGATTGGGCACTGCGTGTTACGCCCGCAAGATGGTTGGGTACGCACAACGGGAGTTTTGATGATTGGCATGAATGTAGGAAAATGATGCGGACATGTTTTGGGAAGCCTAAGATGTGACCGACAGATAAGTATGATGGACAGAATGATTTGCATGCGCATCTAGCCAAGTGGACACAGGCTTATGGAGAAAAGCCACAACCTGAGTGGGTTCACCTATTCTGTCATACCCTGGATGTTATTCCAATGAATTGGTATGTAGAAACAGAGCTTCACCATGGGATAGGAGAATGGGATATCCTACGTGAAGGGTTCATGATGACATTTAGTTTTGAGGATGGGTTTGACGGTATTGAGGAAGCGCTACAAGAAGTGAAAGCAGCCATATTTAGGATCCCGTAGGATCCTTTAGACCTGACGCAGCCTGAATGGGATACTCAGCTGAGTCGCGCACTAGAATGTTATAATGTAATTGTTGAAGAAGAGGATGAAGATCTGCGAAAGATTAAAATTTTGGAGACAGAAGGCCACCGCGAGGTACAAGGACCGTAGATAGAGAACCCTGATATAACCGCGCCAGCGAAAACTAGACAGGTGAACATTAGTATGGAGGTAGAACCCAAATTCGCGAAAATTGGAGACTACTTGGATGGCGCAAAAATGGATAATGCCACTGAATTACTCCGCAAATATCAGGACTTATTCCCCACCAAGTTTACAGATTTGAAAGGAATAATCAAAGATCTAGGAGTAATGAAGATCGCGTTAAAACCCAACATGAAGCCAATTAAGCAGAGGCCTTACCGCCTAAATCCAAAATACAAGGAGAAGGTCTACTAGGAGCTAGAAAAAATGCTAGCCGCAGGCATCATTGAGCCTATGGAAGAGTCCGATTGGGTAAGCCCAATGGTGGTGCAAGAGAAGAAGTAGAAGGATGAGATAAGGATATGCGTGGATCTTAGGAAGTTGAATGACACTTATGTGCATGATCCTTTCCCAACTCTATTCACAAATGAAGTGTTGGATAATGTAGGTGGCCAAGAAGCATACTCCTTCACTCATGGGTTCTCTTGGTACCAACAAATCAAAATCACACTAGAGGATAGGAGCAAGACAACTTTCGCGGCTGAGTGGGGTTGCTTTCAATACACTGTAATGTTGTCTGGGTTAAAAAATGCATCGGCTATCTTTTCACGCGTGGTTGTTGCGACATTCAAGGAATATATTTATAAGTTCCTCGAAGTTTATTTTGATGACTAGACTGTATTTGGACTGGTTAAGTTCCATGTAGCGAGCTTGCGCTTGATGCTGGATACCTGTCGAAGATACCAGATCGCGTTCAACCTCAAGAAGTGTCTATTTTTCATTCCTTTTGGGAACCTATTGGGGCATGTGGTTTGTAGACAAGGGCTGATGGTAGACCCCATGAAGATCGTTGTAATTCTGAACTTGGAAGCATCGCGGAGTGTGAGATAGTTGCGCGGTACCCTAGGACATACGAGATATTACAAGAAGTTTATAAAAGGCTATGCCCAAATCACCGTGCCGATGGAAAATTTATTAAAGAAGGATGTCTCGTTCTATTGGAATGATGACTGCAAGAAAAGAATGGATATATTGAAAGAAAAGATGGTTACCGCACTGATTCTAGTCTTCCCAGACTGGAAGAAAGAATTTCATGTACATGTTGATGCATCATGTATAGCGCTGGCAGCAGTACTAACAAAGGATGTTGGAGAAGGCTTGTACCATCCTATCACATTTGTAAGTTGCAGATTATCTAAAGTAGAGAAGAACTATTCCACCATTGAATGCGAGGGACTGGCTATGGTGTATGCGCTCCAAAAGTATCAACACTACTTGTTAGAAGGCCACTTTGAGATGTATACGGATCACTCTACGCTAAAGTACCTGGTCAATAATCCTGTGTTGGGGGACCGCATCTACAGATGGCTTTTATTATTCCAAAAATATGATTTTGAAGTTGTTGTGAAGCCTGGACGATTGAATGCAAGACCAGATCACCTATCGCGCATTGAGACTAGGGAGGAACCTACTAATTTGGAGGAAGGATTACCTGACACGCAGATTTTTGTTGTGTGTGTCACAAATGGACATTTAGAGGACATAATACATTTCCTAACAATAGGAACTACGCCAGAAGGATACTCTGTCCAGAAAAAGAAGGAATTAGTGGTGCATGCGGTAGATTTCTTTGTCATTGCTGGGGATCTATACAAGATGGGAATGATGAAATACTGCGAAGGTATGTACCTGAATTTGAATGAAGCAACATCCTCGCGGACGCTCATGGGGGCACCGCGAGAGGACATTATGCAGGGAGAGAAACTGTGTAGAATATTCTACGTGGAGGGTTGTGGTGGCTAACCCTTCATCAAGATTCAAAAGCATATTGCAAGGTGTGCGACATATGTCAGAGAACAGGTAGGCCATCACGGAGGGACGAGATGCCTTTGAATCCACAAATGACGTTGCAACCTTTCGAAAAGTGGGCAATATATTTTTTAGGACAAATTCATCCCCAAGGAAAGACAGGCGCAAGGTACATTATCACTGCGACATAGTACTTGACTCATTGGGAAAAAGTGCAGTCGGTGAAGGATTGCATGGGTGCGATTGCTGCGAAGTTCTCTTTGAGCATGTACTGACGCGATTTGGATGCCCAAAGATTTTGATGAGTGATCGAGGCATGCACTTTCTGAACGAAACGATCAGTGCACTGATGGAAGAATTTTAGGAGTATCATTAAAAGAGCACACCTTATCGCCCACAGGCTAATGGAACAGTGGAGGTGTTCAACAAAGTGCTTGAAAATTCACTTACCAAGGTATTCAATGCTCAGTGAAGTGATTGGGACCTGCGCATACCTGCAGCCTTATGGGCCTATCGAATGACATGCAAGAAGCTGACAGGACGGACACCCTTTAGGCTCATCTATGGGGTTGAAGCCGTAATGCCTATGGAATATATCATTCCTAGTTTGTACATAGCAGTTCTCATAGATATGATAGATCGCTGAGCCCTGGAAGAGAGGCTCACGCAGTTGGATGAGCTTGAAGAAGAGAGATTTTTGGCTGGATTTCACCAGCAAGTCCAAAAGTAGCATGAAAAGGCATGGCACGACTAGCATATTAAGTTGTGCACCTTTAAGGTGAATGACTTGGTGCTATTATATGACAGTAAGTTTGACAAATTTCCATGCAAACTCAGAATACATTGGCTGGGGCCATATGTTGTTAAGGAGATTACTAACGGTGGTGCAGTACAGCTAGTTAAGTTCAATGGAGATCCCTTCCCAGGAAAAGTGAATGGCAGTCATTTGAAGCCATACACAGCTGGCCCGACCATCTGACTAGCCAACTAAAGCACAATCTTAGCACTCCACATAGCTAAAAGGAGGCACGAGACTATAAAATACACTGCCCAGGAGCTGCATGATTTCAGGACTACGCAAAGTAGCAAAGTGTCATAGGGTCCGCAACAGCACGAAGATATCTGCGCTAGTGTGCAGGTCTACCAGAAAGTGACCGTTAAAGTCACTATTAACAATTTGATGGTTAGTTTCAAGCCAAATGGAACAAGCATCCACAAATTGGCCATAGGGGTAAGTGACGCTAGAGCAGAGATGGCCAGGGTTCAGCTGGAGCTGAACCTGTAGACCGCAGAACTGCAGTTGAAGGCTCAGCCTTCAACTATGCTGGAAATCAGGGAACAACGGACCACTTCTGTTATAGTAGCAACAGTGGCGGTTGACAGCATAGTGGCATACTGCATGCAACTGTTCGAACAATCATTGAAGGTCCTAACCATCCTACAAGAGGACCCGAATGTAGAGCGCCTAGAGACAGAGGCATGCGAGCTACAATAGAAGTATGATGAGGTAAAAGGGACCGCGTAGATGGTTTCCCTTACACAGAGGCTTGCAAGGATGTAGGAGGCAAAGGCGCTCAAGGAACAGGTGGATGTCACTCGACATAAGGAAGCAGTCTTAAAAGTGCACCTACAACCATGGATCGATGAGGCTTATACAATTACAACCTCCATTGAAGCAAAGCTCGCACAACTGCAAGCAACTCAACAGAAGATTCAGGACAACAATTCAATAGTAGCGATCACCGAATAACACGTGGGGGAAGTTCAGTAGGCAATCGCTCAGTGCGCTGCCGAAGTTGTAGTGATCCAAACAGATCTAGGAGGTCTTCGCGCTAAGATCTTCGCACCTACAAAGTGACTTGAGGGTGAGTCACGATGTTTATGTTGGGGGCCTATTGGGCGCGGGATCCCCCAAGGGCAGTTTTGGGGCTTAAAGCCTATATTTTGGTCCAATTTTGTAATCCTTGTAAAGACTCCGCATTTTGTGTTCACAGACCGCATAGTTGTTAAAGAGTCATAGGGTTGTTCACCCTTATTTTGATAATATAATGTCGGTTGTAAAAGATTTACCCATGGTTTGAGGACCATGGGATTGTATAAATAGAGCGAAGCTTTAAGTAGTCAAGAGAATCAATCAATGAACTCAATGACAAAGAATTGAGTCATATATTTGGATTAGAAGTCTAAGTTTGGGTCATAACGTAGGTAGAGGCTCTGCAGCTGAGTGCGCAAAGGCCTAGAAGTCCGCATTTGAGTGCACAGACCCCTGCAGCTCAGTGCGCAAGGCGAGTTGAGTCTGTAATAGTTTGGAATTATCAATAAACAAAAGTATTCTATAATTTCTATGTCTTTATTTCTTGTTTATGCATCTATTACATTAGGTATGAATTTCACTTCGAATGCTTATATGATGCGTGAATGTGTATAACTATGTTTATTAAGTGAATGCAAGTAAGATCATCTGTCTACGCAAAGCTAACTAAGATCTATTAAGAAGATAAGTAAGATACTTAGCGTAGTTTGGGGAATTATCATTATTTAGTTGTCCTAGTAGCGCAAAAGTGTATCAACCTCTGGTTAGGGCTATGCAGAAGCTGATTGTAACATTTCGCGAAGGTACAGAAGGGTAGAACAGAAAGCTAGAAACCTGCATGAAGGCAGCTATAGTTGGAATAAACCGACATCACATCCATCTCAAGGGTGTGGAAACTTGGTTCCAGCATCCCCCCATACTGCTTCGGGTGAGACTTCAGTCCGTGCTCCATGGGCTGATGCCAAAAGGGCCAGTAGTGTAGGGATTTGTTTGGCTACCTAAAGCTGAACCTGGGTCAAGCCCCCATAAGCCAACACTTACAAACATCCACAAAACATGCATGAAAACATGTTGGCCTTAACAAGATTCTGAATTAACCAAAAGTACCAAGACACATCTATACGCCATACATCACTAGTCCCAGTAGTGGGACATTGGAGCCACTCCTCACTCCTCAAAGAACAAATTGAAAACTCTCAAGGCTATGTGGGAGGAGCCAACGTGAAAAGTCCTCACTCATAAAATGGGAGGGGTATATATAGCCAAGGGTGATGCTTGACCCTTATGACTCTTGGACTACCCTCCTAACCATTCAACTTCCTATGAATTTTCAACTGGCATGACTCTTCAACTTCTTGTGTGCGTCCATTGGACTTTAACTTTACATTACATTCAATTACAATAGATATGGCCCATAGTGGTGATGTGGGATCCACAAGTCATGACACAACTTGACATGACATTGCTGACATGAACTAGCTGGCTGTGGTGGACATGTCAAGTTGCTGCACTACTAAGTGATGAATGTACTCTCAGATGTGCTTTTTCTTCTCCTTCACATGGCTTGATGTTGCGGGGTATTCGATGGTCTTGGTATTATAAGATGGTTCGATGCATGTGTTCCTTTTGCTTGCTATTTGATGTGCTTCTTTCGTCCGTCCAACTGCAAGTAAGTCTTCTAGCATTTGTGCTCCTTCTTCATCCCGTTCGTTGTCTCGCTATGATCTATCAATGTACATGTTCCTGCAATTCACTCATGACGGGACGACATCAAATCCAAAACCTCCTAGTCTAGCATGATGCATTGTTTTTTGTGCTTCGGGCTCAAGACAGATGACAGGATGGGAAGAGGGCCCAATAACTGCGCACTGCACAATTCCAGGTGACATAGAGGGGGACTGATCACTGAGACTGCGCAGATCTCAACTCGGGCTTGGACAAGGAACTTTGGGGCATAATATTCACTATCAGGGAAAACTACGAAGAGGCCACTAGGAGGCAGGATAACGCAGTTGAGAACACCAATGGCAGCTACAAGGTGGGACCCTGAGGGACACCTCTCCACAATTTCCACAGGGAAGACAAGGCAGAACAACAGAGGGACTAGAGGACAATTTTGTGCAGTTTTGAGAGAACACTAGTAGAAAATGAGAAATTAGTGACTAGGTGACTAAAAACGTTAGTCACCATAACTTTTCCAAGTGAAATACTACCAAAAATGAGCAAGCTTAAGTGACTGAACTAAAAACGACTAACATAAATCACTAATTTAGTCATGGGTTAAAATACGTGACTAGTTAATAAGTAATAGAACTAAAAATGACTAACATGAATGACTAATTTAGTCTAAGAACAAAAATACAACTAGCTAACAAGTACTACAATAATATGAATTAGTTTTTTATGTTAGTCATCTTAATTGTGTCAAGCAATCTAAACTTACAAGTGATAGGGGATTGAAAGGTTGACAAAGATTGGTTGAAAGGTTATCCTTCCTTAAACACTTCTTCATCATAACATGGTGTATAGGTGAGCCAAATTTGCATTATTTATCTCTAATAATTTGTAATTTTAAAAACTTATTTTTTAATTAAAAAATTATTTTATGTATTTTTTTTAAATCTATTCATTGAATCTAATTGGATCTTTCCAATTTGAAATTAATTTGAAGAGAAATTTTAATTTTTAACACTATAATATAAAACAAGAACTACTTTAATTTCATATTAACTGACCTAGATCCATCTTAACCCCAAATATATCAAGCACAGAGAGGGATCCAATCTCTCAAGGTGAACTTTTTTTTTCTAGTGCAAAACTTGAGGAAAGGTTTGCACCTCAAGAGATTGGATCCCTCTCGGAACTTGATAGTTATAGGGTTAATATGGATCTAGGTTGGTTATCTAATAGTATATAATATCTATATGTGTATTTGTGTCTCTTTTTTATTCCCTCTCTCTATCTCACCCCGCAAACATACACACACTCTCTCTCCCTCTCTTCCCCTTCTCTCCCTCTCTATCTACATCCTTCCCTATATTCCCTCCCGCTCTCCTCTCTCCCTCACTCTCTCTCCATGACTCCCTTGTCACACCCTCTCATTCTCGACCTTTCTCCCTCTATGTTTTTCTTATTCCCTCCCCTTCCTACCCCCTCCAGTTCCATCTCTCTCTCCTCATCTCTATCTTTCTTCCTCTCTATCCCTTATCTCCCAACTCCCTCTATCTCTCCCCCCAAATCACTCTTCCTCTCTCTCTCTCTCTCTCTTCTGTCCAACTCTATCGCTATCTCCCCCCTTCCCTATCCTTCTCCATCTCTCTCCCTATCTCTATCCTCTCCTCTTCTTTCTCTTCACTCCTCTCCTCTTTCCCTCACTCTCTCTCCATCTCTCCCTTCTCACTCCTCTCTCTCTCCAACTCTGTCTCTTTATGTCTTTGTTCTTTCCTCCCTCCCTCTCTCTCTCTCTCTCTCTCTCTCTCTCTCTCTCTCTCTCTCTCTCTCTCTCTTCCTTCCTCTCACTCCCTCTCCCCCCATCACTCTCTCTTTCTCTCTCTCTCTGCCCTCCCTCTCTCTGCCCCCTCCCCAACTCTCTCTTAAATTTGATCACATTGTATTGTGTTTAAGAAATTATCTAAATTAAAAAAAAAAACTTATTTTGTTGTAAAATATTAAACCTATATTTTAGATCAATCATATCAAAGAAAATAAAATAATGAAAAACTTTAAAAAATCATGCACTATATTTAATCTATTATAATTACTCAATTTTCTTGCTCTTGTCCCTTGGATCCTTAGCAAAGATGGATCTATGTTGATTCTTTATATATATATATATATATATATATATATATATATATATATATATATATATATATATATATATATATATATATATATATATATATATAATGTACTGGCATTATTGGCACAAAAGAGTCATCAGGGGAGAAGACCCTGGGTTCAGGCGCAGAGGGCCAACAATGGACCGTTGTAGTCTAGGACAACGCCAACATTTTCACCTTACCCAGGGGGTAAGGAGTCTCACCTGAGGCGTGCCGCGACCAGAACTAAGAAGGGTTCATCATGGGATCAAGGATGCATCAACCATTAATATATAACCAACATCACATACATATTTGAGACAACAACATACCATTCAACGCTAAGAAACTACTACATGCATGAATCTTACATGATATTTAAAATTTTAAGTGGGTCTATACATCATAAACAACCATACGCATCATGCTAGTAGACCATTCCAGACCTTAATTCATATTAAATCAACAAAGGAACATTACATAACATATCGGCATCAACCACAATTGATTACAAGGAATACCCAATTATATATTCAGGGGTTCAGTCTTTAACTCCAAGGTCCTGCTTGGCCATATTCCTGCACTCTAGTTCTATCTTGCTGCAACCAACCAACCCAACAACAATAACAACCCTCTCTCCTTACAAGTCTCTCCTTTTGTATTTCCCCTACCACTATCCTTTTTTTATTTCCCCTACCACCTAGACTACTAGTTCCTGCTCGGTTGTTCCTTCCCTTGGTTGCCACTCCTCCTTCTTGTCCACTCAACTACCTATTCCTTCTACTGACACTTTGTCGCAAGCACCACGTAACTGCCTGTTCTTGCTTTCCACTCTAGCTGTCCTCCCCGCAACCTGACTATTTCTTCCACCACCCATTTCCTCCTCATTCTATGGAAAGCCAAAATAATCAAAATCTTTTCAAAATCAAAACGAAGGCACCAACAGGCCCCAGCCACAATTCTTTGACTCGTCCCCAAGCCAATTCATTTCAAGCTCAACCAGTTCTGTTGGTGTCTCAATGGGTGCTCCTGTTGGTGGCTGCGTTGTTGGCTACTCTGATCTTGCTAGCTGATGAACTGATGCTTCCTTTATTTCTGCCAACACTTGCAGGGTGGCGTCTGCTCTCCTTGCACTTTCCTCCTTATGCTACCCCACCTTTTCAAACGAAGGCTCCAACTTTGGAACAACTATCGTGGTTTGCTACCTAAATTCTCTGTAATTCTAGAGGGTGGCTTCCCATCCGGCAAGGATTGTGTCAGCCTGTTGAGTGAAGTCTTTAGCTGTATTAGACATTAACTCAGTTGGACATTGACTTTGCAGATTGTCCCATTGTTCTCCGCTGGTGTTGCAAACCTCCTTTAGAGCCAAAACCTGTAGACGGACCGGTGGGCACAGGTCTCTTATCACCCTTTTAGTTCTTGCTGACTCTTCCTCGATCTAATCGACCTACGCTTGGATTGCGATGATCTGTTCATTAATCCGTTGAAGGTAGACAAAATCCATCTAGTCTCTTGTACTGGCGAAAAATACCTGTATTTTCTCTCTCATGGGGTATACCAGATGATTTTTCAACACCAGGCTTCCTTGCTAGTTGTGAACTTTGTCCATCAGTGCATAGCCGTCTGCGAGTGCATCGACAAGTGCTTGTTTCTTTGCTTCTACTTCACTGATCTTGCCCTCGATTGTCCTCGCATATATCTCGACTGGGTCTGGCAGCGTTGATCTTCCCGTCTCTAGTTTCTTTCTCATATCAGCATTGGTGGCTACTAGATTTGAGCATGCTACTTGGATATGGTCGCAGCAGCTCATCAGTGTGCAGGTTGTAATATCCTCTAGGGCATCTGTGTTTGGATCAATGATCGTTGGCCATAACGATCAGAATCTTTATGTTACCTAGTCAACATGTGCTTGCAAATCTATATTTGCACGTCACAGGTGATCTCACTCTTCCGTCACCTCCTACAGTTGTTGACTTTTTGCTCATGCTCTTTAGCCAGATCATCATGTATCTTCTCAGTCCTTTGTGATACTTTTTTTATGAATGCAAATAGCCATGCTAAAGACCAGTGTTGTAGTGTGTCATCTTGCATTGTGCTGCATTCTGGAAAAATCTGTTGTATTGGTAGGCCTCTGGGTATGGATTTCTCAGAGTGGGATGTGGGCGAATGAATGGGCTATGACTGTGGGGTGAACTAGGGAGTAGGGGGAACAATATTAAGGTTCGAGACCACTGGGAAATTTATAGGAAAAAGTGGCTGGTATGGTTCATCCCTTTCCTCTTGTGGAATAATTGTGCTTGGGCCTTTCCCCTGTAGTGGGTCCGACCCAAAGAGTAGAGATACTAGTGATGTTTGCTGGGTACCGCTGGCAGAGGTGGCGCCCTTAACCTCCTTTGCTGACTCAACTTCCATTTCTACAGTTGTTCGTTGTTTGCCAGAAGGGAGGGTTTCTGATAGGGTCGCGGAAGTAGAGGCCATGTGCAGGGAAGATTCCCGTGACTGATGTAGGATGGTGGAGGTGGTGGGGGGAATTTCTTCGAATATCGGGGATGCAGAGACTGAGTTTCCAACCTCATCAGTAAGGTCAACAATTTGAATTGTTGGAGCAGTTCTCGGCTTTTTAATGGTCAGGTTGTGAATAAATCTTTTCTTCTTGGGCTTGGGGACTATTGGCTGGGATGGAGTGCGAGCAACTCCAGTGGGAAGTTTCATAACCAACAGAGTTGTAATGATGGGCGAAAACATAGTGGAACCTTGAAATTGCAAGGGTTGGTTATTCTCACCTGATTTCCCATCAAAACTTGCGATTGTCTGCCTCAGCACGAACATTTTCTCCTCCATTTGCAACACCATCGAGTGGAGGTCATCTTTGACTGGTCTCTTTCTGCTGCTTTCCCCTACTTCTCCCTCTTGCCCCTGTGGCTTTAAGGCCCCAAACAGATATTTGTACTTCCCCTTAGTAATCTCACAGGCCACCCTCGGCCATGATCCCATCTCACTATGTAGTGTCACTTCAGTCAGAACGAATTTTTGTGGCCTCATCTTGAATGTTTCAAGATGGATGCACTGTGGTCGAAGGTAGGTGTGCCCATGCGAGGCTCCGAACCAGACTTCTTCAGAAAACTCATCTAGCATAGTTTTGGGTATCCTCTGTATCGACCTTACTGCAATTAATATCATCTCATACCATTCTTTGAAATCCGTTTCATTTACTTCCTTCGTGCTCGAATCCCCCGACACTCTCCATGGTTCATACCAAAGTGCTAATGGTTGTCCTTAAACGATAGGCATCATTTCCCTCCCTCTTTCCGCCTCCATTTACATCAGAATGTACCCAAACAGAAAATTTATACTCCTCCTATAAACATATTTGCATGCTTCAAAGAGCTCATTTAGAACAAAAGTCGACTAGTTGAGTACCTCCATTTCTCGAGAGGTATCTCATGGTTTTCCCCCGCTATGATGTAGCAGGCGAACCTGATGTCAACTTTGCTTATCATGTCAATCTTTGCTCCTCTTCCACCTCGTTCTGTTCCATATTTTGCATAGTAGTTCTCTTCGCCCTGCTTCTTGGCTCTTTTGGCGCCTGCCTGGAATGTTGTGGTTATTGCATTCTCTACGACTGATAGCCCTATTAGATGATAAATATCATCTACATGAATTGGGTACTCTTTTTCAAGCCACAGGGACCCCACATACATTCTGTTGGCCAGTAGTTTGGTACATTGCATGGCAGCAAACTAAGTTCCAAAAACTGGTAAACTTCTCAAGTTGATTAATGTTGACCTCTGCAATCCTCTGAATTCCTCCCTGACTCTAGAGGTTTTGGTGCCATCTTCCTTCTAGACTTCTTCTGTGTAGACCTCTCTCTTCAGAGTTAGGAACTGGAAGCAATCTGTAAGGTCATTGTCGATTAAGATCGACTTATCATATTTCCCATACAGATTCTCCACCAGCTCAATTCGTTCATCTAGCTTATCTTGTGGAACTGAGATAATTCCCTTCGCCATTTCTCTACATCTCTAGTAAACAATTGTCACCTGAGGCTTCGCACTCCTGCGTCTCTACAACTGTTCTTCAGAGCGGGCCTGGATTTCCTCTACTATCTGCAATTGAAATTCTGTAGCTTCCTTCATTATCCTTGAAAATTAAGTAGCCAGGCTTGACACGACGTTTCCTGACTAGACTTTGGCAACTAATTACTCCAGCAACTTTCCTCATGTATCTTAGCCATGATTTCCATCGTCGGCTGACCTGGACCTGACATTCGTGACGTGGACTGGGGAAGGACAAAGTGGGGTGCATGGCTTATTAATTTTTCTGTGATGGGGGTTATTTATTAACTAAACTTGTTCCTAATGGGAAAATATTTTATGGCTCCCACTTGACAATTGCATTATTGATTACTTATTATGGAAATGACTACTAGTACGGCAACAAGGATGGATACAGCATGTGACCATAAAGACTGAAAAAGTGTTTGCCTACATGTAACTTAAGGGCTATGAAAGCATATGCCTATGAGTGACTGCTAACTCTACTCCCCCCCCCCCCCCCCGACCACAAATGGGTTGCAGCGTGATGACAATGTTGCCACAACCTTATTGACACTTTTGCTTATTTTTGCAAAAAAGATGTAAAAAAAAACCATGACTTCAACTAACTAGTTAATATGACTGGTAAACTTTTATTACTTCCTACCTACTTGCGGGCTCGTTTCTGAGACCCTCCTCTATCTTGAGTTTGTGTTTGATGACCTATGGAAGGGCTTTAGGTGTGCACCGTTTACCCATCCTTGTAGCATGTCTCCATCCAGTTGTGCCAATCTTACTGCTCCAGAATCTCTGATTTCCGCAACTATGAACGGGCCTAGCCAGTGCATCTATAGTTTACCTAGGAATTTTTGGAACTTGCTGTCGTATAGTAATACATGATCCCCAACTTTGAATGTCTTCTTCCTGATATGCCTGTCATGCCAAGCTTTTTTCCTTCTTTGCTCCACTGACTGGTGAAACTCGGCCAAGAACCTGGATTCGTCAAGTTCCATTAGTTGACTTAGTCTTTCTCTTAATGCTACATTGTCTGTCATTCTCATTGCTTTAGAGATGAACATGCTTGGTATTATGAACTCTATTGGAACCACTTCTTCCTTCCTGTATACTAGTTGAAACGGTGTTTGTTTTATGAAGTCTCTTCACTGTTGTTTTGTATGATCATAGAGTTGCTAGCACTCTCTCATCCTAATCATACATGTTAGCAGATATAATCTTTGTGAGACCCTTTTCCAATATCTTGTTGAATGCTTCAATAGTCCCGTTGGCCTATGGATGATATGGACTACTTTTATTATGCTGAATCATGAAATTCTTTAGAAGAGCCTCAATGGTTTCATTTATAAAATGTGTTCCTTGGTCACTTGTCAGGATTTTCGGGCATCCAAATCTTGAGATTATGTTCTCGAAAATAAACCTTGTGGCAATGTCAGTTGTACAGTCTCTGACGGGTGCTGCTTCTGCCCATCTGGTGAGATATTCAGTAGCAGTTATTATGTATCTTGCATGTGAATGCCTTGCTGGTGGTGTTATGGGTCCAATGAAATATATTGCCCACTTCTTGAAGATTTGCACTGTATGAATGGGATTTAAAGGTAGTTCATCCCGTCGAGAAGGCTTCCCAACCCTCTGATAGACGTCACAATTTTTAGCATATTCCTTAGAATCTTTGTGAAGGGTTGGCCACCATATTCCTACATGTAGTATCTTCCTTGCGGTGGCTTTTCCTCCCACATGGCCTCCTACGACCCCTGCGTGACATTCCCATAACACATCTTCTCTTTCATGCTGAAGTATGCAATGTCTTAGGACTTGGTCCAGGCCCATCTTATAGAGGTGTCCTACGATTAGTTGGTAGTCTGATGCCCTTACTATTAAGTGTTGCCTGTGTGTTGTTGTATACCCTCCAGGAATTTCCCTATTGTCAATAGCGCAACAATATACTCTAAGTGATCCAGCATCGCCTCTATTCTGAGTAAGTCGGCATCGGGTAACTGGTCATCTAATGCTCCTTCGTTCTCTCCAGTCTCCAGTCGTGACAAATGATCTAGCCCGAGATTCAATTTGTCGGGTCTTATAATCACCTCGAAAGTGAATTCCTAGAATAGTAATAACCATCGGCATATCCTACCTTCTAACACTGGTTTTTTTACCAAGTACTTTAGTGCAGAATGGTCTGTGAAAAACTTGAACGACGCTCCCAACAAGTAAATCCTAAACTTTTGCATTGAATAGACCATGGCCAAGGCCTCCCTCTCTATTGTCATGTAGTTCCTTTTTGCAGTTGACAACTTTCTACTAGCGTAATACATTGGGTGATCTATATTTCTCTCCCTTGGTTGTGTTAAGACTACTCCTAGTGCGATCCCTAATGCATCAATATGTACACAAAAAATTTTATTCCAATCTGGATAGACAAGGATTGGGGCGCTTACCAGTTTCTCTTTCAATTTATCCAATGTTGCTTGACAGTCCTCGGTCCAAGTGAACACTTTCGTCCTCTTCAGTAATTTCTCCATTGGGGCTGTGATTGATGCATAATTCCTGATGAAGTGCTGGTAATACCCTGTATGGCCCAGAGTGGACCTCAATTGCCTTATATTGTGTGGTGGTTCCATGTTGACAATTTCCGCAACCTTCGCTAGGTCTACGCATACTCCATCTTTGTAAACGATGTGGCCTAGAAGTGTTCCAAATAGGATCGCAAAAATGCACTTCTTAAGGTTTAAGGAAATTTGCAATTGTTGGCACCTTTAAAACATGACCCTTAGTAAGATTTTGGTGTTTCTTCAGTAGGCTATATATTGTCTAGTCATCCATGTATAATTCTAGAAACTTGTGAATGTAGTCTTGGAATGTAGCTATGACAATCCTCGAGAAGACTGTCGGTGCATTCTTCAATCTGAACGACATTACGTTGTATGCATATGACCCCCATTCGGTAGTGAATTTTGTCTTCCTTGGCTATTTGAACCTAATGGTAGCCCGAGAATCCATCTATAAATGAATATGCTTCATTTCCCACTACATTGTCCAGGACTTCATCACTGAAAGGTTTCGGGAATGGATCATGCACACATGCATTATTGAGACTTATCTAATCAACGTAGACCCTGATTTTTGTCGCATCCTTCTTGTTTTGTATGGCTATCGGACTTATCCACTATGCTTCATTTACCAGAAATATAATCCCTGCCTCCAAGGTTTTGTCGATCTCCTTCTTAACCTTTTCCTTCACCCTAGGGTTTAGTCTATATGACCTATGCTTCACTGGACGAGCATCCGGCCTCAGAACAATCTTCATCTCCCCTATGTCCCCTTTTATTCCTTTTAGCTCTGCTACTAACGCTGGAAACAAGTCTTGATACTCCTACAACAAGTCAAAAATTTCTTTTGTCGTTTGTTCATCCCAATAATCTCCCACAGACGCCATTTTGGGTTTATCCTCCATCCCAACATTTTGTTTTCTTAGCTTCATTGGTAGAAGGTGAGCGCCTTCTCCTGAGGGACTTTCCCATATGTCTCTTTCTCCTTCTATTTCCTCAAAGGTCAGGTGTCTCAATCCTTCTAACCCATCCTCATCTGGTTCTGCATCCACCTTGTTGCAGGTCGCATATTCTGGAGAATCTGTGTCATAAAGACACTGTAGGAAATTTTCATCAATACAACCTTCAACTAATTGTCCTGGGGTGAACATAACTCTTTTCATTGCATGAAGTGTCTTAGTCATGCATGTATTATCACTCCTAAATGAGAAGCTACTAATGAATTGTGCTTCCAGGGCATCCCAATTAGTCATTTGCCTACGAAGTTCCTCTTGCACATACCAAGTTCGGGGAACAGTACCTAGAGTATGTATGAATACATGTACCCAAATTTCTTGTGGTCAGTCTTCCTCTTGGCTAAACCTCTCCCTCATGGCTTTCTTTATGGCTTCCCATTCCCACAGTCTGTTGTAATGTGTTCTCCACTACCTTGTCATTGTGGAAAGGAGAGTGATATCAAGCAATGGAATCTTTTGATCTTCCCTCATTTCTTTGTCTACTTTGTTCAAGAAGATGTCCACTAGTTCAATGTCGTGGAACTTGGGATAGTCACTTACCTCTGCTCCTATCCAATTGATCCGGCCTACCATTGCACAGTGTCTGGTATTGAGTTCATATCTACCTTTTTGCCATGCATCCCACTCAGCTTCTGAACCAATCTTCGAGCTCTGAATACTCCTTCAGCTGACGCATCCCCCTGTAGTAGGATTTATGTAATCTTCCCTTTTTCTTGTTGTCAGTGTGTATAGTTGGTCTAGCATTCCTGGCTTGTCCCTGTCATCTATAGGTTCTGTGAACTTGGGTCCTTGATAAGGGTCCAAGGGTTGTATCACTCTCATTCCTTCTACTTTGAAAATCATCAATTCTTTCTTTAGGTCGATGACAACATAGTTTTCATAGGCCTAGTCAATCCCAAGGAGTGCTGGGTATGGGTCCTTATCTCCCATTATGTCGATCACTTCGAATTCAGTGTGCGTCTTCACCCCCGCCACATCTACTTCTACGTTTTCTAGCCTTCCAATGGGTAGGATACAATACTGATTTTCCATTCTTAATTGAATCGATGAGTATTTTAGTTGCAGCTTCCCCATTGCCTCCCATGTTTTCCTAGGCAGGATGTTTACATTTGATCCCAAGTCCAGCATCGTGTCCCTGATTTGGAATCATGGAACCTGAGCATTGATTAATAATTCCTTTCCTCTTCTCTTCTTGTTTCGTCACACTCTTCTGGTATGCTTTTTTGGTAGGTTGGCAGATGATCATTCTGCTTCCCCTTCCTCCACTGACAATGTTTCCTTTAATATTTTTCGCAACTCCTTTAGCATGTATTCATATTTGACGATCTGTAGGAATAATTTAAATCATTCTTCAATTGGATAATTACTGTTGAGTGCATGGCCATTCTGTCTCTGATCTTCCTTCATCTCGGTCATCTCCTTGAACAGGTTAGCCGCTTTGTGATAATATTGTTTTTATTGTTGGCATTATGACACAGGTTTGGTGCTATGGCACAGGTGTTGTCCTTGATGGAAACTCACTCTGGTAACAAATCTCAGTTCAGGCTCTCAGAATGAAGGAAAAATATATATACGCAGGTTCATCGTGATCAAGCTGCGTATACACACGGGTTAGACGTTCAAAAGTCGCGTATGCATATACACGCACTTTCACGCAAGGAAAAGCGCGTACATGTGGGAGAAATTATGTTTGGTCCGTGGTATTTAGTCCTTGGTATTTGAACCTATGGTTTTGGACCATAGTATCTCGTCAGATGTGTTGATCCCAAGTATTGGGTCCATGGTATTGGTTTGTTATGGTTTTGGACCGTGGTATTGTGAAAGGTCTAAGACTATAAAAGAGGAAGGAGATCATTAGGCAAGGATCATCTGATGTATTGAATATCTGAAGATGTGCAAGTGATTGGTTTGTGTGGCTGAATCTGAATCAAGGAGGAACTTGAGCATTACAAGATAGATAAGTTCTATTGATGGGTCGAGATCTCAAGGCTTGAATAGTAATATCTTTTTGTGATTTGATCTGTTATAATCGGTGCATACTTAGATCTATAAATCTGATAATTTGAGTATAACTGAAGTTTGTTTAAGTGTAAAGGGTGAATTTTCTTTTATAGATCTATACGCAGGTTCGGCTCTGCAAAGGCGCGTATACATGTAGGTTCAACAAGATAAGAAAGCGTATACGTAGTTTGACCTTGATTCAACTGCGTATGTACGCAGGTTTATACATAGTGAAGTAGCGTACATCTCTTGAAATATGTTTTAGCTTCTTCTATGGATTACTGCAGTGTTCTGGGTTCAGCATTGGTGTCTGGTTACTAGTATTGTTTTCTGGTTACAGCACTCTGAGAAGTTATTGGTTGATTCAGTAGTTGTTTGTGGAAAGGAGATTGGTTGATGTACATATACTTGATGTTTGTTTGATATTCATGGATCCAGTCTGAAAATTAATGAAATGTGGTCCCTGGAAGAAAAGAGAAGGTTGTAGCCTTCTGTAGGTCAGCACCTACGTACTAGTATCTTAGCTAGTACAAGAGCTAAGGGGGTTGTAGCTCCCTTCCAGGAGAAGCTGGAGAACGAGAGAGGGTTGTAGCTCTCTACAGGTTGCAGCCCGCGTACTGGTATAAGTCTGTACCATTACAGAATCATTGTAAAAAGAAGTTTCTAATTAAAAGAAGATAGAGACGAATTGCAGCAGGTGGTTTTCACCCACATTGGGTTTCCACCTTATATCTTGTGTTCTTGTGTGTGATTGTCTTCTGCTCTATTTTTATTGTTCCTGGTTATTGTTTATATGTCTCCGATGCACAGATTAATGATCAACATCTATAGAATACATTAAATTATAAGTCTTCATGGTATACGCGGGTTTTCTTATCTGAAGTTGCGTATATATGCGGTTTTCTCTAACTGAAGTAGCGTATATGATCTGGGTGTGAAATGAAATATATATATATATATATATATATATTTGACTTAATAATACTGATTCACTCCCCCCTCTCAGTATTATTTCCAACAATTGGAATCAGAGCAGGTCCTTCAGAAGAAGCTTGATCGCTTGAAGGAAGATCTATCATCATGAGCAACTACGAGAGAGAAGCCTCGATCAGGCTACCAATTTTTGATGGGACCAACTTCGTCTATTGGAAGGTAAGAATTACAGCCTATCTTCAATCTCTTGGTACAGAAGTCTGGGATATCATAGATACAGGGTACACATTTCCATCAGCTACTCCTACAGATCCGGTTAGGAAGAAGCAGTATGAAACAAATGCAAAGGCTATCAATACTCTATTGGGGAGTCTATTTCAAACATAATTCATCAATGTTATGCAGCTCAAAACCACAAAAGAAATATGGGACAAGATCGTTCTGAGCTATGAAGGAGATGAACAGGTAAAACGAGCAGAACTTCAAACCCTCAAAATTCAGTATGAAAATCTCAGAATGCACAATGATGAAAGTGTGGCTAACTATTTCCTTCGTATAGATGAGTTTGTTAATTGTATGAAAAACTTGGGTGAAGAAATAAAAGAGTTTGTTTTGGTTGAAAAGGTTCTAAGATCTTTGTCTTCTAAGTTTGAATCAAAAGTTTCTGCCATAGAAGAAAAGTAGAATCTACAGAACCTTACCATGTCACAGCTGCACGGAATTCTAACCGCTTACGAAATGAGAAAAGGAGGAACATCAGACGAGAGAGAAGCTGCATTCAAGGCTTCAGGAAAAGGAGATTACTATGAGTCAGGACATATGTCAGAATAAGAGGAAGAATCAAACTTTGTCAAGAACCTCCAACGGGGAACTAGAAGATTCAGAGGTAAGCTGCCTTTCAAATGCTTTGCTTGTGGAAGAGTCGGTCATTATGCTACAAAATGTCCTCATAAAGATAAACTAGACAAAGGTAAGGAACCTGTCAGATGGAACTGGAAGTAGAATAAGAAGAGCTATTACACGCATGAAGACAGTGATGGATTGTCAAATAGTGATGAAGATGAAAGAGGTAATAATGACAGACTTTTGATGGCTTTTGAAGGTGATGATTTCTTGGATGCTATAAATGAAGAAGGTCTTTATGAAGAAAATTCTAGACTTAAAGTTTGTTTAGAGGCAAAGAATATGATTATAGATACTCTAACAGTCCAACTTACTGAAAAAGATAAATACAATGATAAGTTAGAATGTGAAATTGTGGGACTTAGAAAAGAAATTGAGAAAACAAAAGCCCTTAATCTCAGATTTGCTAAAGGATCTGAAACTTTAGATGAGATTATCAAAGTGCAGCGTTTACCACTAATCAAGACAGGTCTGGGATATAATGAAGAAGTGTCTCAAGCACAGGAGCCATCCACCTCTAAAAGTTATCTTGATGCAGCAAGGAGGAGTGAACAAACTGACAATCAACAGCAAAGGCACAATAGAGATCACCAGGTAAATCAGGGACAATTTACCTCAAGAATGAACAGAGACCACTAGGTAAATCGAGGGCAATCTACTTTAGGGATGAACAGAAGCTACAACCAGCCTCAGGTAAAACATTCTCAATTTGCCTCAAGAATGGATGTCAATAGAAACTACAATCATTATGTTGGTAGATTTGATAATCGTAGGAGTTTCTTCAATGGCCAGTGTTTCTCTTGTCATAACTTTGGTCACAAAGCAGCTCAATGTGTTGCCTATAAGACAATCATGACTAGAGAATCTCAAAAAAAAAGAAGTATGATTGGGATCATGAAAAGGACCTACAATAACTTCTCTGCTTTTGAAAATGAAATAGAATGTTCTATTTGTAACAACTTCGGTCATGAAGATTCTGAATGCAGGAGCAGGTTTCGGCAGACAACTCAGAAGGAACAAGTCTCAAGTGCCAAAGCATGGAAAATGAAAGAACCGCAACCGGAAAGATGTGGGATAGCCTTATATGTAGAAGGACAGGAAAATCAATGGTATATCGACAGTGGATGTTCGAAACATATGACAGGTGATAAAGAAAAACTTCAATCATATAGTGCCTTAGAAAAGGCAAAGAAGGTCTCATTTGGAAATGACACCCCTGCGTTCATAAAAGGTAAAGGTTCTGTTCAGTTGAAAGAAAAGGTCAAGGTTGGAAATGTTATGTATGTTGATGGCTTAAAGCGTAATCTATTGAGTGTTAGTCAGATGTGTGATCTAGGAACTGAGGTAATATTTCGATCAGATGGATGTAGTGTTCGTGATCTTAATACAGGAAAAACAGTGATCAAAGGCACAAGAACTCCAAATAATTTATACATATTCAAAGAAGGACAACATCAATTCTATTTAAGCAAGAATGATGAACATTGGCTATGGCACAGAAGATTTGGGCATCTTAGCTTCTCTCAGATAACGAAAGCATGCAAATATCAGGCAGTTCGTGATCTTCCTGACATCAGAATTCCAGACAATACAATATGCAAATCATGTTAGTTTGGTAAGCAAACCAGAACTAATTTCCCTGAGAAGGAAGGATCAGCTAGCAGGCCACTTGAACTTGTCCATACTAATATATGTGGTCCAACTAGGAAGAAGTCACCTCGAGGTGAAGAGTACTTCATATTGTTTATTGACGACTTTTCAAGGATGTGTTGGTTAGGACTCATGAAGTATAAAGATGAAGCTTTCGAAAAGTTCAAATCATTCAAAGCCTTGGTTGAAAATGAATCAGATCGACAAATCAAATGTCTCAGATCTGATCGAGGAGGAGAATTTACCTCAAATGAATTTTTCAATTTCTGTGAAGAACATGGCATAAGAAGGGAATTTTCTGCTACAAGGACACCTCAACAAAATGGAGTAGTGGAAAGGATGAACAGAATGGTTCAACAAATGGCTCGTGCTATGCTCAATGAATCTGGAACTCCTGCAACCTTCTGGGGTGAAGCCGCATTTGCTACAGTAACTATTCTTAACAAGACAAATGTCAGGGTAAACGACACTCAGACTCCTCATGAACTTTGGTATGGTAAAACTCCCACAGTGAAATATTTCAAAATTTTTAGAAGCAAATGCTACATTAAAAGGACTGATGAAAATCTTAGCAAGTTTGAACCTAGAGAAGATGAAGGCATTCTCCTTGGTTACTCTCCCCATAGTAAAGCATATAAGTGTTACAATAAAATACTTGGAAAAATTATTGAAAGTATTGATGTAGTGATTGATGAAGAAGGAAATACCTCTAGGCAGGAAAGATCTGAAGTTTTCGAAGATGATGAGGACTATCCCTCAACGTCAAATCAGATTCATGATGAAGAAACCCATGAGGCACCAGAAGAACAAATAAGAATAGAAGATAAGACTCCATCCAAATACGTTCAGAAGAATCATCCAGAATCTCAAATTTTGGGGCAGAAAGAGGTAGGTGTACAAACAAGGAGAACCATTTCAGAAGCTTCAAGCTATCTAGCATTGCTCTCCTCCACCAAACCACAAAATGTAAGAGAAGCATGCAAAGATGAATGCTGGGTCAAGGCAATGAATGAAGAACTTGAGTAGATCGAAAGGAATAACACTTGGGAGTTGGTTCCTAGACCAAAAGATAAGAATGTCATAGGGACAAAGTGGATCTTCAAAAATAAGCTGAATGAAAATGGAGATGTGGTTAGAAACAAGGCAAGACTTGTTTGTAAAGGATATGCGCAACAAGAAGGCATAGACTTTGAAGAAACCTTTGCACCAGTGGCTAGAATTGAGGCTATAAGAATATTCCTTGCTCTCTCTAGCTTTCAAAAGTTCAAAGTATTTCAGATGGACATAAAATCTGCCTTTCTAAATGGAGACTTGAATGAAGAAGTGTACATTGAACAACCAGATGGGTTCATCCTTGGAAATGATCCAAATCTTGTATGCAGACTCAAAAAGGCTCTCTATGGTCTTAAACAAGCTCCAAGGGCTTGGTATTTTCGGTTGGATGAGTACCTTCATCAACAAGGCTTTGCAAAAGGATCAACAGACAGCAATCTATATATAAATATTGACAATGAAAAGTTGCTAATACTTGTTGTGTATGTTGATGATATCATCTTTGGCAGCAATGAAGAAGACATGAGTCAAAATTTTTCCTTGGTAATGTAAAAGGAGTTTGAAATGTCCATGCTTGGTGAGCTCACATATTTTCTTGGTTTACAAGTCCAACAAAACAAAGACGGCATTTTTCTATCACAAACCAAGTATCTCAAGTAGATCTTGAAGAAATATGGGATGGAGGATTCGAAACCAGTATGTACTCCTATGGTTATAGGATGCAGTCTCAGCACAAATGATGAATCAGTAGCTATACATCAACCTACCTATAGATCCATGGTTGGTAGTGTACTCTATCTAACAGGCACCCAACCAGACATTATGCATGCAGTAGGGATAGTTGGAAGGTTTCAGGCAAGTCCAAAGGAAACTCATCTTCAGGCAGTCAAGAGCATTTTCAAATACCTTCAAGGGACTCAAAACTATGGTTTATGGTATCCTAGAGATACAAATATCACACTTCATGCATATACATATGTAGATTGGGCAGGTAGCGTTGATGACAAGAAAAGCACTAGTGGCGGTGCATTCTTCATGGGTCCTAGATTAGTATCATGGTTCAGCAAGAAACAAAGTTCCATTGCATTATCTATAGCTGAAGCAAAGTATGTAGCTGTTGCATCTTGCTGCACACAACTCCTTTGGATGATGCAAACCTTGCAAGATCTTCAAATCACTTGTACTCCACCTATTTCCATTTTTTGTGATAATACAAGTGTAATCAACATTTCAAAGAATCCTGTCATGCATTCAAAGACCAAGCACATACCTATCAAATACCATTTTCTTCAAGAACAAGTGCTTGAACAAAAGGTCAAGTTGGAGTATGTTCCCTCTAAGGAACAAGTTGCTGATATTCTCACCAAACCACTGCCCAGGGAGACATTTGAATACCTTAGACAGAAGCTGGGGGTAGTTGATGCATCATCTTGCTGCTGAAACCTGTCTGTTTCAGAGAAATGTGGTTGTACATGAGTTGCATGAGGAGGATCTGCGTACATACGCTGGTTTATGCAGATACAGTCGCGTATATGTCAGTTTGAAGGAAATCAGTGGGGACAAACTCTGGTTGAAAAGAATCTGATATGGGTCTGATAGAGACCATCTGGCACAGGTTCAGGGGGAGCAGATAATCTTCTAATAATGCATTGTTGGCATTACATTAGAAGCTCTTGGTTCGAGTACACAAGCTATTTTGGGTTCAGGTGGATCAGCGGCAAAAGGGGTGCAGAAGGAGAACATGGTTTCTGATCTGAATAATGATGCTGCTAATATTTGTTATTGGTGACTTTCATATTCTTGCTCTAAATTTTTCGTCTCTATGTCATGTATTTCTTTTATTGTCAAGGTCATGTAACGACCTATTTTGGCTTCCCCACTATGCCTGGGATGAATGATGTAATGTACTTGGTTGTCATATGTAAACTTCTAATGTATCCCAACTTGTTTGGGTGGATGATCCCCACTTGGTTGGGTGATGGGATGGATGCTTCTATGATGTATAATTCATGGTTCTTGAAGAACATCATTTTGCAGATCTTGCCTACAGTCAGGGGGAGCATGGTCAGCACAGCAGACCAGAGATTCTAGCATGTACTCAGGGGGAGCATAACCATTTTCCCTTGATGACAAAGGGGGAGAATGACTTTGAAGTTGCCATCAAGTCCAAAGGGGGAGATTGTTGGCATTATGACACAGGTTTGGCACTATGGCGTAGGTGTGGCACAGGTGTTGTCCTTGATGGAAACTCACTCTGGTAACAGATCTCAGTTCAGGCTCTCAGAATGAAGGAAAAATATATATACGCAAGTTCATCGTGATCAAGCTGCATATACACGCGGGTTAGACGTTCAAAAGTTGCGTATGCGTATACATGCACTTTCACGCAAGGAAAAGCGCGTACATGTGGGAGAACTTATGTTTGGTCCGTGGTATTTAGTCCTTGGTATTTGAACCTATGGTTTTGGACCATAGTATCTCGTCAGATGTGTTGATCCCAAGTATTGGGTCCATGGTATTGGTTTGTTATGGTTTTGGACCGTGGTATTGTGAAAGGTCTAAGACTATAAAAGAGGAAGGAGATCATTAGGCAAGGATCATCTGATGTATTGAATATCTGAAGATGTGCAAGTGATTGGTTTGTGTGGCTGAATTTGAATCAAGGAGGAACCTGAGCATTACAAGATAGATAAGTTCTATTGATGGGTCGAGATCTCAAGGCTTGAATAGTAATATCTTTTTGTGATTTGATCTGTTATAATCGGCGCATACTTAGATCTATAAATCTGATAATCTGAGTATAACTGAAGTTTGTTTAAGTGTAAAGGGTGAATTGTCTTTTATAGATCTGTACGTAGGTTCGGCTCTGCAAAGGCGCGTATACACGCAGGTTTAGCAAGATAAGAGAGCGTATACGCAATTTGACCTTGATTCAGCTGCGTATGTACGCAGGTTTATACATAGTGAAGTAGCGTACATCTCTTGAAATATGTTTTAGCTGCTTCTATGGATTACTACAGTGTTCTGGGTTCAGCATTGGTGTCTGGTTACTAGTATTGTTTTCTAGTTACAGCATTCTGAGAAGTTATTGGTTGATTCAGTAGTTGTTTGTGGAAAGGAGATTGGTTGATGTACATATACTTGATGTTTGTTTGATATTCATGGATCCAGTCTGAAAATTAATGAAACATGGTCCCTGGAAGAAAAGAGAAGGTTTTAGCCTTCTGTAGGTCAGCACCTACGTACTAGTATCTCAGCTAGTACAAGAGTTAAGGGGGTTGTAGCTCCCTTCCAGAAGAAGCTGGAGAACGAGAGAGGGTTGTAGCTCTCTGCAGGTTGCAGCCTGTGTACTAGTATAAGTCTGCAACAATATAGAATCATTGTAAAAATAATTTTCTAATTAAAAGAAGATAGAGACGAATTGCAGCAGGTGGTTTTCACCCACATTGGGTTTCAACCTTATATCTTGTGTTCTTGTGTGTGATTGTCTTCTGCTTTGTTTTTACTGTTCCTGGTTACTGTTTATATGTCTATGATGCACAGATTAATGATCAACATCTGTAGAATACATTAAATTATAAGTCTGCATGGTATACGCGGGTTTTCTTATCTGAAGTTGCTTATATACGCGGTTTTCTCTAACTGAAGTAGCATATATGATCTGGGTGTGAAATAAAAATATATATATATATATATTTGACTTAATAATACTAATTCACCCCCCCCTCTCAGTATTATTTCCAACATTTGTTTCTCAGGCTGATATGACTTATTTGCCGATGCTACCTTAACAATCAAGGGTGGGTCCACCGTACCATGATCCCCCATGACTTCTTTCCGCCTCTTATAACTATATTGATATTGGTTGCAAGAAGACTGTGTCGGTATGAGGTTTGGCATTAAGCAGGTTAGCCCCCCTCTGTCTGGTCCTTTCTTCCCACTTTACAATGAGTTTTGGGAAATCCTCCGTGGCATGAGTATTAATTTTGCATTGTGAACACCATGGTCTCCTAGGGAGCGAGCATTCCTTGGCGACGTGTCCCTCTTGGTCACAGTTGTAACACCTTACGGGGCCTCTTCCTCCTGTTCTTCCTCCTCTCCCATTTCCTCCTTGTCCTCCCCAGTTGGACTCATTAATCCTGAACATCGACCTGTCCAGCCGTTCTGCTAGAGCATCCAGTGCTTGGCACTGGTCAGTGTGATGTGTTGTGGATGCACAAAACTCACAGTAGTTGTTATTAGGGACGTTATAGTACTTCTGCAGTATTGGGAACATCCGTGGTAGATGTCCATACATCCTACAGATTTCACAATATTCTTGGTTGTTTCATCCAGGAAAAACTCCTTGCGATCCTATGGCCACAAATCCTATAGTTAGTGGGGTCCATGATGATCTTGTGATCCCCCCTGAATGATTAATTCCCCGCAACCTCGGGTATTCTGTCGCAACATGTCCTTCTACCATGTAGTGTGTGCACCATACATTGGGTCTGGCTGGCTGCATTGGTTGAAGATCCTTCAATTTCTCCATTAAAGTTGTGATCTGATTCTGAAGGCCCACAATTGACAAATCTTGCAAACTCGTCCCTCCCTGATATTCATGAGGGTATCCAGTCATGGCCTCTATGCCTAACGCTTGCTCCGAAGCATCATGGAGAGTCCTGATCTTCTGTCCCATTGGTGATTAGGATCTAGAGTGTAACTCAGCTTAACAATGGCATCCTTAAACCTTTGCATGAGTTCCCAAGCAATTTTTCCTTCCTTTTGCTTGATTTCTCACAACTCCAATAGCCCTTGTTGGTCAGTCTGAGGTACTTTGAATTCTTGTACGAACCCTTTCTTGATTTCGTCTATCATGGGATTCTAGTTTTGTTCCGCCCACTTTATAAACCATCGCAGAGCTCTCTCCATTAGCGTGGTCTGGAACTCAACTGTTTTGACGTTATCTGGAGTATGTCGTGCTCTCCATATAACTTCTCAAAGATACCAGTGCTATTCCACATCTTCGTTTCCCCTACCGGAAAACTCTGGATATCTGGTAAAATATCTCGCCATGATTACGTGGGTATGCACCAATAACACAAATCCCTTGTTCCTGGGCTGCTAGGATCCTTGCAGTCCCAAGTTACTAATACCACTAGTTCCCCTGTTATTTCCTGTATTGAAACTGGCCTTATATTTCTCGCACACGTTGTGTACCCGAATTTCTTTAGCTAATTTAATAACAAATTTCTCTAGATTATAGTAAGGTACCAAGGGAAGGTCGGGAGGAATACTACCTGTACCTTGGGGGTATTGCTGTTGACTTCTAGTGGATGTTTCTCCTTCGGAAAATAATCTTCTCATGACGTTTCCCATGTCCTCTTCTCTTTCCTCTTCATAACTGCTCGGCATTTGTTCCTCCACTATCCTTCCCACAACCTATAAGGAAGGATCCTCTTTATCATCCTGGCTCCTGTCTTTCCAGTTGCCAATCTCGCCTTGTCCTACATCTTCTTTCCCTCCCCCTTCCTCTTGGGGTTTCCCCGACACCGCTCCTACTTGGTGGGGTCCCATATTTCTCTTCTTCAGAGTCTGAACCACTCTCGCTTGCCACTTTCCGGCTAACATTGCTCTCCTTCATTCTCTAACATCTCTAGCTTTCTACAACCCTTCTACATCCATTCCTTCAGCAACATCTCTATTCCCCAACTGGTAGCATTCTCCCCTTAGGTCCTTCCCCTGGTACTGGGGTTTTACGCTACCATCTCCATGGTAGGCGAGGGAAGTAGTCCTTCTTCTACCATGAACATTTTAATCCACAATGGCACTTCCCTCATCAACCTTCCTCTTAATCCGGACCCGAACACCACTTCCGCCTTTGAGAAAGATTGATAACTTTTGGCGGAAAACTCAACTATATACCCTTCCATTGTAGTCTTTACCCAAAAATCGACTACTCTGGTCAGATCGTTGTCTAACTGTTGGAGTGATATGAGGTCTGAGGGAGTCTAGTTGCGGCGAGCTGACGTCGGTCCCCCTGACCGATTCTGCACTTTCAGCCTTTTTAACCAATTATATAAGTCTTCTGGGAACTTGCACCAGAAGATATCATACTGGTCATTAGCACCCTCAGCATACAAAATCTCTTCACTAACTTTGCCGATCGGTTGATTCCTTTGGATAGCTTGCTCTGCTATAAATTGATCTATTATGTGATCCCACCAATCTCTAATCTCTTTCTTGAATATCCTCGACACCATGTTCCAAACCAGTTCTTGTAGCTTCAGGTCCCGACAATGGAACCATTTGTTGGCACAAAAGAGTCATCAGGGGAGAAGACCTTGAGTTTAGGTACGGAAGGACAACAATGGATCGTTGTAGTCTAGTACAATGTCGGCATTTTCACCTTACTGAGGGGTTAAGGAGTCTCACCCGAGGCGTGTTGTGACCATAACTAAGAAGGGTTCGTCATGGGACCAAGGATGCATCAACCATTAATATATAACTAGCATCACATACATAATTGAGACAACAACATACCATTCAACACTAAGAAACTACTACATGCATGAATCTTACAGGATATTTAAAATTTTAAGTGGGTCTATACATCATAAGCAACCATGCACATCATGCTAAGAGACCAGTCTAGACCTTAATTCATATTAAATCAACAAAGGAACATTACATAACATATCAACATTAGCCACAATTGATTACAAGGAATACCCGATTACATATTCAGGGGTTTAGTCTTTAACTCCAAGGTCCTGCTTGGCCATATCCCTGCACTCTAGTTCTATCCTGCCGCAACCAACCAACCCACCAGCAACAATAACCCTCTCTCCTTACGGGTCTCTCCTTTTGTATTTCCCCTACCGCGTGGATTGCCAATTCTCGCTCAGCTATTCCTTCCCCTGGTTTCCACTCCTCCTTCTTGTCCGCTCGGCTGCCTCTGCCTTCTACTGACACTTTGTCACAACTGCCTATTCTTTCTTTCCACTCCAACTGTCCTCCCCGCAACCTGACCGTTGTCACTGCCCATTTCCTCCTCATTCTATGGCTAGCCAAAATAATCAAAATCTTTTCAAAATCAAAACGAAGGCCCCAAGAGGCATAGATCTATCTTAGCTTAATTTCATTAAAACCTTAATTTAATTTATGTGGGAATATTTTTAGTAGTCCTGAGGATAGAGAGTTTAGATATATCTCAAATTGTAACATTTTCCCTTTTAGATTCAATTAAAAAAATGTTGTAAAATTAAATTAAATTAAAATATTTTTACTATGAAATAAGTTATGGTTTTTTGGCATGTGGTATTGATAAGCCATGGCGTTGTCCCATGGTATTTTAACAAAGACGATTTACAATTTAATATCCATGATAAAGTAAGGATGAATATCCATAGTTAACAATCTTGTCATATTGTTATAAAATATTTTGATTGTGAAATAATTTACGTTTTTGGGCATGTATTATTGATAATCATGGTATTGACCCATGGTATTGTAATAAATGCTACTTTTTACAAGTTAATAATATCTACAGTAATGTGGGGGTGAATATCCATGGTTAAGAATCTTTTCATATTGTTATAAAATATTTTGGTTGTGAAATAAGTTGTCGTTTTTGGACTTGTAGTATTGATAAGCCATGGTATTGGCCCATGGTCTTGTAACAAATCCTATTCACAAGTTAATAACAAAATCAAAATATAACAAATTGAATTTTATTGTTTTTATTAATTTAACTTTTTATTATTAATTGAGGTTATATTTAAATGTTTACACTCATCCCAATATCATTTTTAACTTCTTGTTTTTCTTTTTAATTTGGTTGTGAAATAAGTTATGGTTTTTGGACTTGTAGTATTGATAAGCCATGGTATTGGCCCATGGTATTGTAACAAATCATATTCACAAGTTAAGAACAAAATCAAAATATAACAAATTGAATTTTATTGTTTTTATTAATTTAACCATTTATTATTAATTGAGGTTATATTTAAATGTTTACACTCATCCCAATATCATTTTTAACTTCTTGTTTTTCTATAATGAATGTCTTCCAGATTAATCACATGTTATAGAATTGGTTGACGTTTCGAACCAACTAATGTGGTTCATCTCGAGGACAAATGGTTCATCCTCTTGATTTTCTTTTTAATTTAGTGTCTTACGCAAAAATAACAAATTCTTATTAAAAATAAATCATTTAACCCAATTGCAATTTATATATCATATTTTATATTATAAATATTTATTTTATTTTTTCCATTATAAATATTTCTTTTCTTTTTCATTTCCATTTTAGCACTGGGTTCAAATAGATTACAACATCACATTGTAGCACTGCATTTTTCTCTGCCTTGTTGATATCTGTGTGGAAATGCCAAAAGAAGGAATAACATCAATGTGATCTATGGATTTCATGGGATTCGAACCCTAGATGGAGTTTGCATGGGAAACACCTTAGGAGAGAATCAACGATTAGATGGAGGAAGCGCAAGGTCATTGGGCATGGAGATTTTGGCCATTTGTACATGGGTATGAATTTGGACTCTAGAGAGTTCTTCCTTTTTACTAAAGATGATTTTTGTTCTTATTGGTAAACAATTTCGAGGGTTTATATGATCAAAGCATAAATTTCATCTAGAGTTGAGGGTTTAATGATTATGATAATGCAGATCTTGATTGCGGCCAACAATACATCAAAAGATGAGACAATGCTTAAGTAAGAATTTTGCATGTCTTTATTGTACAAAGGGTTTAATGATTTCATCAAAAGACAGTGCACAAGTAAGCATTTTTCATGTCCTCAGTTGTACAACAGATTTAATGATTATAATAATGTAGATCTTGATTATGGCCAACAATTCATCAAAAGATAATGCACAAGTAAGCATTTTGCATGTCCTTATTGTATAGATCAGTTCGCTCCTCCCTAATGTTTCTAGGGTCAGAATGCATGAAATTTTATTTTTCATTTTCACCTTTTTTTTAAGTGGTTGATTGTTTGTGTAATGGACTTTACCATGCCAAAATTTAAAGGGCTCGAGTGATGCAAGAAAATTTTCTAGTAGGATGCAACTACTAGACCTTCCTCAAACTTTGTTACATGAAATAAAAATCTCTTGTAATCATGAACATAAAATCTTTTTTGTTTCATCCTTTGATTCTGATCTCAATGCCTATAGTTTTAAACCATGTTACTATTTTTAAGTAGAATATACTTAGATCCATTAAACCTTACAACTCTCCAAATATTAGGTTAATTTCAGCTAAAAAGAAGGAACCTGAATGGATTTTGCAATTTAGACTCAATTCTTACAAACAATGATTAAAAATGGAATAACCCAAATGGTTTGATAACTTTTACCCACCCATCGATTTCCAACACCTTTTCTATTATTCTGAATGTAAATAAGGAGATCAGAAGAAAAAGAGGAGCCTGAATGAGGTGGACCCTTACCTGCTTGATACTTGTCAAAAGATGGGCATGCCCTTGACTATAAGAAGATATTGACCAACGTTGTTGTAGATGTTTTTGATAGTGTTTTCATTGCTATGATGCATAGGTAGACTCTCTAGGAAGTTGACGTTATCTTTTGTTTTTTATACGAGGTAATTCAGGAGTGTCTTGATCTAGTTAGGAACTAGCTTGGCAGGGTTGTTCCTCCTGCTGATAACTATTATGCTGCAATGTATTTTTAATTTTTTTAGTGATAGCTCCTTCAATTAAATCCCCAAGCACACTTTGTCACCCATGGAAATATCCACTTATTTTTGGATGAATGAGATGGAGACCAGGCAATTTGAGAGGACTCTTATTGTTGTATATGAGAGGTTTTCTGTGACATATATTGAAGGATGCATTGCACCATTTTATGACACCAATCATCTCCATTCCACAGTAGTGGATATCTATTGCACCAAGGGAGAAACGATAAAGTATTCCACCGTAAATAATTCGTATGTCAAGGACAAGGAATGCTGACGTGGGATTTATAATTTTATTAAAAAAATAGGTTTGTGTGATGGAGACAAATCAAGGATTTTGTGGACTTGAGTAGAGACTGGTTCGACAATCACCTGAAAATACTCAAGCATTATTTTGAAAGGTGATGATGCAATTGGAGAGTTCTATTATGTTGCCTTGAAAAATAACTATCAATAGGGGGGACAAAGATGATCCATATAGGGAAGAATTGCAGGAGTAGGATTGTTTCTAAAATTATATCTATAGGAAAGTCAAGGAACTACTATAGAGGATTAGTGTAGGTGCAACCAAATTCTCATAATGCAAGGAATTTTTCACAGTGTGATTCGATGCTCATTGGTGACTAGGCAGCTACAAATACTTATCATTACATTCAGGTACAATTTGAGTTGCATTCTAAAGTATCTAATTTCATTTATTGATAGTCCTTCTTGTGTCCTTGTCTCTCTTAATTTCATTGTGGTAGGATTGGAATGGGTTAAAAAATCAAGCATATCATTGAGTAAAATAGACACCCACATGTCACTACATGTCATTGTGCATACTCTCTATTTTTGATACAATTATAAGTGAGAAATATGATGTGTGCACAACTAAAAATCCTAGCAGGCATGATGAATCTAGTCTTAGCATGGAAATCGAAACCAAGAATCATAAAATATCAATAAATTTGTGACACAAAGTAAAAAACACAATAGAATATGAGAAAAAGTTTGTTTTGATATAACACATAAACTTCATATTACTTAAAACTCATGCATATTTTATCTTATTGTGCATATGTTAATTGTATAACTTCAATCTGGGTAATTTTTTACATTTAAATTGTCAAATATGTAGAAGTTACATTACACTAGCTTAAATCTGCACACAAATAAAATATCATAAATATGGCAGGGGAATGAGTAAGCATTTTCAAACTGGTTTAAAATTTCCCCTTGGTTGGTGAAGAACCAATTCAATGCTATTTTTGGTGGAGTATTAATTTATTAACCAAAGATAAAAAATTGTTAGTCTCTTAAATGACTAAAAAAGGATATTTAGAATGTTATATAGAAGTTACATTTCACATAGCTATATCTACCCTGACGTAACTATAATATTCCAACTCCATTTTTTTATATAGAAGTTACATTTCATGTAGCTATAGAAGTTACATTTATGTGTTTTAGATAGAAGTTACATTTTACGTAGCTATATCTACCATGACATAACTATAATATTCCAACTCCATTTTTTTCACACTTTTCAACATTTTGAATAATGTCTATTTTAGTGTGATTATGCAATTAAATAGTTGATATTGTTTAATACATCTCATATTTGCAACATTTTGAATTCTTAAGTAGGATCTTGGGTAGGTTTTTGTTACTACCATAGATCATGTTTTAAGTAGATGTTTTTTATAATTCACCCAAGAGACTTTAGGAGCAACGTTGAATTGCATGCTTGTTTCCATTATACATCTAATATTTGCAACCTTTTCTAGGTGAAGAACCCAATAGACGATGTTGAACATGAAGCAAGTACCTAAAAAAATGGGGAATACCATTTTTTTTTATTTCTAGAGGGGAATAGATCCAGAGAAGGCAACGACAACTATCATAAATGGCTTTTGTCGGGTTGTATTTAATGAAATCCCACTAGAATTTGCTACGAAACTAAACCAATTGATGAATTTGAAACTTGAAGGTAGTGTTGAATAGGTGTTGCAAGGTATCTCTATAAAACTATCTATCTACATGATTCTAATGCCATGAGATGGTGTCTCAATAACACAATTGTCCAGCGGCGGGTGCTAGATGTAGATAACCTTCTCATGTCCTAGAGGTAAATCATATCATTATATTTCTATGAAATCTCGGAATGTGTTCAAAGTTTGTCTCAGATAAGGAAATATGTATGTACTCTTGAATTTATCTATGTTTTAATAAGATCGATAATAAAGTTTTCATTGCAAATAATTGGGATCTACCATGTAAGTTTACTTTACTACATGAAATTCTTGATTTGTTAGATCCCAACTAGTTAGGGTTGAATTTTTTTTTGTTATAATGAGATTAAGAATAAAGTTGTCATTTTAATCACTGAAATCTACCATGTATGATTTATTCACTACATGAAATTGTTTATTCGTTAGAGCCCAACTTATTAGGATTATGAATAGTCCTCTTTCATGACAATATTTATGAATCCTCTATTCTTTCTCAAAGAATTACATATTACAGAAAGGTGGAAAATAAATGAGATGTAGTTGAATGGTTTCTGTTTTAAAATGTGTGGAGGGAGTATAAAATCATTTTCAGTTGCGTTCAAATATTTTGGAGCACCCACTAAAGTGCTTAATTTTCCTCCTAGTTAATTCCATTTCTACTATCCCAATGCTTCTAGAATTCATTATCCAAAGTGATCTCTTAACTATCTTGTGGGGAAATTGATTACTTGATTGGAACCCATGGATTACAATTTGATTAGGAGAAAGGGATGAGAAAGCTTCATATTATTCAATATATTCCGCAAGTTAAAAGCATATCGAACAATTTCCTTTCTGTTTAATTAATGCGACAATCACTCGAGCATTTGTTAGGATTTTGAGACCCTTTTCAATGAAATTTTTTCTTCTTCTAAAAGTTATGTTCTCAATTAAAGAAATTAAAGAAAATGTGAAAATGATGCAATGGAAGGATTTTCTATTTTAGTGCCTAAGAATGCCTTGCTAATGTGAAGGGCTTGGTATTTTCTTGACTCAAGATTAGTCACATTTGACTTCCTAGCATTTATTTTAATTTCATTTTTGTTGTGTTTATATTGCTATCCTTGAAGTTGGTGATCTTGTGTGTGTGTAATAGGAGGTATTAACTACTAAGCACTCTCAAAGGTGATATTGATGGATGACTAACTTTAAAAGTCCCTACTTGACACTTCAGTATTACATGATCATACAAAGAAAGTATTAATCAATATTAAAGGGAAGATGATTAACATGCAATGTTTCTTGGCTTGTCATATAATTACTGCATTTTGGCCCCCAATAATATATTTGAGGCTACTTTTCAGTTGTTACTTGTGGAGATTCCCTTTGGCTTAGGAAAACATTGAGGATAAATGTCCATTGCATTGGAATTGGACATCATCAAAGAGGAATTCACCAAAAGCAGTAGAGGACATGGGAGCAATTGGTACAATGAGCAGATAATCGCTAGAGAAACACCAAGGCACCATAATTTCTTGTGTATTTAGATTCACTCGAAATTAACACAAAAGTAACTTTTTTTCCAAATATTTCCATGTATACAGAAATACTAAAAACACAATTTGAGACTAATTATTCAAACTAATAATTATCTGATAGTCATAATTTATAATTAAATAGTATAATATGATTAATATTATAGGACACAACTATAGGGTCTGCCGGTGAGGGGCATTGTGACAATATATGTACTATTCTCATTGTATTAGGCAATCATCTCTCAGAGTGTGATATCCATCCAACGAAATGTACTACCAGAGGTCATTATGGGGATTTTTATTTTATTTTATTTTTTTTATTTTTATTTTTTTTTATCAGTGGAAAAGTGGTGATATATTTTCTTAGGCCTTAGTGTTCTACTTCCCTAAGGCTTTGACAATATTCACAGCTAGCACCTTCATTCAACCAAGTGAGGTACTCATCTTGGAAAGTTGAATCATTTTGTCTCCACAATCTAATATGATGTTGGATCAATCTCATGATCCTAAAAACATAGGTCATAATAGCGAGGAACTTTTACTATGGGTAAAAGAATATCCAAATTTAAGGAACATAACTCTTTTAGAATAAGCAATAAGGATATTTTTTACATTGATCTTTTTTTTTCAATTTGTTTTCACAAGTTATCTATTGCCTGCTATTTTTAACATGTAACTTGGTACGATTATGCCTAAGGTTTTGTTGAAGGCTGAATACTAAGTTCCTAAGGTGTTATTTTCTATGGTGATAATTTATTTTCTTTCTTTATATAGGTCAGCTAGCCACATAGTGGCCACTATCGAATGTTGAGGTATATATCGTATAAATATTTTATAGTCTACTTTATTTTACATTCAAGTATTCATCGTATTTCATTTATTATACTCTGCATTGTATCTTATATCATTTTCAGGAGACGAACTCAATATTGATGGTAAGAAGCAGCGATTGAAGAAAGAGGAGAACAATAACACTGGAGCGACAAATGCAAAATGAGAGAGAGAAGAGAATATGTCTAGTGATACCTTTAGAGCCAATATCTTATATAAGACACACTCATAGAGACTGATGGTCAAGCCTTTAGAGTTTGAGAATTTACTTGCAATGATTTGGAAACACAACGATAATGTTTTGAAATGATGAAACAATATTTCATGTGTAAATTGTAGTCCAACCAATATTAAGTTGGAAACTCATATTGTAATACTTGATATTTTATATAATAAAATTTATATGGTTGAAGTTATTCTTATTTGCACTTGATATTATTTAGTCTTGTAATTAACATATGCGACTTTGTGTTATCATATTAGATAACCATGTACACTATATGGCATTTTTTTAAATTTTAGTAGCAAAATCATACTAATTAATTTATGTTGATTAATAATGAACACATAAAATCAATCTAAAATTACTAAATTAGTAGTTTATAATTAGTCGTTTATAATGATTATAAATGAAATTAAATTAAATGAATATAAATTACTAAATCGGTCATTTATATAATGAATATGAAAATACCAAAAAAGATAAATGACTACTGCAAATGATAATTTTTTGATTAAAATGATGACTAAATTTTGCATATATATGACTATTAGTAGCTAATTTACAATATCTTATAATACAACTAAAATTTAGTCATATTACTTTGGTCATTAATTGGTTTAAAATGATGACTAAAATTTGTGTATATATGACTATTAGTAACTAATTTACAGTATCTTATAACACGACCAACATTTTGGTCATATTTCTTTGGTCATTGATTGGTTTTCTCAAGGATTCATATAGTAATATATTTTGTTGTATATTTGGTCATTAATTGCGACAATTAATGACTAAACCAATGAAAAATTAATGACCAGATTTATGACTAAATATACTACTAGATGGTAAAATTGAGGAAACCAATTAATGACTAAGCTAAAAATGACTAAAAGTTGTCGCAATATAAGACACCGTAAATTAGCTACTATTGGTCACCGACTAAAAAATGGTTATTTATATGCAAATTTTAGTTGTTTTTTTAGTAACTAATTAGTCATTTTGTACTAGTGGCAGTGAATCCCGGCTGAGGGAGGTCACTAGGAGGACATATCTACATAGTTTTTGGGAGTACTATAGGCTCAAGTATCTACGCAATGCAGGGTTCTAGCAAGTGGGAAGGAGGCTTGATAACTAATCTTACAGAGCGCGCAGTTCATGTAGGGCTTTGAGGTAATTTCTGCGCAGTTCTGTGAAGGAAGACAAGCTGCTCACCTCTGGGATTGCGCAGTGAAAATGACCCAGAGGAAAAAATCAATCATTGTGTATTTCTAAACAACAGAGCAGCACTAATGAGGGCTAAGACTGCACAATGCAGCTTAGTCGGGGTCCAATGAAGTGGGGTTGTTCCGTTGAGAGATTTTCAGGAAAATGGCTAAGTGTGAGAGGCAAGTGAACTTATGAGCACTTGACATTGTGATTACACACTTAACATACTTCAACAACATGAAAACACTAACCACCAGGACAACATAACAAAGCATGACCCTCTATGGGACTGTCTAGTTCTAAAAGAGACAAGTGTGACACTTGGGATAGACCTTTGCACAACCATGACAACACTTCCGCAAGAGTGCTTAAAACTTTGTGTGTGAGTGCAATGGGTGTTCACATAGCTGAGACAACCCAAACACACAAAGACAAACCTCGAAATCACCAGAACAAGATCGTAAGCATGAAAAAAAAATCAACATGCCAAAATACGAAAGTTGGTTAAGCAAGCAAAAGGGTGAAAAGACTCTTAAGGAGCTCAAGGAATGAGATCGAGTGTTTGCAACCATAAAAGGAAAAACCAAGGAAGGCTCTGAAATTTGAGCGCAAGCAAAACTTTTGGATGGTGTTGTAGCCGCTACAACACTTGGCGACACACTTGTTGAATACCAGCTTATATGTTTTGGTTCATTTCTTAGTGTAGGGCCTTGGTCCTTGGGGGAGTATAAATTCATCGTGTATATTACTTTGTCTTCCCCACTTACCCCATTGATAGACATGGTTTGTCTTGTATCAACTCAGTTGAACACAGCATAAGATTCATCCATATCACAATGTTTCGAATTGGGAAGGGTAGTTTGGTTTGCGAGCTTAAGACTTTCAGAGTATATTTTTTCATCTCTGGTGTTTCTCTGCTACCAGCAAGCCAAGAAAGTACCCTGACAGAGTCACCCAGGAACAAAATCATTGCTCCACTACCAACAAGCCTTGACAGTACGCCAGTGGAGTAGCCTACTTCAACTCTCTGCATAGGAAGCCTTTCTTTTCTTTTTCTTTTGTTATTTTTTAAAGAGAACACTGCATAGGCACTTATTTATTTTTGGGGCGGAAGAGGGATCCCGACTTATTGAGAGGAGGAGATGTTGTTCCTTCAGAGAAGCATGTAAAGACCTCTGATTCAGGTTTTCTCATTTAGATTTTCCCCTTCTCTGTTTATACTAGTTGGATAAGATTTAACACACCAAAGAAGAAAACTTAGTGTAGGCATCAGGTTTCCCAGACTGGACACAGGTTCATGGTTTGACCAAACCTCTCCTTACAGACGGATCGTAGTTTCCATCAAGACTTCATTGGAAAAAAGTTACAACCAAACACAAAGAAGCTAGAACACAGTGAGGCAAAACACTTATTTACAAAATAAAAACAACAGAACAGTAAGGAAAACAAAACAACAAATAAAACAACACAACAAGCAATGAAAAGACTATGTACATAGTGCAGGGTGCAACCCCAGATCATTGAAAGTAAGATTTTAAGTCTTGGCTATTGACAGGAAGAGTGTCAATATTCCCGTCAAGTGATTGAAGATGATACGTGTGTTGGCCAAGCTTCGCATGGACTGTGAATGGACCAATCCATAGGAATTGAAACTTCGTGTGCTTGCCTTTGTCCTCGTGGCGTTTGTCCTACTTTAAGACTAAGTCATCCACATTGAAGCTAGCACAACCTGTAGAATTTCTGTCAAACCATCTCTCAGATATGGTTCTAGTGGAGTGTAAAAATTTCTTTTGCTTTCATCCTTTCTTCTTGTAGCTTGTGCAGTGTGTCCATCCCACGCTGAACTAATAGACACAGCTTGCCTTTGAATTCTTGGTACAACTGGAGAGCAGGTAAGTATATGTTCAGCAAGAGGATGGCTCCTTTTCCATACACAAGGAAGTAGGGGGAAGTATTCAGCGAAGGCTTAGGTGTGACTTGATCAGCCCATAGAGCATTCACCAAAGCGGAGTGCCAGTTTCACTATTCAGAGTAAATGATCTTTTTGATGATGCAGATGAGGTTCTTGTTTGTAGACTCAGCAAGACCATTTCCTTGCGAGTAGTAATTAACATAATGCTTCAACACAATACCATTTTTCAATGCAAAATAAAAAATATTTAATGAAGAAAAGTATGTTGCATTGTCAAAAACAAGTGATGTAGGAATTTCAAACCTGGAGATGATGTTTTGCTGTAGGAAGCTAATGACTTCTTGGTCGTTCACTTGTTTTAGCGGAACTACTTCTGTCCACCATGCGAAGTAGTTTGTAGCAATCATAATATAGCAATGTTTCTTTGATGAATGTGGGAAAATTTCCCCAATGATATCCAAGCACCACTGTTGGAATGGTTCTTCAACTGCAATAGGCTGCAATGGGGCTGCTAACCTTCGACTTATGTCGGCGCATCTCTGACTGACTGGACACTTTCAGGCATATGCATGTGAATTCTTGAACAATGTAGGCCAGTAAAAACTGGCCCACATGACCTTACGCATTATTGTGTTACCCATGAAGTGTCCCCTGGATGGTCCTTCATGGAGATCATGTAACACCTTTTCTAAATCATGTGCCTCCAGGCACCTGAGTAGTATACAATTGTGGTTCTTTCTATAAAGCACTTCATGAACAAACTGACAAGATAAAACTTTAAGTCGGAGTGCCCTCTTCTAACGCATAGAAATCAGAGGGCATGGTGCAATGCTCTAGGTAATGGCATACTTCTGCATATCAAGAGGTTCTGTGTGAAGTGGGAGGGGTTCACTCAACATTATTCATCTCTATTTCTTGCTCCCAGCTTGCGAGCTCTTCTTCTTCCTCTTGCACATGCACTGCTTCCATTGCTAGTCTTCAAAGATCATGACCCTTGATGGTGTTAACTGGCTTGATGTACAAATAATAATCTTGTAGTCTTGTCATCCATTTTTCCCTACTTTCACCCAACTCTTGCTAAACAAGTAGTGCTCTGACTGCTAGGTACGACACAAAGACAATGCAATGGTTCTTCAAGAGGCAGGGTTTGAAATGCTTCATAACCTTGTACACCGCATATGCTTGTTTTTCCATGACGGGATAGTTGAGTTCGAGTCCTTGAAGGCTTTCAATCATGAATAAGATGGGTCGTTCGTTGTTCAAGTCATCCTTCTGAGTGAGCACAACAGTGAGTGAAGTGTCGGAAGAAAAAGTATAGAGTGAGAAATCTTTGCTGAAGTTTGGGCTATACAGTGTAGGTGATTATGCTATAGATTGCTTGATATGGGTGAACACCTCATTTTCCTTCTTTCCCCAATTGTAGACTACATCCTTCTCAATCATCTCTTGGATGGGTTTGAAAATCTGCGCGCAATAAGAGATGAAATTTTTGAGGAAGTTTATCTTCCCCAAGAAAGATTGCATAGCTTTCTTATTCATGGGGTAAGGAATCTGCGTGATGGTCCAAACTCTGTCCGGATCTACCTCGTTCCCTCTTTTAACAATGATGTGTCCAAGCAAGTTACCCTCAAACACTGTGAAGTTTCTCTTCTTGGGATTCAAGGATATCCCGTATTTTCGACATTGCTCGAAAATTTTCTTAAGATGGTGCAGGTGGTATGACCGTTGTCTAGAGAAGAATGTCACATCATCGAGGTGTTATCTCTCTGTAATTTCTTAAGGTTATGAAAGAAATTGCAAAGGTAACCACATAACCACTTTTAAGTCTAGAAGCTAGCCCTTCTAGACTCAGAGAGGGATCTCTCTATCAAATTTAGCTTTGTTTACTTGGTAGGGTTTTAGGCTAGTTGTGAAAGTTCAAGGTTTGGTTTATGAATTGGTTTGGTTGGAACAACAAGGGAAAATCCATTGGGAAATGGAGTCAAAGAGGCTTGGGGTGATCAATTTGCAGAAGTATCAAGCTTAAGTGAAACAGGGCAAGGTAGGCATACTACTAGATCCTTGTAGTTTATGAGATGGAGAAGGAAGAACAGATTAGGATTCACTTTAAATATGGAGAAATTAAGAATTCTATATTTAAACTTTAGAAGAAAACATTGATATTGTTTTAAGCCAGAACAGGGTGCTTTTGAAACAAATCCTAAACTTAATTTTCTTTAAAACAATAGAGAAAAGAAACACATGAAAAATAGAGAAAATTGATTACAGTAAGAAGCACTTCACCACATAGATATGACATAGGAATCCTGAAACATCTTGCTTATATTAATGCAAATGGCCACTAAATCTCAGTGATCAGCTTTACAATAATGGTAGTATTTCTCAATACAAGTCCCAACCATCTATTACTTCAAATGATGAAGTATTTATACCAATTCTTCACAAAATATCTTGATAAAAAATATCAAGAATTTTTACAAATACCTAAAAATTGTGTTACAAAAATAGGACTAAAATATAGGACATTCAAAACTAATGAATCTTCTTGGCAATATCTTTAAGTATTATTGGTGATAAGGAACATCAATTCAAATTTTATAGCAAGTCTTATTTGATGAGGTGACATCCAAGTCACTAACTGCCCATGAGCTTTTTCCTCACAAAATTCTGAAAAATAGGATCAGGTGATCCCTTCGAATATATCAACCCATGATAGATGTGCAAACAATAATAGATGTTTCTGTAGATGAGGATGTTACCAACAAAATGCTCTTTCTATTTTTTAAAATTCATTTCCATCTGTTCAGAAACCACATTTGAAAACAATGACTTAAAATAGGAAATTTTTGGAAAATATACCTTCAAAGATTCACGTGAATCTCTAAAACCATAATAGCTGTTAGATATATGAAATAGGTTTTTTTTAATGGGTTTGTTATGGACAAAAACCTCTTTCGGTTTTGAGAAATTAGTTCTCATTTTTTTGAAAACCATGCTTGAAATGACTGTGTTGTATAGGAAAAATTATAGTTTTAACTAACCATTTTTTCAACCTGGTGCTAACTTTAATTGTCCATGTTCGCTATTGATTTGGTGGGAATAGGATGAAATGGATATATGATGTGGAAGTGGGAGGTGACATGGAGGTGGGGGATAATGTGGAGGTACATGTTTTGCGGAAATAGTTGAAGTGTGAGCGTGGAAGGAAGGCGCGGGAATGGAGCGGTAAGCAAGAGCGGGGTCAAGCAGGAGGAGGTATGTGGCAGTAGGGGAGTGTACATGATGCAAGGACATGGCAGTTAGAATGAAATGGCAGGAGTTTATATTAGCAGGAGATAGAAGTGGTTTTCAGGGGGGTAGATGGTAAGGGGTATTGAGCCAGGGGGGGTGTGCAAAGTGGTGAGCCTGATCTATTGGGCTGAACCCAAGCCTACAACATGCTCTTCAGTGACACCACTACAACTGAAAACCAATTTATTATTTGTTCTAATCCTCAAACTGAACCAAATCCATTCATCAAACTGAAATTAGAATTGTATACTGAAAAAACTAAAAAACTTTGTTTCAAACTGAAACTGAAATACTACAAAGATTCTCAGAGTATTGAGCTTAGTGGCACACACCTACTCACTCTAATCTGCTGAAATGACTTCAATATCAAGTAATAATAACTTTCCAATGCAGCCGGTCGAGCAAATGGATACTTGATTGAATTATGCTCATACTTCTCATGAAAGAGCATAAAAGATATGATATTGGAAACCCAAACTGCCACTGAAACTGTTGACAATAATTTACAAACATAAGAACAACCATTTTCCTTGATGACTGTAATAGATTGGCCAGAGGATCTTGAAAAACATGAAAAGTTACATTTTGATGATCTGCAAAAGGATTGCTTTCTAAGGGAAAGGGAGTAATTTTTTCATCAATATTACTATCTTCCTTTGAAACAACCAATTCATCCACAACAATAACATCCATAGGTTTTGGGACAACCTGTTCTTCTTCAGCAAAATCTTCATTATCTGAAACTGGAAGCAAATTTTCAATTAAGGTAGCCACAGCTTGAATAACAAAAAGGTCTACACCCACGGGATCTAAAACAATCTGCTCTACAAAATTTTCTACATTTAATTTAAAGAAAAAAACTTGCTACATATTATTGCTGAAAATAATGGATGGATCATGGCTTTCTTGAGTTTCTATGCTAGCAAACTCAAAATTCTGATTTTCAAAAATTTTCTCCTAGATTAAAAACTCAGGAGAAGAAGGGAATGCAAGGCAACTAGAATGATCATTTGTATTTCTAAAAATCTAAGAAGATTGTTGCAAACTATCATCTGTAAGCTTTGTTTCTTCATTACAACTAGGCTGCTTGTTCTCTTGTTCTTCTGAAATGTATAGAGGTTGTGAAATGTCATCGACAAGTTCATGTGAAATTAAGTCATTGAAATGTAGATTTGCTTTATTTTCAATCATGGGAGAAATAACTACTTGCTGAAAATTTTCTTGAGTGTCATAGCAACCAACTTCTTCAACTTCTTCATGGTTGAAAGGTCTCTCATGAATAGCCTCTATAATCTCATCATCCATAAATTGATCATCTTCATAGTAACCTACCAGGTATTGAATAAAACTTTCAAAATGATCACAACAGTTTTGAACCAGCAACAAAGATGGATAATCTTCTTTGTATTTCTCAAAAAATATAGTATGAAAATGCTTTAAAGAACATATACTAGCAGCTAGAAAATTTTCATACCAAGACCTGACATTTCTTTCTAAAGTAAGCATGAACATCTTCATAAGACAATTTTCATGTCATTCAATCTGAAGCCTCTGGAAATTCATACGGAATTTGATAAGCTGTAAATCATTATTACCTTTCTTATCTTTGAACTATGGAAAATATGATTTCCAATCTATGCAAGGCATGTGATGTGGAAAGCCAGGGATACTAGATTTGTCCATAGGAGCATACCTGTGTTCTATTCTTGAACTCATCTTGAAAACAATCAACAATAATTGATGAAATTACAGACCTTCACATAGTGGATTCACAATGAGTGTTCTACAATCTAGATTTTTTTTACAATGGCTCCGCCATGAAAGCTTTGAGCTCTGGATTCTTGAACATGGAGTCCCCAAGTGAAAGATTGAACCTTTCTATGTCTGACTGTTGTCCACCATCAACAGTCAAATCTAAACTTAATACTTTTTCCGGGAAAAATAAAACTGTTCGTCCCCAGTAAGGTCACCAGATTGTTAGCTATGTGTATTTTCTTAAGGCCGTGAAATAAATTGCAAAGGTAACCACAAAACCACTTTTAAGTCTAGAAGCTAGCCCTTCTAGACTCAAAGAGGGATCTCTCTGCCAGATTTAGCTTTGTTTACTTGGTAGGGTTTTAGGGTAGTTGTGAAAGTTCAAGGTTTGGTTTATGAATTGGTTTGGTTGGAAAAACAAGGGAAAAGCCATTGGGAAATGGAGTCAAAGAGGGATGGGGTGATCATTTTGCAGAAGTAGCAAAGCTTAAGTGAAACAGGGCAAGGTAGGCATACTAATGGATCCTTGTAGTTTATGACATGGAGAAGGAAGAACATATTAGGATTCACTTTAAATAGGGAGAAATTAAGAATAATATATTTAAACTTTAGAAGAAAACATTGATATTGTTTCAAGAAAGAATAGGGTTCTTTTGAAACAAATTTTGAACTTAATTTTCTTTAAAACCATAAGGAAAAGAAACACAGGAAAAACAGAGAAAACTAATTACAATAAAAAGCACTTCACCACATAGATATGACACAGAAATCATGAAATAAATTGCTTGTATTAATGCAAATGGCCATAAATATTTGTGATCAACTTTACAATAATGGTAGCCTTTCTCAGTACAAGTCGCAACCATCTATTACTTCAAATGATGAAGTAATTATACCAATTCTTCAAAAAATATCTTGATAAAAAAATCAAGATTTATTACAAATACCTGAAAACTGTGTTACAAAAATAGGACTAAAATATAGGACATTCAAAACTAAGGAGTATGTTTGGCACCATATTTGAGGATTTATGGTGATAAGGAAAAACAATTCGAATTTGATAGCAAGTCTTATTTGATGAGGTCACATCCAAGTCACTAACTCCCCATGAGTTTTTTCCTCACCAAATTATGAAAAATAGGGTCTAGTGATCCCTTTGAATATATCAACCCATGACAACTGTGAAAAACATGAGAGAGGTTTCTGTAGATGACGATGTTACCAACAAAAAGGTTTTTCCATTTTTGAAAATTCATTTCCATCTGCTTCTAAACCACATTTGAAAACAGTGACTTAAAATAGGAAATTTCTGGAAAATATACCTTCAAAGATTCATGCAAATCTCCCAAACCATAATAGATCTTAGAAATATGAGATAGGATTTTTTAAATGGGTTCATTTTAGATAAAAAACAATTTTGGTTTTGATAAATTCATTCTCATTTCTTTTTAAACCACACTCGAAATGACCGTGTTGTATAGGAAAAATCATAGTTTTAACTGACCATTTTTTCAACTCAGTGCTAACTTTAATTGGCAATCTTCACTATTGATCTCATGAGAATGGGACGAAATCGATATATGACATGGAGGCGAGAGGTGACATGGAGGTGGGAGGTGACATGGAGGTGGGGGATAACATGGAGGCACATGGTTGGCAGAAATAGTTGACATGTGAGCGCGGAAGGAAGCCGCATGAATGGAGCAGTAAGCAAGAGCGGGGTCGAGTGGGAGGAGGTACGTGGCAGTATGGGAGTGGATGTGATGTATGGACATGGAGGTTAGAATTAAATGGTAGGAATTTATATTGGCAAGAGATAGGAGTAGTTTTCAGAGGGGGTGGGGTAGGTGGTAATGGGTATTGAGTCGGGGGGGTGCGAAGTGATCAGCACCCGCCGCGTAGCGCGGGGACGATGAATAGTGAATCCGCTTTTCGAATCCCCACCCCCTTGATGATAATGGTAGAATGGATTGGGGGGTCGAAATTGATCCCCTACCATTGATCTAGGCGGTGTAGATCGTGACCATTGAAATATGCGCCCACCATATCACAAGCCGACAAACCACTTTTTCATTTTCAACTTTATCATAAAACCAAAACTTTAGTGCCAAATGCCTTATTACAAATTGTTAATCATCATTAAATAACATGATAAATTATTCTGAACCTAATTAATTTATCCTAAGCATGATTAATCTATTCTAAAGGTTCATTTTGCTTTGCAAGCCTTTTTATTAATTTTTCCTAAGGTTTTTTAATCTTTTTCTCTTTTTTTTCTTGGAAATAATTTGTAGTATAAAACATTATTTAAAATATCATCATATACACAAATTACAGCTACAATCAATTCATCCTATAAAATATAGGACTCTAACATGAGGTAGACCACTACGCTCTGTTCAATGAGCCCATGGAATGCGATGTCCATTACGCGTTGAAATGTTGCACCTGCGTTCACCAGCCCAAATGGCATTCTATGAAAAGTGAACATACCCCAGTTGGTACGAAATGTTGTTTTGAGTCTATCAGGCTCTGCTTCCAGAACCCGGTTGTATCCTGAAAAGTCGTCAAGCAATGAAAATGTCTCCGCTCCAGATACTGTCTGCAGTATATGCTCCATGGACGGCACTAGGAAGTTGTCCTTGTCTGAGGTGCAGTTGAGATTATGGAAATCTGCATAGAGGTGGATCTCCCCAGACTTCTTTCTAATAGGGACTAAATTGGAAACCCATGTGGAATGTCGAACTTTGTAAATGATCTGAGCATCCAGTGACTTAGTCAGTTCTTTTTGTATAAGGGGCTGAAGTGAAGGATGAACTTTCCTTAGCTTCTGCTGAGAAAGCTTGGCCCCTTCCTTGATTGGAATGACGTGTTGGATTATTCACGTGTCATATGTTTTTAGATCATTGTATGTCCATGCGAACACATCATGGTATTGTCTGAAAACATGGATGAAATCTTGTCGCTCTTGTGATGTACAGCACATACCGATATTTACAAACTTCAGATCTTTGTTCGTTCCCAGATTAATCTGTTCGTGCAACAATGTGGAGTTGTGGGTTTTGGCATTCATGGGTCCCTGAAAGCGATTCTGCAAGTCATATAAATTCTCAAGTGATACCACACCCTTGGGGATGAGGTTTCATTTTCTTAGATCGATTGCATCCTGAAGAGACTGCTTGTGCTTGTCCTCATCTATCATTGCGTCTTTAAAGAAGTCATCGTTAGAGATGAAATGCAATATCTATTGATCATCATAAAAACTACATAAATTAATGATGTTGTTAAAGACATATGGTTTATAAAAAATCTCAACAAAAAATCTATCCCTTAATGGTGACATCCTAGCAGCTGCATTTTCCAAGGCATCTGCAGCTGCATTATGCATTCTTGGTACTGAAATAATATTGAAAGCTTGGAATTGAGAAATGAGTCACCATACCTCTTGTTGATAACTCTTAAGATGGGGTGACACACAATGTATAGTGTTACGTACCTGACACACCATGATCTTTGAGTCACCTACCACTTTTAGAACAACAATGTTGAGGTTGATGCCTTTCTGTAAGCCCAAGACAAGTGCTTCATACTCAGCGGTGTTGTTCGTGCACTCGAACTCCAAGAGGATAGAGATTAAGTGTTTTCTCTGTAGCGGGTCTGTTAAAACACAACCGGATCTAGAGCCCTCCTACGTCTTGGATCCATCAAATTACATGGTCCAGATGTCATTTGTACAAGGACAGCTTACCACACTAGTAATACTATCACTACTACTACTACAATTACAAACTACTATACAAGTTTCATTTTCGCCAGTTGGGCATGGAAGGAGACCCAAGTATGTATTTGGTGGGGTAGGGGATGGCTCTGCAAGATAACACCCCAACTGTGTTTCCAAAAAGCAATTGTTGAACATAAGTTCTGTGAAATCCAACAATTCATTTTCTCCATTCAAGGGAGTCACATTGTGCTTCATGTATCTCTATGAAAATACCTGGATCTGATTGTTTTTGCCCTTATACAGAAGCTATAGGTGTGACCACTCAATAGTAAAGCATCCTTGCATCTTGCTTGACTAGTCTCTTCTCAGCAATACATTGTATGCTTCTGAGATGTCTACAACAATAATTTTGATGCACTGATGAACTCCTCTATCAGACAATAACTAGATGATCACATTCCTGAGTTCACCAATGGCTAGTACACATGTTCTACCAAGTTTGATGATCTACGCACTCGTGCTACTCCATTTAGCATTGATATTCTGAACAATGGAGAGCGACATGACATTGAATGATGCATCAAACTCATCCAAATAGTTTTGAATGTTGAAATTGATGATTTCAAATGATAACAAGAATGGTGGGAAGAGCAAGATTGCCTCCTCTAAGCAGAGCGCATTGAGCATAGATGCGAGTGTGTCAAGAGATTTAATTGATCCCTTGTTGGACGAGGTAGCACTACCTGTAGAGGTCTGCCCAAGTGCTTGCAGAAGAATGTCCCACTAACTCGTGATTTTGGTTAACTCATACAAAGATATGTTTGCACGAGTCTTCTTCATATCTTCTATAATGTTATAATCCAGAGCGGGGAGACTCACCGAGGTGTCCGAGGGTAGACTTGTGTTCATGGTTTCTGGTGGGCTTCTCTTGTCTTTGCTACTCACAGACATACACTTTGTCATAGTTGTCTTCCCAAACTTGCTCTGAGTTTTCTGTGTTGAGGTTACTGGCAACTCTACTGTCCCTAGTATGTCTGGTCTTATTTTATCCCTCAGTATCTCAAGCATAGTGGAGCCCCCTTGGCTTCTCAAGTTATATCGATTTTTCTACTTCAGGGCCGAACCATCACTCGGAGGCTACTTCTTGGTGGTAGTCTTCTAGGTAGTGCGAGTGCATTGATACATGTTTACTGCATGCCCAATACTTGGGGCTTCATTAGATGCAGAAAATTCTTCTTCTTTGTGGTCAAACTAAGCCTGCTCATTAACTGTAATGTTATTAGAGAACTGTGTAGCAATTGTGCTCATCCCACAGTTCCATTATGAACACATTATTTCTGAATTAGTTTCATCATGAATTGCGCAGTATGAATCTGTCATGAGTTGGTCAAGGTTGAGAACTAGATTGGAGCTTTGCGTAGATTCGGTTGGTTGGTTTTTGTTACTGCCTTAAGCTATGTTCTTCTTTTTCGGGTACCTGGAAGGCTTATTGCTCATGGTTGTCTTGCTCATCCATTATTTGACCTCAACAACTTCGGTCGTCAGGGACTTGACGAGACGAGTAAGGTGCTCAATGTCACTTGCTTCCTTTTCCTTAGCCTTACTCACAGAGTCATGAGACCTATTGCCCATGTCTTTGGAGTCATTAGTGGATTCATCACCTACAATGACTCTAATAGCATGTAGGTCTTTCTCCACAACAATCACCTCTTCACATTTTTTAGCCAGTGTTGGTTTCGTAGCTCTCTTGATGAACTATGCAATACTAGTAAACAATGCATATGTGTAGTAGTCGATAGTGATGGAGTCATGAGGTTTGGTGTCTGTTGAGAACTTATTTAGAATGTAGTTATACCTTTGATTGAAATCTTTGAATCTCTTTCTGCTCCATCTTAAGACTACCCAACTCCTTCAGCAACATGGCAGGGGTCTTATCTTAAGAAAACTTTTCAAGGAAAATTTTCTTGAACACCGCCCAATTCTGGATGGAATTTGGTGGAAGTTTGTGGTACCATACAGCTGCTCTTCCATCCAAGGTACATGGAAACAATCTGCATCCAATGTCTTCATAACATACCTCGAGTGTCTGCAAATGCAGGTAGAACGTGCCTAAGTGGTATTTTGCCTTCATTGTCTTATCAGGGTCATATTTCGCTAAGAGTTTCTCTGCATGTCTTGGCATCTTTTGTAGGACACCCAGGAGTGCCAATGGGCCTTGAGTCATCCATTCCATATTTTTCTCTTCCATGTTGTCCTCTTCTTTGTCCTCCTCCTCTTCTTCAGAATCTGATGGTTCGTCCTCTAAATATGTTGGTTCATCTTCCCTCCACCTCCTACACCAGAACTTGGCCCCAAGAGTAAGAGGTTGTCTTCTTCTTCCTTTTGAAATATTAGAGGTTCCTCTTATTTTTCCACAAATTCTATTAGCTCTTCAAGAGTGGTGAAGTTTGATTCTTCCATAGATGAGACTACCACTCTTGTGGGAGTAGTGTTTTGCTTCCTCTATGAATATGGAAGAGCGTACACTCCTGGAATCAATCCAACAACTTTACCAAATTGACTGGTGGTGGGACGAACAACCTAGATATTCTCATACAAAATTTCACGTTCGGGTCTAGGAGGTAAGAAATAACCAACTTCAGAGTTGTGCGTAGGGGAGAGGGAGTGAGCGGTATTGCCTTGACCATATGATGGCTGAGTGGGGATGGTGGGACAATCAACCACAAACTATTGGTGCCCCTCCTTCTAGCACCATAAATGTTGACGCTGCTGGACCCACCAACATTCATGGGATCTACCCAGTATGAAGTCCTAACTAGACCTCACACCATTTGGTGTAGGAGTCCCATCTGGTACGATGGACCGATTTCCATCTACTTAGAGATTTTCCTTATCTCATGTTGTTCAACACATGAGAGTGTTATTCTTGTATCTTCAAAAATTGAGGTGAGTATGCCTATTGAGTGCGTAATGTAACTTGTTTCTAGGTTCTCTTACTATAAAGGGGGATAGTAAAGTGAGCCTCTAAATGAGAGGTAGTAGTATCACCTGTAGAACAAACCGATATATGCAATGTCCTAAAGCATAATACTTGTTCTACTTCTATAAAACATTAAGCGGAAGCATAATTGAATTCATGAGCAACATCAAGTAGAAACATGCATAACTAATCAAGAGAAATCAATCACATATAACACAGAATATGTCACTGGGGAAAGCACCAGCATAAAACCCCAACACTGTATTATCAATCAAATGGAAATCCTCTTCACAATACAAAAAGAATCAATTCAGTAGCTATCCTGCTCTCTTTGTACTCTGATGATCTTCAATTAGAAGATGAAAATCATGGACTACCTAGGCCCATTATATAGGCCACAAATCCTCCAATCTCCTATAATATATCCTTCTCCATGCAAGGAATACTTACTAGAAATATCCAAGCATCTGATAATACACTGTCCCACATCTGATCTCAACTGGGTCTCTGACATAACTGACATGCAACAATTATCCATGAGTGAATTCTCATTTATCTAAAATAATAGTTGTCACATGCATGCAAACATTAACAAACTATATTTTATTATTTTAACAACTTGTTAAAATAATCTAACTGGACTTGACTAGTTAGAACTAAGTCAACTGATTCTCTCATTATAGAACTCATGCTTATTCCCTCAATCAGTTGAGGAAATTAAGGATAAATTCCTTAATCAGTGGGACAACTCAAGTGCATGCTCACAAAGACTTCAAATTCGAATTTCCTTGACTAATTAACTCAACTGAATTAATTAATTAATATTTCCAATTGTTGTTAAGACCAAAATTAACTTTAATTCCTATAGATAGACTAGGGACTGCTATAAATAAGAAGGGACCCAGAAATGTTATTTTTAGAACTTTCTATTTTTAGTAGTTTCACCTCTCACCCAATGTGGCCAACGAACTCACTGGCCAAACAACTATTTTTAGACATGCTATTTTAGCAGGTCTATTTTTAGCACATTCTAAATTTAACATTTCTTGTTGCACACTTTTCAACACTCCCTCTCAATAAGAAAGGCTTCCTCTTGAACCCAATCCTGTAACTCTGGAATGTTCTGCATGCAACGCATCTACCCAGTCCACTTGCTCCAACAACACTTGGAACAAAAACACTCCCAACTGACCACTTTGTTGGGCTAGGAACATACTCTGATGTTGAAGCTCTACCTGCTGCTAACAAGTGCTCCCTCTCTGACATCTGCACTACTGCAACATGTCCATGCATCTCACACCATTGCACACCTCTCTGTGCTACCTAGCACTATGCAAAACACTTGTGCCTCTCGCATTGCTGCAGCCTGCTAGCTATGCGTTGTCCTGGGATTCCCTGCACTGTCGCTCTCTCTTCCGCTCCATCCACATTTTTCTCTACCCAATCATTCAATTCTTGCTACTCCTCATCGGGGCTCCCGTAGCAAGGTCTCATCCAAGAGGTTGGGTACCTCAAGGATCCTGCCCCTCCTCCTTGGGACGATCGCTCTATATTGCCCTACCTCCTACCTGGAGGTATGGCTGCATGTGATCCCTCAGCCCACCTAGCTCGAAGTTTCCCCCTACTGGAGGTCTCTGCATGAGTAGATGTCTCTACTCGATCTCCACTCAGCTTCCCCTGTTGTGGCTACTCCACAACTTCCTGAAGTTGCTGTACCAATCGTGGCTCCTCCACAATCGTCTGATACTTATTTTGGCTCTGCATGTTGAGAGGTAATATACCCTCCCTCTCAACCACCAAGTCTCCATCAGTTGCCTTGCTGCTCAAGGCTTTGCATGCATCTTGAACCTCAAGAGCATACAGGTTCTTGACCTGTGAACCAATCTGCTTCACCTGTCTAGTGATGATGTGTCTAAGGAAAACCTTTCCCTTACTGAAGACTACATCATAGCCTCTGTCTTCCAGCATCGCGATCGACATCAAGTTTTTCTTCAGTCCTGGTACATACTTGACATTGGTCAAGGTAAAGCGAGCTCCATTCTCCCTCTAAAAAATAACCGTGCCTACACCTAAGACACTATACTTCTGATCATTTCCCATCGCTATGAGTATCTGGAGATCTTTCTCCTCCAAAGTACTGAACAAACTCTTGTCGCCGGTCATGTGGAAAGAAGCTCCACTGTCAAGAAACCAACCACTTCCCACCATGGATGAAACCATGCATGCGAAGAGTGTGAAATCCAACTCAAACTGTGAAGCAAGTGCCTCACCTTCAGATCCTTCCCCGGATCCCTTCTTGGATTTCCTCCGTGGACAATTTGCATCATAATGGCCCAACTCATGAAAACAAAAGCATCGCACTTTCGATTTGTCAACCTTCTTCCCATCATTGGAAGAACTGGATTCGGAAAGAGAAACCTTCTCCTTCCCTTTCTTCGCCTTACTCACTAAGGCACAGTTCTCCTCATCATGCATGGATGAAGAATTGTCTATGGTGCTCCGTATGATCTCCTCCTACATCAAATCCAACCATAGTCGTTCCCAATCTGGCAGTTTCTCCCTTCCATTCACTGATTCCTGGTAGCTATGCTAGCTCGTAGGAAGGCCAAGGAGTGCTACACTCACCATATCCTCATCTGTGTCATGACCCCTACACTTGAAAGCTCATCCCTGCATGTGATGAGCTTGGTCAGATACATAGAGATCGTCTCATCCCTTTCACACTTGATCTTTCGAAGTTTGTCCTTCAGTGCCAGCTTGCTCTGATCACTGTTATTCTGATATAAATATTTCAATTTTTTCCACATTGCATGCGGATTCTCCTTCCCATGGAGGCTTGAGACAATGTGATCTCACACTCCCTCCAAGAGAATTCTCCTAGCTCTAGCCACACACTTACCCCATTCCACCAGCTCAGTCTTGTTAGTAGGCTTAGGGACTTCTTGATTAATGAAATCCTTAAGACCATTATCTTCCAAAACTGCCTCCATGCGATCCTTCCAAGCTATATAGTTTGAGTTGCCATCAAGGGCATACTCAAGCCTCAACCCATTGAACGCCATCGATAAAATAGATGTGATAAGAACTTGAGATCTATATCAAGAATAAGAAACTTTGAATTCCTCCTGCTAGTATATTGTTCTTGCTTGATCATCTGTGCTCTGATACCATGTAGAAATTTCACCTGTAGAACAAATCGATATATGCAATGTCCTAAAGCATAATACTTGTTCTACTTCTACAAAACATTAAGCGGAAGCATAATCAAATTCATGAGAAACATCAAGTAGAAACATGCATAACTAATCAAGAGAAATCAGTCACACATAACACAGAATATATCATTGGGGAAAGCACTAGCATAAAAGCTCAACATTGTATTATGAATCAAGTGGAAATCCTCTTCACAATACAAAAAGAATCAGCTCAATAGCTATCTTGTTCTCTCTGTACTCTAATGATCTTCAATTAGAAGATCAAAATCATGGACTACCTAGGCCTCAATATATAGGCCACAAGTCCTCCAATCTCCTATAATAGATCCTTCTCCATGCAAGGAATAATTACTAGAAATATCCAAGCATCTGATAGTACACTCTCCCACATCTGATCTCAACTGGGTCTCTGACAGAACTGACATGCAACAGTGATCCATGAGTGAATTCTCAGTTATCTAAAATAATAGTTGTCACATGCATGCAAGCATTAACAAAATATATTTTATTATTTTAACAACTTGTTAAAATAATCTAACTCGACTTGACTAGTTAGAACTAAGTCAATTGATTCTCTCATTATAGAACTCATACTTATTCCCTTAATCAGTGGAGGAAATTAAGGATAAATTTCTCAATCAGTGGGAAAACTCATGTGCATGCTCACAAAGACTTCAAATTCGAATTTCCTTAACTAATTAACTCAACTGAATTAATTAATTAATATTTCCAACTGATGTTAAGACCAAAATTAACTTTACTTCCTATAGATAGACTAGGGACTGCTATAAATAGGAAGGGACCGAGAAATGCTATTTTTAGAACTTTCTATTTTTAGTAGTTTCACCTCTCACCCAATGTGGTCAATGACCTCACTGCCCAAACTGCTATTTTTAGCAAGTCTATTTTTAGCACATTCTAAATTTAGCATTTCTTGTTGCACACTTTTCAACACCATCCAGGAAGAGATACACGCAAACCAGAAAGGGTCTATCAAGCATCCGACGGAGTAGTCCACAACGGATGCAGAAGTCATTGAAACTGAAGTGTAGTCCACATGGATGTGACAATTGTTATAACCAGTAAACAAGACAGGTTTGTCTAATGTCTCGTGGAGTAGTCCACAAGGTCGAGATAGCAACAATAAGAAATACATTACATTCTCAACAATGTAAGTACTAAAACAACCAAAGTAGTTCAACTATCTTAGTACAGATTAAGAAAACATGCATTATAAATGTTTAAAGAGTAGTCTTACAAACATTTACAAAACATGCGTGAAAACGTGCTAGCCTTAACAGGCTTCTGAATTAAGAAAAGTCCCAAGACACATTTGTACACCATACATCATGTTTTCACTTGCTGCAAAGAGTGTTTTCAAGTTACCTAAATCATGAAAGAGAAGAAAAGTTTGTAGCCATCTTCCAAGCCACAACAGCTCTCAAAGCTAAATCATACCCTGTCCATTGGATAAGGCTCAAAATAATATTTCCAACGAATATGGAACTCCTCAAATGCAACTCGGAATTAGAAGATATGTCCTGTTAAATATGAGGGATTTATCACCTTTAAAAGGAGGAAAAAGAGCATATCGGAGGTTCTAGCATTCAACGATTGTCAATATCGTAGATTGGAGGGCTAGGAGCATATTGAAAATCGAAAATTAGCAGATCAGGCGATGAGGCAATCAATGTTTCATATAATATAGCTCTGATATCAACTATCGTGCGTCGACGATTTCTCATCATGGAAATCAACGATTGGTGGGTCCAGCCAAATAGCGATTGGCAAGTCAAGGAAAATCGACGATCGGCGGGTCAAGGAAAATCGGTGATCGGCGAGTCCAGGCAAATCAGTGTTCGGTGGGTCCAACGGACCACTCTTAAGAAGTTGCGGGAGGAATATGTTGATGGTGTTAAAACGTCGGGAGGGCCGAAAACAATTTAACAAAGGTTTGCAATGAAAAACCAAGGGAAGGTGGACCCTTTCTCTCTCCTCCAAGGGGTGACGTGGCATAGCACTATTGGAAATGATAAAGACACAGTGGCGTTGATGTTACCATGACGTGGCAGTACAGAGGACACATGGCATGCTGATCTGGTGTTTTCAGGGTCTTATGGGGGCATATCCGAGTGACACGTGGTAGTGATGATGTCACCAATCAACAATCGGCGATTAGCGAAACAAGACATCACTCTGTAGTGAAACCTTCGATTGTGATCATGCAATAAAAGGGCTCCAATGAGGGGGATAGCCAATGGACACATGAAGAGCAAAGAACCAAGAGCTAAGAAGGACAGGTGATCCCACATATCAGCGATCGTAAGTATCAAAGGGTGGAACCAAATATAGCGTCATGAAACCGCCGAACGACGATAACATTAAAATTGCCGATTGGCAACCTCCAATAAAGGGGCTCCGATAAGGGGGCTGGCCCGCAATCACATAAAGGGCTAACTAAGGGCTAAGCACTAAAGGGCTATCACAATCGGAGATCGCAAACAAGTTGCAACTCCAATATAAAAACCCAAATTGTGATCCACCAATCAAGGAGCTCTGATATGAAGGATTGAGCCCCAGGTCATGGCCCCCGGTCATATGAGAAGAAATGCAGAAAGGGGTTAAACTAAAGGGGGCCAAAGGAGATCGGGACTCGTTGTTCCATGACACTTTTAAGAGTGAAAGTCCCGACATGGTGATGTTCTTATAGTATGGTACAGGGCTTTGAAGGCATATGGGTCAACAGCTGAGGTATTGAAGGAAGGCATGGAGTAGTTGGAGAGCGATATGGTCTAATCCTGGAGAAGCCCCTGCAATAAGAAACCCAAGACAACAATCGCCTCAGAAATAAATTTGATTGCTTCACATCACATCTTCTGAGAGTAAATGGAGGCATGGGACTGAGGAAAACTTAATAGCTCATCATGGGGCTCCACTCAGATACACAACGAAGGAATGCCACGACAATATCCATTTTTACTCTATAATAGGCAACCACATTCGATCGCTATCAGCTCCAAAAAGTGGTGAATTCAGGCAGTTTAGATGAAAGCAATAGGGACCAGCCAAATAGCAAGAAAGGCACATCATGGCAGAGATGTGGTTTGGCTAGAGGCCATACCAGTAAAGACTTGGAGATATTTTCGTCCATCATCATTCAATTTCCTTTTTTCTATTTTTCTTTAATTTCTTTTACTCTATAATTCTATATTTCCATGAACGAAATCAAATCCAAGGAAATCATTTTGGGCATTAGAGTTATCACAGGCCCAGTGAGCTAGTCAATTTGACAGCTCGCCCTGGGCTGAGATATTTTGTAAATATTGATTCAAAGCCCCCCTTCTATGTATAAATAAGGGGGAGAAACACTCAATATAGGTTCCAGAATTCTGCACCTAGTGTTATAGACATTTTTGGGCACTACAACCCCAATCATATATGTCCATAAACCAAGGGCTTCTGAGTCCCTAAAAGTGTTGTTTCATACCCTAAAGGAACAAGGTCATCTGATTACATCATCTCCCAGAAGTTCTCCATAGAAAACTGCTCAGAACTAGTCAAAACTGGACCATACAGGTTGCTCAGTACTAAGGGTGTGATGCATCTCACCTGCCTAGTGTAAAAGGTGCGATGCATACTAGAAAGCCCTTCTATAGGGTGTGATGGGAAAGAATGGACAAATGGCAGAGACAGTTTGCAAGATGGATGATCATGGAATCTTCCAGAAACTTCTCCTGTGACACTTGCCTCTTTGAATTCACCTAGGGATGAGTAAGAGATCATCAATCTCCAAGTGGAATCAAGAACTATCAAAGAGAAGACACTAATCAAAATCCCAGAGGCTGACTCAGCTCCCTACAATCATCTATATATGGATCCTTCATCCCTGAGATCCAGGGGCTGGAATTTTGTATCTTGTAAGGAAGTGTTGTTGGTTTCCTGGTGGAATATCATAGTGTTGGGTGATCTAAGCTTTTCATGAGGTGAAGAAGGGCTTTCATGCTGGGAGGATGATGCTGGGTCAGATCAATCGGTTGTAATCCTCTCTTCTAATCTTTATATCAATTAAGCTATTCAACTTTTCCTCCACATTCTTGTATGTCTGATAGTATATGCATTTATGTGGTCAATATATATCTGGACCTATATTTCTTATGATTGTAGATCTCTGCACTTTGAAGGTGTTATGCTGCTTTGACTTTACAGGTACTCTTTGAAGTGGAGTGGTCAAGGGAGAAGCAGCAAAGACCTGTCGATGAGGAGAAGGAACAAGCAAGGAACTGAGCGAAAGATCGAGGTTGGTATTCTTTGATCCTCTCCTATCTAATTCTCATAAAGGAAGACAAAAGTAACTTTAATCTCTTTGTTTCTAAGATAGCTACCCGTCTTAGTGGGACTAGCAGCTCTGCATAGACACTAGATTTCCCGATAACAAAATGGCGACTCCAGTGGGGAGCGAATAGATTGTTTGCTTTTCTATATTTGTTTGTTTTATAAACTTACAGACGGAGCCTGAAGTCAAGCTAGCTAGCCTTCGAACTGCATTTGCTATGCAAGTGCAAAGTAGATCAATGTTGCTTCAGTCTATCTCCAGGTTTTGTTTATAAACTGAACAATCGATTTGCAAACATCCTAATTGCCCTAGTGGTGGCTCTAGTAACCTCATTAGATCAACCCCTGTGATTTCTATTTACCGATTATCATTAGCTTGGCCTAAATCCTTGAACTAAGCTGCAAACTGTGACCAAGAACCAAGTTGAAGTCTCATCCCTGGACCATCACACTCTCTCCTCTTGGGAATCTAGATGCATCGCACCTCCCATGTGCAGTAGGTGCGCTGCATCGCACTTTCCCTGTGTTGCAGGTGCGTTGATCAGATAAGACCTCTTCTGCTTCCAGATTTTGGTTTCTTTGTTCACTCTCTTCAGCTTTATTCAGGAGTTTTGCTGTCTGTGATCAATATACCACTGTAGAAACTCCCTTCCTTTGCATGATTCCACCTCCATAGTACAAATAATTGTGAATGTTTTTATGTATTGTGCGCCATTTACAGTTCTCTTTTACAAAAAGTAGCGCAATCAAATTGTCGTCTTTTGATTTGGAAGTGTCGCAAGTGTCGTTTTCAATCAAAGAAAAGAATCCTATCATTCTTGATAGTCGATTATACAGTTACTCTTGTATTTGATTTGAATTAGTAGTTTTTCAAGTGTCGAAAGCACTTTTCAATTCAAAGTCGCAAAGTGTCGTCATTATCTTCCTTTCATTTTTGAAGAGAAATTTGTTACTACTGTCACTTTGAATAGATAATTTAGATTTGTACTCAGCGTTCTTTATGTCGTTCACACATTAAGAAAGTGGAAAACAAATACATGCATGTGCATTTCCATTTAGACTGCTTGTTGGTTTGATTTAGGATAGTGCATCTAGTGTGTGCTCTCTGCTCTATGTTGAAAGAATATCATCTCTCTTTCTTTAGTAGCTAGGATTTTCATTGCAAAAAGAAGATTAAACGATTGTTTACTATCTTAGATTGCATTTTAGGAATTTTATATCTACATCATGCGGTGAACCTGAAAGGCAAATTTCTTAAGAAATATCAACTGTAAAATAAATTCAATGAACATAAAAATGCTTTGGAACCTAACACACAACATCTAGAAGTCTAGGCTGGAGACGTATTCCAGCGTCATAAAGCCTAGTAACTATCACTTTCATCATAGGTTGGGTGATTCCTCCTCTTTGAGACGACAAGTGCCAGTACGAACTTGTGCTCCCACATGTCGTCGAGTATATATTGGGAGACTACAATAGGCTATATCCTTTATCCATAGGAAGCTGTGTCTGCCGCCCTATCGATCGCAATGCACTGAACATAGCATTCGGGAAGATTGACTGTCGTACTGTAAAATGTATTCTGCAGTTTTGCGATTGGTTTGGTAATCCCTCTGTCTAGATTTCAGAGTAGTATCTTTCGTTCCTTTTTAGACTTCTTAAAGGAAAAGGTCCATCTGAGCATTTGTCACTTCAGGCTCATTAAAAATCGAAGGCGATAGGAGTCATCTTTTGTTTTTTCTCGACTCTTAAAAATTGAAAAAGCAAGTTGTGTCAAACCATCTAAAATTTATTTTAATCAAAATAACGTCACTGTTCCCTCGTTGGTCTTAGGTTGAAAAAATGGAGTCCACCAACCAAGAATTTCCCCTTGGAGGAAATCCTGGTCCTTTCTCCTCATGGGGAGATGTTGGTGCACCTCATATGGCCACATTGTCACTTCCAGGATTGACGATTGGCTTGCCAATATGGCTCTTCCTGACCTCCATCATTCAAAATACTGTGATTCCTGAATAATCAAGTCAGCAACTAGACGATACTAGAGTTACCCCTCAACCTTCTACTTCGTCTGTTTCTCCCTCTCCTCCTTCCTCTTCGCTTGATGAAGTTGGTAAAGCAAAAAATTAAGTAACTAAGAAGGAGAAGAAGGGGAAGGAGAAGAAGGAAAAGAAGAAGAAGGAGCCAAAGGCAAAAAGGGGTAACCATGCAACATCTAGCGAAAATCCACACACGGCACCGTCCAGACCTAAATCTCCATGTGTCATTTGCAAAGGGGACCACTATCATCGAGATTGTCCTTGTATCCCCCGGATCTTAAGGGAATGGTCTCCTCGTTTTCACAATCCGGTGTCATCAACCTCTAACGATCATGTTGAAAGCACACCATCAACTAGTGACAATGAAGTCTCTGGACAGAAAGGAAGATGTAAATTTCCTTGCAAACTGTGTGAAGGAAATCATGTCGTCCACCGTTGTCCCTTCCTGGACGAAGCTAAAAGAGTTTTGGATAACCGTCCCGCTTCACCACTGTGGCTTCCTCCTGGATACAAGAAACTCTTGCTGAGTCCATCACTAGTTGAAAATCCGACCGACACAACTTTGTGGTTGGTTGAAGCATCTAACATTGAAGATAAACCCGCTAAATCCATACCAGACGAAAGTCAAAAGGTTGAGGCGGCAGTCGACTCGATCTTGTCTTCGGAAGGTCCATCTTCAGATGATACAATCACCGAAGACAATGAGAACGACACCGTTCAAATTCTTTTCATAAACACAGACTTCGATGAACATGGGGGCAATCTACCTGTTCCTTTACCGCAGGAAGGAAGTTCGTCAGAGTCATACCCTGCCGTTTATTCGGTCCCACCTCCAAGCAACCTAGTCGTTTCCTTCGATTGGAATCTACTAGTAAAACCCCGTTTACCAACTAGTGTACCATTTCGAATCATTGTTCAAACCTACAGAATGGTCATGGTCAGTACCATCATAGATGAAGGGGCTCCTGTGAGTATCCTTTCCTCAACTTCTTGGAAAGCACTTGGTTCACCATCGCTTCTGCCTGAGATGCGGAATCTAATAGGCTTTGATAAAGGAACCAGTCGACCGTTAGGGATCCTTCCAAGTTTGCCTATAACTTTAAGAAGGAAAACCATTTATATGAACGTAATGGTAGTCCAAGGACCTTTAGATTAGAATCTTCTCCTTGGGCGCGACTATATTTATAGGATGGGAGCCATTGTCTCCTCACTCTTTCGAGTAATGTGTTTTTTGCATGAAGGCCGAGTGGTCTAGCTCGTAGACCAGCTTTTGTTCCCCGGTTCACACATAGCTAATAGTCAAATTCCATCCCTAAATGGTATTTTTACGCAAGGAATGTCTCATCAATCTCCAGTCCGTCCACCTGAAGAACATGAGTAATTTGGGGGTCAGGACTGAAACCCAGGGGGCATGCACCCTGGTCTGCTTTGGCAGGAAAAATTTGGGTATAGAGTAGGTTTCTGTGGAGGAATGTGACTGGTCCGACGCCCATACATATAGGAAGAGGTTATTAGACTGGAATAAGATACCTCCGTCAGAAGGTAGGCCTTTCCTGATAGAACAAATGTTTTGTCTGCAAATTGAAGGGTAACCTGGAAACTCTACTTCACTATACCTAGGGGCATGCAAACCTTTTTGCATGCAAGTGAAGAACAACCATTTATTTTCTTAGTTTGTAGATTCTCAAACCCTTTAAACTCGTAGGATTGGTCATTCCTAATTTTCATAATGAAAGGATACGGAGCAAAGCTTCAAAAGGTGCAAGCTCCATAAAAATGGAATCTACCAATGAGATGTCCTTATCATATGACTGGCACGAGCAGTTTTTATGTGAAGTTCAAGCTCGTTAAAAATTAAACCTAAGCAATGAGAAAATGTTTCCCCCCAGAGTTTAATCTCATTAAAAAATGAACCAATTTCCAGTAAATAACCATTATGAATGCATTATCATCAGCTCTTGAGCCTTGGTCGTGTTCTCATCATCACCTCCACTCCGTTTTAGCTGATCATTCACCTTCATTTGATTGTTTACCCCTTTTGAGGAATAGCTGCGAAGAGTGATTCTGTTAGCCATCCCTGTGACACTACCATGATTGGAAAATTGCAAACCTTACCTGGAATCAGCGGCTACCTGAAATTATCACTCGTACCTCAAAAAACGAGTCTCCTTTAAGCTCTTTTTGTCTGACTCGTAAAATATGAAAAGATTGCTGAGCAGTTGGCCTCTCCAGCTCGTTAAAGCTACCGGGAGTGTTATCCCTCCTCTAGATTTTAATCTTTTTGGACCTGAGGGATTATTACACAAAAAGATCGAGCGCTTGTCTTGTTCGGCTCGTTAAAACTATCAAAAATTCATCCCTTTCGTATTATTTTATACCTTTTCGGACTTAAGGGATTACATGACGAAAAAGGATCACTGGAGTTTCCTTTTCGTCCCTTTTCAGACTCTCTAAAATTGAAAAAGGACCAAGTTGTCTTTGTTGTTAAACTCGTTAAAACCAATAGCGACAAACTTGTCCATGCAGAAAAGAATGAGTTTCACTGTCGCTAGGCTCGTTAAAACATAGCGACAGGTTTTTCCAAAGGGCAAATTATAGAACAAGCATATGTTATCCTCCTCAAGCTTGATAAAAATAAAGAGGTACTAGTCAGCAATGACTGGGGAAAAATTGGGAAGAAAACTTGAAGAAACTTTATTAATAGCGAGTCGCTCTTAAACATGACACTTTCACTCCATCACCATGATTGAGTCGGGTTGGGTTATTCCGTTCACCGGTCATATTACCATTGGTCCTCTGTACCATCCATCTTTGGGGTTAACACTACCGATCCATTTCAGTGTCGCCGATGTGTTCAAGAGAAGTCGATCAGAGAATTCACCAACCCATCTTGTGTCTCATCCATTGTAATAGCTTTACGCTTCATTCTTTCATGACTGCCACCCTGAACCCTGTATCATCAGATCGTTTTCACCTCCAAAAGTTATTTTCTCTGTTTCGTGTCATAAATGTGGGATTAATTAAGGCCCTCCTACAACGGGTCACTTCTTGTTGACATCAACTCATTATCCAAGAAGTCGACCTAGGAACAACCCTTTTAGTACTTTGAATCTTACATGCCTCGATGGCAAGTTTCTCACTTTCGGCGACAGGTTTACGTCAATGGCCTTCGACCAAGAGACTTTGCGTGGTGTTCGATGCCAAGTCCCATTTTCACATCACGCGAATTGTACTATCGTACCTTGAGGGTCATCATCATTATCAGGTGATTCCTCTCTCGCCTGTTAACAACTTACATCATTGGCTGGTAATCAGACGATGTCTTTCCATGTTCGACTCCAGAACATTTTTCACATGGATCGACTTGTACTTCGGGTGAAGATTGGATGAGTTTGAAGACCCCGGATCTAGTTTCATCCATCTGGGCTGTGATATATTCAGGAAAATAAAGACATCAAATGCACATCATTGCTGCACAGATGATCATCCGAATCAAAGGATGATGGCTCTACCAGAATCATCAGTCTGCCACACAGATGGTTGTCTGTCCTATGTACATGAAAATGAATTTATAAAGCTGAGCATGGGAATGCCCACCTCAGCTAGATCATGAAAATATTATGAAGATAATGCATTGTATTGTATCTTATTACAGGTAGCCTTCCAATTCAAAAAACCTCGGATCCTCATGATAAAGCATTTCACCCGACATCAAAAGATTAAGGACCTCATGCTTTAGGGGGCAACTATTATAGACATTTTTGGGCACTGCAACCCCAATCATATATGTCCATAAACCAAGGGCTTCTGAGTCCCTAAAAGTGTTGTTTCATCGCCTAAAGGAACAAGGTCAGCTGATTACATCATCTCCCAGAAGTTCTCCATAGAAAACTACTCAGAACTGGTCAAAACTGGACCATACAGGTTGCTCAGTACTAAGGGTGCGATGCATCTCACCTGCCCAGTGTAAAAGATACAATGCATACTGGAAAGCCCTTCTGTAGGGTGCGATGGGCAAGAATGGATAAATGGCAGAGACAGTTTGCGAGGTGGATGACCCCAATCATATATTTCCATAAACCAAGGGCTTCTGAGTCCCTAAAAGTGTTGCTTCATACCCTAAAGGAACAAGGTCAGCTGATTACATCATCTCCCAGAAGTTCTCCACAGAAAACTACTCAGAACTGGTCAAAACTGGACCATACAGGGTGCTTAGTACTAAGGGTGTGATGCATCTAACTGTTATAGACATTTTTTGGCACTACAACCCCAAGCATGAAATGTCCATAAACCAAGGGCTCCTAAGTCCCTAAAAGTGTTGTTCTAACCCCTAAAGGAACAAGGTCAACAGATTACAGCTTCTCCCAGAAGTTCTCCATGAAAAACTGCTCAGAATTGGTCAAAACAGGATCATTTCAGCTGCTCCACTGGCCAAGTGCGTTGCATCTCACCTAAATACACTGTGTGGGTGCGTTGCATTTCAAAAATCCCTTCTATGGGGTGCAATGGGCGAGAAATGACAAATGGCAGTGTCATTCCGCGAGGTGGAGAGGCAATGGAAGCTTCCAGAATCTTCTCCTGTGACACTTGCCTCTCTGAATTCGACCAAGGATGAGTAAGAGATCATCAATCTCCAAGTGGAAGCAAGAACTATCAGAGGGAAGACACTAATCAAATCATAAGCTAACTCATCTCCATTACAGATATCTATATATGGATCCCTCATCCCAGAGATCCAAAGGCTGGAATTTTGCATATTGTAAGGAATTGATGTTGGTTTCTTGAGACAAACATCAGATTGTTGGGTGATCTAAGCTTTGTATGAGGTGAAGATGGGCTTCCTTGCTGAGAGGTTGATGCTGGGTCAGAACAACTGGTTGTAACTCCTCTTTGCTCTTTCTTGTTTATCAATAAAAGCTATTCAAGTTTTCCTCCACGCTCTTGTGTCATTGATGTTTGCTACATTTGTATGGTCAATTTACATCTGATCCTAGATTGTTTATGATTATAGATCCAAGTCTTTGTATAGTGCTATGCTACTGTGATCTTACAGGTACTTTGTGAAGCTGGGCGTGCAAGGGAGCAGGTAGCTAAAGACTATCAAAGAACAGAGGAATCAAATCAGGAGATTAGCGCAAGACAGAGGTTGGTCTTTCTGTTCCTCTCTATCTATAATTCATAAAGGAAAAACGAAAGTAGCTTTTCTCTGTTTGTTTCTAAGGCAGCTGTCACACCTTAGTGGGATAGAGCAGTTCTATATAGACACTTTTCCCTGTAACAAAATCGCGACTCCGCTGGGGAAGAATTAGTCTGTTTGTTTATCATTCTTTGTTGTCTGTTTCATAAACTTACATGTAGCATTCGAACTGCATTTGCCATAACAAATGCAAAGTAGATAAATGCTACTTCAATCCATCTACTGGATCTTTTTATGATTTAAACAACTGATTCACAAACTCTCTGATTGCCCTTGTGATAGCTCTTAGATCCTCCTTAGATCTACCCCTAATTGTTGCATTACTGATTGCTTTTTGCTCGGCCAAAACCCAAGAACTGAACTGCAAACTGTGACCCGGAACCCAAAACAAAACCTCGTTTTTGACCCAGTACAGGTACTGTTCAGAGAATCTGAACTTCAGCACACTTCCCGAGTGGACAAGGTGCACTGCATTTCAAATTCTCTGTGTTATAGGTGCACTGATCAGACTAGGCTCTGTGCAGTTTTGGTTTCTGTGATTCATTCTTTCCAGTTCTATTCCTGAATTTTGCTGCCTGTGATCAGTATATATCTATTTGAAACCCCTTTTCCTTGTTGTTATTCCACCTCCTTTGTACAAAAGAACTGTAGATGTTTTTGTGTGCTTGTTGAGTCATTTTCAGTTCTCCTTTGCAAAAGTAGCATAATCATACTGTCGTCCTTTGATTTGAAACTGTCGCAAGTGTCGATTTCAATCGTAGGAAAGAATTTGATTGCTGTTGATGGTCAATTATCCTGTTACTATTGTTTTTGGTCTAAATTTGTAATTTTATAGTGTCAAGAATAAGTATTCATTTCAAAATCGTAAGGTGTTGTGATCGTCTCCATTTTTTATTTCGAAAAGAAACTTGTTGATATTTGTCGCTTGAAAAGAAATTCAGATTTGTGCATCAAATTTCTTTTTAGCATTCATACACTAAGAAAGTCAAAAACAAATACATGCATGTGCATTTGCATATAGACAATCTGATTGGCTTGATTTAGGAAAGTGCATTTAGAGTGTGCTCTTTGCTCTTTGTGAAAAGATTATGTCTTTCTTTCCTTAGTAGCTAGGATTTTCATTGCACAAAGAAGATAAAAAGTTTGTTTATCATCTTAGATTTCATTTTAGGAATTACATCTACATCTCGCGGTGAACCTAAAAGGCAAACTTCATAAACAAGATCAACTATAAAATAAATTCAATGAATCTAACAACGCTTTGGAACTTAACGCACAACATTTAGAAGTCTAGGCTAGAGACATATTCCGGCGTCGTAAAGCCTGGTAACTGTTGTTCTCACTAATGGTTGGGTGATTCCTCCACTTTGAGGCGATAAGTGCCAGTATGGACTTGTGCTCCCACGTACTGTCGAGTATATTTTGGGAGACCCCAATAGGCTTAATCCTTTATCCATAGGAAGCCGTGTCTGCCGCCCTATCAATCGCAATGCACTGAACACAGCATTTGGGAAGATTGACTGCCGTACCGTAAAAAGTATTCTACAGTTTTGCAATTGGTTTGGTAATCCCTCTACCTAGATTTCCAGAGCAATCCCTTTCGTTCCTTTCCAGACTCCTTAACAGAAAAGGTCCATCTGAGCACTTGTCACTTCAGGCTCATTAAAAATCGAAGGAGACTAGAGTCATCTTTTGTTTTTTCTCGACTCTTAAAAATTGAAAAAACAAGTTGTGTCAAAGTGTCTAAAATTCGTTTAATTCGGAAACATACTTCCCATTTATTTTAGTTGATCGAGTAATCCGCGATCGTGGAAGAAAGTCAATTGAAACCCCGTCGTTCGCAGAGGCTTACAAGTCAACCATCTTTGTCTCTGGAATCGAAGATAGTACAGACAAAGCGAACTCGCTTAACCGGTTCCAAATCTCCTATTAAAGTTAGAACAAGTGTTCCAACAACATCAAAGACTCCGGTTACTCCAAACATTTCTGGAATCCCCGCCTCTACAGAAGAAGTTCAGCAGCCACAGAAGGACAGTAGTACTGATCCTAGTCTGAGAGTAAACACTTGCGTTACCGAACCAGTTCCATTTACAACTGGTTTGGAGAGTCCTTCTCCTCAAACATCTGTCGCTGCAGATTCCATACCTTCTTCGGCACGAGAAATATTCTACAGCCCTGACGGTCTGCCCCTTCCACCTGGTCTGATTGCTATAGAAGAGATTGTGGAAGATCCTCCAACTAGTACTCCATCACAATTTGGAGTCGGGATCACTCTGTATCCTTCTTCATCAGAAGTTAGTCTACCACCAGTGGAAGCTCCTGTAGAATCACTAGGTAATCTTTTGGATAGACTAGAAATGTCTGAACAACCGTCAACATCTAGGACTATGTCGTCTGACACAGCGACGGCAGAACTCCCTGCTATCACTCCAACAATGTTCGCCGGTATACCATCTGTCCCAACTAGCTCTCAACCGCTAGAAGGAGCCCACTTAGGGGCCGTTTCGACAGTATGGTCTATTCCTGTTTGTTCAACCGGAATAATATCCAGAAACTCTTATGTTGAGTCTCAACAAATTGATCCATTTGGAGGTATTTTTGGGCAGTCCGGCCCTCAAGGTCAAACCATTCCCTTGAGTTCTGGATTACCACCATATGGGGGGCAGTATGCCCTTTCATTATCCCCTCAGGGAGGACAACCATACGGGAGTTCACAACAAAATTCGGGTTATGTTGGAATTACCTCTAGCGGTTGGGTACCGATACTACCTCAACAACCAAGAGTTGTATACTCGATGCAACAATGCTTACCTATGTCAAATATACCAACAACGCCAGCTATTGTGACGGTGTCGCAAGTTCAAGCGCTGCTTGTTGTATGTCAACCTCAGGTTTCTCAGGTTGTGATGCAACAGTCCCTTGACCCTGCGACTCAACCACAATCGTCGACTGGTGGAACGAAACAGGTTCAGACGGGTACAATTACCCCTCATCTCGGTCAAACTGTTAGTATCGGGAAACAACACATGGCTTCACAACCATAGCTAGTACAATACCAACAACCATAATTCCAACAAGTATAACAAGGTCCTGAGCAACAAATCTTTGCAAATAGTGGGCAGCCGTATATTCAAAACGGTCAAAATCAACCATTTTACAATGGTCATGCCCACCAACCTTACCAAAGTTACCAGCATCAAATGCATTATGCCGGTATGCAAAGACCAACTGCTCAGGCAATCCCATCTTATCCTGGGTATGCTTCACCTAACCTGAATCAGAAGTTACCCTTTGTAGCAACTTTAGAGTTACCTGATTTAAATCGGTTAACAAATGATCCAATCGCTTATGCCCCTTGGTGGCCAGCGATTCCGCATAAACTTCCATCAGATATTCCTAAATTTAATGGAAATCCGGGTGAAGATCCATCGAATCATGTGATGACCTTTCATCTGTGGTGTTCATCAAACACCCTAAATGATGATTCGATAAGGCTTCGCCTTTTTCAGAGGACGTTAACTGGTCCAGCGGCAAAATGGTACATCGAATTGCCTAGAGCTTCATTCGACAACTTCAGTACCTTAGCCACAACCGTTTTAACCCATTTTCAATTACCAATAAGGTACAAAATGGGAACGGAACTCCTTACCAACTTCAAATAGACGACGGCCACTCACATATCTGATCATATAAATGAGTGGCGACGTCGTCGTAGAATGGTAAAAATGTATGTTCCCGATCAGCTCTTAGCTGAATTGTTTATCAAGTCATTACTACCTTCCATCACGGAAGATGTGGCAAAGGGGGGAGTCGTAACAGAAGAGCAAGTTATCGCTCGTGCACAATATTTGGACTTGATTTACACTCAGTCCGGCACGCTCTACGATAAAATACCTGACGCCCCTAGACCGGAATTCTTGATTCCTCCTCCTCCTAAATCAAACAATGACTGTCATGCCGGCGATGGCGTGATTGGCACAACAAACACGAGATCGACAAAGGCTACATCCAAAAAGGCCCGTAAGTTTTCAGGTCAAAATGCAAAAGATAAACTTCTTGCCTCGGAAGTAAATGCCATATCGACAGATAAAGGCAAAGAAACCAAGCAACCAGGGGGCAAGAAGAAAGGCAAAGGGAAGAAGAAGAAACAGGAAGAATCATCACCTCAAAAATCTTCTACAAACCCTCCTGGAGATAGGAAACCAAAAAATCCATGCTTTATATGCGATGAGGATCATTGGACCGCAAATTGTCCACACAGAGCTGAGCTTAAAAAATTCTTCAAGAATTCAAAAACCTCCGTAGTGTTAACTGATCTGTTTCCAAATCCAGGAACAAATCTGGTTGAAAGTGGAAATGCTTCCCCGTATCAAGTGCTAATGTTGTTGGTTTCAAAACAGCAAAATGATGCTTTGATATTGACAAGGAACAAAGATTATGGGAATCCACAGCTGTCAAACAACAAGGATAAAGATCAACCTATTAGTTCGACAACAACTTCGACAGAAGTTGAACCGCCCATCATTCCTGAATTGACAATAAAACCGCCGAAGGGAGTAGTACACAAGTCGACGTTTAATCCCCGCGCTAGAGCGGCACATCATTATAATATAGTGGAAGATTTGGCCCAATCGCCATCCGCTATGTCGACTCTTGAAGTACTACAAAATTTCCCATCCCAAAAGCAGGCTTTATTATCAACCATTGGTGGGATAGACCCAAAGGATTCCAATCTTGTATCCTTCGATCATAAAGGGTACGATCCTCAATTACCAGCTCAACTAGCTTTCCTTGTTCAAGTGAAAGCCCTCAACAAAACTGTTCATCGAACAATTATTGATGAGGGGGCATCTACATGCATTATGTCGATGAGTTGCTGGAAAACTTTAGGATCTCCAACCTTGTCGCGATCTTCGACGACATTAAAAGCATTCGACGGAAGGACATATACCCCATATGGTATTCTAAGTAACTTGAAAGTTGAACTAGGAGGGAAAACAGTAGAAATAGATGTTGAAGTAATCGATGGAAATCTTGATTACAACATCCTACTAGGAAGACCATGGATATATGCTATGGCTGTTGTTGTGTCGACCTATTTTAGGAAGATTGCATTTCCCTTTCAAGGAGGGATTACAATCGTCGACCAACAAAACTTCCTCCCCAATGGTTCTCAAGTTACAGGAAGCATTCCTATGATCCATGGAAGCCCCCATTCGCTTCAAAATATCGGAGTAGGCCTACTAAAAGATCCTATATTAATGGGAACTTTCACCCTTCCACCTCCAATCAATATGGCGGAAATAGCGTCGGTCGGAACCTGCAATATGATATCTTCTAAAAAGATCTCAGAAAACGATATCAACATGGATCATGCAATGGTTTTGCCTCCAAGCCCAACAGAAATATTGTAGCAATCAATATTCCTAGCATGGATGGCATACCCAAATCAACGCTCATCAAGCGTTTGGATAGATAGGTCTGAGGAATATGGTACCCCTTCAGATCCTTGGTCGCGAGTGCATGTCACCGACGAAGGAATTGTTCAATCAATGGTAATTGAAGGGGCACCATGGAATGATTCCCACCATCATTCCCTTCTTCCCGATTGTGGAGAACATACCCCTGATGACCTTTATCATCCTTCAGTTTTTGATTTTCTATCAAATACTATAAACACGGTGGATTATGAGCGAAACTTGTCCAACATTGAAGAGACTATCGCCATAAATATCTCGACCAAAACAGATGTTGTAGAGAATATTTATGTTGGCAAATGTTGTTCTCCTTCAGAACTGGAAATATATAACACTCTTTTTCGCGAATTCAGAGATGTCTTTGCTTGGTCATATAGTGAAATGCCAGGCATTGACTCGAGTATTGTTGAACACGAAATTAAGATGTATCCAGATGTCAAACCAGTACGACAACGGCTACGGCAGGTGCACCCCAAGAAAGCTGCTGCGATTAAGGCAGAAGTTGAGAAACTTCTCCATGCTGGTTTCATTTACCTGGTTCCTTTAACCGATTGGGTATCGAATATTGTCCCTGTTATGAAAAAACAAGGAACAATTAGAGTGTGCGTCGATTATAGGGATGTAAATCAAGCTTGTCCAAAAGACAACTACCCTACACCCTTCATCGACCAGATAATTGATGAATGCGCCGGATGCGAAATCTTTTCATTCATGGATGGATTCTCTGGGTATAATCAAATAAATATCTGCCCTTTGGTTTAAAGAACGCAGGGGCAACGTTTCAGAGGGCAATGAATTATGCCTTCCATGACATAAAAAACATCGTTCAACCATACCTCGACGACCTTCCGGCTCATTCGCGAAAGCGGACTGATCACCTGCAGCATTTAAGAGCGATATTTCTACGTTGCCGACACTACAAGATACGACTCAATCCACACAAATGTGTATTTTGCGTCAGTTCTGGTCGTTTGCTTGGCTTTGTAGTCTCAAAGGACGGGATTCGTCTCGACCCATGTAAGGTCCAGGCAATCATAAATTTGCCTCCACCTTCGAATTTGCTTCAGATTTAGAAACTCCAAGGGAAAGCAAACTTTCTGAGGAGGTTCATTCCAAATTACGCCGAACTTGCTAAAGGTTATATGCGTCTTTTGAAAAAAGGAGTACCCTTTGTCTGGGATTAGGTTGCGCAAGCTTCTTTTGATGCTTTAAAAGAATCCTTAATGAAAGCATCATTAATGTACGCTCCTGATTATCAAAAAGATTTTAACCTGTATCTGGCTGCAGCGGATATGACCATCGCAATGGTTTTAGTTCAATAAGTCAACGGAATTGAACATCCTATATATTATTTAAGTAAAAACTTAAATGATACAGAAAGCAAATATTCTTATGTTGAAAAGCTAGCACTCGCAGCTGTTCAAGTGATGCAGAGATTTTGACACTATGTCCTCTTTCGAAAAACTACTATTCTGTCAGATTGCAACCCCATGACTTATATATTGTCGCGACAGTTGCTGGGGGGAAAATATTCAAAATGGATAGCAATCCTGCAAGAGTTTGATCTGGAATTTGTAAAATCCAAGTCAAAGAAAGCTCTGGTTTTCGCAGAATTATTATGCGATCTCCCATCGTCATCCAACGATGAAACATCCGATGAAACAATCGTGGACGAAAGTTTGTTTCTGATATCTTCAAGCAATAAGTGGTATGGGGATATAATCATTTATCTCCAAACCCAAAAATATAGGTGAAACACCTCCCGCTCCGAACAAAAACGTATTCGATACCAAGCAAAAGACTACATGATCGTCGGTGATACACTTTACCATCGCGGTATCGATACAGTTCTGAGAAGGTGCCTCATGCATGAGGAGGCCGAAAAAGTCTTGAATGATTGCCATTCAGGCGCGTGTGGGGGGTATCAATCCAGTTATGCTACAGCGCAAAAAATCTTACGAACAGGATACTTCTGGCCAACAATGTTCAAAGATTGCATAACTGCAGTCAAAAGTTGCCATGCTTGTCAAATTTTTGATAGCAAAACCAGAAGACCACCCACACCTCTGCAGCCAATAGTTTCTGTTGGGCCATTCGCCAAATGGGGCATCGATTTCATGACATGTAACCCCACCTCGACTGGGGGGCATGGGTATATCATAGTCGCAGTTGACTATTTTACCAAATGGGTCGAGTCAATGCCTACATTAGATAATACTGGTGAAACAACTGCCATCTTCTTTTTCAATCATGTAGTCGCCAGATTCGGCGTACCACAAGCTATAGTCACAGATCATGGATCGCATTTTCGCAATCACATGATGGTTGAATTAGCTGCCAAACTAGGGTTGTCTCACGACAGCTCTACTCCATATTATCTGCAAGCCAACGGACAAGTTGAAGCAATCAACAAAGTCCTGAAGCGCATGCTGCAAAGGATGATTGGAGTTCACAAAAGAAGATGGCACCTAATCCTGTACTCAGCTTTGTGGGCTTACCGAACATCGGTAACGAATGCAACCGGGTTTACACCTTTCCAACTAGTATATGGCCTGGAAGCAGTCTTACCAATCCAGTGCAAAATCTTGTCTCTCAAACTCGCAATTGATCTCCTCCCCGGAACTTCAAAAGAAGAAGCTCGTTTCTTGGAACTAATCCAATTGGATGAAACCCGTCGTGATTCCGCTTTGGCTAATGAAGCCCATAAGAAATGAGTCAAAGCACAGTTCGACAAAAATGTCAAACCCGTGTCGTCTCAGAAGGTGACTTGGTCTTGCTTTATGACCAAGAATCCGATAAATTGGGAGCAGGTAAATTTAAGTCTTTATGGATGGGCCCCTATATTGTTAAATGGGTGTTAGCAAAAGGAGCCTACGAGTTAATGGATTATGACGGAATTCCATTGGCACAACCTCGTAACAGGTTGTACCTCAAGCGTTACTATGCGTAATGGTAACTTGTATGCTTTTGTTATGTTTTTGTTTTCGCTAAAGTGTTTATTTTGGTCAAGTAATCCACTTTTTACATTTTTTGCAGATGTCAAACCTATTGGAGTCATGTGTTGGATATGCCGACGGAGCGACTCGTAGTTCACAGAACCTATCTTCCACAGCCTGGGCCATTTTTGATCCAAGCGGCGAGTTAGTGCATTGATAGAACTTCTCTCTGATGCCATCACACATGGTATACGCCGAATGATTGTCAGGCTAGACTCACAACTCGTAATACTACAACTCACTGGTATCTATTCTATCCGGAATCCAGCTATTTATTGCATGTTCCTAAGGGTTAAGATTTTGGAAAGACAATTTGATTTTATTCAATATCAACATATTTCCAAAAACTTAAACACATTAACTGACTCATTGGCAAATTATGTGTTAGATAGACATTTGCAACATTTATAAAAAGAAACATACCATCAATGTTTGCATTTGGATCATATAACTTAACCAAAATAAAACTTCGAAAATCAAAAATATATATAACTGTTTATGGTTTACACATAATGTTCTGTAACCAAGACAAAATAGGTCAAATGACCAAAAAAATCAAAATGCTAGGGGGCACCCTAGTCTAATGATGCTTGTGATAGCAAGTCACAGGATGTGCGATCATGCGTAAGAGACTAGTCCATCGTCTTGGCACACCAGTAGTATGCCGCTGTAACCTCAAAGGTAGCTCGTCAGTCCTCACATCTGGAATACCAAGAGTGAGGCCCTCAACCTGCTCCTGTAATGCTGTGAGAGTCTCGGCCACATCAAGGTCGCGAAGGATAGCCCTTCCCACAGCCTCTCCTGCTGGGGCGACAGCTGGCACTCTCAGGCGTGCTACGGGCCGAACAGGACCAACATCTGCATGTACACATGAGTTTGATTAAAGTCTTGATAGAATAAAGCACAAGGACATTATAAATGAAAAACGATAAACAGGAATATGGTCAAAGAATTTACCAATGGCGCCCCACTGTTCGCCATCCGGCAGTACTAAATCTGGATCACCCCGGAAGTCCATACCAGCATATGGATACTCAGAATAAACCATCTCCTGACGATCGAACCACCTGAAGAAGGTATCAGAAAATGAAATCTGAGACTGACCAGCGTGCCTAGACATATGGTCAACCCATCTCTACATACGTGGTTCAGTAGGTGAAGGTAAATCGAGTGCAATATACTGCGGCTGCATCAGTGGTATCTTTTCCAAGGCAAAGGCAGTCAAAATAGAACCATACTCAAAGTTATTCAACCTCCCGCTCTTTACCTTGGACAACTGTTCTTTCATCACAAGAAGTACCGCGTCGCACCAATTGAACACCTTCGGTTGGAGGCATTCCAAGGCATACTACATATAAGATCGGTTGGCTACATGAAGAGCCGCACCACCAGCCATCCTACCAAAGGTAAACAGAATAGTCCTGAAGGACCTGTCAGTGACATCACGGATAATGATCTTGCCGTCTTTACTCGGCTGAGATCCCTCTCTGCAATACCGGCGAACATAATCTCTCACAGATTCACCTCCTCGGGCCGAACCTGATAAAGAGATGGGGGCACCCCGCCTCGACAAGTGAGTCAAGAAATAGATGTCTACTACATTCAAGGGGATAGATTTGCCCCTGATCTGGAAACCCTGGTTGGTAGGATCCCAAGCATTGAGCAAATACTGCAGTAAGCTGATCTGTTGTCTCATGCTAGAAATGCGGAAAAACTTCAGCAAGCCACAGTTCCGCAGTGCGTTCACTGTAACTGGATCGTGTAGGCAAGCATGTCCTCTTCTTCATGCTCACGTTCTCGCCATGTAATGGTCATCTTACTCCAAAGATCTCTGAAAAACAAACAAGAGAAGAGTTATATCCTGATTTTGGTAAGAAACAAGCAAAATTTCCATCAAAAACTGTGCATAAAATTTCTTCTCTGCACCCATCGCACCTACAGTGGTGCTTTGGGTGCATTGCATGTAAGATGGCCATTAGACAGGCCAACATCCAACGCACCTTTCGATACACAGAGGGTGCGCTGAAGGGAGAACGAAATTTTCAAACCCCAGAGGCTCAGAAAAACCAAGAATCAAGCTCAGAATGTAAAATGGAAAGCATGAAATGAAAGAGCTCAAGTTTAGCTCCTACCTGGTCCAGACGGCGCCGAGAATCGTCCACAGAATCTCCCGAAATCAGCTAATGAAAATCAAAGGGGGAAAGCACCTCCAAAGATCCAACAAACCAAAGTTCAAATGAAATGGTAAAATGAGAGGTAAAAACACTTTTTCATTACTTTTTACGTAGTTCAAAATAAAATATTAGTGTTCTAACTCGTTTTTCAAGCATATATTGTTCATTTCTGACTAGTTTGATGAAGCATTTGAAAATACAGTACAATCTTTGAAAGAACAAAGCTATTTATGGTAAAGTAAAAAAGAGACCATTCAATCGAGGAGTTTTAGCACATAGTTCAAGCTCGTTAAAAAATAAACATAAGGCATGAGCAAATGTTTCCCCCGCGTTTAAGCTCATTAAAAAATGAACTATTCACCGGTAAATAACCATCGTGAATGTAGTACTTCAGCCATTAAAGCCTTGGTCGTGTTTGCACCATCACCTCCACTTTTGCATTGGCCGATCATTCACCTCCATTTGATTGTTTACCCATTTTGAGGAGCAGCTGCAAAGAGTGATCTCACTAGCCATCCTTGTAACACTGCCGTGATTGGAAAATTCCAAACCTTACCTGGAATCAGTTGCTACCCATTTTATCACTCGTTCCTCAAAAGACAAGTCTCCTTTAAGCTCTTTTCAACTGACTCGTAAAATATGAAAAGATTGCCGAGCCATTGGCCTCTCCAGCTCGTTAAAGGGACAGGAAGTGCTATCTCTCCTCTAAATTTTAATCTTTTTGGACCTGAGAGATTATTACACAAAAAGATCGAGCGCTTGTTTTGTTCGGCTCATTAAAAGTATCGAAAATTCATCCCTTCTGTATTGTTTTATACTTTTTCGAACTTAAGGGATTAGATGACGAAAAAGGAATTTTGGAGTTACCTTTACGTTCCTTTTCAGACTCTCTAAAATTGAAAAGGACCGAGTTATCTTTGTCGTTAAACTCGTTAAAAGTGTAATAGCGACAAACTTGTCTATATACGAGAATGAGTTTCACTATCACTAGGCTCGTTAAAACATAGCGATGGGTTTGCCCGAAAGGCAAATTATAGAACAAGCATATGTTATCCTCCTCAAGCTTGACAAAAATAAAGAGGTACTGGTCAACAATGACTGGGGAAAATTGGGAAGAAAACTTGAAGAAACTTTGTTGGTAGCAAGTCGCTCTTGAACATGACACTTCCACTCCGCGTCCGAGTCGAGTTGGGTTGTTTCATTCACTGGTGACATCACCATGGTCCCACCATACCATCCACATTTGGGGTTAATGCTACCAATCCATCACATCAGTGTCGCCGATATGTTCAAGAGAAGTCATTCAGAGAATTCACCTGTGTCTCACCCACTACCATACATTTATACTCCATTCTTTCATGACCGCCACCCTGAACCTTATATCACCATATTGTTTTCACCTCCATTAAAATCATTTGATCCGTTCCGTGTCATTGATGTGGGATTCATTAAGGCCCTCCTGTGATGGATCGCTTCTTATCGACATCAGCTCATTATCCAAGAAGTTGATCTAGGAACACCCCATCAGTACTTTGAAGCTTGCATGCCCCAATGGCAAGTTTCTCACTTCCGGTGACAGGTTCACATCAATGGCCTTCGACCGAAAGATTTTGCGTGGTGTTCGACGCCAAGTCCTTTATTCACACCACGTAAATTGTACTGCAGTACCTTGAGGGTCATTATCATTATCGGTGATTCCTCTCGCGCCTGTTAATAGCTTACATCATTGGCTGGTAATCAGGCGATGTCTTTCCATGTTCGACTCCAGAACAGCTTTCACATGGATCGACTTGTACTTCGAGTGAAGATCGAATGAGATTGAAGACCCCGGATCTAATTTCATCCATCCGAGCTGTGATATATATTCAGGGAAATAAAGACATCAAATGTGCATCATTGCTGCACAGATAATCATCCAATCAAAAGGATGATGGCCCTATCAGAATCATCAGTCTACACTCAGACGATTGTCTGTCGTATGTACATGAAAATGAATTTATAGAGCTGAGCATGGGAATGCCCGCCTCAGCTAGATCATGAAAATATTATGAAGATAATGTATTGTATTGTATCTTATTACAGGTCTCCTCCCAACTTGAAAGAACTTCGGATCCTCATAATAAAGCATTTTGCCCGACATCAAAAGATTAACGACCTCATGCTTTAGGGGGCAACTGTTATAGACATTTTTGGGCACTACAACCCCAAGCATGAAATTTCCATAAACCAAGGGCTCCTAAGTCCCTAAAAGTGTTGTTCTAACCCCTAAAGGAACAAGGTCAACATATTACAGCTTCTCCTAGAAGTTCTCCATGAAAAACTACTCAGAATTGGTCAAAACAGGATCATTTCAGCTGCTCCACTGGCCAAGTGCGTTGCATCTCACCTAAATACAATGTGTGGGTGTGTTGCATTTCAAAAACCCCTTCTATGGGGTGTGATGGGCGAGAAATGACAAATGGCAGTGTCATTCCACGAGGTGGAGAGGCAATGGAAGATTCCAGGATCTTCTCCTGTGACACTTGCCTCTCTGAATTCGACCAAGGATGAGTAAGAGATCATCAATCTCCAAGTGGAAGAAAGAACTATCAGAGGGAAGACACTAATCAAATCATAAGCTGACTCATCTCCATTACAAATATCTATATATGGATCCCTCATCCTAGAGATCCAGAGGCTGGAATTTTGCATATTGTAAGGAATTGATGTTGGTTTCTTGAGACAAACATCAGATTGTTGGGTGATCTAAGCTTTGTATGAGGTGAAGAGGGGCTTCCTTGTTGAGAGGTTGATGCTGGGTCAGAACAACTGGTTGTAACTCCTCTTGGCTCTTTCTTGTTTATCAATAAAAGCTATTCAAGTTTTCCTCCATGCTCTTGTGTCATTGATGTTTGCTACATTTGTATGGTCAATTTACATCTGATCCTAGATTGTTTATGATTATAGATCCATGTCTTTGTATAGTGCTATGCTACTGTGATCTTAAAGGTATTTTGTGAAGCTGGGCGTGCAAGGGAGCAAGTAGCTAAAGACTATCAAAGAAGAGAGGAATCAAATCGGGAGATTAGCGCAAGACAGAGGTTGGTCTTTATGTTCCTCTCTATCTATAATTAATAAAGGAAAAATGAAAGTAGCTTTTCTCTGTTTGTTTCTAAGGCAGCTGTCACACCTTAGTGGGATAGAGTAGTTCTATATAGACACTTTTCCCTGTAACACTAACCTACCCAGTGTAAAAGGTACGATGCATACTGGAAAGCCCTTCTGTAGGGTGGACAAATGGCAGAGACAGTTTGTGAGGTGGATGATCATGGAATCTTCCAGAAACTTCTCCTATGACACTTGCCTCTCTGAATTCGCCCAGGGATGAGTAAGAGATCATCAATATCCAAGTGGAATCAAGAACTATCAGAGAGAAGACACTAATCAAAATCCCAGAGGCTGACTCACCTCCCTGCAATCATCTATATATGGATCCCTCATCCCAGAGATCCAGGGGCTGGAATTTTGTATCTTGTAAGGAAGTTTTGTTGGTTTCCTGGTGGAATATCATAGTGTTGGGTGATCTAAGCTTTTCATGAGGTGAAGAAGGGCTTTCATGCTGGGAGGATGATGCTGGGTCAGATCAATCGATTGTAATCCTCTCTTCTAATCTTTATATCAATAAAGCTATTCAAGTTTTCCTCCACATTCTTGTATTTCTGATAGTATATGCATTTATGTGGTCAATATATATCTGGTCCTATATTGCTTTTGATTGTATATCTCTGCGCTTTGAAGGTGTTATGCTGCTTTGACTTTACAGGTACTCTTTGAAGCGGAGTGGTCAAGGGAGAAGTGGCAAAGACCTGTCGGTGAGGAGAAGGAACAAGCAAGGAACCGAGCAAAAGATCGAGGTTGGTATTCTTTGATCCTCTCCTATCTACTTCTCATAAAGGAAAAAAAAGTAACTTTAATCTATTTGTTTCTAAGATAGATACCCGTCTTAGTGGGACTAGTAGCTCTGCATAGACATTAGATTTCCCGATAACACCTAGAGTGGTCCAAATTCTATGGTTCCATTTTGGTTTTAATTGCTTGTTCATGAGGGACTAGAGCGATATACATGCTGAATGTAATGGACTGGGGATTGGGAATCGAGGATTAATGAAACTATTATGTTGATTCCTATCAGAGAAATGTGCAGTATGTTTCCTCTTTTATTTATCACTACATGTATGTTTTTCTCCCTTTGAAATAGTGTAATGAAGCTGCGGGTTTCATCCGTGTTCATGATTGTATATTTTCTACTAAGTAGTGACAATACCTATGTTAAGGAATTTAGACTTCTGTGATCCATAACATTGTTTAGATAATCTTCGGCAAAATCACATAACCAATCTTTTGTCGACGCGTTTCGAACCAACCAGTGTGGTTCATCGTCAGGACAAGTTGAAGAACCAATCTGGCTTAGCTTGATTAAATAGAGGTGCAGAGACTCCAACGGCTAATTTTGACCAATGACCCTAGTCAAATTAGTTAATATTTAAAAAATTTTATTAACGGAGTTAATTTAAAAATAAATAAATCTAATATTAAATATTAAGAAAATTCCTAGGTAATACCATATCTTAATAATCTAGTTATATTGGTCATTTCACATTTATTTATATTTGATATTATTCCAATATATTTTTTATTCCAATATATTTTTCTAAAAAAGGTAATAAACACTATTAGGTAATTGGTAATAATGGTAAGTTAGATCTTTGGAATATATTATTTTTTTATCTATTATTTAAATATAATGGTCTATTCACATTTAAATTTAGTAAGTTATATATGTTTATTAAATAATCTACTTAATAATTTATAATTCCAACCAAATTGTTAAATCATAATTATTCCTAGAATTTAGCTCCTTAAGGTAAATATCAGATTTTAGGGTTGTTAAAGTCCATAATCAAAGTGTAACTAATAATAATGGTATATCGTAAATATCTATTAAACAAATGGTCAAATACTCAATATTAATTCAATATTTGAAGTTTAAATATATTAACACTAATAATATTGGTATACCATAATATACCCTTAAATATTCTATATTCATTAATAATCCATATATATTTAAATATTAATTCTTCCAAAAATTAATTGTTAGACATAAGTTAAAGGGAAACTCGATTCTAAAGATGTAACATAAATAATAATGAAATATGGAAAAAAAATAAAAATAAAAAAATAAAAATAAAAAAATAAAAAAAATAAAAAATAAAAAATAAAAAAAATAAAAAATAAAAAAATCAAATTTAATTATAAATTGCCCAATAGAATCAAAAACAAGTTAAGGTAATACACCAGGAAGCCCGAAACTAAAACAAAACCTATAATGACTTAAACACTCCATAATAATAGGACAAACCTGCCAAAAGAGAAATTAAAGGAGGATAGAAACCCTAAGACCTAACACAAAGGGGAATGAGGAGGCTAGGAAGACAGGGCTGGGACCCAGCAACGGCTAATCTTCCAGCCATCATCCCTATTAAGATTGTTCGGCCTTTTCTCGATTGAGAAAAGGCCGAACAATCTTAATAGGGATGATGGCTGGAAGATTAGCCGTTGCTGGGTCCCAGCCCTGTCTTCCTAGCCTCCTCATTCCCCTTTGTGTTAGGTCTTAGGGTTTCTATCCTCCTTTAATTTCTCTTTTGGCAGGTTTGTCCTATTATTATGGAGTGTTTAAGTCATTATAGGTTTTGTTTTAGTTTCGGGCTTCCTGGTGTATTACCTTAACTTGTTTTTTATTCTATTGGGCAATTTATAATTAAATTTGATTTTTTTCTTCTTTTTTTTTTCTTTTTTTTTCATTATTATTTATGTTACATCTTTAGAATCGAGTTTCTCTTTAACTTATGTCTAACAATTAATTTTTGGAAGAATTAATATTTAAATATATATGGATTATTAATGAATATAGAATATTTAAGGGTATATTATGATATACCAATATTATTAGTGTTAATATATTTAAACTTCAAATATTGAATTAATATTGAGTATTTGACCATTTGTTTAATAGATATTTACGATATACCATTATTATTAGTTACACTTTGATTATGGACTTTAACAACCCTAAAATCTGATATTTACCTTAAGGAGCTAAATTCTAGGAATAATTATGATTTAACAATTTGGTTGGAATTATAAATTATTAAGTAGATTATTTAATAAACATATATAACTTACTAAATTTAAATGTGAATAGACCATTATATTTAAATAATAGATAAAAAAATAATATATTCCAAAGATCTAACTTACCATTATTACCAATTACCTAATAGTGTTTATTACCTTTTTTAGAAAAATATGTTGGAATAAAAAATATATTGGAATAATATCAAATATAAATAAATGTGAAATGACCAATATAACTAGATTATTAAGATATGGTATTACCTAGGAATTTTCTTAATATTTAATATTAGATTTATTTATTTTTAAATTAACTCCGTTAATAAAAAAATTTAAATATTAACTAATTTGACTAGGGTCATTGGTCAAAATTAGCCGTTGGAGTCTCTGCACCTCTATTTAATCAAGCTAAGCCAGATTGGTTCTTCAACTTGTCCTGACGATGAACCACACTGGTTGGTTCGAAACGCGTCGACAAAAGATTGGTTATGTGATTTTGCCGAAGATTATCTAAACAATACCTATGTTATCTACAGATTTACTTAAGTACCTGTAACATGCACAAATTTTCTTATGCTTTTAGTGACAAATGTGCCCATGAGGTATATGGACTGAAACCTTCATTTATGCTTGTAGGTTTTAACTCCGTACATAAATTACCTGCATATAAATTCTTTAACACATAAAAAAACAATGTGTGAGCATAACACATAAAACACATATGCACAGAGATTTTCCCCTGGATCCCAAAACCAGGACTACCAGCTTGATTTTTCATTTTTGTTCCTTTCAATGTTACAATACATATTTATACATGCCGAAGCATCCAATACCATGGACCGAAAACCATCACGTCCAAAACCATGGACCGAAAACCATCGCGTCCAAAAAACATGTACAAAATCATGCACAAAACCATACGTGGGTCTGCCCAACCTAACATAGGGTCCAAAACCAAAATTTTCCGGGGCGCTGCCCCAGACCCCATAAAGTGGGGTTATGGGTATGCCTCAAACCCTATGTGACCCCCCCCTGCTACACAATCGGCGCAACGAAGGGGGGGCTCCACCCCCCTCTAACCCCTTGGTTAACTACGTGGGCTAGTCATGGAAAGAATATAACACAACCCAACATTCTCCCACTTGTTGTTTTCTTTCCACAAGGGGCCACAAGAGAGCTTAGTCATTTTTCCAGCCATGAAATGCCCATTGTATCTCTACACCAAGAGAACTTCTCAGAGCTCACATATTTTTTCAATGCATCTGCAGTATTCTTCAAAGTGTCCACCTTTACCAGCAACACCTTTTTGTCTTCTATCATATCCCTCACAAAGTGATACTGAACATCAATGTCCTTTGTCTTTGAATGATATGTGGGGTTCTTTGCCAAGAAAATTACACTTTGGCTGTCACAGTCTATTCTTATAGTTCCCAGTACTAACCCCATACTTGAACACAATCTCTGCAACCAAACTGCTTCCTTGCTTGCATGATTGTCTGCCATGTATTCTACCTCTATAGTTGATAGTGCCACTATAGATTGTTTCTTACTCATCCAACTGACTGCACCTCCAAATAGGTTAAACACATACCCACTTGTAGATCTTCTCTGATCTAGATCTCCAGCCCGGTCTGTATCAACAAAGCCATGAATATCCAACATTTTGTCCAATCCTAATCTTCCTCGGTAGCACAAACCTTAATCACTAGTGCCACGCAAATACCTGAAAACCCACTTCACTGTTGTCCAGTGCTCCTTCCCTGGTTTTGACATAAACCTGATCAATACTCCCACTACATGTGAAATGTCGGTCTAGTACATTCCATTGCATACAACAGACTACCGATTGCACTTGCATATAGAACACAAGACATGTCCTCTTCCTCTTCTTGTGTCTTGGGACACTATTCAGCAGACAACCTCACACCTCCAGGAATAGGAACCTTCATCGGTTTACTATCCTGCATATTAAACCTCTGCAGTATTGTCTCGAAATACTTCCTCTAGTTTAACCAGAGCTTCCTCTTTGCCCGTTCTCTTTTAATTTCCATGCCCAAAATATAGTTTGCAACACCAATATCTTTCATGTCAAATTTGGAGGACAATCAAATCCTGGATAATTTCTTTGTCATTTCCAACTAGCAATATATCATCCACATACAAGACCAGATAAATAACACGGTCACCAATTAACTTAAAATACACACAGTGATCTTCTTTGCTTCTGGTGAAGCCAAGTCCCCCCTATAAATGTATCAAATTTCTAATACCACATCCTTGGTGACTATTTTAACCCATAAAGAGACTTCTTTAACTTGCATACCAGTTCTTTCTTACCCTTCACCGTAAAGCCTTCAGCTTTCTTCATGTATATTTCCTCTTCTAGATCCCCACGAAGAAATGTTGTCTTCACATCCATCTATTCTACCTCAAAATCAAAAGCAGCAGCAACAGATAAAAGTAATCTAATACAAGTTACCTTGGCAACAGGAGAAAAAATATCACCAAATTCAATTCCCGGCACCTAGGAATAACCTTTTGTTACCAACCGAGCTTTGTATTTCTCCACCTTTCCTTCTGCATTTGTCTTCTTCTTGAACACCCATTTGATGCCAATGGGTTTCCTTCTAGCCAGCAACTCCACCAGATCCCAAGACTCATTTTTGTGCAAAGATGCCATTTCATCAACCATGGCCTCTTTCTAGAGTTTTCCATCCTCTAAATCTACTGCTTCCTTCACAGTTCTGGGATCATCGTCAGTAATAGATAAAGCAAAATATGAATAGAAAGAAAATGGACTATACCTTTTTGGCTGCCTTCTTTCTCGAACTGGTCTCCTCACACCTGGAGTTTGTGGCTCTTCATCTTCTGATTCCTCCTCTTCTGTAGAGTCTGATTCTTCCTCCTTAAGCTCAAACTCTATATTCTCATGTTCCTTTGGTTGGACTTCATGTTTAATAATATCTTTTATCTCTCTGAACACCACATCTCGGCTATACACAACCTTTCGTGTGACTGGATTCCAAAGCTTATAACACTTTAAAACATCCTTATGCCCAATAACGATGCACTTTTCAGATTTACTATCCAACTTGGTTCGTTTCTCCTTTGGAACATGTACATATGCATCACATCCAAATATGCTCAGATGTGAAAGAGAGGGTTTCTTACCAGTCCATACCTCTTGTGGAGTCTTATCCTCCAATGCTGATGAAGGTGACCTGTTGACCAGGTAACATGCAGTATCCACCGCCTCTACCCAGAATTCCTATCCTAACCCAGCACCACTAAGCATGCTTCTTGCCCTTTCCATCAATGTTTTATTCATTCTTTCTGCAACTCCATTTTTCTGAGATGTATATGGAGTAGTCTTCTGTCGTGCTATACCACACTTCTTACAGAATTCTTCAAATTCCTTGCTGCAAAACTCTCCACCATTATCTATCCTCAACACATTTATCTTCTTCTCTGTTTGATTTTCCACCAGAGCCTTAAATTCTTTAAACATGTCAAAGACTTCAGATTTATGCTTAAGGAAATATATCCATGTATTCCTTGAGAAGTCATCTATAAATGATACATAGTACACAGACTTACCTAGTGATGGAACCTTCACAAGTCCAAACACATCACTGTGCACAAGCTCTAATATATGTTTCGCCCTCTTACCACAAAGGGGAAACTCACCCGATTCTGCTTCCCATATACACAATTTTCACATAAATCAAAATCCAGACAGCTATTACTCATACCTTCTACCATACCTTTACCATGAAGTATTCAAAGGCCCTTCTCTCCAATATGTCCAAGCCTTTGATGCCACAGCATGGTCTTCTCTCCAAAGACCACTAGATTTTCTGCTGCACTTTCAAGAACCATAGAACTATTACATCCATCAATGACATTGCTTCCTTGAAGCTTGTATAGAGTTCCAATCTGAACTCCCCACATCAATACCAGTGCTCCCTGAACCATTTTGCAAGTATCCTTCTCGAACATTGATTTTACACCTGCATCGTCCAACTTTCTTACAGAAATCAGATTTCGAGCTAATGCAGGAATATGTAGAACACTTGGAAGCATTCTAACCCTTCCACCTTGCAACTTCAACTTTACTTTTCTGCGACCAACGATTCTAGCCTTCCTGTCATCCCCCCAGAAGACAACACCACTATCATAGTTCTCATACTTGCAGAACCACTCTCTATGGGGAGTGAAGTGAAAGGATGCACCTGAGTCAATCAACCATGCCTCATGATCTACATGTGTACTTGAAGAAGCTAAGTACACATCCCCACCTTCATCTGAGGTGGTTTTCGCCTCTGTAGAAGGAGACTCATCGGATCCCTTTCCTTTGTCAGGGGCTTTAGATTTATAGTCCCTTTTAAAGTGGCCTTCCTTTCCGCATTTCCAGCACACCACTTTTACAAGTTTTCCTGGAGATTTAGATTTCCCTCTAGATTAAGATCTCCCACTCGATGACTTATTTTTGTTTCTGTTCTGGGACCATCCTCATACAGATAAGGCATCACCATTCTGGCTCTCCATATTTTTCCGTCTCATCTCCTCTGTCAGCAAGGCTAAGACTAATTCATCAAACTATAAGGCAGTTACATTACTACCTATTGCAATAACCAGACTATTCCACGAATCTGGTAGAGAACACAACAAACTAATGCACTTATCTTCATCTGAAATTTTAATATCAACAGATGCTAACTGACTTACCACAGTATTAAATGCATTTAGATGCTCTGTCACCAAGTCTCCATATTTCGTCCTCAGATTATACAGCTTTTTCCGCAGGAACAGTTTATTCACCAAAGACTTAGATTGGTACAAAGTCCATAACTTTTCCCACAAAGCCTTTGACGTAGGTTCCCCTAATACATTCAACAATACTGAATCTGAGACACACAATTGTATTGTGCTCTTTGCCTTCTGATCCAACTTCTTCCATTCTTCATCGGACACTCCCGTTGGTTTAGTACCTGGATCTACCGCGATCCACTGATATTTATCCACCAACAGATCCTCCATCTTGAGTTTCCACAACTCAAAACTCTGACCATTAAATTTCTCGATCTCTATCTTTCCACTGCTCGCCATCTTCTTTCACCACCAGAATTGATCTCGCAGATCTCCCACTGAACAGGGTCTACCACAGGCTCGGGTGAAACCCCTCAACAAGAAAGGCATTTGCTTGAAGCCAAAACAGCTCTGATACCAAATATAGGTTTTAAACCCATACAGAAATTACCTGCATACGAATTCTTAAACACAGAAAATAAACAATGCGAGAGCATAACACATAAAACACATATACACATAGATTTTCCCTTGGATCCCAAAACCGGGACCACCATCTTGATTTTTCATTTTTGTTCCTTTCAATGTTACAATACATATTTATACATGTTGAAGCCTCCAATACCATGGACCGAAAACAATCGCGTCCAAAAAAACATGTGCGAAAATCATGCACAAAACCATAGGTGGGTCCACCCAACCTAACATAGGGTCGAAAACCAAAATTTTCCAAGGCGCTGCCTTGGACCCCATAAAGTGGGGTTATGGGTATGCCTCAAACCCTATGTGACCCCCCCTGCTACGCAATCAACGCAACGAAGGGGGGGCTCCGCCCCCCTCTAACCCCCTAGTTAACTACGTGGGCTAGTCGTGGAAAGAATATAACACAACCCAACAATGCTCCATAATGTCTACCATTCCACCTCAATCTTCTATACCTCCGCCGGGATATTGCTACTTATGATTCTTTTACAACCCTATGCATCAAATCCCCTCCTTTCTCTCCTCCTCTTCACCTCTACCAAAACTGCTATACTAAGTTGCATGTTGTTGTGTGTTGACCACCAAAACCAGATATTTCTCTCCGAGGTTGGCCCGATTTACCCCCTGATCATTTAGATTTATGTATTGGCTTGAGTTTACCTTAATGAAGGCCTATTGAATCAAGCCCCCTTTATTATCTTCCAATTTATAACGTGACAATTGGAGTGAAATCGAAAGCCCCCATTTATAATCTTCCATGCACTCCTCTATCTAAGATGTCCTAGGCACTGGTCTACAATCAACCTAGAGATTTTCTCTAGGAAGCTTTCTATGTCTCCTGTAGCACTTGTGCTACGGGTGCTAGAAAAGGAGACAACATAGTTTTGGCGTCGTTGTCGGGGAACAAATTAGAATATTTTCCCTGGGTATGACAAATTTTTACATTCCGTCTGTTAAGTGAGCAAGGGAAGTGTGGGTTAAAAATCTCTCACCTTGGCGAGTCCACTGTTTTAATTTTATGGTAAAAATCTTAGCGAATCCACTATCCATATCTCTATTTGATCGTCCTGGATTTCAAGCACCCTCATACTCACTCTGATGCTAAAGCAGCCAAAAACCTTTTGCTACCTTTGAAGCTGAGATCACTCACCTAAGAGGTTTTCAAACTGGTCATTCCTGCATTCCTAGCCAACCAATTTTCCCCACTAGATTTTTCTCCTATGGTTGGTTATCCCAATCATGTCCATCCATTTCATGAATGGAATACCTATTTGCCTAGATTTAGTGGAAACACAGATAGAAGGCTTGACCAGCTCCTCAAATATTTTCATGAATGCATGGAGAAATAGGGTATTAGAGTTTGGAGCAAATGAAAGTGTTCATGTACTCTTTAGAAGAGGATTTTAGAGTTTGGTACAAAACAATACCTCATGGCAGCATATCCTCTGTAAAATGTTTTCATATAGCATTCCATCATTATTGTAAAAGATTATACTCACCAAATTCTCTGTTCGAAGATTGCTACACACATTTTAATGTTGAAAATATCCTTAAGTGTAATGATCCTGCTAAAGATGTTTGTGAGACTCCATTCCAAGAATATATCTACTCACTTCAGGAAGCATTGCCCAGTGGTCAAGAAAGAAAAGAAGGAAACATCATCGAGCTGCAAATAAACCCTTAAAGATATTATTTAGCTGAATTTTATGATTCTCCTTCTTATGATGAGTATGACTACGATGGGAAGTCGAGCGACGTTGAACTACAACAGTCCCAATCATGGGAAGATGCACAAAAAGAAGAGGCTCTAGGCCACAGTACATATCCTTCGCCTAGAGAAAAAGTTCAAGAAACTCCTCCAATTTATGATTCATATTATTCAAAGGAGGATGAGATGGTAGTGAAGGTTCAAAAGAAGTTGTTTGCCAGTAGGTGGGGAGCAGGCTTCCAACAATAATTTTTTCAAGAAGAGCCCAAAGTTGAAGGACCAAGGAGTATCTGTGATTACTTATTGCAGAAAGGTTCCTACCAGGAATTCTTAGTAGACCCTCCAATCTATGACTATTACAGTTCAAAAAGTAAATATTTTATTGCAGATTTCCAAGAGGGTTGGCTCATTGACAAATGGGTAGCAAAAGATTAGCAACAAGCTTTTCCTTAAAAATATCAGGCTGAGGAGTTGAATAGTATTTGTGGCTTCCCTAACCAAGAAGATATTGGTCAGTAGATTGTTCATGAAAATAAGGCAGCTGCAAAATTTCCTTGTCAGTTCTATGACCCTATAGCTAATTACATGACCACATTCTTATGTCATCATCATAGGTTATTTCTAGAGTATGCATCAAGTTATTTGTCTAAAGATATTTCATGGTGCATGCTTATTTTAATTTTTAAATTTCAGCAACAGGGAGGCATTAGGTATATCACCCAAATGTTTTTGTGGCTCCATTGGAGGTTTGAACTCACTTAGGTAAATTGAGCCCTGTACGTAGGTAGGATTTGTATATAAATAATCTCACTAGCTAGGCATTTACTTTCCAATTGGTGGAATTTATTTTTCTGTGTTTTAGTTTGATGAGGAAATGACTCCCTACAAACAAAGTTTCATGGAGAATTTATGGTTGTACAAGTTCATTATATTTTAACTCCATGCCCAATGGTGAAGGCCATTGGTCTACAGGTTCTCAGCACCATGCTAGCACGACGTTGTCCCCAATTGGAGCCAATGTGGTCGCTCGCTGCAAATAGTGTTTCCAAGTTACCCAAAGCATGAAAGAGCATAAACGTTTGCAGTCATATTCCAAGCCATAAAATCTCTCAAAGAAAATAAAACCCTTCCCATTAGATAAGGCTTGGAATAATATTTCCAAAAGAATATGGAACTCCTCAAATGGACCCTGGAAGTAGAAGATATGACATGCTAAAGATGGGGGTTTTATTACCTTTGAATGGGGGAAAAATAGCATATCAGAGGATCAGGCAACACAGTGTATCGAAGGTTCTAGTGATTAGTGATCACCGATATCGCAGCTCGGAGGTCCGGGAGCATATCGCAAATCACAAATTGGTGGATTAGGCAATGAGGCAATCAGCACTTCGTATAGCAGAGCTCCGATATCAGCTATCACGCATCGGCAATTTCTCATCACAGCAATCAGCGATCGGCGGGTCTAGGAAAATCTGTAATCGACGGGTCCAAGAAAATTGGTGATCGGCGAGTCCAACGGACTACTCTTACGAAGTTGCAGGAGGAATATGTTGATGGTGTTAAAATGTCGGGAGGGCCGAAAACAATTTAAAAAAGTTTTGTAGTGAAAAACCAAGGGTGGGTGGACCATTTCTCTCTCCTCTAGGGGGCCACGTGGCAGAGCACTATTGGAGCCGATAAAGACATGGTGGCGCTGATGTTACCATGACATGGTAGTACGGAGGACATGTGGCATGTTGATTGGGCATTTTCAAGGTTCTATGGGCGCATATCCTAGTGACACGTGTCACCACTCAGGAAGTGACACATCGCAATGATGACATCACCAATCGAAAATCAACAATTGGAAAAACAGGACATCACTCTGTAGTGAAACCTCCAATTGTGATCATGCAATAAAAGGGCTCTGATAAGGGGGCTATCCAATGGACACGGGAAGAGTGAAGAACCAAGAGCTAAGTAGGAAAAATGATCCTGCATATCGGCGATCACAAGTATTAAAGGGTGTAACCGAATACAATGTCATGAAATCGCTGAACACTGATAACATTAAAATTGTCGATTGGGAACCTCCGATAAAGGGGATCTGATAAGGGGGCTGGCCCACGATCACATAAAGGGCCGAGGAACCAAGGGCTAAGCACTAAAGGGCTATCACAATCATATATCTCAAACAAGTTGCGGCTCCAATGTAAAAACCCCAATTGTGATCCACCGATCAAGAAGCTCCGATATGAAGGACTGAGCCCTAGGTCATGGCCCCCAGTCATATGAGAAGAAATGTAGAAAGGTGCTAAACCAAAGGGGGCCAAAGGATATCGGAACTCATTGTTCCGTGATGCTTTTAAGAGTTAAAGTCTCGACGCGGTTATGTTCTGATAGTATGGTATAGGGCTTTGAAGATGTATGGGTCGGTAGCTGAGGTATTGAAGGAAGGCATGGAGCAGTTGGAGAGCGATATGGGCTAATCTTGAAGAAGCCCTTGGAACAAGAAACCTAGGACAACAATCGCCTCAGAAATGAATTTGATTTCTTTACATCACGTCTTCAGAGAGTAAATGGATGCATGGGGCTCAAGAAAACTTAATGGCTCAGCATGGGTCTCCACTCAGATACATAGTGAAGGACTGCCAGGACAATCTCCACTTCTACTCTGTAACAGGAAACCATAGTCAATCTTTATCAGCTCTAGAGAGTGGTGAATTCAGGGAGTTAAGATGAAAGCGAAAGGAACTGACCGAACAACAAGAAAGGCACATCATGGTAGAGACGCAGCGTAACCAGAGGCCATAATAGTAACGACTCGGAGATGTTTTCCTCCATCATCATTCAATTTCCTTTTTTCTATTTTTCTGTAATTTCTTTTATTCTATAATTTCTATATTTCCAAGAATGGAATCAAATCCAAGGAAATCAGTTTGGGCAGCAGAGCTATCATAGGCCGAGACAACTAGTCAATTTGACAGCTGGCCCTGGGCTGAGATATTTTGTAAATATTGATTCAAAGCCTCCCTTCTTTGTATAAATAAGGGGGAGAAACACTTAATACAGGTTCCAGAATTCTGCACTCGGAGTGGTCGAAATTCTATGGTTCCATTTTGGTTTTAATCACTTGTTCATGAGGGACTAGAGAAATATACATGCTGAATGTAATGGACTAAGGATTGGGACTCGAGGAATAATGAAACTATTATGTTGATTCCTATTAGAGAAATTTGCAATATGTTTACTCTTTTGTTTATCACTTCATGTATGTTTTTCTCCCTTTGAAATAATGTAATGAAGCTGCGGGTTTCATCCGTGTTCATGATTGTATATTTTCTACTAAGCAACGATAGTACCTATGTTAGCTACAAATTTACTTAAGTATCTGTAATGTGCACAAATTTTCTTATGATTTTAGTGACAAATGTTCCCATGAGATATAGGGTCTGAAACCTTCATTTACGCTCCACTACTTCTACCATTCCACCTCCTCAATATTCCATACCTTTACCGAGACATTGCTACTTAGGATTCTATTACAACCCTATGCATCGAATCCCCTCCTTTCTCTCCTCCTCTTCACCTTTACCACAACTTCAATATTAAGCTTCTTGTTGTTATGTTACGGCCACCAAAACCAAACATTTCTCTTTGCGGTTGGCCTGATTTACCCCCTAAGCATTTAGATCCATGTATTGGCTTGAGTTTACCTTAATGAAGGCATATTGAAGCAAGCCCCCTTTATTATCTTTCGAATAACATGGCAATTGGAGTGAAACCGAAAGTCCCCATTGATAATCTTCCATGCACTCCTCTGTCTAAGATGTCCTAGGCACTGGTCTACAATCAACCTAGAGGTTGTCTCTAGGAAGATTTCTATGTCTCCCGAAGCACTTGTGCTACGAGTGTTAGAAAAAGTGACAACACATCACTAGTCCTAGTAGTGGGACATTGGAGCCACTTCCCATTCCTCAAAGAATAGACTGAAAACTCTCAAGGCTATGTGGGAGGAGATAAGGTGGAAAGTCCTTGCTCATACAATGGAAGGGGTATATATTGCCAAGGGTGATTCTTGACCCTTGTGACTCTTGGACTACCCTCCTTACCATTCAAATTCCTATGAATTTTAAACTAACATGACTCTTCAACTTCTTGTGTGTGTCCATTTCCTTTCACTTTAAATTACATTCGGTTACAACAGATATGGCTCATAGTGGTGATGTGGCCTCGACAACTCATGACATGACTTGATATGAAACTGCTGACATGTATTGGCTGGTTGTGGTGGCCATGTCAAGTTGCTACACTCCTAAGTGATGGATGTACTCTCAGGTGTGCTTTGCCTTCTCCTCCACATGGCTTGATGTTGCAGGGTCTTTGATGGTCTTGGTCTTGTAAAATGGTTCCATGCATGTGTTCCTTTTGCTTGTTATTTTATGTGCTTCTTTCGTCCGTCTAGATGAAAGTAAGTCTTTTAGCATGTGCGCTCCTCCTTCATCCCGTTCATTGTTTCGCCATGATCTATCAATGTACCTATTCCTGCAATTCACTAATGACAAGAGAACATCAAATCCAAAACCTCCTAGTCTAGCATGATGCATTATTTTCCGTGTTCTGGGCCTGGGACAGATGATAGGCTAGGAAGAGGGCCTAGTAACTATGCACTACGTGGTTCTAGTGACAGGGAGGGGGGAATTATCACTGAGACTGCGTAGAGAGCCACTGAGAGGCAAGATTTCACAATTGAGGACACCAATGGCAGTTGCAAAGTGGGACCTTGAGGAACACCTCTGCGCAGTTTCAGTAGGGAAGACACGGCAGGACAACAAAGGGATCAGAGGATAGTTCTACGAAGTTTTTGAGAGCAGTGAGTCCCGACTGCGGGAGGTCACTGGGAGGATACCTCTACACAGTTTCTAGAAGCAGTGAAGGCTCAGTTCTTTGGGCAATGTGGGGTTCCAACAAGCAAGAGGCTTGATAAATGATCTTGCGAAGTGCATAGTTCAGGTTGGGCTTTGAGGCAGTTTGTTCGTAGCTCTAGGAAGGAAGACATGTTGCTTACCTCTAGGATTGTGTAGTGAAACTAACCCAGAGGAAAAACTCAAGCACTGTGTAGTTCTAGACAACAGAGCAGCACCACCGAGGGCTGAGACCACGCAGTACAACTCAGTCGAGGTCTGGTGAAGTGGGGTTATTCCGTTGAGAGACTCTAAGGAAATTGGCTAAGTGTGAGAGGCAAGTGAACTTGTGAGGACTTGACATTGTGATTACACATTTAGCATACATAAAAAACATGACAAAACTAACCATCGGGACAACATAGCAAAGCATGAACCTCTGTGGGACTGTCTAGTGCTGAAAGTGACAAGTGCGACACTTGGGATAGAACTTTGGACGACTGTGATGACACTTGCATGAAAATTCTTACAAATTTTTGTGTGAGTGTGATGGGTGTTCACATAGCTAAGACAACCCAAACACACAAAGACAATCCTTCGAAATCACCAAAACAAGATCGCAAGCATGAGAAAGCAATCAACATGCCAAAATATGGCAATTTGTTAAGCAAGCAAAAGGTTGAAAAGACTCTAAAGGAGCTCAAGGAATGAGCTCGAGTGTTTGCAACCATCAAAGGAAAAACAAAGAAAGGCTCCAAAATTTGATTGCAAGCCAAAGTTTTGGAGGGTGTTGTAGCCGCTACAAAACATTGTGAAACACCAATTGCAATATGTAAATAGATACTTTCATGAGAGAGAAATAGCAATGATCCTATAAGTGAAGAGTAATAGTACTATCATAAGAGAGGCACACGAGAGAATGGAATGAGTTGTTAGCTATCTAGCAAAATAGTTCACATAGACACAATGAGCATTAAAGAAAATACAACACACCTTCAATAAGATAAGCACCAAAGCCATTGAAATTGTTCAATTTCTTTAGTACAAATTAGAACAACATATATCGCAAACATTCAAAGTATAGTCTTACAACATTTAGGACATACGCATGAAAGTGTGTTGTCTCAATGAGTTTTTGATTATTATGTGAAATATCCAAGTACACAATTACAATGGCGAGAAACTAGCTCTTCTAGTGGAACATTAAGTCACTTCTTGCTTCTCCAAAGAATGATCTTGTCTCCTATGCTAAGGTAGAGAAGCCAAGGCTAGATCTCCAAAGGCTAAGCCTCCAAAATCATTTTTCTTGAGTTATGAGGGTGTATTTATAACAAGAATGACCTTTCATATCTCCATGACTCTTGAGTTTCCATCATGACTCTTAGACTTCTAATGTGACAATTGGACTTTTCCTAAAGAATATTTTATCCATATATGACTATGTGGCTTTATTTTGAAGTGGTGATTCCAATTAATTTCTCTTATTGCTTTGTCTTCAAACTTCATGAGAGGGTTGTTCGATACTTCATCTTCATGAAAGATCTGCTTTGTTGTTCATTTTCACCCTCCAAGGGGCTGAATGGTATGGAGTCTTCATGTGGTCCTGATCTTTGGTATTTTTTCATAAACTTGTGTTCCTTCATCTTCTCACTTGATGACCTCTTCATGGTTTCAACTTCACCAATGTCTTTTAGAATTATCTCCTTCTCCTTCTCTTCGATCATAATCTTATCATGTCAAGATAAAGTACCTGCAACTGGAAATCACTCATGAAAATACGTCATCAAAAAACTCCTATTCTAACTTGCTTCATGAAAATGTTGATTGAGCTGGTATTGGGTGCTGAACTGAGAGGCAAACTTAAGGATTGCGTAGTGCGTAGTTCCAAGGGTCAGGAGTGATGGACTTAAGCTTGAGATTGTGCAATGCATAGTTCTAGAGGCCTGGGAAAGATGAATGCACAATTGAGGAGCTCAGTGAGGTAATCTTAAGCCTTGAGACTACCCAATGTGCAACATAGGAGAGAGAGAGAGGCCATGGGATTGCGTAAATTTCACAGTTCAAGGAGCTAGGGAGGAAACTTGTTGCTTGTCACTATGTAATGTGCAGAAGGAGGTTGACTCGGAAGATGAAGTGCATAATTGTGGAGGTCAAGGGGTCAGGGTTGAGAATTGAGAGTGCACAATGTGCAGTCCTTGGAGGAAGGAAATGTGCATTGTGCAGTTATATGAGGCAAGGGATTAGCTTGAGGCTTTCTATTGTGCAATGCGTAGTTCAAGGAGGTTGAGTGAGGTCAAGTTGGTCAGGAAAGGGATCTTCTAGAATTTGGCTAAGTGTGAGATTAGTGAGGTAAAGATAAGACTGAGATATGACTTGAATATAATCACACACTCATAACAATTAACAACAGAACATTGAACACTCAACACCTAGAAATAACATGATCCCCTATAACGGACGAAAAAACATTACTCTCCTCCAAGTGCGACAATTAAGATACCCCTTTGTTGGGATAAATTCCCTGGGGTCAATTTTGTTAAGTTTTGAGTCAATTTTGTATTATTTTGAGTAGCGAAGATAAATTATCTGTGAAATGTGGAAAAGCAAACCGCGAAGCTAGTCGAAGTCAAAGGGGCTTTAGTCCCTTAGTTGGGTAGGTGATAGAGCTGTTTTTAGACCCGCCCATGGTCCACAGACCAAGGTATTGTAAAGCAAAGGCTATATAAATTTGAGTCACAATGAGTCTAAGAATCAATAAATTAGTGAAGAATCACTATAAGGGCAGGGTGCTAAGGTAGGTGTTGTAGCGGCTGTAACACCCTCCAAAATTTTGGCCTGCATCCAATTTCAAAGCCTCCTTTGAGAATTTAACTTGATGTTTGCACACACTCAGGTTCACCTCATTAGCTCGTGTGAGTCTTCGCGCCCACCTTGCTTGATCATTCAGTAGACAACTTTTCATGTTGGTAACAATGTCACGCTTGCAACCATGTTCTGGTTATTCACAAGGTCCCCGCTTCATGTGTACATGTTGTGTTCGCTATGTAAACATCTGTCATGCTCACACATGGAGTCGTATACACTATCACACAAGCGTCATTTCGGTCGTCCAACGATCGATCAAATGCGTCGTGCTTGTCGACTTACACCTTCGTTTTGTCATGTTGAGCATGTTTGTCTGGATGGTTTGAGTCATCTCGTCGTCAAGTCATGTAAGTGTGTGTTTTTAAGTTCACGTATGCACCTTTTCACTCTCTTAGACACTTAGTCGTTTCTTTGAAGTTCTGATGACCAAATCACCCTCTGATAGCCAGACCTTCCCCAGGCCATCAACTCGATCGAATGTCACCCAGAACAACGAATATGCGCCAAGAAAATCATTTCAAGCTACGTTGCCCGCAAGTTGATCGATTGACCTTCCAACTAGTCAACTAGAGAGTTTGACCCGAGAGTCATCCCAGGACTGACTCCCCTCAAAAATTGCATAGAGGCTACATACCATGCCCGTCTCGTTGGCTAAGAAAATTGCATAGACAAGACGGATAGACACCTAGTGCCCGCCCTTGTCTCCCTCAGAAAATTGTGCAGTTTTTCCAGCCAGCCCACCAATCAGTCAACCGACTGCTCACCTGGAAAACTGCACAGATTTCATGAGCAAGCCCTCTACGGCCCAACAATCCGCTCAACCTAGAAACTGCGCAGAGGTGATCAACAGGCCAACCTCCCAGCATCAACGCAGTTTTTCCCACCAGCAGTTGATCCAGGTGGATTTTCAGATACAATGGCATGGAAAATCTCAAAATTCAAAGTGGCAGAAAAGCAAGTATCCTGACATCAGATCGAAGTGCTCGTCGCCCTGATTCCAACGGTGTGAATGACACTCCAATCTGAGTCTGGATGATGAAGTTGTGGCAGAAGGAGTTTGCCTTAGTTCCTTTCGAAAATGAGGCTTTTTCTTATAAAAATGTGTTTTTAGCCTTATGAAGGCGAATCGCAATCGGAGGGTCCAGAGGGGTGGACTTAAGAAGTGGCAGCAAAACCCCCCAATCAACGATCTCCAACTAAATCACAATGGGGCAGGAAATCGGCGATATCATGATGGAGCGGTCAGAACCGAGCAGAGCCGACTTGCGATTACGATCGGCGATCAGAGAAATCGGCAAGCCCAAGGACCAAGACCCCTGAGCCACAGCGATGCAATACGTCAATCCGATCGAGCCGATGCAATACGTCGATCCGATCGAGCCGATGCAATACGCCGATATCGGCGATCGGTGGATTCTCGGGATGAAGGGCCATTACATCAGCGATATGCCGATTATGATATCAGGGCCAGACCCGAGGGGTCTATGAGCCCGATTTGATAAACTTTGAGATCCGGTTGTTAAGGTTTTGGGTCGAAATTATTAGTGTTTGACGGGTTTTTTGTATTATCGTTTTAAACGATAAAAAGCTATTTTAAAGGGTTTGTTGTGCCTGCCGACCCTTCCACCTGAACGGTTTCTATTCCAAAAAGTCAGACCTCTGATTGTTAAGTGGGCTTTGTCCTAAATGAAACATATAAAAGCCCGATGAATGAAGAAAACATGGGGGAAAGGATTTTTAGCATGCAGTTCGAGGCAGGAGAGTTTTCAGGAGGGCTGATAGTGTATTTTGTCTTATTTTGGACAAGTCTTATATGTTTTCAGCCCCTTTCATTGCCACAGACGTATTGGTGTTGTCCATTTCTCCATCTGAGGTCTCCATTTCACAACCATTTTCCAGAATGGAGGTATAGCCTCTTTTTATGTAAACTGATGAATGTATTCTCTTCTTTTCATGCCATTTAATATATGAAGGCCTCCCCATTGATCGAGCAGGGCCCGGAGATATAGTCCAAGTTGGACGAACTCCGTTATCAAGTCTTGTTTGTCTTCTTGTCATGCCTTTGTGTGTTCTCTTCTTCTTTCTTGTGTGCACATTAATTTCTGTGTTAAGCTGCAATTTTCACTTATGATTCTTTTCATACATCTATAAGCAAAAGATCCCTAGATCAAGTGGTATCAGAGCAGGTCTTTTTATATGTGAAATGCATGTTTGTATGCTAACAAGAGATAGACTCCAAAGAGGCAAAGGGGAATTAAAGCCTTTCGATCCCGAAGCGGGGCATGCACAGCGAAGGAGAAACATGGTAGAAGATGAACCTCATCTTGAAGAGGAGCACAATTTCCGCAAGACCTTCTATTCAATGGCAGAGAATATTAGTCAGCTGGATTTAAGACTGGAGAAAGCAGAAGAGAGAAACCCAAAAGAATAAGGTTCAGCACATGGGAATGGTGGAGAAGAACCCCCTCCTTCTCCTTCCGGGAGTGATGGTTCTCCTTCCTCTCACCACCATAATCATATAAATCCAAAGGATGCAACTAAGAAACCTTTCTTTAGTTTAGATGTTAAATTTGATCTTCCCATGTTTAATGGTGAAAGCAATGTAGAAAATATTAATAATTGGATTAGGCAGCTTGAGGTCTACTACAGGATTTAGCAGATCGTGTAGGATGAGGCAAAGATTCAGCTGGCCTCTCTATGGCTGAGCAGCACCACTCTCGTTTGGTGGGAGAGAAAATTGCAGCACAGTAAGAATGTGGGTAACCTCTTTTCCTCATGGCCTGATTTTATTTCTGCATTAAAGGAATAGTTTTATCCCTTAGGATACAAGTAAAAAGATTTAATGAATTGGTAGTATTTAAGGCAAGGAAAAGGTCAGGATATTCAAAGTTTTACAGGGGAATTTAGAAAGCAAGCACTGAATCTAGGTATTGCACTTGATACACCTGAAGTTGTAACTAAGTATATTGGCTCATTGCATAGTTACATTAGGCATTCATTACTGTTGTTTGAACCAACCACTATTGACTCAGCCAGTGTAAAGGAAATTCATCTTGAGAACATGGGCAAAAATGAAAGAGATGATCAGTCCAGAAAACCACCGTTCAAACCTCCCAATGGAAAATCTAAAGCGAAATGGAAAGGAAAGGAGAAGAAGATGGCAGCAGCCAAAGAAGGAGAAAGGTCGTATTGCAATCACTACAAAAAGGAAGGCCATGATTATGATCACTGTTGGAAGCAGCATCCAGAAAAGTGTCCAAAGAAGACAGTGGCAACAGCGCAACAAGACTTGGATCAAATTCTAGAGATGAAGCGTTGAACACAACAGCGGGAAAAAAAGGTACTCTTACACCTCATGTCAATTCAAAATCGCATGAAGGAACTAGTTCTGTAAATGAGTCCCTTCCTAATGATCGAAAGCGGATTGAACTGTTTCATATCAGAGTTGTTGTAAATCATACTAAAGTTGAAACTCTATTTGATACTGGATCCCAAGCAAACTTAATTGCAGAATCCCTGGTAAAGAAACTCGGCTTAGAAACAAAACCACACCTGAAACCTTACCCGCTTGGATGGATACATGATAAAGCAAAACTGAATGTAACCAAGCAGTGTAAAGTAAAATTTGTAATCGCTTCTAAGCTAGTGGACGAAGTAGAACTAGATGTAATACCATTGGATATCTGTGGCATGGTGTTAGGGAGCCCATATCTGTATGATAGAAAGGCAGACTTCTTTTGTCACAAAAACAAATACCAAATCACAATAGATGGGGTAGAATATATAGTAAGGGCTCATCAAAATAAAATCTATGCCAGCCTTATAAGCACTGGACAAATGAAAAGACTGGTGAATTCCAGTAAGGGTTGCATGCTTATGGTTGTAAGGGAAAAAGAGGCAGAATTAGCTGATGCTTTCCAGGGCTGCGATAAGGAACATAAACAGGAATTATTTGAGTTAATTTCTAATTATGATGAGCTATTTCAGGAACATAAGGGATTACCTCCGAAGAGGGAAATCCAACACGAGATCCATTTGTAGCATGACGCTCCTTTACTAAATATTGACACGTACAGGATGTTGACCATTGAGATGGAGGAAATCAAGAAACAGGTGCAGGAATTGCTGGACCAAGGGGTCATCAAGCTGAGCACATCTTCGTGTGGCTCACCGATTGTCTTAGTCCCAAAGAAAGACAGCACATGGAGGATGTGCATGGATTACCTCGCGCTAAACAATATCATGGCGAAAAATCGGTACCCTCTTCCACGCATTGATGACTTATTAGATCAGTTAAATATTGTTGTTTATTTCACCAAATTGGATTTGCGCAGTGGTTATCACCAGGTCTGAATTGCAGAGCAAGACATGTGGAAAACCGCCTTCAAGACCAAACAGGGGTTGTTTGAATGGACGGTGATGCCATTCGGACTTTGCAACGCTCCATCCACTTTTATGAGAGTCATGAATGATCTCTTTAGGCCTTTCATTGATGAATTTTTTCTTGTATATTTAGATGATATACTTGTCTTTAGTAAGAGTTGGGTTGAACATGTGTGTCATGTAAAGAAATTGCTTGATGTAGTGAAAAAAAAAAAAACCTCTTTGTAAAATTGTCAAAGTGTGAGTTTAGGAAAACCTCTTTGGGTTACCTAGGTCATATTGTTGGTCATGGTCAGTTAAAGATTGATCCTTCTAAAGTTGAAGCAATTGTAAATTGGCCTAAGCCTACTAGTGTAACCGAGGTCTGTAGCTTTTTAGGTGCAGTCTAGTATTGGAGGAGATTTATTGCTAATTTCTTTGTTAATGCAGCACCTCTGCACACATTGACAAGTGTAAAACAGGTCTTCCAATGGGGAGGAAGACAACAAAAATCCTTCAAAACCTTGAAGGAAAAGATCAGCGACGCACCAGTCTTAGCCTTACTCGATCTCCAACAGCCATTCGAGATCGAAATCGATGCCAACAATTATGCCATGGGAGCTGTACTGATGCAGCAAAAGAAGTTGATTTGTTACCATTCTGAGAAGTTTTCTCAAGCTATGATAAACTATCCCACTTATGAAAAGGAGATTTATGCCTTGGTGTAGTGTGTGAAAAAGTGGAAACACTAGCTGATCGGCAAGGAGACCATCATCCATACAGATCATCAGCCCTTGCAATACCTTCAGTCACAAACCAAGTTGCAGCAATCTCGTCATTTCAGGTGGACGGGTTTTCTTCAACAGTTTCATCTGGTAATAAAGTATAAGAAGGGTACTAGAAATAAAGTGGTTGATATGCTATCTCGCCCTCCTATTTTTTCTTATGTTATTTTTCATAATTCTTCGTTATCTTTTGAGAGTTATGCTGAACAATATGCTAACGATGATGACTTTAAGGAGATTTATGCAAAACTAACCCATGGTTCACATGTGGACAACTATCATTTGTAGGGGAAACTGTTTTATCACCTTGGTAAATTTTGTATTCCCACAGGTGAAAGAGTACATGTAATTTGAGAGGCCCACACCTCTCTTGTGTCTGGACACTTTGGTGTCGAAAAGACTTTATGTCATGTACAAAGATTTTATTTTTGGCCTCATATGAAAAACATTGTGACTCGTTATGTAAAGGGTTGTGTGATGTGTTTTGTTTCAAAGCCCTCTAATAGGAAACTCGGGCTCTACACACCACTCCCCATTCCGAGTCATCCATGGGAAAGTGTATCAATTGACTTTGTAGGAGGTTTGCCTTTGTCTAGGAAGAGTCGCGACTATTTGTATGTCGTCGTTGATTGTTTTAGCAAGATGTGTATTCTTATGCCTTGTAAAAAGCATATTATTGCAGAGCAAACTGCTTCTCTTTTCTTTCAACATGTTTGGGTCCATTTTGGATTACCCACATCTATTGTGTCAGATCAAGACTCTCGCTTTCTCGGAGAGTTTTGGACCAACTTATGGAAGATGATGGACACCAAACTGAAAAGAAGCACGACATTCCAGCCATAGACTAACGGACAGACAGAGGTTTTCAACCGTACCATGGTACACTTGTTACGAGGCTATTGTGGGAAAAATCCCAAGTTGTGGGATGAACATCTCCCATATGTACATCATTCCTACAACTGACCAGTGCATTCATCAACGCAGTGTTCACCATTTGAGACATGCTTTGGTTACCTGCCAAAGGACCCTTTTGATATGGTCTTTGGAAGGGAAGATGGTTCTAGTGGACGTAATGATAGGGACAAAGCTCAGCAGTTCATCCAGCAAATCCAATTGATTCACCAAGCAGTACAAGAGCAGTTGGAGAAAAGTCAAGCCCGCTACAAGGCTCGACATGACAAACACCGAGTCAACCATCAATTCCAAGTGGGAGACAAAGTGTGGTTCCACATCAGCAAGGACATGATGAAGGGATAAGGGTCTAAGTTGTGACCCATCCGGTATGGTCCATTCACCATATTGTAGAAGATTGGGAACAATGCATTTCGTCTTGATTTGCCGATATATATGCAGATGTACTCAGTAGTGAATGTAGAGAACTTAAAGCTGTATGAGCCACCATTGATCATGGATACAGATGAGGTGGGCACAGTTCCTACAGTTGATGATTTTGCACCAGAATATCTCGATGAGTTATCGAAAGACATCATCCTTGACAGAAGGACCAGGACTTCACGACAAGGAGATGTGGAATATCTTTGAGTGGGTTTTAAGGGAATGCACCCCAGCAAGGCTAAATGGCTGGAGAAGGAAAAGGTGAGGGAACAATTCCCTCACTTGCCAATTGACTAATGAAAGATTTTGGCAGTCCAAAAGCTCCTCAATGGGGACGATTGATACAGGTGGATCTTCAGATACAATGGCATAGAAAATCTCAAAATTCAAAGTGGCAGAAAAGAAAGTATCCTGACTTCAAATTGAAGTGCTCATCGCCTTGATTCCAACGGTGTGAATGGCACTCCAATCCGAGTCCGGATGATGAAGTTGTAGCAAAAAGAGTTTTCCTTAGTTCCTTTGGAAAATGAGGCTTTTTCTTATAAAAATGGGTTTTTAGCCTTATGAAGGCAAATCACAATCGGAGGGTCCACAGGGGCGGACTTAAGAAGTGGCAATAGAACCCCCTGATCAGCAATCTCTGACTAAATCACAATCGGGGTAGGTAATCAACGATATCAGGATGGAGCGGTCAAAACCGGGGTTTAGCTGACTTGTGATCGCGATCGGTGATCAGAGCGATCGGCAGGACCAAGGACCAGGGCCCCTGAGCCGCAGTGATGCGATATGCCAATCTGATCGGGCCAATGCGATACGCTGATATCGGCGATTGGTGATCGGTGGATTCTCGGGATGAAGGACCATTGCATTAGTGATATGCCGACTGTGATATTGGTGCTGGACCCGAGGGGTCTATGATCTCGACTTGATAAACTTTGAGATCCAGTTGTTAAGGTTTTGGGTCAGAATTATTAGTGTTTGACAGGTTTTGTGTGTTATCATTTTAAACGATAAAAGGCTATTTTGAAGGGTCTGTTGTGCCCGCCGACCCTTCCACCTGAACGATTTCTATTCCAACAAAACAAACCTCCGATTTTTAAGTGGCCTTTGTCTTAAATGAAACATATAAAAGCCCGATGAATGAAAAAAACATGGGTGGAAGGATTTTCAGCACACAGTTCAAGGCAGGAGAGTTTTCAGGAGGGCCGATAGTGTATTTTGTCTGATTTTGGACAATTCTTATATGTTTTCAGCCCCTTTCATCACCACAGACACATTGGTGTTGTCCATTTCTCCATCTGAGGTCTCCATTTCACAGCCATTTTCCAGAATGGAGGTCTAACCTCTTTTTATGGAAACTGATGAATGTATTCTCTTCTTTTCATTCCATTTAATATATGAAGGCCTCCCCATTGATCGAGCAGGGCCCGAAGACGTAGCCCGAGTTGGAGGAACTCCGTTATCAAGTCTTGTTTGTCTTCTTGTCATGCCTGTGTGTGTTCTTGTTGGGTCCCTATAATACTAGTGATTACCCCATTACTATTGTAGTTATACCCCTTATTTATATTGTTGTGCCCCTATTACCCCCATGTTGTTATTTTTGTGCCCCATAGAATCCCTCTATTATTATTTTTGTGGATTTATATTATTATTGTTAGGTCGGCTGGATTATATTGTGACTCCTTAGACTCCTATATATAGAAAGGAGGTTTTGTCATTTGTATCATCCAAGAATTGTTCATTTATGTAATGTAAAGGAGGTTTCCCTCTCAAAGAGGCTGAATTATAAGGCGTTGATCTAACTTTTCTATCTTTTCTTGAGCTGGTTTCATAACATTTGGTATTAGAGCTTTGGATTCTAGGGTTTCGCTGCTCCAAACAGGTCATCGTGGCATTTTCGCTATAACGTTTTTTCTGTGATGATTCAGAAGTCACAAAAAAAACCCATTTGAGAAGAAATCGTGCTGAACCTTGGGTTTGAATTTCAGATCTTTTCGCGCGATATTTGAGGAGATATGATCTGAGGAAGTTGGTATTTTTGCAGACTCCTGAATTACATTCAAAACAGGTGACCTGGGGAAAATCGTCATAACTTTCTCTTTGGGCATTGGATTGAAACTTAGTAAGAAGGTACAGAAAGAGGACAGACTATAGTTTCTTGTATGTTTGTTTCAGATCCAAAGGTTGAAACAGTGACTCGTGGCAAGTCGTACAAGTTTGCTCTACTGAACTAGTCTAAAATCAAGTCATTGTGGGAGATTTCACATAACTCTTCCTTGGAGAATCCAATTTGGGTCAAACTTGTGGCATTGGAAAGAGGACACAGAAGGCTACTACAGATCACAATTTCAGAATTGGATAATCCAAAATTACAAATATACATCAAATTCAATATCAGGCTTCAATAAAGTGAAAAAAGGTGTGTAGTTTTTTTTTAAATTTTTGTGTAAGCTTGGTTTAACGGAATTCAAAGGGCATAGTAAAGCCTTATTATCGATAACTGATGCCCCGAGGAAAGAAAGTGCAAACACCTAGTAAGGAACCCGAAAGCTCTAGCATGACTCATGAAGAAGAGGAAGAAATGCTACATGATATATCAAAATTACAAGAACAAGTGCAACAAATGTCACGCTCACAAAAGCTAACAGAAGTTAAGATAAATGGCGTGGAATCTAAGATAAATGGTGTGGAATCTAAGATAAATGGCGTGGAATCTAAGATAAAGGACATGGAAGCTAAGATGGATGATTCGAAGACAGATTTGAAGAGAGACATGGCAGATTTGAAGACAGATTTGAAGACAGACATGGCAGATTTGAAGACAGATTTGACAAATTTTCTACAAGAAATACTTACAAATGGTGAAAAGGATGTAAAGGAAACTCATGATGTGAACAAAAGTAATGTTAATCATGATTCCATAGACTCTAATGTTGGATCGAAGACCCACCATATTCCAAAAATCAATATGAGGAATTTTGATGGCAAGGATCCCGCCACATGGATATTACAGATGGAGCAGTTCCTCAATCTCAATAATGTGCAAAACACACAAAAGGTACGTATGGCAACTGTATATTTGGAACCAAATCAGTTTGTATGGTATCAATGGCTTTGCTCTCGTAAAAAATTTATCACTTGGGCAATTTTTACGGAAAAATTGATAGCACATTATGAAGATACAAAAAGCAACACTTTTTTTAGCCAATTGATAAGTCTCAAACAAAAAGGTTCAGTAATGGAGCACATTGAGGAGTTCCAAAAATTGAACATAAGGGTAAAATATATTCCAGAGGAGCATAGGATTGATGTGTTCATAGGGTCTTTAAAGGATAATATCCAACATGATGTTCGCCTTTGGGAACCTGATTCATTAGAGAAGGCATTCAGGTTAGCAAGAAAAATGGAAAGCAAAATTATGGCAACCAGGAAGCATACCACTCACAACTATAAAGACGGAAGTGTTGTTGCCCCTAGTCTTCCACAACCTATAAGGTTGACACCACAACAATTGGAAGAAAAAAGAGCAAAAGGGCTTTGTTACAGTTGTGATAGCAAATACACTAAAGGTCATAAGTGTGCTGAGAAGAAATTATTCTACATAGATTGTGAAGAGGAAGAAGAAAAGGAGCAAGAAAGGTCAAAAGAAGAAGATATACTCCAGGAACAAAGCCTAGATGAAGAACAAATAAATCCGACCATATCTTGTAATGCATTGGCAGGAATTACCACTCCTCAAACCATCAAGATAGAAGGACAAATCAAGAAGAAAAAGGTAATAGTGTTGATTGATTCAGGAAGCACCCACAATTTTATTCATTGTAAGGTAGCAAAAGAATTGAATTGCTTCCTATATCCAGCACCAGAGTGTCAAGTGATGATTGCAAATGGAGGAACAATAAATTGCTCTGGAAAGTGCCATAATATCAAGCTATCCATGGGAGAATATGTATTGACTAGCCCAATGCTTTCCATTCCAATGGGAGGTGCTGATGTTGTACTAGGAGTCCAATGGCTACAATCCTTGGGTACAATAGCTTTTAATTTTCAAGAACTTTTCATCAAATTTTCTACGGAAGGAAAGGAAGTTGAATTAAGGGGTATTGCAGGGAAACCAGGAAAGATAATCAGCTCTAATGGTATGACAAAGCTTCTAAAAAAGGAGCAAAGAGGTGTAATTGCACAATTATGTTCGCTAGATGTTTCCACATCGGAATCATCTATTTCTCCAGATCTCCAAAAAGTCCTGGACAATCATTCCAAGGTATTTGAGACTCCCAAAGGTCTCCCACCTATGCGTGATCATGATCATGCTATTCATCTGATTCCAGGAAGTGTTCCTCCAAACATCAGGCCGTACAGATATCCCTATGTCCAAAAAAGTGAAATTGAACGTATGGTTGCAGAAATGCTAGAGGCTGGTATAATTCAACCAAGTCAAAGTTCTTTCTCTGCTCCAGTAGTATTGGTGCACAAGAAGGATGGATCATGGCGCATGTGTCCGGATTATAGGGAGCTCAACAAGCTCACTATTAAAGATAAGTTCCCCATTCCTGTCATTGATGAATTACTGGATGAATTGCATGGATCAATTTACTTCACCAAGTTGGATCTTCGTTCGGGATATCATCAAATCAGAATGAAGATTGAAGACATTCCGAAAACGACATTTAGAACTCATGAGGGTCATTATGAATTTTTGGTCATGCCTTTTGGCCTTACCAATGCACCTTCAACATTTCAAGGTTTGATGAATTCAATTTTCAAACCATTCCTTAGAAAATTTGTGTTAGTATTTTTTGATGATATACTAATCTACAACAAGTCTTGGAAGGATCATGTTGAACATGTTGACAGGGTGCTACAACTATTGGAGGAGAAACAATTATATGCAAAAAGATCCAAATGTTTCTTTGGAGTCCAGGAGGTGGAATATTTGGGTCATATTGTATCTCATGAAGGAGTTAAGGTAGACCCTAGCAAAATTAAAGCCATTAAGGAATGGAAAATCCCCACATCCATAAAGCATCTGCGAGGATTTCTTGGGTTGACAGGGTATTATCGCAAGTTTGTTAAGAATTATGGGAGAATAGCAGCACCTCTAACAACATTATTGAAGAAAGATGCATTTTCATGGACTCCGGAAGCAACAAAGGCCTTTGAACATCTTAAAGAGGCAATGTGCCAAGCACCGGTCTTAGCTACACCGGACTTCACAAAAACCTTTATTGTGGAATGTGATGCTTCAGGAAATGGAATTGGTGCTGTTCTAATGCAAGATGAAAGACCCATTGCTTTTGAAAGTCGTCCAATCAAGGGAAAGTTTTTAAGCAAAGCTATTTATGAGAAGGAAATGTTGGCAATACTCCATGCACTTAAGAAATGGCGACCCTACCTAATGGGAAGACACTTCAAGGTAAAAACGGATCATGATAGCCTTAAATACTTTTTAGAACAAAGATTATCCTCTGAAGAGCAACAAAAGTGGGTCACAAAGATGTTGGGTTATGACTTTGAAATCATCTACAAAAAAGGGAAGCAAAATGTGGTGGCAGATGCACTCTCAAGAAAGGATGAGGATGTGGAAGCATTGTTGTGCGCCATTTCTATTATCCAACCAGATTGGATAAACGAAGCAAGGGAGGAATGGAAGAATGATGAAGAAGTGTGGGCACTTATTCGAAAGCTACAACAAGATTCCAGTATGTCTGATACATTTAGCTGGAAAAATGATTCGTTATGGTACAAAGATCGCTTATACCTCTGTAAGAATTCCCAGCTAAAACAAAAGATTCTTATGGAATTGCACACTTCTCCCTTAGGAGGGCACTCAGGATTTTTAAAAACTTACCACAGGGTTAAGAAGGAATTTTTTTGGGATGGCCTTAAATCAGATATTCAAAAGTTTGTGGCGGAATGTTTGGTTTGCCAACAAAATAAAGTTGAAACAATTAAGACACCGGGTCTATTACAACCTTTATCCATTCCAAGCCAACGTTGGGAGGAGGTTTCAATGGATTTTATCACAGGTTTACCCAAGTCTGAGGGAAAGAGTGTCATCATGGTGGTAGTTGACAGACTTACCAAGTATGCACACTTTTGTGCATTATCACATCCATTTAAAGCCAGTACAGTTTCTACTGCATTTATGGAAACAATTCAAAAGCTACATGGAAACCCAAAGATTATTGTAAGTGACAGAGATCCCATTTTCACTGGAAATTTTTGGACAGAATTATTTTCTTGTCTTGGTACTCAGTTAGCTCATAGCTCATCTTATCATCCTCAATCTGATGGGAAAACTGAGATAGTAAACAAATGTTTGGAAGGATATCTTCGTTGCTTTGTATCTGATAAACAGACACAATGGGTCAAATGGTTGCCTCTGGCTGAATGGTGGTATAACACTTCCTTCCATACAGCAACAAAAATGACCCCATTTATGGCACTTTATGGGTATCAACCACCATCCATCACATCATATTTAAGAGAAAATTCTAAGGTTCAGGCAGTGGAACATCACATCGAACATCAACAACAAGTCCTCCAACTCTTAAAGGATAACCTCGTGTTGGCACAAAATAGAATGAAACAACAGGCAGATCAACATCGCAGTGAAAGAAGTTTTGATGTAGGTGATTGGGTATTCCTACGGCTACAACCATATAAGCAAATGTCCCTAAAGCAAGCTAAGAAGGATAATAAATTATCACCAAAGTATTATGGTCCGTACAAGGTGTTGCAAAAGATTGGTACTATGGCATACAAATTGGAGCTTCCTGCAGCTTCTCGATTGCACCAGTTTTCCATGTTTCATGTTTAAAGAAGGTTATAGGTGACAAGCTCCCAGTTCAAACAATATTGCCAGAACTTGACGAGGAAGGAAAAATTATATTGGAACCGGAAGCAGTCACAGAAACAAGAACTCGACAGCTACGAAATCGATCAATTTCAGAGTATCTTATCAAGTGGAAGAACTTATCCACTGAAGATTCCACATGGGAGGATGAGAATTTTATGCAGAAGTATCCAGAACTACTCAAGCGTTGAGGACAACACTTTTTTGAAGGAGAGGGGCATGTTGGGTCCCTATAATACTAGTGATTACCCCATTACTATTGTAGTTATACCCCTTATTTATATTGTTGTGCCCCTATTACCCCCATGTTGTTATTTCTGTGCCCCATAGAATCCCTCTATTGTTATTTTTGTGGCTTTATATTATTATTGTTAGGTCGGATGGATTATATTGTGACTCCTTAGACTCCTATATATAGAAAATAGGTTTTGTCATTTGTATCATCCAAGAATTGTTCATTTATGTAATGTAAAGAAGGTTTCCCTCTCGAAGAGGCTAATTTCTAAGGCGTTGATCTATCTTTTCTATCTCTTCTTGAGCTAGTTTCATAACAGTTCTCTTCTTCTTTCTTGTGTGTACATTAATTTCTGTGTTAAGCTACAATTTTCACTTGTGATTCTTTTCATACATCTATAAGCAAAAGATCCCTGGATCAGTAACCAACTGCCAATTCCCTCCAGGCATTGCATAGTTTTTTCTACCAAGGTCCCAATAGCTAGCTGCTAGTTCCCTCCAGGAATTGTGCAGTTTTTGCTGCCAATTTCCCAACAACCAACTACCAGTTCCCTCAGGAATTGCATAGTTTTGGCTTCCAGGCTCCCACTGCCCACTCCTTCCAAAAATTGCGCAGATTTTGTCTGCCCAGCCTTCCCACAGCCCAGACTGCTCCTTCCAAAAATTGTGCAGATTTGTCCTCCAGCTAAGCCAGACCCCGCGGACAGTCACTGTCGATCCGTATTTCCCATCATCATCTCCCATTTTCTGCACAGTTTTCACCAGTAGTGCCCGGAGCATCCATCCCAGCTCAAAGCCTGCCTCACGCGGTTTTGTTATCTTGTCTTCTCTCCCGGTCACCTGCATTTGAAATGATCATGCATCATGGTAGACTAGGAGGTTTATGGATTTGATGTCATTTCATCATGTGTGACTGTAGATGCAAGTACACAAACAAACATGTTGTGACGATGGACGGGATGAAAAAAGGGAGTACATGCAGAAGGACATGTTTACCAACGGAAAAACAAACGATGCATGCAAAGAGGCCTATTCATGAACAGACGATCATGCAAAGATGTGTTCGCAGAAGAACGAATGGACAAGCGAACATGCGAAGATGTGTTCGCGGAAGGAAGGACAAATGAAAATGCACTTTTCATGAATGGATAAACCTATCAAGCATGCCAACATACAAGAAAGGAGAAACGTGTGAATGCAACATCAAGCGAACCCAACAACCATCGAAGACTCCACGCACTTTGCCATGTGGAGGTGAAGTTGTGACACACCATGAGGACATCCATCACCCAGCAATACTGTAGCTCGACATGCACACTAGCAGCAGCATGAATGTACCAACACTGTCATGTCGAGTCTTATCATGATTCATGTCGTCCACATCTCCAGTGTGGCCCATATTGTCAATCAATGTAATGTAATGTGGAAGTCCAAGAGACCCACTTGTCATATGAAGATTCATGTAAATTTGAAAGGTCATGGAAGCCAAACAATCATGAGGGAAGTCAAACAACTACAAGGTTCAGTTTCACCCTTGGCTATAAATACCCCCTCATTTGTACATGCAAAGGACATTTGACCTTGGCTCCTCCCACATAGCCTTGAGAGTTTGTGATATTTTCTTTGAGGAGTAAGTATTGGCTCCAACGCCTCACCCACAGGGATAGTGATGTATGGTGTATCGATGTGTCCTGGAAATTTTGCTTAATTCAGAAGCCTGCTAATAGGCCAACACATTTTCACACATGTGTTGTAACTATTTGTAAGATTCGTCTTGAACACTTGTAATGCATGTTGCTTTAACCTATGTTTTAACACTTGGATTCATTCAACTATTCTAATACATATATATTAATGAAAATGTGTTGCATATGTTGTTAACGTTGTCCTACCCGTGTTGGTAACCTCCAAGACATGAGACAGAACCTTCCACATAAACTTGAAATAATGATTGTCACACTAGTGCAGATTGCCCGTTGAGTGTTGTACATGCTATCTTCCCTTGTGTGTTGTGACTACCGCATCCATGTGGATTCCTCCTCCAGAAGCTGTGCACATCTTGTTGTGTTGTGTGTTCCTAACAGAGTTGGGTTTCCTCCCATCCGACTTGGGACTCACTCCCACCCTTCCTCTCTCCAGTGAAAGCACCTTAACACAACTAACACTATTAATCACCAGGCACATGAACCTCACTACTCAAAGATAAAGCAAACCACTCTCTTGTGCTGACAAGAAAGAGCTATGGAAAACATTAAGATAATGGAAATTGGGCCATCATACTGGATGGGAATCCCACACTAAATGGTGTGAGGTCTAGTTGGGACTTCATTCCCGGGTGATCCCCTGAATGTTGGCGGGTCCAGAACTGTCAACATTTCTGGCGCTAGAAGAAGGGTTGCCAGTTGTTTATGGTTGAATTTCTTCTCACACTCACTCATCAGCCATCTAGTCAAGGTAGTAACTCGCACTTCCTCTCACTTATGCGCGACTCTGCAGTTGGTTACTTCTCACCTCCCAGGATTGAACAAGAAATTCCATACCATCACATTCGCTCCATCCATCCCATCACCCACTAGTTCATGAAAGAATTCAAACTGATCCCAGGCATACAACATATTCCATATGCATTAAGGAAACCAAAAACCACTCCCACAGGGGTTGTTGTATCATTAGTGGAAGAAGAAGTTCTTGCCACACTTGAAGGTATAGTAGAAGCTATTGAAGACGGAGAGGGACCTCTGGTCTTCCAGCAAGGGGAATGAGACACCCTCATGATATTGGGCTTAGACTTTGGTTCAGGAGAAGGAGGGGAAAGCAATGAAGGAGGTGGAGGCAGAGACGAACCAACAGACTCAGATTCAGAACAGTCAGATTCTGAAGAAGAGGAGGAGGATGAAGAAGACAAATAGATGGCTGACCAAAATCTAGAACCGATGACTCAAGAACCATTGGCTCTCCTGGGTGCTTTGCACAAGATGCCAAAGCAGGCAGAGAGAACGAGCATCAAGTTCAACCCTGGCAGCATAGTGAAGGAAGAAGACCATTTGGATAACTTCTACCTACATCTGCAGACCCTTGAGGTACAGTACGATGACGTAGCTTGTAGATTATTTCCATACACCTTGGATGATCGAGCAGCTGCATGGTATCACAACCTTCCAGCCAACTCCATATAGAACTGGGGTGTGTTCAAACACATGTTTCTTGAAAAATTTGCTGATGACAAGACCCCAACCATGTTACTCAAAGAATTCGGAAGCTTGAAGATGGAGGGGAAAGAAAAGGTAAAAGACTTCAATCAGATGTTTACGCACATATTGAACAAGTTTATAGAAGAAACGAAGCCTCATTACTCCATCACTATTGATTACTACACGTTCACACTACCGATCATAATTGTGCATTTCATCAAGCGAGCTGTGAAAGCAACATTACTCGAAAACTGCTAAGAGGCTATTATTGTTGAGAAAGACCTGCACATGATTGGAGTAATCAAGGATGATGAACCAACAAAGGACTCCAAAGATGTGAGCAGGAAGTCCCAGGCAGTGGTGAGAAAAGGTAGAGACAAGGAAACAAACGATATTGAAACCCTCACTCACCTCGTCAAGAACTTGACAACATAGGTGTCTAAGCTTAAACAACGGAAAACAGGCACCTCTGCAAGCAACCATCTGCCGAGATAGAAACAAGGAAGCATGTCATCGGGCAGCAACTGATTCACTGCAAAAAATGTGTAGAGATCTGTGTCCCAGCTCGAACGGTGTGCAAATGTTGAATTCTATTCATTCCATGAAGATCGTCACCTAGAGAATTCTTATTCAGACTGGAAGCGAGTTGCAGGCTTTGTATGTAGTCGCAAATTTGACGTAGAAAATAGTATGTAGGAGCAACTAGAAGACACTGATAATGACAAAGATGTTTCACCTAATGAGGCATCAAGTTCTAGGCATGTGGTGAACATGTATCGGTGCTCGCAAGTAGTGTTGAAGACGAACACCGAGAAACACCCCCCAAATTAAAATGATCGTTACAATCTCAGGAGTAAAGGGGAACCCCTTACAGTTGGGGAAGCAAAAGAAAAAATGTGACTGTTGATGAGGAAGGTTGATCCACCAGCCATCCCAAAGCAAAAAAGACAAAGAAAGTCCAGGGAGACAGCAGCGGATAAGAGTACGTCCATGAGCAGTAAACTGCAGAATACTCCTCAAACAACATAGACATCAAATCTTACCCCAGACACATCGGTGAGTCTACCCCCTCTGGACTATAACATTGTGGATGACATGAAGAAAACTCGTGTGAACATTAGGTTGTTCGAGATAGATAAGATCCAGAGTCAGCAAGACGTCCTATTGCATGCATTGGGATAGACATAAATGGACAGCACAACCTCTACTGGCAAGGGAGAAAGCACACCTCCTGGATCACTTTCAACTGTGCTAAAAACACTCTGGATGGAAGAAGAAAACTCAATTTGCCCTCTATTCCTGCTCTCATTTGAAATTTTCATTTGTAATGTTCACAACTGCTTGGTTGATTCTGGCGCGGCAGCCAACGTTACGCTGCTCTCCATTGCCAAAAAGATCAATGTGCAATGGAGCAAGACATCCACGCAAATCATCCAACTTGACCGAACATTTGTACCATCCATTGGTGAACTTCAAGATGTGATCATCCAACTATCACACGACATTTGAGTCCACCAATGCATCAACATTGTTGTTGTGGACATACCAAAAGCATACAATTTACTACTTAGCAGAGACTGGTCTAGCAAGCTGAACGAATATTTTTCTACAAACTGGTCGCACATGTGGCTTCCATACAAGGGAAAAAGCAATCAAATCTGGGTGTTATCCAAGAGGTATATGAGGCACAATGTCACTCCCATCAATGGCGAGAACGAACCATTGGCCTTTGCAAAGCTCATGTTTGGCAACTACCTCCTAGAAACAACATTGGTGTGTTATCCTACACGGCCAGCTCCAACCCCACCAGACACGCAGTAGGGTCTCCTTCCTTGCCCAACTAATGGTAATGAAGCATCTATAGTACATTGTACCAATAGTAGCAGTAGAAGTAGGAACAGTAGTAGCAGTAATGAAAGCGTGTCGAACGGTTCATGTACAGACAAGTTGTGGACCATGTATTTCAAAGGATCAAAGACATAAGATGGCTCAGGAGCCGGGTGTGTCTTGATCGACCCAAACAACATGAATCATTTCGTTTCGATTCACTTGGAGTTCGAGTGCATGAACAACGTTGTTGAGTATGAAGCACTCGTGTTGGGCTTGCAGAAAGCCATTAGCCTCAACGTGGTCACGCTCAAAGTGGTAGGTGATTCGTAGATAGTGGTACGACAAGTATGTAACACCGTTCACTGTTTTTCACCGCATCTCAAAAGTTACCAGCAATAGGTATGGTGACTAATCTCTAACTTCCAAGCATTTAACATCACTATTATACCACGTATGCGTAATGAAACTGCCAATGATCTGGAAAATGCAACCTCTAGGATGTCACTGATTAGGGATATATTTACTATTGAAATGTTGTATAGACCATCTATCCCAGATAACATAACTAAATTATGCGTGTTTGATGATGATCGAAATATACTACATTTTATTGCCAACGCTGACACCTTCAAGGATGCAGCGATAGATGAAGATGAGTAGGAGCGATCTCTTCAAGTAGAATCCGGTAGAAAGAAAGGTCACCTCATTCTGAAGGGAGTGGCATCATTGGAAAAGATCTATGACTTGCAAGAACACTTTCAGGGGCCAAGGAACAGCAAAACCCACAGTTCCACCATGATGCACGAACTGATCAACCTGGGAATAGAACAAGATCTGAAGTTCATCAATCTTGGTATGTGTTGCACATAGCAAGAGCAGCAAGCCTTTGTCCCCTTGTTCAAACAGTACTAGTATGTGTTCACGTGGACATATGATGATTTGAAAACTTATGACATGTGGATAATCCAACACATCATTCCAATCAAAGAAGGGGCCAAGCCATATCAGCAGAAGCTGAGGAAAGTACATCCATCACTTGAACCCCTCATATAGAAAGATCTCACCAAGCTATTGGATGCATGAATCATAAAAAAGGTTTGTCATTCCACGTGGGTTTCAAACCTTTTACCTATACGCAATAAGTCTAGGGAAATCCACTTTTGTGTTGATTTCTGGAATGTGAACCACGCCTCGGACAAAGAAAACTACCTCTTGTCGTCTATGGAGCACATTCTGTAGACAATATCTGGGGCACAGTTTTTTTCCCTACTCGACGGTTTTTCAGGATACAATCAGGTTCTGGTAGCAGAACCTGACAGACTCAAGACTACCTTCCGTACCAAGTGGGGTACGTTCACATACAAACAAATTCTGTTTAGGCTTGTGAATGTAGACCCAACATTTCAGCATGCAATGGACATCACTTTTCGTAGACTCATCGGACAGAGCGTAGTGGTATACCTCGATGATGTGACTATGTTCTCAAGGAAACATGAGGACCACATACGCCATCTGAAGAAAATTTTTGAGTGATGCCAGAAATACGGGATTTCCTTGAATCCAAAAAATAGCATATTCGCAGTGTCTGAGGGGAACCTTCTTAGACACATCATTGCAAAAAGCGGGATAAAGGTTGATCTAGATCGTGTCCAGACTATTACACAAATCCCTCACCTAGGCAACAAGAAAGCCATGCAGTTCTTCTTGGGCAAGACAAACTTCCTCCGGAAGTTCATCTCAGATTATGTGCAGATAGTCAAACCCAAGCAGGACATGATCAAGAAATATACAACCTACAGCTAGGGAAAGAGGGAAAAGAACACATTCACCCGTATCAAGCAGGTTATTGCAGAAGTACCTGCACTCTACAAACTAGAATTCAAAAGGGATTTCCTGCTATACACCTTCACCTCCGATAACTCGCTCACTGTAGTACTCACTCAGAAGGACGAGATGAATGGCGAACGTTCCATCTCCTTCATGAGCGCAATCATGCAGGGACCAGAACTCAACTACCCCACCATTGACAAACAAGCATATGTAGTTTACATGGTGGAGAAACACTTCAGACCCTACTTGCTGAGGAACCACTACATAGTCTACGTCCCTCACCCAGCAGTCTACACATTGCTTGTACAACAAGAACTAGGTGAACGATGTGTGAACTGGATGACAGGCTTGCAATAATATGATCTTGACATCAAGCAATTTCACACGGTCAAAGGACATGGGATTTGGAACCTTGCAACTGAAGTAGTACACGCGCCAGAGGAGGGAGAAGAGATCACTGGATGGGAGTAGGAAGTTGAAATGTATGATTTAGTGCAAGAAACACCCACTGAAGACAGAACCTCTTGGTACATAGATGTGCACCATTACCTTGAGCACAGCACCGTACCCTCTCACGTTTCCATCAGATAGAAGAGGGATTTACACCTCAAAGATTTAGTATATCAGTCGATGCACGAAGTGCTTTACAGGAAGCACAACAGCTGAGTTTTTCTCAAGTGCCTGGAAGCACATGAATCAAAGAGGGTATTACAAGATCTGCATGATGGACCTGTCGAGGGTCACTTTTCGAGAAACACCAATGCATACAAAGTTATGCAGACCGGTTTCTACTGGCCCACATTATTCAAGGATGCGCATGCTTATGCCCGCAAGTGCTTGGTCTATTAGCGATGCGCCAACGGGACACTTAGGTTAGCAACCCCACTACACCCTGTTGCAGTGACCGAATCGTTCCAACAATGGGGCTTGGACATCATTGGGGAAATTTTCCCACATTCGTCAAAACAGCACCGCTACATTCTAACAACAATTGATTACTTCACGCAGTGGATAGAAGCAGTTCTGGTCAAACAAGTGAATGATCAGGAGGTCATCAGATTCCTCCAACAAAACATCATCTCACGCTTCAACATTTTGGTATCACTTGTTTTTGATAATGAAACATACTTTTCATCTTTAAAACTTTATGATTTTGCATTACAAAATGGTATTGTGCTGAATGGTCATCTAACTACTACCCCCAGGGAAATGGTCTCGCAGAATCCACGAACAAAAACCTCATCTGCATAATAAAAAATACTATTTACTCTGAGCAGCACAACTGGAATTTCGCCCTGATGAATGCATTATGGGCTGATCGGGTAACACCCAAAATCTCTCTGAACACCTCACCATACTTCCTCTTGAAAAAATACAAAGGCGAAAGGAGATAAAGGCTTCTTGTGCAGAGAGGTGAAGCATGCAACTCCACCGGGGTACTGACCAGGCTCGCTGGCAGTGGAGAAATGCATGTGTTCATGCATTACTCTGTCAGGGTATTGTCCAGGCCTACTAGCAGTTAAGCAACATCAAAGATGAAAACTTATACTCTAAAAATATTCAACTCGCGAGCTAAACTACCCTTCCAGATTTTGAAACACTGTGATCACGCTTAACTTTTGTTGTGTTTGACTGGGTTGGAAAAAGGTGAACCATGTCTATCCATGGGGTAAGTGGGGAAAACAAAGTAACGCACACAACAATTCAATACTCCCTGAAATACCAAGGCCTTGTGCTATCAATGAACCAAAACAGAGAAGTTGGAGTTCTACCAGTGTGTCGCAAAGTGTTATAGCGGCTCCAACACCCTCCAAAATTTTGGCCTACATCCAATTTCGAAGCCTCCTTTGAGAGTTTAACTTGATGTTTGCACACACTCGGGTTCACCTCGTGAGCTAGTGTGAGTCCTTGCACCCACCTTACTTGATCATTCAACAGAAAACTTTTCCATGTTGGTAAGAATGTCACGCTTGTGACCATTTTCTATTCATTCGTAAGGGCCCCACTTCATGTGTACATGTTGTGTTTGCTATGTAAACATCTGTCGCACTCACACACATAGTCGTATACACTGTCACGTAAGAGTTTTTGCGGTCATCCAACGATCGATCACAATTGTCGCACTTGTTGACTTGCACGGTCAGTCGGTCATGTTGAGCATGTGTGTCTGGATGGTTTGAATCGTCTCGTCGTCAGGTCATGTAAGTGTGTGTTTGCAAGTTCATGTATGTACCTTTTCACTCACTCACACACTTAGTCGTTTTGTTGAAGCGCTGACGACTAGATCACCCTCTCACAACCGGACCTTCCCCCCACCATCAACTCGATCGACTGTCACCCAGAACAGTACATACGAAATAAGAAAGTCGTTTCAAGTTGTGTTACTCGCAAGTTGATTGATCAACCTTCCTGTTGTTCAATTGGAGAGTTTGACCCGGTAGTCACCCTAGGACTGACTCCCCTCAAAAATTGTGCAAAGGCTATAGACCATGCATGTCCCATTAACTGAGCAAATTGCACAGACAGGTTAGACGAAGACCCAGTGCCCATCCATGTCTCCCTCAGAAAATTACGCAGTTTTTCCAGCCAGCCCACCAGTCAGTCGGCCAACTGCTCACCAGGAAAACTGCGTAGATTTAATGAGCAAGCCCTCTGCTGCCAAATAGTCCGCTCATCCCAGAAACTGCATAGAGTTTATCAGCAACCTAGCATCACAACATCAGCACATTTTTTCCCGCCAATAGCTCCCAATAACCAACTACCAGTCCCCTCCAGGAATTGCGCGGTTTTTTTTGCCAAGGTCAGAGCAGCCATCTGCCAGTTCCATCCAGGAATTGCGCAGTTTTTGTTACCAAGGTCCTAACAACTAGCTGCCAATTCCCTCCTAGAATTGCGCAGGTTTGGCTGCCAAGCTCCCGTTGCCCACTCCTTCCAAAAATTGCACAGATTTGTCCTCCAACTAAACCAGATCATGCAGATAGCCACTGTCAATCCAGATTGGTGGTCATCATCTCCCATTGATTTCTGCACAGTTTTCACCAGCAGTTCCCAGAGCCTCCATCCCAGCTCGAAGCTTGCCTCGTGCGGTTTTGTGACCTTCTCTTCTCTCTTGGTCATCTGAAACAATCATGCATCATGGTAGACTAGGAGGTTTATGGATTTGATGTCATCTCATCATGAGTGACTGCAAATACAGGTACACAAACAAACATGGCGCGGTGATAGATGGGATGAACAAAGGGAGTACATGCAGAAGGACATGTTCTCCAACGGACGAACAAACAATGCATGCCAAGAGATGTGATCAAGAAAGGACGATCATGAAAAGATGTGTTTATGGATGGACGGACAAGCGAACATGAAAAGATGTGCTCACATAAGGACAAATGGACGAACATGCACTTTTCGCGTACAGATGAAGCTGTCAAGCATGCCAACATATAAGCAAGGAGCAACGTGCGAATGCAACATCAAGCAAACCCAACAACCATCAAAGACTTCGTGCACTTTTCCATACAGAGGTGAAGCTATGACACACCATGAGGACATCCATCACCTAGAAATACTACAGCTCGACATGCACACCAATAGCAACACGAATGTACCAACACTGCCATGTCAAGTCTTTTCATGAGTCATGTCATCCACATCTCCACTGTGGGCCATATTGTTAATCAATGTAATGTAACGTGGAATTCCAAGAGACCCACTTGTCATATGAAGAGTCATGTAAATTTGAAAGGTCATGGAAGTCAAACAGTCATGAGGGAAGTCGAACAGCCACAAGGGTCAGTTTCACCCTTGGCTATAAATACCCCCTCATTTGTACATGTAAAGGACTTTTCACCTTGGCTCCTCCCACATAGCCTTGAGAGTTTGTAATTTTTTCTTTGAGGAGTAAGTAGTGGCTCTAATGCCCCACCCACGAGGTTAGTGATGTATGGTGTATCGATGTGACTTAGAAATTTCACTTAATTCGGAAGCCTGCTAACAAGCCAACACATTTTCACACATGTGTTGTAACTATTTGTAAGATTCATCTTGAACACTTGTAATTCATGTTGCTTTAATCTGTGTTTTAACACTTGGATTCATTCAACTGTTATAATACAGATATATTAATGAAAATGTGTTGCATATGTTGTTAATTTTGTCATGCCCGTGTTGGTAACCTCCCGGACATGAGACATAACCTTTCACATAAACTTGCTATAACGGTTGTCGCACTTGCACAAATTGCCCATTGAGTGTTGTATGTGCTATATTCCCTTGTGTGTTGTCACTGTCGCATCCGTGTAGATTCCTCCTCTGGAAGATATGCATGTCCTGTTGTGTTGTTTGTCACTAAAAAAGTTAGGTTTCCTCTCATCCAACTTGGGACTCACTCCCACCCTTCCTCTCTCTGGTGAAAGCACCTTAACACAACTAACACTATTAATCACCAAGCACGCGAACCTCACCACTTGAAGATAAAGCATACCACTCCGTTATCCTGACAAGCAAGAGCTAAGGGAAACATTTAAGATAATGGTCACCGGGCCATCATACTGGATGGGACTCCCACACCAAATGGTGTGAGGTCTAGTTGGGACTTCATACCGGGGTGATCCCCTGAATGTTGGCAGGTCCAGCATCGTCAATAATAAGAAAATTTTGTTTCTTGTACTTAGGCGAAAGCAGAAGACTTCTGCAGCTGAGTGCGTGGAGACCTTGGTAAGTCCACAGGCTGAGTGTGCAGGACCCTGCAGCTGAGTGTGCATGGATAAGAAGTCTATATCTAAACATTTCTATCTAATAAATACTTTTTTGAGCCGAAATTGAAGCATTTGTGTCCTTTTATTTACTTGTGCAAAGTTTATGTATCTTAGCTCTGTAATCTGTTTAAAATGAATTAATGCTTATTTATTGTGTGGAACTGGTAGATCTGTAATATTTATGCATGATAAATATAACTAATTACCTTCAGGAAAATCTAGAATTTTTCATATAGATTTGCAGTAGTTATCTATCGAAAGGATTAGCTTTTGTCCATCCCATCAGCTACAGTGCATCCAACTTCTATTTTTAGACTCATCTGTGTGGCACCATCCTCCATGGCACAACCCTCTTGGCACAGCTCCTCCTGGCACACTTTTGGATTCCCTCATGCAGCCCCATTACTCTGTTTTCTCAGTCTTCGGGCAGTGTATTTTGTAGTCCCATACTCCCCCGTAACTACCTGGAATACTAAGACTGTCCTCCCATCATGTAGTCATTGTGCAAGGGTAGGATCCCCTTGATATAACTTCAGTTGACTCCCATTGACTCTTCCTGGGAATATTTCCCCATTCATCTTCGCGAGCTAAACTGTGCCACCATTTGTAATTTCCTTGACTACATAGGACCCCAACCAATGCATTTGAAACTTCCAGGGAACTTTGTGAACTTGCTATCATATAGTAGGACTAAATCATTTACCTTGAAGGTGTGTAGCTTAATATGTCTATCATGCCATGCCTTTTCGCACTCCTTTTGCACCTGTTAATTAAATCCTGCTAAAACCTATCTTCTTCTAACTCCAACAACTATGCAAGGCTCTCCTCCATAGCCTTGCGGTCCGCCATATCAGTCAATGTTGCAATTCACAAACTCGGTACAATATACTCCATGGGCATCACAGCCTCTATCCCATAGACCTCTTTCTAAACATATTGCGATTCATTAATAAAAACTATAGAGGTGTTTAGACCCTACCTTAAGTCCAACACTAGTTTGTAGCAACCATCCTTCAACCGTCCGAAAGAGTTTCCTTTTGAGAACCTGCAATCACAAACAAGCACACATCAAATAACACCTGCATAGCTAATATCATAAATCATGTTCATTATGGTGATCAAGGAATCCATAAAATAAACCATAAAACATAGCTTATTGAGAAAAATAAACTTATTTGTATTAGCTTTGAAATAGAAGAACCTTACAACCTTTGGTGCCTTGATGTTGTATAAGCTCTTCCCAGGGTCCGAAATAGGAATCTCCTTTACTTTGACAAGCCTCACACTCTTCCAAATGAGATCAAAGAGGTATCTAATCTCCCCTCACAAAAGCTCAATTAGGAAGACTAAGTTCCAGCAGCATTTCACCTCAAAAATATTCAGCTTTCAACCTCCCAAGTAACCAGCCCAATGTTGCATTTTATAGTGCAAGGGAAGGAGGTTACAGGTCCACCTATGAAGGGATAGAGTCCTCCTTCAAAGGGATAAGCTCCTCACATCAAGGGGTTAGCTCCTTAAGGTATGGGATGCATGAACCTTAAAGGAGCAAACTTGCCACCTCAAGATTCCTTTCAGAAGGTTCTAGAAATGACTCAAAGTGAGTTTTTAAGAATATACTTGCGCCTTTTTTACTTTTACAGGGGTCCACACCCATAACACAGAGACAGAGTGGTCAGGTGCGCAGGGGACATGACCTTTAGGTGCGGGACCGCAGGTAATGCTAAGAGAAAGTGCGGAACCAGAGTTTTATAGACTTTTGAGGGCTTTCTCTTATTTTCAAGGCTTGATATGAAGAACTGAGGCTTAAGACTTGCAAAGGAGGAAAGTATGAGTGGTAATGGACTCACACAGATTGCAGAATGTCAAGGTGACAATTTTTGTGCAACAAATTTCCCCCTAAAGTGCAAAGTCTGTAATAGATGAAGATAGAATTTTTCATCTAAGAAGAGTGAAGTACTTTATCATTTCAAGGATCATCTTGTGGACACCCCAGTCGAAACCTGTAAAAACATTCAATGTAATATATATATATATATATATATATGTGTGTGTGTGTGTGTGTGTGTGTGTGTGTGTGTGTGTGTGTGTGTGTGTGTGTGAACATATCATCGCTAAGGTAGGCATTCCCATGCTCAGATCAAAACTGACTAGAAAACTAACTAAACTACTTTGATACAGGAATGATTTTGTAATACATCATGAGTATAGACATATATAGACACAGTATGGGCGCAACCATCTGTTTATGAATAGTCCACTGTATAATGAATAACAAAATTCCTCACAGCCTGGATGGTGGAAACTAGATCCAGGGTCTTGATTTCTGCTTCCCGAACTAGTACGATTCTATCCATGTGAATGAATGTGTCGAAGTCGAACATGGTAGAAACCACTTGATTACCAGTCAATGATGTGAACTGTTAACAAGTGTGAGAGAAACCACCAATAATTTCAATGGCTCTCAAAGTACTCAGTACAATCCATGAAATGCGAATAAATGAGCTGATGTCAAATATGTCATAGAATCCTTTGATCGAAGCTCAACGATGCAACCTGTCGTCGAAGGCAAGAAACCTGCCATTAGGGCATGCAGATTCCAAGGTACTGGTGGTTCCTAGATCATCTTTCTAGATAATGAGCTGAAGTCGATAGAAAGCAATCTATCGTAGGCAAGCCCACAACACGAAGTCATAGATCAAGTTTGAAGAAATATATTTGGCGAGGACTAACTCAGGGATGGTCAAAATGGATGACAGATATTTTGCAAATGAATGGTTTATTTTAAATGACCTCTTGAACACATAATGACACTGCAGATGGTTTGGTGACAATTGACCCAAAGCTAATACCTGGAAACCGGTTGAAGACTTTCAATATGGTTTGATTAACTATTAGGCAAAGGATTTCCCAACCCAGGTGAACAAAAAGTGTCATGTTCAAGAGTGGTTAACTACTTTTCTAAAACACAAAGTATAACAAACAGGTTCATTGTTCTCTCTTTCCTCCACCATTTTTGGCAAGTACCTCTTTATTTTTGACAAGATTGAGGAGGATAACATTTGCTTGGTTATAAGCTCATCCTTCGAATGAGTCCAACTTAGTTTAAAATTTGAACCCTAAGAAGGAGTGGTTCGTTCCTGTTTGAAATTGAACAGGTCCTTTACTGTTAAATTTTAACGAGTCCAGTATAGGAAAAACTCAGTGTTTTTCAATTTTAGGGAGTCAGAAGAAAAACTTACGGAAACTCCATGGATGTCCCTTTTCATGAATTTGTCTCCCCCAAGCCCGAAAAGGTATAAAATAATACTTGATAGAATCGCTTGACCATTATGATCAAGGAATACTTTTCATAATTAGTGACTCTGATCCGAAAAAGTAAAAAAGTGATCGAAGACATGTCATTTTATAACCAATATCGAACTTGAAATGACATAAGTCCAGCAAACTTTTCATGTTTATACAGTCAGAAAAGAAATGAAAGTGGACCACCTTTTTATTCTGTTTAATGAGTTTAAAAAGGAAAAAGCTCGGCAATCTTTTCATATTTTACGAGTCAGAAAAGAGCTTATAGAAGACTCGTCCTAGAGGAACGAGTGGTATAAAGGGTAGCAATTGGTTCTGGAAATGGTGGAACTGCTCAAAACATGTAATGGTTAAGAGGCTGGCTAACAAAACCACTCATAGCTACGGTCCCTCAGGAAAGTAAAAACAACCAAGTGAAAGCATATGATCAACCAAAGAGATGGTGGTGATGGAATGAAAATAACCAAGGCTCATCTAGCAGAATTTAGTGGATAAAGACAGCAATCATGAGATGTAAAACAGGTATGGGGTCATTTTTATACAAGCTTGAACCATAGAGAACTCTGCTTGGATTCAGTTTCATGTTTTAACAAACTTGAAATGAAAAACTATGCTTGTTATAAGTTCGCATGCCCCCAGTGTAATGACCGCAAATCGAGGTACATGCCCCCCAAGCTTCATTGCATTCAACCAGGTGCATGGAATGAAGGTTCACTTTCAAGATCTTGGAAAGACTTGACTTGGAAAGGGAGTTGTTTCATTTTTTAATGAGGTTGACATAGGAAAAGAACTATCCTCAAAACCCTTGTTTCATTTTTTAAACGAGCTTGACACAAGACAAGGAACTATGCTCTAAAACCCTTGATTCATTTTTTAACGAGCTTAACACAAGACAAGGAACTATGCTCATGACTCCTTGTTTCATTTTTTAACAAGCTTGACACAAGACCAGGAACTATGCTCGCAACATCTAGTTTAATTTTTTAACGAGGTTGATACAGGAAGAAATTATCCTCGCAACATCCGGTTTCATTTTTTAATGAGGTTGATACATGAAAAAACTATCCTCGCAACATCTAGTTTCATTTTTTAACAAGGTTGATACAGGAAAAAAATATCCTCATGATAGGTCAGGAATCAGAAAACGACTGTACATCCTGATATACAATTTCAAAGGGACTCAAAGGCATTGCGCCATCAAATGAATCCACCTCAGAATCAGAAGGTGCGATCCAAGGATCATCAAAAGCAATATTGTTCGATGAAATCATATGAATAGTTGCAATAGAAGGTGATACGTTAGGAGGAGAGAAGGAAAAAGTTCCTAGTAAACTAGAATTTTTAATCAAACCTACCCCAACGTCCTTGTAAGGGATAGTCGTTTTACTGACGTGCTGAACACTATCTGAAGAGGCTGGGTCGGATGAAAAATAAGTTAGTTGGTCTATCGTAAGAATCTTTCCATTATAAGGAAACTTAATAAGCTGAAAGACTGATGAAACAATAGCATTCATAGCATAAGACCAACTACGACCCAAGATAAGGTTGTAATCTAGAGGGGCATCAACCACTTCCACATCTAGATTTATGGTTTTGCCTTCAACCCCTATAGGTAAATCTTCCAAAATACCAAAATGATGGAACCCACGGCCATCAAAAGCCTTTGGAATTGTCGGAGACTGGTTGAGTGTAGGAGAACCAAGAGATCTCCAACACTGGATCGACATAATACGCGTAGAAGCCCCTTCATCAATCACAGTTCGAAAGCAAGGTCTGTTTTTGACTAACACTGGAATCTGGAAAGCCATTTGAGGAGGAAGGCGGGGTGTACTATCCTCTAAATTGAAGATTATTAGGTTTGAATCCTGAATATCAACAGCTCCTATAGCAGAAAATAGTAATTTATGTTGTGTTGGGCATGATTACAACACTTCCAAAGCCGACATTGTTGAAGGGGCAACAGCTAAGTCTTCAACAATGTTATAATTATGATCATCTCTCGCATGTGGATTGAAAGATGATTTCTGAAATATACCTTTAGCAGGCGGTTTGATTACTAAGTCAAGGTTGGGTTTCTCGATCTGTAGTAGACTGGAACCAGGAGGAGGTGAAGTTGATGTGTTTGAATTAGAAGATTCTGCTTCTTTACCATCAACAGGATTTTTACTACCATAATCTTGCGATCGCGTCACAATCCTAACATGAGACATCATCATAATGGGTTCTTCTGAGGTATTCGAGGAAGAAGCAACCACTTTACTATCTTGAGTAGGAGAAGGATCCTTCAAGACAATAGGCGTTTGAGAACCTTTAACAAATTTCGAAAACTCTGCTCGATATGGGCATTCTTTGGTAAAATGATCCTCGTCGCAAATGAAACAAGGATAGCGAGGTTTTCGTTTTTTGTCAATAGATTCATTTTTATTTGTTTTATCTTTTTAATTTTGATTGTTTTTGTTCTTGCCCTTCTCTTTACTACCGGATTTGGTTGTAGATGAATCTACGACATGGACGTTGGCAGAAACTTCAATGGAAGAATCTCCTTTCGAGGAATCAGGTAAAGTTATGGTAGGAGCATAATTCTTTGAAGATTTCTTTTTGCTTTTAGTACTAACTGAACCAATCATACCATCAGCGGCATGCGACCCTGAAGGAGTTGTAGTTTTGGGAGATTAGGGATCTTTTCGTGTAAAGTACCTGACTGCGTATAGACAAGGTCAAGGTACTGAGCCTGAGAAATGACTTACTCTTCAGTGACAACTCCTGCCTTAGCTACATCTTCAGTGATTTTAGGTAACAATGATTTAACGAACCATTCCGCTAAAATTTGATCCGGAATGAAAACTTTCACTAAACGCCTTCTACGTCACCATTCATGAATATGATCAGAAATATATGTGGACGTGGATTGTTTTAGTGAAGTTAACAGTTTCGTGCCATTGTCGTATCTAACAGGCAACTGAAAATGAGTTAAGAAAGAAGTAGCTAACTAACTGAAATTATAAAAAGAGCCTCATGGTAACTCAATGTACCATTTGGCAGCAAGACCAATAAGAGTTCTTTGAAAAGGATGCAACCGAATTGAATCATCAACGATGGAATTAGATGCACACCAGAGGTGATAAGTCATAACATGATTTGATGGATCCTCACCTGACTTACCCTCGAATTTCGAGATATCACTGGGCAACTTATTAGGCATTGGCGGCCAGTACGAAAGATAATAAATTGGATCGTTCGTAAGACGCAACAAATCAGGTAAATCCAAAGTTGCAATAAATGGTAACTGATGGTTAGGTTTGCGAAAACCTTGTGTAATGAGACCAGCTCCAGGAGAAGGATATCTAGGATAACCTGGAATCAGATTTGCATTACGAATGTTATAACCTCCTGGGAAACTAGGATTAACCGAACCAAACTAGGGTTGTTAAGGCTGTTGATAAGTATAGCCAAGGTACGGTTGATACTGATAGACTGGATTTTGTACAGTAGGACCGAATTGATATTGTTCCTGGTACGGTTGACTCGTGGCAATTGTACTTGGACCACCTTGTCCTGCAGGCATCTAGACCGAAGTCTGAACTGTAGGTCCTGACTAGGGCACAATGACTTGAGGAGTTTGCACTGATGCAAGGATAGTAGAAACCGGAGCTACAGATACTCCAGAAATAGGTGTGGTAGGTTGAACAGAAAATGCAGCAGTTCGAGGCGGAGTCTGAGGTGAGCTAGGCCCAGGCTGCTGAACTAAACCAGGTGCAAAGGTTTGAACCGTACGTTGGATAGGTTGCTAGGTTGGACCAGAAACCAAAGGTTTTCCAACTTGATAAGGTAACTGCACATTAGGTTGCAAAGTCTGTTGAGTTTAAGACGGATCCCACACCATATTCATTCCGGGACCCATAAAAGGTTGTATGTATGGAGGACCATAACTTTGTTGAACGCAAGGCTGATAATTAGGAGGTACATTTCCAGCTCCTTGTAAAAATGACTGACCAAAAGGTGGTTGGAAACCTTGAGTTGGGTACTGACCTTGAGGTTGATAACCCTAAGGCACGTACTGATTCTGGGGTAGATAAGGATCCTGAGGAATATGGGGTTGACCTTGGGGTATGTACTGTGTCTAGGGTTGACCTTGAGGTATGTACTGTCTTGATGGTATGTACTGTCCTTAAGGTTGCCCCCCAGGCAGTAACTGACTACCTTGAGGTTGCCCCCCAGGTGGTAATTGACTACCTTGAGGTTACCCCCCAGGCAGTAACTGACTACCTTGAGGTTGCCCTCCAGGCAGTAACTAACTACCTTGAGGTTGCGGGTTTGGAATAGTACCAGACATCATAAGAATTTCTTCTACGCTCAACGCTTGAGTTCTGTTATTACCAGTTGATATATCATGTTCAATTGGTTCAGGAGATGCTCATGAAAAAGTACCAGTGAGTGACTGATACCCCGAAGGAACAGAGGGACCGCCATATAAAAATGTTTCCGGTGTTTGGGAAAACATGGATGACTGTTTTGACATATTCAAAGGAGGATAATAACCTCTAGGTGTAGGATGAAAAGGAATTCGAGGTGGTGAAAAACTAAGACCCAGGTTTTCTAAAAAAAAATTCAATGATACGTACCAAGCGTCACTCCTAAAAGGACTGTAGAAAATTGATTCACGCTCCCTAAGTTCTAAAGTTGGTTGATTTTCAGGGAGAGTTATATCTTCGTCCGGACTAACAAGTTCTTCAATAGAAATGAGTCCAGAAGGAAGATTTTGGGTAATGATACTTCCTACCCTGGGTGAACCAAGACCACTAGAAGTTGGAGAAGCAAACCCTAAAGATGGAGTAGCAGCAGGTTCGGTTTCAGGTTCAGAAATTTCAGGTTCTTCAGCTAATTCACTGGTAGGAGAAATACTACCAGTAACTTCGAAAAATGAAATTGGTTCAGAAATATACTCTATTGCTTGAACTTGATAATCAGGATGAACAATTAAAGATGACTCTCCGGCTTCCAGTGACCCAACTCTACTGTCACTAGGTGATACAAGAGCTCGTAGCCCTTCAAGCTGGCTTGGTGTATACTCGGGAGGTTTCCCCCGAAGTCTATGGGATTGTCTCGGTAATTCAGCCACGATTAAATATTTAATTACTCACACGCAAACAAAGAAAAACTCAATAAAACCACCTAAAGTCTCTAAAGAACCAAACAACTGAATTACATGCCTAAAAAATCTAAGAGTTCAAACCACACACAAACAGTAACTTTCCATACCAAAAACACTAGTTGGTGATGAAATCCAATGTCATAGAATTCAATACAGAAAGGGCGGTTGGAACAGTTACCCCGACAACCTGTTTAATGAAATAGACTGGCACAAGTTTCTTCACAAAACTGTCTCGAGTGAAGAGAACCCCCCAGATAGTCCAAGTGAGTCTAGTCGATGTCTGTTCCAGGTACAGTGAGACCCATCCTTCACCGTCACCTTAGGAAATAATCTTAAGTTTATGGACACTAAGGTTACCAACAGCAAAAAATACAACTGGGGCAACAGTCTACGATCCAATCTACGCACAAGGGCAGAGTAACAAATCTCAATCCCCTTGAAGGCTCCTCGACATGATCAATCCGAGGTTTACCAACAAGTGACCCCAGGCTCCTCGACAATGGTTAATCCGAGGTTTACCGTTTATAATACGCGCAAATCTTCTATCTTTCCCAATGAGACAGACTTGATTGTCTCAAAGGTTCGGACATGATCTCATGATTGACTCCTTTAAGAGAAGCTTCCCAGATTATATCAATTACAATTGGATTTATTTCCTACCGCAAGATATAGCTACTTGTTTGTTTTAACTATCTTGGAGAGTTAATTACTCCCTACTCCAAGATACTAGCCTAAGCTATATTGGTGATAAGAGCCCTAGAAATAAAAAAGATTGCTAGATCAATTTTAATTAAGCATTACTTTTATTGGTTGCTTCTTAAGTCAATAGGTATGGAAATGAAACTTTGATGGTTTGAAGACTCGACTCCAAAAACACTAAAAATGCACCTAAAATGATAAACAATTCGTTTTTCCTTCATTAAATTTCTAGCTAAAAGAAAGAATTTGAGAATGCAATTCTTTGAAAAACAAATCTTTCTTTCAAAATGTAAATGAAAAGAAAATATTTTTGTCTTTTTCAATAAGAACTCAAAATAAGACTACTAATTAGGCTCACAATAAATCCCTTTCTTTTTCAACACTCAAAAACTACAAAAAAAGATTCTTTCAAAAGAGATTCTACAATTTCTAGAAAACACTCAAAACTGCAAAAACTAATCTTGAGATCTAAAAACTTCTAAAAACCTAATGTATAAAAGCTTTAATTCTTTTTTAGGACGTTTTACTTAGTTATTCAGTAAACTAAGGATTAATTCGTTCAGAATAACAAATCAATCAAAAAACATCCAACTATGTTTTCTTTTATAAAAATGAAATTCAAAACTTATAACCAAGTTCGTTCAAAGATTTGCAAAGAGAAAAATAAATCTATTTCTCACCAAAGTAAGATTTCACAAACTAGTCAGACTCATCAAGAAGACAAAAAGACACCAGGGTAATCTAAGGTTTCTTAGGCTTCTAATCTTTGAGTCACTACATAGACCAAGTGAAAACCAATCCAGGCATGCAAAACTTCTAGAAAATCATCTAAAACAAAAATACTAATGGAACTTACTCACAAGATATTTTTGACAGAACACATGCAGATATGGGTAGACACTAAAAGCCGTAAATGAAACCTAAACTTAACTGGAAGAAAACATTTTAGGTTTTTCAAAAAATTTCACAAGGTCCGCAAGCTTCCAGAAGAACCAGATGCGGTACTGCTCTGTGTACTAAAGGAAAAGTGCGGAGATGCCCGCACTGTCTATAAAAAGAAAGTGCAGTCCTCTGAAAACTTCAAAAAACAAAAAATAATCCAGATCCTAAAAACTACCCAATCCCACACACATCAAGCAAAAACCAGAAACAAGAACAAGTTTCTCAAGTCAAAGAAAAAGGAAAACCAAAAACCAAATTCAGTTCCCCAGTGGAGTCGCCAATTTGTTGGCCAGATAAATCGATCTTGCGGACAAGGCTGATCTCCCTAGTATCAAAAGATATCTAGAAACAAGCAGGACAAGCAAATCTACCTTTCTCTAAACATATTGCGATTCATTAATAAAAACTATAGAGGTGTTTAGACCCTACCTTAAGTCCAACACTAGTTTGTAGCAGCCATCCTTCAACCGTCCGAAAGAGTTTCCTTTTGAGAACCTGCAATCACAAACAAGCACACATCAAATAACACCTGCATAGCTAATATCATAAATCATGTTCATTATGGTGATCAAGGAATCCATAAAATAAACCATAAAACATAGCTTATTGAGAAAAATAAACTTATTTGTATTAACTTTGAAATAGAAGAACCTTACAACCTTTGGTGCCTTGATGTTGTACAAGCTCTTCCTAGGGTCCGAAACAGGAATCTCCTTTACTTTGACAAGCCTCACACTCTTCCAAATGAGATCAAAGAGGTATGTAATCTCTCCTCACAAAAGCTCAATTAGGAAGACTAAGTTCCAGCAACATTTCACCTCAAAAATATTCAGCTTTCAACCTCCCAAGTAACCAACCCAATGTTGCATTTTATAGTGCAAAGGAAGGAGGTTACAGGTCCACCTATGAAGGGATAGAGTCCTCCTTCAAAGGGATAAGCTCCTCACATCAAGGGGTTAGCTCCTTAAGGTATGGGATGCATGAACCTTAAAGGAGCGAACTTGCCACCTCAAGATTCCTTCCAGAAGGTTCTAGAAATGACTCAAAGTGAGTTTTTAAGAATATACTTGTGCCTTTTTTACTTTTACAGGGGTCCGCACCCTTAACACAGAGACAGAGCAGTCAGATGCACAGGGGGGATGACCTTTAGGTGCGGGACCGCAGGTAATGCTAAGAGAAAGTGCTGAACCAGAGTTTTATAGACTTTTGAGGGCTTTCTCTTATTTCAAGGCTTGATATGAAGAACTGAGGCTTAAGACTTGCAAAGGAGGAAAGTATGAGTGGTAATGGACTCACATAGATTGCAGAATGTCAAGATGACAATTTTTGTGCAACAAGCGGTGCTACATTCCTTCACCGGTTGTTATTCTGCCCATCTCGTCAAATACTCTATCGCAATAATAATGTACCGCGTGCCTGTCTTTTTCCCTGGTGGGTGTATTGGACCCACAAAGTCAACCACCCATTTTTCAAATACCTATAATGAAATCTGAGGATTTAAAGGCAATTCATCCCTTCGCAATAGCTTTCCCATCCATTGACATGCATCACATGCTCCACAATATCCTTAGAATCCTTATGTAGCATCGGCCACCATAACCCTATGCACAGTATCTTTTGCACGGTTGCTCTGCCTACATAGTGTCCTCCCACCACTCCTCCATATGCTTCGGTGATGATACGATATCATTCAAACTCCATAACATATCGGCGCAATATTTCATCAGTACCCGTCTTATACAAGTGTCCTACAATCACAGAAAATTCGGCAGCACAGACCACCAATTCCTCCTTCTACTGAGTAGAATATCCTTCCGGGGTTGTTCCAGTAGTTATAAATGTTGAAAATGCAACAAGATGATGGAGCTTAGTGAAAAGAAGTTGCCTTCACTAAGTGGGCCCGCACGTTATTTTTGGCGCAAAGTCTATTTTTAGACTATGTCTATTTTTAGACATATGGATCATGGTCTATGAGTTGCAGGATGTTATTTATGGATGATTGGTCATGTTGGTAAAAATAGATGGACCTCTATTTTTAGACATATGGGCAGAGTCTATTTTTAGACTGCCAGTCTAAAAATAGAACAGTCGAATATTATTAGCTCTTAATAATATTTGGACTATAAACATTATCTTATCCTCTTGCAGCATTTCAGTTCGAGCTACGGATGTGGCACATGCAACTGACAGAAGGAAATACACTTTTCCTATGGGTTAGTTGAGCTATTGCATGATGGACTTTAGTTAGAACTCAAGTGATTGAGTTTGGTGGAGTTGATTGAGGAGTTGATGGAGTTGTGTTCAGTTTGACTTAGTTGAACTAGTTGTATTTAGTCTAACTGCCAAATAAACTAGTGATGAGTGATGTGAATTAATTATTAATTAATTCACTAATTATTAACTCATAAATCAACTAAAGAATACATCAGTTAACTCAGTGCATGGACAGTTCAGTGGAGACAAGTGTTAGAGGTGGGTGAAAGGGTGAGACTACTATCAGTTGTGACTATAGTTGTGTATGAGATTTGCACAATCATTGATTAAGATTGCCAATGAGGATTGCGCAGTACAAGCCAAGGGAATTCGAATTCGGATTTGATCTATTATCAACATGGATTGCGCAGTAGAGGCAGGCAAACAGTGGAGGAGATTTGAACCCGTGACTTGTTCAGATCTGAGCTAGTTTGTGTGTAGCAGGTGGAGATAGTACTGAGTACTTGTGAGGAGTATTGTACTATGTATTGTTACATGTTCTCTATCATTATAATATACAGATAGTTGGGGGTTTTCAGCTGTATGCTTTCCGCATTATATACTGTGTTGATATGTGTGATTGATGTTTCAATGTGCGCATGCGATTGCTTTTTAATTCCTCAAATTGATGGTCAATGGTAGAGGGGGTTATGTATTATGCATGCATTCCGCAAATAGTGTATAATCAGGATAATCTCTGTGAATAAGTGGTATATTATTCAAAATTTCTACATGGTATCAGAGCGAAGTTGATCATCAGATCTATTATTCAAAAAGTGATTACATTTTATTTCTTCAGGCAGAGTCTGTAATCGGGCCAGGTAGCCTCTGGATTCATCCTTCTTTGGAAGGTGAGATATCCGGTAAATTCCCATACAGTCAATCTCTGTACGAGAAATACTTTCTTCTCACGAATTTTAGATCAAAAGCGGTTGAGTTTTGAGCTGGTGGAATTCGAATTTGCAGCAATGTTTTCTTGGTGTCGAAGTTGAAATGTCTTTCAACGGATTGCGATTAGAGTATGCCCTTGAACGCAGCTCGAATTATATTGCATGGAAAGACAGGATGGAGGTGGTGTTAGATGACAATGGGTTGAAGGAGTTCATAGATGCTGAGGTCCCAAAGCCTACTAATGCTACTCAAGTTGAGGCTTGGCAAAAGAAGATAGCAAAGTGTCGAAGGATTCTGTTGGAGGACGTGAAGGATCACATTGTATCCAGCTTGCATGGAAAGGCTTCTCCATACTTGATGTGGAAAGCGTTGACAGATTTATTCCAAAGCAAGAGCGACCAGAGGAAGTTGGTGCTCAAGGATAAACTCAGAAACATTAAGTGTGAGAAAGGAGACAGTATGCCCAAGTATCTCACGAAGTTCACCCAATGCCGAGACGAGCTGGGGAGTGTGGGGGTGACTGTCAATGATGAGGACTTGGTGAGCTTGGCTCTCCTTGGTCTTCCGAAGAGTTGGAATTCCTATCAGGACTCTATCAATGGTCGGGAAAATTGCCAGGATGGGAGAGACTTTGGTCTGATCTTGTGCAAGAGGAGATCAGGCAGAATACCAGGGATGGATCTTCATCAAAGGCATTTGATGAAGAAAATTGTGCTTTGGCTGCCAAAGCAAAGAAGGGGAAGAACAAGAAAGCTTCTCATTCTGGTGTGAAAGGCAAGAAGGAGGACATGTCCAAGGTGAAGTGCTTTCACTGTCACCAGCACGGACATTATGCCACAAATTGTCCGCAGAAGAAGAAAAATAAGCAAAATGTTGGATCTGCAATGGGAGAGGCCTTAGCCTCGCAATTTGAGCTAGATTTTTCGTTGATCATATGCTTGGTATCAAGTGTGATGGGATTGTTATGGTTCTTGGACAGTGGTGCGTCTTTTCACATGACAGAAGATCGAGATTTGTTTTCTGATCTGGATGAGAAAGATCTTGCAATGCACGTCGAGATCGGCGATGATGGTAGATACAGTGCGACCAGTATCGGTACCATTTCCTTTGAGAGGGAGTCTGGTAAACCCTTCGTATTGAAGGAAGTGATGCATGTTCCAGGATTGAAGAAGAATCTTATCTCTGTAGCGATGTTAGAAGACAAGGGATATGATGTTGTCTTCAGCGAGGGAAAGGATTTCCTACGCAGTAAGACAACTGGAGAAACCCAGAAGATAGGGGTTCAAGTCAAGAACCTTTATCAATTACATGTAGATGGCTGCGTAGCAATGGCATGCAAGGAAGCAGGATTGGTGAGCCGGGATGATGGCGAGCTGTGGCACCAGAGATTGGGCCACCTTCACCATGGAGCCTTGAAGATACTGCAGCAGATTTCTACTGGGCTTCCTAAAGGCACTCTTGTGCAGTCAGATCAGTGCAAGGGGTGTACTTTGGGAAAATTTGTGAAAGCCACCTTTCACGAGAAGGATAGTCGCGCCACGACAATCCTTGAGAGAATTCACACAGACGTGTGTGGACCTTTCTCAGTAGCTTTGACAGCAAAGCACAAGTACTATGTGATCTTTGTTGATGATTTCTCTCGAAAGTGTTGGATCTTCTTCATGCAGAAGAAGAGCGAGACATACTCAAAGTTCTGTGAGTTCAAAGCACTAGTCGAGAAGGAATCAGGGAAGAAGTTGAAGGCTCTTAGGAGCGACAATGGTGGTGAATTCATCTCTGGTGAGTTCAAGGAATTCTGCAGCATAGAAGGGATTCGAAGAGAGCTCATAGCTCCCCATAACCCACAGCAGAACGGGGTTGTTGAGCGGAAGAACAGAACGATCGTGGGTGCTGCACAAGCGATGTTGCATGATAAGGGCCTACCCCTTCACTTGTGGGCAGAGGCATGCAATACTACATTATATGTGCAGAACCGTTGTCCTCGCAAGATACTTGGCATGAGTACACTCAAGGAGGCTTATTCTGGTAAGAGGCCTGATATTTCCCATTTGAGGATTTTTGGTTCTCGTGTTTACATGCATGTGACAAAGGATGCCAGGAAGAAGCTGGAGCCAACCGCAGAGGTTGGGATATTTGTGGGGTACACTGATACGCCCCACAACTATTGTGTGTATTTGCCAGACAGTCGTAAGACTGTTGTGTGATGGGATATCAAATTTCAGGAGGAGAAAGCCATGAAGTGTTCGCTTGAGAGGGAGCCACACTTGCATGCAGATGAGGAGCTATTAGATCCTAAGGATGAGCTTTAGGATGTGGATCAGCCACAAGATGAAGTTCATGGAGTGGAAGAGACCACTCATGTAGCGCCAACCATCAGAGGGCGAAAGCGCACTACAGAAGCTGAGCGACTGGCTCAAGATGCAGAGAAGGTTGTAGGACCACCTACAGCACAGCGCAAACAGAGACAGTCACCTGATCGGTACACTAGATACATGGCTCTTGTGAGAAAATGTGCCGTGACTGAGCCATCCTCTTTCGAGGAAGCTGTGGAGGATCCCGCATGGGTAGATTCCATGGTGGAAGAGTATGATTTGATTGTCAGAAACAGTGCATGGGTGAGTGTCCCAAGACCGGAGGGAAAATCAGTGGTGGGTTCGAGATGGATCTGCAAAGTGAAGCAGGCAGCTTTCGGGAGTGTGGAGACGTACAAGGCAAGATTTGTTGCCCGAGGCTTCTCATAGATAGAGGGGATCGATTATGAGGATACCTTTGCACCTGTCGCAAGGTATTCTTCCATACGGACGATTCTTGCTCTCTCAGCGCAAATGGGGTGGCACATCCATCAGATGGATGTGAAGACTACGTTCCTCAATGGATTCATTGAGGAGGAGGTGTACATAGAGAAGCCCGAAGATTTCGAGATCTTCAGCAACAAGTCGCATGTGTGTAGGCTCAAGAGAGCGTTGTATGGGTTGAAACAAGCACCTCGTTCTTGGTACACACGGATAAACAGTTATTTCACCGGACATGGATTCTCCAAGAGTGAGGCGAATCCTAACCTATACCAAATTGTGGTGGGTGGTAAGTTGCTGATCATTGTACTTTATGTAGATGATTTGATTTTGACGGGAGATGAGTTGTTGATACTTTCATGCAAGGAGGATCTTGCTAGCGAGTTTGAGATGAAGGACTTGGGCCTCCTTCATTATTTCCTGGGATTGCAAATTTGGCAGCGCAGTGATGGAATATTTGTTTCTCAGGGTAAGTATGCCCGGGAGGTACTGGAGAAGTTCAACATGCATGGTTTCAAGCCTGTTGATACTCCTCTTCCTGGAGGTTGGAGGAAGGAGGATGCTACTTCAGCAGAGGTAGTGGATGCCACTGTTTATCGACAGTTGGTGGGGTCATTTATGTATCTGGTCAATACACGACCCGATGTATGCTATGCTGTTAACCAGCTTTCACAAGCTATGGTCAACCCAACCAACCTCTTCATGAAGGTAGGCAAGCATGTATTGCGTTATCTCAGAGGCACAGCGGGATATGGATTGTGGTACAGACAGGAGGATGAGGTGAAGCTATGTGGCTTCACGGATGCAGATTGGGTAGGGAGCCCAATGGACAGAAAGAGAACATCTGGAGGGATCTTCAGTATCGGGTCGATAACAGTTTCTTGGTACAACAGGAAGCAGAGATCCATGGCACTCAGTTCATCAGAGGTTGAGTATATGGCAGCAAGTTTGGCTGCATGCGAGGCTATATGGATGAGGAAGATCCTGGTTGGGTTGTTCGGGTCACACTTGGAGCCTACTGTGATTTATTGTGATAACCAGAGTTGCATTAAACTCTCGGATAATCCAGTATTTCATGATAGATCCAAGCACATCGACATCAGGTACCATCATATTAGAGATTTTGTGCAGCGGAGAATCATGTTACTTTCATACATTCCCACGGAGGATCAGGATGTTGATATCTTGACAAAGGCACTCACCAGGAGCAAATTCGAATACCACAGAGGCAGGATAGAGGTTGCAGATAATCCATATCTTATTGAGAGGGAGTGTTGAAAATGCAACAAGATGATGGAGCTTAGTGAAAAGAAGTCGCCTTCACTAAGTGGGCCCACAGGCTATTTTTGTCGCAAAGTCTATTTTTAGACTATGTCTATTTTTAGACATATGGATCATGGTCTATGAGTTGTAGGATGCTATTTATGGATGATTGGTCATGTTGGTAAAAATAGATGGACCTCTATTTTTAGACATATGGGCAGAGTCTATTTTTAGACTGCCAGTCTAAAAATAGAACAGTCGAATATTATTAGCTCTTAATAATATTTGGACTATAAACATTATCTTATCCTCTTGCAGCACTTCAGTTCGAGCTACGGATGTGGCACATGCAACTGCCAGAAGGAAATATGCTTTTCCTATGGGTTAGTTGAGCTATTGCATGATGGACTTCAATTAGAACTCAAGTGATTGAGTTTGGTGGAGTTGATTGTTCAGTTTGACTTAGTTGAACTAGTTGTATTTAGTCTAACTGCCAAATGCACTAGTGATGAGTGATGTGAATTAATTATTAATTAATTCACTAATTATTAACTCATAAATCAACTAAAAATACATCAATTAACTCAGTGCATGGACATTTCAGTGGAGACAAGTGTTAGAGGTGGGTGAAAGGGTGAGACTACTATCAGTTGTGACTATAGCTGTGCATGAGATTTGCACAATCATTGATTGAGATTTCCAATGAGGATTGCGTAGTACAAGCCAAGGGAATTTGAACTTGGATCTAATCTATTCTCAACTTGGATTGCACAGTAGAGGCAGGCAAACAGTGGAGGAGATTTGAACCCGTGACTTGTTCAGATCTGAGCTAGTTTGTGTGTAGCAGGTGGAGATAGTACTAAGTACTTGTGAGGAGTATTGTACTATGTATTGTTACATGTTCTCCATCATTATAAAATATACAGATAGTTGGGGGTTTTCAGCTGTATGCTTTCCCCATTACATACTGTGTTGATATGTGTGATTGATGTTTCAATGTGTGCATGCGATTGTTTTTAATTCCGCAAATTGATGATCAATGGTAGAGGAGGTTATGTATTATGCATGCATTCCGCAAATAGTGTATAATCAGGATAATCTTTGTGAATAAGTGTTATATTATTCAAAATTTCTACAATAAACTGAATTATATTAGCAAAGTGATCATCTGCAACCCGTACAAAAAAGAGTTGCGCATCGAACAACCCTTCTTCTAAACTAGTTGGTTCTTCTTCTGTGTCAATTCGAGATAAATGATATGGTCCTGCATTCAACCATCCAGGCTTTACAATCACTTCAAAATCATATTCTTGAAATAGAAATAACCATCTACAGATCTTCCCCCCCAACACAGGCTTGTTGACCAAGTACTTGAGAGTGGAGTGATCTGTATACATTTTGAAATGCATGCCTAACAGGTAATGTCGAAACTTCTGCAGTGTGTAGACCATCACCAATCCTTCGCACTCGGTAGTTGAATACTTATTCTCGGCCCTTGATGATTTCCTACTCACGAAGGCGATAGAGTGATTTATCTCACCTTCATCTCGTTGGGTCAATACCACACCCAACGCAATACAAGGGGAATCCACATGCACATGAAATTCTTTCTTCCAGTAAAGAAACACCAAAATAGGTGCAGTCACCATCTTTTCCTTCAACACATCCAGACTGCGCTAACACTCTTCATTCCAGCAGAAGGTTGCGTTCTTCTTCGGTAACTTCTCCATCGATGTAGTTATTTGTGCATAAGCTTTATTGAAATTTCTATAGTAACCAGTGTGCTCCAATGTTGCGCGCAATTGCTTTACATTCTTCGGAGCTTCTAAATTGAAAATCACTTATATCTTCACAAGATATACCATTAATCCATGCTTGCAGACCACATGACCTAACAGTGTCCCATAAGGCACGCAAAAGATACACCTATTCAAATTTAGATCAATTTGGTATCTGCGACAAGTATCTAGCATGAGGCGCAGACTTGCAACATGGCGTTTTACCAACCCAAACACAGTCCAGTCATCAAAATACACTTCCAATAGTTAATGGATGAATTCTTTGAATGTTGCAATTACAACTCTTGAAAAGATCGTGGGTGCATTCTTCAGCCCGAATGGCATCATTGTGTACTGGAAGCATCCCCACTCCGTCTTGAACGTCGTCTTGCTACGATCCTCTAACGCAATCTTAATCTGATGGTACCTTGAGAACCCATCAGTGAACGAATAAGCTTCTTGTCCCCCTACGTTCTACAAAAATTCATCTATAAACGGGGTTAGAAATGGGTCATGAACACATGCATCATTAAGCTTTCGTACGTCTATGCATATCCTGATTTCACCTTGCTGCTTCTTCTCTTGAACAACCATAGGGCTCACCCAATCAGATTCTTCTACTAGCTCAATTTGATGGTTCCAGCCTTTTGTCTAGCTCTTTGTGCACCTTCTCCTTATACTTCGGATTCAGCCTGTAGGGTATCTGTTTTACGAGCTTCACATCGAGCTTTAAAGTGATCTTTATCATGCTCAGATACCCTACTATTCCTTTCAAGTCAGAGAACTTAGTAGGAAACAAGCCCTAGTATTCGTGCAGTGGCTCCATAACTTTATCAATTGTATCTTCATCCCAATAATCTCTTATCTTTGCAAACTTAGACTGCGCGTCGGATCTAATGTTTACTTTCCTGGTCTTTAAAGGTTCTGATATATCAGGGTTCTCTTCTTTAGGTCCTTCAACCTCATGTTGTCCTTCAATCTTTGGAATATTGATTTTTCACGGATCATCTTCTTCTTCTTCTGCAGTCATATTGTAGCATTCATTGCATGGCGCAGCTGGGTACTCTAGTCCATTTGAACCCATTCTACTGTCTCTTTAGGCGTTTGAAAGATAGCGGCCTTAATCTCCTGGAGCACTTCATCAATGCACTCAAACCCATCCTCAAAGCTGAAATTTAATAAGAAACTTTCCCTTAAGATATCCCATTCGGTTGTCCCATGGCATAGCTCTGTTTCCAAATACCAGTTCATGGGAATAGTATCTAAGGTGTGACAAAAGATGTGCACCCATTCCTGCAGTGGCTCTTCACCCCATGCTTTAGTCCACCATGCCAAGTGCTCGTGTGGATCGTCCTTTACACTTTATTTTTCAGTCATCTGGGTATTAGCGTATCCAAACCTGAACCTCATCATCCACTTTTATTCCTTCCAGTCAGCAAAGCTATCCTTATGCATACCCCACTAATGGGAAGGTGTAGCGCGCAATGACAATTTGAGTGCCTGGAAACGATTCTCCTCGGGCACCTCGCTTTCAAACTCATCCAAAAATAATTTTACATCATTTAAGCCATCATATTGCGGAAGTTTTTTTACCTCCGTAGATACGCACCACAATGATTTTTTCATCATATTGCAACATAGCGTAGAGACCTCATGCAACCGATTATGCCAGTATTCGATCTCTTCATTTGAGTCTGAGGTACAAGAGTTATCTCTATCCCACGTGATCCGCCCATCTGTAGTGGGATCGATCCAATCTTCATCGCGCACAGTTATTTTGTATATTTGATCCAAGTCATCATCTTCCACATAGTCGCGTACCAGTTCAGTGTAGCGCGCTCCTTCAGCAGGGTCCGGTGGCACAATAACCCTGAGCACCTTCTTCTCAAATTTCATTCTTTTCTTCTTCAAATTAATCACCACATCCATGTCGAAGGGCCAATCAATTCCTAGTAGCGCAATGTAAGGATTGTTGTCATCCACTATTTCTATTACTTCAAAATCCGCAAGAGCACTTGCTCCTTCAATATCGACGGTTACCCCATCCAAGCAACCCATAGGAATGATCTCTTGCTAATTGGCCATGCGTAGCTATATAGGAGACCATTGTAGCATAGGTCTCCCCATCTTCTCCCATGTATTCTTAGGTAGTACACTCACATCTGACCCAAGATCCAAGATAACTTGATCCATTTCATATTCTCCAATCTGTGCATCAGCCTCATCTCACGTCCTATTTGCTTCTTATGCTTACCCAATTTTCTCACAGCGCATTTTTATGAAGGAATATTAATTTTTCCCGTGCAATTGTCGATCAACTCCTGGAGACCTTCTGCTGCCTTTTGATCTCTCAACAATTTCATACAGGTTTTCAGAAAAGTAGCTAACAGTGAAGGATCCACATCTTGCACTTCATTGTTTCCATCTAATTTCTCTTGACTCCCAGACGCAAAAGCTTCAACAAAATTCTTCTTAGCCTCCATAAAATTTTCTTTAGCCCGGTTGAGGTCAAACTCGAATTCCTTTTCAGCAACCTTGTGCACCCATCCTTCAATCTCTGGTTGCTTTCCTTTATCTTCTCCCTTGGCCATACCACTGCACATTACGATATTGATGCTATGATCTTCTTTTCGAGGCTTCGTCCTCATCATTTGGATGTTCTGCGCAGGTTGTTGTGTCTTTTTCTCCTATATCTTGGTAATCAACACTGGGCAATCTTCTATCACATGATTGAACTATCTACAATATTGACGTGATGTATGTGTTGGGTTTTGACAGTCACGCCAAAATTTCCAGCTTCACCATAGTTATAACAAATAACCTGTCTACGACCTCTGCCAGCCCCTCCTCGTCTTCCTCTTCCACGACCTTAGAATCCTCCGTGCATTGCACCCACGCCCTGATCCTAAGGCCAATTTTCCACCTTCATCCAATACGTAGAAGTCGGCTTCATCATTAATTCATAGCTTCGGTAATTTCGTTCATCATGTCCAACCGATTTACAAAAGGTACAAAACGGTTGTTGTTGTGTCTAAACAAACTTTTGCAAGGGGTGACAATAATTAGTTGCATGCTTCCCAGCTATCTGATAGATAGCGCACCATAATGGTACTCCCATGCTTGGTCCTGCGATATTTTCAAGCTTCAGAGGCACAGGATCTCCTCTAATCAGGTAATTCTGATACATAGGGCAATGGTCCTTATCATGTCCCTTGTCTTTTCATTTTATACACCAGACTTTAGCGTGCACCTTTGGCTGAGCTTCCTTCCTTGTTTAAAAGCTCTACAACTCCATCTGTAGACTTTCCAACTGCAACTGAATATGTTGTACGCCAATGTTTGTATCTTGTACTAGTGAGGCTTCCAACCTCATCGCAACCTCCACAGCCTCTTCTTGCATTCCTATCTTCTGCTGCAATAATGGTAATCTTAGGTGAGGCAACAACAAAGCAATGTACCAGTCTCTGTGTTGATCATCCGTGATGTTCATATTAGCCTGCCGGATCAGACATTTTAGCCTGATTGAAATCCCATGCTGGATTCATTTACCCTTTCCTGTATCTCTTAAACTCTATGACAGACTGTGCCTGAGACTTAGTCTTCTTAAACTCACTGTTCAACGCTTGTTGAGTCTCTGCTAACGTCACTCCAGGTCTATCATGATAGAACTTGATATACCAAGTCAACACCCTATCCTGCAGCGTTGTGACCAACTATGCCTTCTTTAGATTATCATCAGTGATTTGTTGTGTTGTCCACACAACATTTACAACAAACCATAATTTCTTACGGTCTTCTCTCCCTACCCCTTTAAAGATCGGCATCTTCATTATGTTTTCCATGTTGAATGCTTGAGGCAGAGGTGGAGGTGAAGGTGTAGATTTATATGGTGGAGGTGGAGGTATAGGTGGAGTGGATGGATGAGGTATCCTCAGGATACCTTGACTTACCAACTACAACGCACTTCACAGTGTACTCAAAATAGTTCCTTCGTCGTCGCTTGAAGAGGATCCCAATAGCGCACTATATTCAGATCTTGATTCTTCGTTCCTTCTTAAGGGTTTTTTGCTTCGTGTAGTCCCAAACATCAAGGTAATGGCATAACCTATTTTTCACACAACAACATCTTAATCCAAGTTTTCGGAGATTTTAAATACTTACCTCGTTGTCCCTTGAAGAGCCTGCACTCTGCTTCACTATAACTGATGGTCGTATCAATCGCGAGCTCAGTGGTGAATCCTCCAATTATGCGATCAATCTAGTGATCAACGACCTGTGTGATGTTGTTTGTTGAATCTTAGAGGCACCTCACCAACTCTAGAGTCCACACAATAGGGTCGTCAAGTCTCCACGTACCCTGACTATCCGCTAACCTAGACAGCCACTCGTGCAGTTTGTAGGTAAAGAAACAAAAAAGGCTTTGGTTTCATCTTTGTACAGGTATCTATTCAACCACTATTCCTTGAATAATTGTGGGTTTCTATTCTCCTAAGTTGCGAACATGTGCACCTTACGATCGAGCCATTTTTCGATTTCTTTCTTAGTAGGGAACCACTTATTTGACATCACATATTCCTCAGATATATCCCGGTCCCAGCAACGGAACCATTTGTTGGCCTGATGGGGCATGACCCAGGTTCAGCTTTAAATGTGCCAACCAACAAAACTCTAAACTGTTGGCCCTTTCGGCAACAACCCATGTAGCACAAGTCGCAGTCTCACCCAAAGCAGTATTGGGGGATGCTAAAACCAGGTTTCTACATCCAGAGGCCTGTGTGATGGTTTTCTGATACCCTTGCGGTTTAGACCTGCCTTCACGTAGATCTAATCCTTTCGACAGATAATTACTAGAAATCTATCTAAATGACTTCCATATATTCATGAAGGTACTTAGTTGTATTTAGCATGCATAAATATTATAGATCTACCAGTTTTGCGCAGGAAATAAGCATTAATTCAGATAAAACATATCACAAAGTGAAGATACATAAACTTTGTAGAAGTAAATAAAAGGACACAGATGCATCAATTTCAGCACAAAACGGTCTTTATTAGATATAAACATTCATATAAAAACCTTTTATCCCTGCGCACTCAGCTGCAGGGGTCCGCGCACTCAGCGTGTGCAGTTACCAAGGTCTCCACGCACTCAGCTAAAGGAGCCTTCCCCTTTCGCCTAAGGCATGAAAGGTATGTTTCATGTACTTAGGGGAAAGGGGAAGGCTCCTACAGATGAGTGCACAGAGACCTTGGTAAGTCCGCAGGCTGAGTGCGCGGGCCCCGGCAGCTAAGTGTGCAGGGATAAAAAGTCTGTATCTAAACGTTTATATCTAATAAAGACCATTTTGGGTTGAAATTGATGCATATTTGTCCTTTTATGTACTTCTGCAAAGTTTATGTATCTTCACTCTATGATATTTTTTATGTGAATTAATGCTTATTTCTAGCACGAAACAGGTGGATTTGTAATATTTATGCATGATAAGAAAAACTAAGTACCTTCGTGAATATCAGGTCATTTAGATAGATTTGTAGTAGTTATCTATCGAAAGGATTAGATCTGCGTGAAGGCAGATCTAAGCCATAAGAGTATCATAAAACCATCACATAGGCCTCTAGATGTAGAAACCTGGTTCTAGCATCCCCCAATACTGCTTCAGGTGAGACTGCAACATGTGCTACATGGGTTGGTCCCAAAAGGGCCATCAATTTATGGTTTTATTGGTTGGCGAAGTTAAAGCTAAATATGGGTCGGGCCCCATTAGGCCAACAACCTTGCGATGACAATGATGACATTAGTGAAACAATGCTCAAGAATTGGGGAATATGTCTAATGCATGTAAACACACAATATTGAACTTATATCATAGATTAGAAAATTTCGTCGATCTATATTGATGTGGACTTTGATAAACCATATTTTTGTGCAATCATTGGAAACCCTAGTTTTTTGGAATTTGAAAACTCTAGTGATGTGGAGTTTCATAATGCTAGTTTTTTGGAATTTTAAAAGCACAGTTGGTGGTTAAGGTTTTTATTTTTTATTTTGGTGGATGTATGTTAGGATCTAGGGTTTTAAGGCACACCCCCATCTCATCCACATGCCAATGCACACTCTCGAAAGACTTGTTGAGATGAGATGTAATGGGAAACCCTGTCGTTTCCAAAAATGTGATGAACATATTGCATGGTTTTTAACGTTATGGTGTCAGGGTTTTGAAAAACCAAACAAAAGGAAAATTCGTGTCAACTTGGTGGCATGGAGGGTCAAGAAATGGGTGAAAATTAGAAAAATTAATTGAATTGTTCAACCAAACACATGTTGTCCAAGTGAAGTGGAACAACATGGTCGAGACAAGCGGGCACATCGAGTGGGTGATGTGGGAACTTTGGAAAAACAACAAGTTGGCTCGGTCCAAGGTTAGATGGCTCGTAAGGGAAAGTTGACCTGAGTGAGAGTGGAGAGTAATCATATAGATATGGGAATATTCTGCATATATATGTTAAATTACATAATGGTGAAGACATCAAATTAGATAAACTGAAGTCATATGAAGAGGGCTTGGAATAGGTGTGAAAGATAGATGGAGATGTAAGGGAGTCGAAACAAGTGAACTCGTACTTGTGTTCATGAAAAACTAAGGTGGCCTTGAATAATGGAACCAAGATAGCATGTAGAGTAGCAACAACCTACAATAGGGTGTCAAGTGACCCAAGTTGGGTCTGATAGGTGGGGTGAAGTATTTTTTATATTCACTCTAGGTTTTTGGCTATGTAAACTTGTAGACCGAGATTTTGTCTCGATGAATATCTTATTCTTATGGTTTTTAATAAAAGTAGAAGAGTGGAGGGCCATTCCTTATGAAACAGTACATGTGTATGATGATGTTAATGTTCATTTAATGTCTTGCATATAATTTAATTTTTTTTTTAATGGATGAAGATAACTGAAGTAGAACTGACAATATTGTTACTACCTTATATTAATGAAATTATTGACTTTAATATAATAGAGAGATTGGGAAAGGTAATATATAATGTGAGGTGTAGTCTAGGTTTATTAACACTATGCTACACTAGGAAATTGTGAAACATGTTGATGTCACATGCTTGAAGAGTCACAGTGTGCCCACAAGGCACCTTGTAATAGTAGGAGGCCCTGGGGTCATGACAAGTGGTATCAAAGCTACCACCCAATGGAAGTTGAGTAGTTCAATAGTGCAGCTAAGATGGAGATGTGCAAGTTTAGAGGTATGTCTAGTTTTTGTGGCTCGTGTTCATTTTAAAGATTATGTTAAGAGGATAGGTGTCTTGGGGAAGGAACAAGATAAATGAATGAACAAGTTGTGCTTTGTGAACATGGAAATTGGCAAGAAGGAAGTAGATGCACTTGTTGACACAAATATCTTGCACAATTTCTTAAGGGCAAGTTTGACATGGAAACTTGGTTGAAAGTAGTCGTGAGTAGGACAACAGTGAAAGTAGTCAACTCTAAGGCTAAGGCAGTGGCAAGATTGGTGGTAGATGTGCTCGTGAAAATTAATGGTTGGAAGGGACTTCTGGATTTTATAGTGATTCTGATGGATGATTTTAAGGTTATATTGGGACAGGATTTCCTAAGAGGAAGTCAAGTTTTTCTGATACCATGGATGGACTGACTCATTATCTTGGATGATAGCAATACATGGGTTGTGTGCAAAATTGCATGAAAGCATCAAAAGGAGAATGTGTGGCTTCTCTCTACACTGAGCATGAAGAGAGAAACATGGATGTTAGATGCTCATATATATACAATAGTGATCAAGGAAGCAGGAGATGATGGAGTGGGGATGCCTATTCCACCAGAAATTTCTAAGTTACTGGAGATATATGGGGACATGATACCAGATGAGTTGCTGAAAGTTCTCTAACCAAGAGGAGTAATGGAAAATTGCATTGAGCTTGATCCTAGTGCTCCACCACTAGCACGAGCTCCTTAAAGGTTGTCAAGACAAAATATGGATGAGCTCAGACGTCAATTGACAAAGTTGGTTGATGAAGGATTTATTTGTCCTTATTGTACCCCTTAATGTGATCCTTCACTATTTAAGAAGAATAATGATACAAATGAGCTAAGGATGTGTATTAAATACCAACCTTTGAACAAGATTATCATGAAGAACTGATATCCCCTTCCACTATCAATAGATTGCTTCAACAAGTTGGACAAGCCAAAGTGTTCACAAATCTAGATTTAAGATAGTGTTACTATCAAATCTGAATTGTAGAGGGTGACAAGTGAAGACAACCATGGTAACAAGATATGGAAGTTATGAATTCCTAGTTATTCATTTTGGTTTGTGTAATTCTCCTACTACATTTTCGAACTTGATGAATGAGGTTTTGCATACATTCTTATATAAGTTTGTCATGGTATACTTCGATGACATCATAGTGTTCAGGGATAATTTGGAAGAACATAAGAAACATTTGGCACAAGTCTTTAAGGCATTGGGGTAGCATCAATTGTATTTGAAGAAGACCAAGTGTATGTTCGCCAAAAAGGAGATACCATTTCTGGGTCATTGGGTAGAATAGGGATGTACTCGCATAGATACTGAGAAGATAAAGGTGATAGTATATTGGAAGGAGCCTCACAATGTGCATGATGTGAGCATATTTACTGGAATGATCAACTACTATCGGATGTTTGTGGAGGACTATTTGAAGATAAGCTCCCTATTGAAATACTTACCAAAGAAGGATAGACCATGGAAGTGGACAAAGAAGAGTAGACTTGTGTTTGGAGAGCTCAAGCATGGGATTATGACAACTGTTGTATTGAAACTACCAGATTATGAGAGATCATTTGAGATGTAGACATATGCATCTGATTTTTCCATAGGAGGAGTTTTGATGTAGGATAGTCACCTTGTAGCTTTCAAGAGCAGGAAGTTCAATATTTGGAGAGAAGGTATCTGTTACAGGCCATTTTGTCACGTTTGGTCAATAGGCTTGCAAACTTGAAGCATTCAACATCCATATACATTTTGCATCATCCCTTCACAAATCCCTAAGAATCATTTCTCCTAAAAGTATGAGCTTCTAGGATTGACTTCTCAAAATCATTGTTTCCAGCCCTAGTGCACCTGGTCCTTTAGCCCACCTGTGCTTAGTGCAGTTTACATGCCTGGTCACTAGCGCTGACCAGTGCACGTTTCTCCTTTCTGCGGGTGCGTTGATTCTAGAAATTCGGGAAAAATAAAAAATATTTTTGAAGCTTCCTCTTCCAGAAGCTTCCAAGGTGGTTTTAACTATTTACCTCGGATAGAGATCTTGAATTCTTATCTGATCCTATCCTAATGGACCTATCTCTTATCCCTTGAGCTCATCCTCCCATCATAAGTGGATCTCAAGCCTAAGATGGTAAATCCTAAACTACCCTTGTTATCTTATATATTTACTACCTTCCATAGCCTCAAGGTTGGCTTTTAGAGATTGATTGTACCCTTATGTTGTTGCCTTGAACTTAAGGAGTCATCACTTTCATGCATTAGGGTTGATGTTGATGTGTGCTTTGTGACAATGAAGGACAAGTCAACTTGGGGAGATATCTACAAATTCTTTCTCTATTTATGGTTGTAAACTCTCTCCTATACCTATTAATACAAAGAGTATCATGTTTTCCTATATTTTTGTGTTATGTTTTCACTCATGTATTTCAATGCCTTAGTGATTCATTGAATAGATATGTTAGACTATGCTACGTGGATATTGTGAATCCTTTACTTTTTTTAGTTATATGTGTAATTTCTAGAGCTGGAATTGGAACTTACAAGCAAGGAGGAAATGAAGGCCTACTACAACTTCGAGGTAGGATTCTTTGTTGAAAAATGTGCAACAAGAAATGCTAAATTTAGAAAGTGATAAAAATAGCATGTCTAAAAATATCAGTTTGGCCAATGAGCATTTTGGCCACCTTGGGTGAGAGGTGAAAATGCTAAAAATAGAATCTTCTAAAAATAGCATTTCTGGGTCCCTTCCTATTTTTAACAGTCCCTGGTCTAACTATAGGAAGTAAAAATGAATTTGGTCTTAACAGCAGTTTAAAATATTAATTAATTAATCTCCATGAGTTAATTAGTTATGGAAAATCATGTCTTTGTGAGAACATGCAATTATTTCTCCACTAATTGGGGAATGTGTCCTTGATTTGCTCCACTGATTGAGGAATCAAGGATGAGTTCTATATTGAGAGGATCGGTTGACTTAGTTTAACTTAGTCAAGTTCAGTTAGATTAATTTAACAAGTTGTTAAATTAATGAGATACAGTTTGTTGATGCTTGCATGCATGTGACAACTGTTATTTTCGGATAATTATGTATTCACTCATGGATAACTGATGCATGTCAATTCTGTCAGAGACCCAGTTGAGATCAGAGAAGGGACAATGTACTATCATTTGGATGAATATTTTTCCTATAAAGTAAGCTCATCTATGATGAGGATTTATCTCCTTCAAGTTCGTGCAGTTAGATCAGAGGTTAGTGAGTGTGTGAAGAGGCCAATCCACATAGGTGGCAGCACAGGACCTCAAGGAAACTGCACAAGGAAATAGGATGCTTGGAGGGCAGAGGAGAAGGTTTGTGAGAAGCCTTTGATTGTCTATGAGCAGCAAAGGGATTTTACTGAGAGCTGGATAGCTTCCAAGCTAAGGCTTTGTGTAATCTGGACATATTTCCACTTGTATGATAATACAAAGATGGGGTTTTAGGCTAGTGCTTTCCCCTAGTTATATCTTCTGTGTTATGTGTCTTTGATTTCTCCATATGAGTTATATGTGTTCTTATTGATGTTTCTCATGTTTGATTAAGCTTCCACTAAATTGTTTGTAGAAGTAGATCAAGTGTTTTGCTTTAGTACATTGCATTACCAGGTGATCTACAGTGGGAATTTCTACATGGTATCAAAGGTAGCTGATTTGTAGAAAAAGTTCTACATGGTATCAAAGCTAGCTGATTTGTAGGAAAAATTATACAAAATTCTACATGGTATCAAAGCTAGCTGATTTGTAGAAAAATTCTATAAAATTCTACATGGTATCGAAGCACAGGTGATCAAGGAAGAACAATATACAAGAAGAGGAGATTTCAAATTTTTGAGTTTTGGGCCGAGAGTTTGCAGAGCAGATCTGAAAATTTCTGTACAAAATTTTCAGAAATAAATAGCAAATTTGGATTCCTTGCGGAAAAATACCCAAAATCAAAGAAAAAATTGGCTTAATCGGAGTTTGGATGAGGGAGATATCGCTGATTTAAAATCAGCTCTTTTTCTAGAAAATTTCGTGACAGCGGGAAAGTGAAAATAGATTGGTGTGATAGCCAAGAACCTGTATGCACTTGAGGTACAAGATGCATGCAAAGCTTTGAGGAGCAAGGCAAAGGTTAGATATTGTGTGCTTGAGAGGGAGAGTAAATTACCTCTCAACATGCAGCGCCAGAAGAAGTCTCAGACAATTGTGGAGGAGCCACGATTGGTGAAGCAGCTTCAAGAGGTTGTGGAGCAGCCGCAACTGGGGAAGCTGAGAGGAGACATAGTGGAGGCATCCACTCATGCAGATACCTCTAGTAGGGGAAAACTTCGAGCCAGGTGGGCAGAGGGATCACATGCAGCCATACCTCCAGGTAGGAGGTGAGGCAATGTAGAGTGATTGTCCCAAGGAGGAGGGGTAGGATCCTTGAGGTACCCAACCTCTTGGATGAGACCTTGCTACGGGAGCCCCGATGTGGAGTAGCAGGAACTGATTAAATGGGTAGATACAGATGCAGATGGAGCAGCAGAAAGAGCTACAGTGCATGGAATCCTAGGATAGCGCATAGCACGCAGGCTGCAGCAATGCGAGAGGCACAAGTGTGTTGCACAGTGCTAGGTGGCACAGTGCAATGGTGCGAGATGCATGGAGATGTTGCAGTAGCACATATGTTAGAGAGGGAGCACTTATCAACAGTAGGTAGAGCTTCAGCATCAGAGTATGTTTCTAACCCAACAGAGCGGTCAGTTGGGAGTGTTTTTGTTCCAAGAGTTGTTGGAGCAAGCAGACCGGGTAGATGTGTTGCATGCAGAACATTCCAGAGTTATAGGATCGGGTTCGAGAGGAAGCCTTTCTTGTTGAGAGGGAGTGTTGAAAAATGTGCAACAAGAAATGCTAAATTTAGAAAGTGCTAAAAATAGCATATCTAAAAATAGTAGTTTGGCCAATGAGCATTTTGGCCACCTTGGGTGAGAGGTGAAACTGCTAAAAATAGAATCTTCTAAAAATAGCATTTCTGGGTCCCTTCCTATTTTTAGCAGTCCCTGGTCTAACTATAGGAGGTAAAAATGAATTTGGTCTTAACAACAGTTTAAAATATTAATTAATTAATCTCCATGAGTTAATTAGTTATGGAAAATCAAACTTGAAGTCTTTGTGAAAACATGCAATTATTTCTCCACTAATTGGGGAATGTGTCCTTGATTTGCTCCACTGATTGAGGAATTAAGGATGAGTTCTATATTGAGAGGATCAATAGACTTAGTTTAACTTAGTCAAGTTCAGTTAGATTAATTTAACAAGTTGTTAAATTAATGAGATACAGTTTGTTGATGCTTGCATGCATGTGACAACTATTATTTTCAGATAACTGTGTATTCACTCATGGATAACTGGTGCATGTCAGTTCTGTCAGAGACCCAGTTGAGATCAGAGAAGGGACAGTGTACTATCAGTTGGATGAATATTTTTTCTATAAGGGAAGCTCATCCATGATGAGGATTTATCTCCTTCAAGTTTGTGCAGTTAGATCAGAGGTTAGTGAGTGTGTGAAGAGGCCAATTCACACAGGTGGCAGCACGGACCTCAAGGAAACTGCACAAGGAAATAGGAGGCTTGGAGGGCAGAGGAGAAGGTTTGTGAGAAGCCTTTGACTGTCTATGAGCAGCATATGGATTTTACTGAGAGCTGGATAGCTTCCAAGCTAAGGCTTTGTGTAATCTAGACATATTTCCACTTGTATGATAATACAGAGATGGGTTTTTAGGCTGGTGATTTCCCCTAGTTATATCTTGTGTGTTATGTGTGTTTGATTTCTCCATATCAGTTATATGTGTTATTATTGATGTTTCCCATGTTCGATTAAGCTTCCTCTAAATTGTTTGTAGAAGTAGATCAAGTGTTTTTCTTTAGTACATTGCATTACCAGGTGATCTACAGTGGGAATTTCTACATTATTTCTCATTCTCTAATTTCTCTAAGGAAAAATTTATGTTTTTTGTGTTCTATTTTTCTAGGTCAGGCCATTAGACCCAGGGAATTCATGTTTGTCCGCAATAGTGAAAATTTTGCATAACAATATCACATTCATGAAAAAGTGATGACAACAGTAGCACTATCTTCTGGTGTGGAGACACTATCTATTGAGGAAGCCATTATCGGTAAAGACAAATAACATTAAAACAAGCTACTTTTCTACCCAAACAAAATTGTCACTAAAGTAGGCTCGATGGAAAGACTTTATATATGAGTTTGACACGACGATTGAGTATGTTATGGGGAAACTCAATGTAGTTATGGATGACTTGAGAAGAAAGGCATAGTTTATAGAAACTAGGGAAGAAGAGCAGAACCTCCCTACTTCCAATGAGAGTCAGATTCAGTTTGTTGAATAGCTATCAAGAAGAATTAATCATGGGTTGCAAAACAACACTATAATGAAGAACATAATGAAGTAGGTTAAGGAGGGGAAGACAAGGAAGTTCCTATTGCAGGATGATCTCCTGTTCTATGGATTCTACATCTATGTGCCAAAAGCAGGTGGAATCAAGAGAGAACTCTTGAAAGAGTGTCATGACTCATCTTGGGTTGGCCACCCAAGGCAATGGAGAACACTGGAATTATTGAAGAGAGGATACTTTTGGGGAAGCGTGGGACAAAGTGGGGAGTATGTGTAGACTTGCATTCTATGCCAGTAGGATAAGTCTGACACCAAAGGATAGGTTGGATTATTGTACCCTTTACCGATTCTTAAGAGGTCTTGGGAAAGTGTATTGATGGACTTCATTTCAGATTATCTAGTGTTGCAAGGCTTCAATGGAGTGTTCGTCAATGTGGACCAATTCTCTAAGTATGTCATATTCTTACCAACAAAGGTACCATGGAGTGCAAAGGAGGTAGTAAAAAAGTAGTTCCAAAACCTAATGAAATATTGGGATATTACATTAAGCATTGTGTCAAGTACATATATGAGATTTTGGACCTCACTACTCAAACTTATGGGGACACAATTGCTACATAGTTACAACTTTCATCGGAAAATAGATGGATAGATGGAGCATATCAACTCCCTACTAGAGGATTACCTCGAGCATTATATGAGGGTTGATAAGAGAATTGTCCAAACATGTTAGATGTAGCTCAATTCAGTTACAACCTACAGAAGAGTTCTTCTATGGCATATAATCCATTTAGATTGGTTAATGGGAAAATTCCCATTAATCCACATATGGTCATGCGAGGCTACCATGGGAGGATTCCCTTAGCTCTAAAGTTCATGAACTGTTGGTAGGATATGTTGGAGATGGTTGGAATGCACGTAATAGATGCAACATAAAGGATGCAGAAGTGGGCAAACAAAAATAGGAGAGGTGTAGATTTCATTGTGGATGATGTGGTATTTTTCAAGATGACCAAGGCACAATTCCCACTACTTGTCTGTATTTATAGATCACTAGTGAGTAGATTCAAGGGGCCATTCTAAGTTTTGGAGCAGATTAGTGATGTCGCTTATAAGTTAGAGCTTCCTTTCCATTTGAGAGCCTATCATCTAGTATTCCATATTAGTAAATTGAAGAAGTGCAAGGTGGATATAGAAGATCTGAGTAGAGCGGAGCCACAGTGTGCCCCAACATTGATTTTTTACCATCCAAAGTTAGAGATTGAGGAGATAACAAGCTATTGGACTTGAGAATTGGAAATAATAAGAAGACGGAATAATTTGTCAAATGGAAGGATGGTTCGGAGGAAAATGGATGGGAGACCCACGAGTCCTTATGAAGATCGGAGAAGGAGCCAAGAGCTTACGAGAGGAAGCATCAATTGGTAGTCCCATGGTTGTTAGGGATGGAAATGACTCAGGGTGGGGGAGGATGTCTGCTATAGGATAAAATGCACAGTGCATGGAGAATGGAGATACCCTCAAAGGTCTTCCCGAGACCTTTGGCAGACTATAAGATTATCTGCAGCTATCACAAAGTTACAAGCATGTCCATAAACAATAACTAACTATCAAAACAAGACAGATTGATTACCTCAAGCCTCCGTGTAGATTTGCTGGAGAGCGCAATGCAGCTAGGTGGAAGTCCCCTGAGCCGGCTCCAAACCAAATCCTACACATAGAAGATACAAGCATAATCACAGCATACAACCTTGATAACTAATACATGAATATATAAAAGAAATTTAGTTACACATTACTAAGCTACTCATGCTAAAAGGTATTGGACAAACAAGTAAATGAATGATAGTACCAACACCACAGAGTAGACAGTACAACTGCAGTTCTATATTAATGTCAGAAGAGTGATTACAACCATATGTTCCATCAGCCTTCCCTTACCCCTCCAGCTCCTCTCCCTCTCTCCCTTCTTACCAACTTCTTATGCTTAGATTTGAGACTATGCTCGATAATCAAGTAAGCTATCCTTTCAAATGATCTGACCCCTATCACCATAGCCCTAGCTTTGCTTATGTAGCAATTGAGTTAGGGTTGCCAAGTTCCTCCATGAGTCTCTTAAGGTAAAAGCAATGATGTTGTCATGCTTTTGAGCTCTTTCCCATTTTGACTCCTTCGTTAGGATTAGAAATCCCACAAATAGGTCGAACTTTAGATGTTTCCTTGCTTTTTTGAGTAGATTTAGGAGGGAATATAGAGATATTTATGAGTCATTTCACTCCTTTGACCTCTGGATAGTCATTAGGATCCATTAACGCTATCCTTGAACCAACAAGTAGAGTTAGTAGGGTCACTAACGCTCCCTTAGGCTTACAAATAAGCCTTATAAAGAATGTTGTCAGTGTTTAGCCAACGTTAGTGTGGAAACAAGGCTTGTGATCTTGGTCTTTTCTTCAACTATCATGTCTTTCCCCTTTGAGCTGATGAGGGGGTCATTTTTTTGTATAACAGATGCTCCCTAAAGTGTGAGATCAGAGGCTATGACGATGGCCGAAATACTTAAATTAACTGTAATTTTCCTTCTTTGAGAAAAAAGAGAGAGGATCGGAGCTTCGGGCAGTACGGGAAACCTGATACAACACATATATATATAACAACTAAAATCATGTCCTGAGTCGAGCATTCCCACACTCAGTAGCTATTTCAGAGTGATTTTCTCATAAAAGAGATATGATGATGTTGGCCGCTAATAAGCACAATGCGGATCCAGTGTCATAATAGGATCATTCTGATGAGCTATCTCCAAAAAACAATATATGCAACTTAGGAGAGGAAGCAAGGCTGAGTGATGCAAGCCTCTACCCAAGGTCTTGATTTCCACTTCACCGAACAACATAGATCGATACATGTGAATATATGCGTTGATGTCGAACATGCACTAAAGCATCTGATTACCAGTTAATAATGGAGACCGTTAACAGATGCGAGGAAGACCACTAATAATGGTGATGGTCTCCAAGATGCACAGTACAATCTAACAAGTGCGAAAGATGTTTTTGTCGTCGAGCATGCGTAGAATCGCTTAACCAGGAGCCAATAATGAGAACCCCTAATCAAACACAAGGCGTCCTGCCACTAATGCCTGCAAGTACCAAGGCATTGAATGTGTTTCTGGATTATCTTCCTAGATAAAGCGTTGAAGTCGATAGGAAGATACCTATCGAAAGGTAGGAAATAATGTGTCCTACATCAATTGACATGAAACGGGACAAGAATGATTTTTTTTTTAGGAATCTTTGAGCATTGGGCCTAAACGATAGAGGGCATTATGAAAGGATATGCTTGATGGGTTGATGGAGGAAACAAAAGGTTAACCATTGAACAATAGAAGGCACGACAACGGTTTTAACCATGCAGCACTAGACTCATGAACACCAAATAGTGTTAGGATACAAAGATGCAAGAATATCGGGGTATTTAGGCTAAAACTCATAGGATGGTAGGATTCATATTGAGAGGCCGTCACAAGGAAGGTTTATCTGAGGGAGTGCCATGTTCAAGGGAACAACTGCTGCCAAACCATGCTTTCTAATACTAAATGCAGTTGTATTGTCTACTTTCCCCATCTGATTAGTTTAATGAGTCCAGATGGGTAAACTCGTCGATCTTTTCATATTTTAAGAGTCTAAAAAGGATCAAAAAAAGAGAGACTCTATGCCCTATCTGATTAGTTTAATGAATCCAGACAGGCAAAGTCGTCGATCTTTTCATGTTTTAAGAGTCTGAAAAGGATCATAAAAAGAGTGACTCTATACCTCGTCTATTTAATTTAATGAGTCTAGACAAGACAACTCAGTGGTATTTTCATATTTAGAGAGTCTGAAAAGATCGTAAAGAATGACTCTAGGGTGGTCCCTTTGTCATAGTTGTTAACCGGGTGCGACAAAAGGTTAATAGTATACCCGGATCGGTTACTTTTCTGTGAGTTAATCTATTAAATCCAGATAAAGAGAAACCTATGTTCAATAGATGTTGACCTCATTTTGTTACAAGTACGAGGAGACGGACTAAACTCATTTTTCGTTGTGAATTTTTAATGAGTCACGCGACAACAAACTCAATACCTTCATCAAATTTTAACGACTCAAAAGAAGAAAAATCAAGGTATCTTTTTCAATTTATTGAGCGAGGAAAAAGAGGTAAAAGAACTACTCATTCCTTCTTCATTGATTTAACGAGCTTGGAGAAGGGGAAAAACTTGGGCATTTTTCGATTTAAGAGCGAGAAATGGTCCCAAAAAAGTAAGTGCTCTAGTTGCTGCCATAGATTTTTAACGAGCCCGATGACAAAAACTAGGGATTTTTCAGTTTAATGAGCGAGAAAAGTACCTAAAAGAATTCTCGGGTCATCTTTATAAATTTTTAACGAGCCTAAAGAAAAAACTCAGTATTTTTTCAGTTTTATGAGCGAGAAAAAAGCGCCTAAAAAGAATTCTCTAATGATCTTTTTCAGTTTAATGAGCTAGAAAAAGAGTGAAAAAGAGTTGCTCGGACCATCGTCGTATGTGTTTAACGAGCCCAATGATGACAAACTCGGGGATTTTTCAGTTTTTATAGCAAGAAAACATCCCATAAAAGAACATGCTCATATGTTCTTTGTAGTAGTTTAACGAGCCCAAAGAAGGAGAATCGAGGTTTTTCGTATTAACGAGCAAGAAAAATACCATAAAAAGAAAACTCGGCACTTCTTGATCTCATGCTCTACAATAGAAGGGTCTATGCCATGCATTTCCTCGTAAGACCAAGGGAAAACATCGCAGAAGTCCTTAAAAGGGTAGGTTAAGCTCGCAATTTCCTCATGATTGCGATTGGCTCCAATCTATATGTTTTCCACAATGCCTGTCTTGACTGAAATATTGATGAGCAATGTCTTTGAAAGATTTCCCATGTTTCCCTCCGAGTCCAAAGTTTGGATAGTCGTATATGGTGAGGAAATGATTTTAGGTGTGTCATATGACAGGATTTGAAGGGGTATCATGTCCGAGTCAGATATCGAAACACGAAGGTGCGAGTCCTCCCAAGGTCACTCTTCTAAACTCATGATCTCTCTAATAGCTTCATCCATAGGTAGGAATGGATTGAGGGGATCAAAAGGAGCTGTTATGGGAGGGGCAGTGGTACCATTGGTCGTGACCAAAGTGACTGGAGACTCGGAGGAAGATGGAATGGCTTTGTAGGCCAATTCAGCTGGTGACAACGCATTTGTTCTCTGTAAGTGTCAATGTCTGAAGGATCCGATAGGATCCATGGATCGGTCGGTTCATGTGGAATGGATGAAAGCATATTAACTATCTGTGGAACCTTTGGCGGCTAAAGAGGGAAACAACCCATCAGGGAAGAAGCCTTCAGTATACCGATACCGATACTGACATAAGAGTCAGGTACACCTCCCACTAAGGGTACAGAGCTGCTAGGTAATGGAGAGTAATCTAGGGTGAAAAAGGATAGCTGGTCCACTGTGACTATCTTTCCATCCAAGGGAAATAGGATGATATAGAAGACCAAAGACACAATGGAATTCATGGCATAAGTCCAAGTGCAGCCCAAAAGCAGATTATAGTTGAGTTTATGATCCACGACTTTGATATCCACCGTTACCATTTTCCCACTCAAGGTGATGGGGTAGCTAGCTAGGTAACCTTTTGGGATGAAAGTGTGGCCGTCAAAAGCTTTAAGGGAATTCAACGGTGGGGATAGGGTTGGAGAACCCAAAGCGAGCCAACATGAAGCCGACATGACGCAGGTAGAAGCACCTTCGTCGATGACAGTTCTATGTATACCTTTACCTTTCGAAAAGATTTGCACCTGAAATGCAAGCTAGTGGGAAAGGGGAGGTTTACATTTTTCCATGTCGAAAATTGCAAGCATGGAATCTTGTGGGTCGATACCACCAATAGCCAAAAGAAAAGCTTTCCTTTGTGCTAGACATGTTTGTAATACTTTGAGCATCGACATAGCCGATGGCACTTGCGCCAAGTCTTCTACAATGCTGTAGTTTTGGGCGGCACGTGCAGATGTATTGTGCGTTGTGCATCGAAGTGCCCCTTTAGGGGGGTGAATCACAAGGTTAGAAACCGGCCTTTCGATATGAAAATCGTTAAGCGGTGGTGGGTTTTGACTTAAGGAAGGTTCCTCTGCATGAGCGACAAGAGCTCCATAGGATTTGGCTCTCATTTGTGGATCTACCATTTCAAAGGTGTAAATGGTAGAGGGTCCTTCACCAGCTGAAGGATGTTGCGAACCACCGTTGCCCCCTTGTAGGGGTTGGGGTTGGTTTGCAATGAGGTGTTGTTGCTGCTGAGCAAGGAAAAGATTATTAAGGACAGCGGGGGTCATACCAGTATCTTTTTTAGCAATGAAATCTGTGCATTCTTTAAGACGCGGGCATCGATAGGTCATGTGGTCTTCAGCACAGATTTTGCAAGGGAATCTGCCAGGTTTATCCTTTCCATTGTCAGGAGGTGCAGCAGCCTTCTGCTTTGTATTTTGTGGCTTTGTTGACTGCTCCTCAGAAGGAGCAGTATTTTTCTTATTCTTCTTGTTCTTACCACTGGGCTTTTGTGTAGACTGCACAGAGTTTATCGCGGTGGTAGGAAGAGAAGTCGATTTGGTAGAGGGGTCCACTGACATCTGGGCAATGTGGCCGCTAAGTTCTTTTACAGTAACCCCGGTGGTTGCGCCGATAATCCCATCGGCATGCGCTCTGGGGTGCTGAGTAGCAGAAGCATTGGAGTTGTGAGGGGAATTGGGGATTACATCGTAAAGAGTGCCAGACTATGAATATATCAGATCTAAGTGCTAGGAACTACGTATGGATTGGTCTTCTGTGACCGCACCACCTAAGGCGACATCCTTAGCGATTTGGGGGAGTAGGGACTTGCAGAACCAATCTGCTAAGAGATAGTCTGGGAGAGGAGCTTTGACTAACCTCCGCCTACATCTCCATTCATGTATATGATCAGAGATGTGGGTGCCAGTATGCTGACGTAATGAAGTGAGGAGTTCCGTCCCAGTCTCATAGTGGATGGGTAGCTGGAAGTGCTTTAAGAATTCCATCGCTAGAGAGTCAAAGGTATTTACTGATGCGCGTGGTAACTCGATATATACCTTAGCTGCGTTACCAGTAAGGGTGTGGGGAAAAGACGTAACCAGATACTATCATCCACCATGGAGTTAGAAACACACCAAAGATGATAGCTGGTGATAGGGGTACCCGAATCCTCCCCTTGTTTCCCTTCGAACTTGGGGATGTCTATCGGTATTTTATGCGGGATTGGCGGCCAGAGTAAGTTATGATAGATGGGGTCATTTTTAATTTTGTACAAGTCGGGGATATCCAACGTTGCCAAAAAAGGCAAAGTGTGTGATGCCCCCGACTCGGACCAAGGCGATGACATATGACTTGAGGATCCTTGCGGTCCTCCCATTGTTTGAGTCCCAATATTATACATAGGTTGCGTGGTATAGTAGTTGCCTTGGGGTATGGCATTGTAATGTGGATTTCCATGGGGATTGTGATGTTGGGGTATAGCATTGCCCCTAGGATAAGTAGTGCCCCCTTGACTCATTTGAGGTTGTGAGTAGGGTGCCCCCATGGATTGGTTGGGACCTCCTTGAGGATTCCCGCCCGCCACAGAACTAACCATATGTCCTTGACTGACATAAGGAGTGCTCATGTCAATCAGTGACTGACCATGCATGCCTAAAAATGGAGGGGGAACTGTTACGTTCCTGACTGGTATATGCATATTGGGAGTGCCCCCAGATACTTGAATCTGGGGGTTAGAACTACACACTGGATTCCAACCATATTGTTGGTTGAAGGGACCCGTGCTAACTATGCTATTTTGAGCGTTATAAGGAGCGTTGTATGTAGCACTTGTTGAAGGTATAGAGTTTGACACTAAGGGGGTGGAACCCAGCATAGGCTAGGTTCCACTCGTGGAGGGTGTCATGTGAGGGTTTTTACCTGGGAAAAATGGGATAGCAAGGTTCACCATCAATGGTGTGGTAGTGACTGTCGACTAGGGAAGTGGTGGGGGACCAAAAGTGTCCAAAAAGTTCCACGACCCATTAGTCGTCGACGGGATGGATGGAAATGTTCCAACTAAAGACACAGGGGGTACAGGTGCCACATGAACCAGAGAGTTATTGGTCCACTAACGCACTGTTTGTGCAGACACAGATCTTTATAAAGCTCTATTTGCTCTGCTAACCCGCGTTAGTGTGGGAAAAGCATTCAAAACAGGGCTTTGGGGATTAGATCCAAGGTTGAATGTATGAGGGAAGAATGCAGCAAGATCTTAATGGGCCAGAAAAGGAATGCAGAAGTATGGGGAGGTCTAGAAGGAGGAGGAAACTGAGAACTGTCTGGGTGAACTGGGAACTAAATGTATAGTCCCCAGCGAAGTCGCCAATTTTGCTATAGGATAAAATGCACAATGTATGGAGAATGGAGATACCCTCAAAGATCTTCCTGGGACCTTTAGCATATTGTAAGATTATCTGCAGCTGTCACAAAGTTACATGCATGTCCATAAACAATAACTAACTATCAAAGCAAGACAAATTGATTACCTCAAGCCTCTGTGTAGATTTGCTGGAGAGGGCAATGCAGCTAGCTGGAAGTCCCCTGAGCCGGCTCCAGATCAAGTCTTGCACATAGAAGAGACAAGTCACAGCATACAACCTTGATAACTAATACATAAATATATAAAAGACATCTAGTTACACATAACTAAGCTACTCATGCTAAAAGGTATTGGACAAACAAGCAAATGAATGATAGTACCAACACCACGGAGTAGACAGTACAACTGCAGTTCTATATTAATGTTGGAAGAGTGTTTACAACCATCTTTTGCATCAGCCTTCCCTTACCCCTCCAGCTCCTCTCTCTCTCTTCCTTGTTACCAACTTCTTATGCTTAGATTTGAAACTATGCTCGACAATCAAGTATCCTTTCAAATGATCTGACCTCTATCACCATAGCCCTAGCTTTGCTTATGTAGCAATCGAATTAGGGTTTCCAAGTTCCTCCATGAGTCTCTTAAGGTAAAAGCAATGATGTTTCCATGCTTTTGAGCTCCTTCCCATTTTTCCTCCTTCGTTAGGATTAGAAATCCCACAAATAGGTCAAACTTTAGATGTTTCCTTGCTTTTCTGAGTAGATTTAGGAGGGAATATAGAGATATTTATGATTCAATTCGCTCTTTTGACCTCTAGATAGTCATTAGGATCCACTAACGCTATCCTCGAACCAACAAGTAGAGTTAGTAGGGTCACTAACGCTCCCTTAGGCTTACAAAGAAGATTTATAAAGCATGTTTTCAATGTTTAGCTAGCGTTAGTGTGGAAACAAGTCTTGTGATCTTGGTCTTTTCTTCAGCTATCATGTCTTTCCCCTCTGAGTTGATGAGGGGGTCATTTTGTTGTATAACAATGTTAGGCCCTAAGGTGTTAAGGCATGCCCCCATCTCGTTAACACTCTAAGTTGTGATCCTAAAAGCCTTGGTGAGACGAGGTGCATGGGAAACACTATCTTCGTAAGAAATGCGATGAATATATCACATTATTTATGATGCTATGGTGTGGAGGTGTCAGAAAAGAAAACAACGAGACAAGTCATGTCCACTATGTGACGTGACATGCCAAGTGATAATCAAACATTGGAACGAGTGAACAAATGTGCAACCAAAGGCATGTTGACCAAGGGAATCGGAATGAAATGGATGAGACAAACAAGAACATCATGCAGGTTATGTGGGTGCTTGGGCAGAATCACAAGTTGGCCCAACCCAAGAAACATGGCCCGTAAGGGAAAGCTGACCTAAGTGAGAGTTGAGAGCAACTACACAGATATGGGAACAACTCGTATATATATATATATATATATATATATATATATATATATATATATATATATATATATATATATATATAATCATGCAATAGTGAAGGCATCAACTCATACCAATAAAATTCATATAAACAGGGCTTAGAACAAGTATGAGAGGTCGATGGATATGTGAGGGAGTTGAGACAAGTGAACTCGAGCCTGCAGTAATGTGTTAACACCCTCCTCCTTGTAACACCCTCCTCCCACATCTACCCAAGTAATCGTCTAACCAGGGTAAACATGTAATGAGAGGCTACTATGATTGGATTCAACCTTGTATGTGACCTTAAGGAAATGGAATCGATGGAAGCACAACATACAAACCTTCCACATCAGCTACAGGACCCCTTAGACCAATGCCAACACTTTAGGCAACTTTCCCCTGGGTCCCACTGAATTTTTTGGTAACTTTACCTCTGGACGCTCTCATGCTATGGGCATACCATAATCCAGGGACCTTTGGATGCTATCACAGGCCTTCAAGCCAGCGTCTAGGGACCATTTTGTCCAGTTATGTGCCAGCGTCCCTAGGATTTGAGCCACTTTTTCAATCCCAAAGCCCAAGTCACTGCCCAGAATGGAATGACATCTTCATAGCATTAAAATAATAGGGAAACAATGATGCAAAATAAATTAGTTGAACAAGCCCTTAACCAAACCCCTACTAGCCTTGACATGCATGTCATAAAACATATCACAAACATGTAATCTATAGGTGTAAACAACGTATTTAAGCATAGGGATCTCATACTTATCTGAGAATCACTAATAACCAATGTTCCCTCATTTCATTTGTTGCATTATCATCTATCAGGTCATAGATACATTGTCCATTCATTTACAAGTAAAAGCATGATAAGAGCCATATATCATCACTGTTAGAATACATGCTCATAACCAACAACATAATAACAGAAATACCACGAATACACAAGCCATAGAATCGACTTATCTACTAGCACATTTACACATGAAATGTAGAAATTTGAATAATATAACACTTATTCACAGAGATTATCCTGATTATACACTATTTGCAGAATGCATGCATAATACATAACCTCCTCTACCATTGATCATCAATTTGCAGAATTAAAAAACAATCGCATGCGCACATTGAAACATCAATCACACATATCAACACAGTATGTAATGGGGAATCATATAGCTGAAACCCCCCAACTATCTATATATTATAATGATAGAGAACATGTAACAATACATAGTACAATACTCCTCACAAGTACTCAGTACTATCTCCACCTGCGACACACAAACTAGCTCAGATCTGAACAAGTCACGGGTTCAAATCTCCTCCACTGTTTACCTGCCTCTACTGCGCAATCCAAGTTGAGAATAGATCATATCCAAGTTTGAATTCCCTTGGCTTGTACTGCGCAATCCTCATTGGCAATCTCAATCAATGATTGTGCAAATCTCATGCACAGCTATAGTCATAACTGATAGTAGTCTCACCCTTTCACCCACCTCTAACACTTGTCTCCATTGAACTGTCCATGCACTGAGTTAACTAATGTATTCTTTAGTTGATTTATGAGTTAATAATTAGTGAATTAATTAATAATTAATTCACATCACTCATCACTAGTGTATTTTGCAGTTAGACTAAATACAACTAGTTCAACTAAGTCAAACTGAACACAACTCCATCAACTCCTCAACCAACTCCACCAAACTCAATCACTTGAGTTCTAACTAAAGTCCATCATGAAATAGCTCAACTAACCCATAGGAAAAGCGTATTTCCTTCTGGCAGTTGCATGTGCCACATCCGTAGCTCGAACTGAAGTGCTGCAAGAGGATAAGATAATGTTTATAGTCCAAATATTATTAAGAGCTAATAATATTTGATTGTTTTATTTTTGACTGGCAGTCTAAAAATAGACTCCGCCCATATGTCTAAAAATAGAGGTCCATCTATTTTTACCAACATGACCATCCTGCAACTCATAGACCATGATCCATATGTCTAAAAATAGACTTTGCGCCAAAAATAGCCTGTGGGCCCACTTAGTTAAGGCGACTTCTTTTCACTAAGCTCCATCATCTTGTTGCATTTTCAACACTCCCTCTCAACAAGATATGGATTATCTGCAACCCCTATCCTGCCTCTGTGGTATTCGAATTTTCTCCTGGTGAGCGCCTTCGTCAAGATATCAGCATCCTGATACTCCGTGGGAATGTATGAAAGTAACATGATTCTCCGCTACACACAATCTCTGATATGATGGTACCTGATGTCGATGTGCTTGGATCTATCATGAAATACTGGATTAGCCGAGAGTTTAATGCAACTCTGGTTATCACAATAAATCACAGTAGGCTCCTAGTGTGACCCGAACAACCCGACCAGGATCTTCCTCATCCATATAGCCTCGCATGCAGCCAAACTTGCTGCCATATACTCAGCCTCTGTTGAACTGAGTGCCACGGATCTCTACTTCATGCTGTACCAAGAAACTGTTGTCGACCTGATACTAAAGATCCCTCCAGATGTGCTCTTTATGTCTGTTGGGCTCCCTGCCCAATCTGCATCCGTGAAACCACATAGCTTCACCTCATCCTCCTGTCTGTACCACAATCCATATCCCGATGTGCCTCTGAGATAACGCAATACATGCTTGCCTGCCTTCCAGAAGAGCTTGGTTGGCTTAACCATAGCTTGTGAAAGCTGGTTAACAACATAGCATATATCGGGTCATGTATTGACTAGATACATAAGCGACCCCACCAACTGTCGATAAACAGTGGCATCCACTACCTCCGCTGAAGTAGCATCCTCCTTCCTCCAACCTCCAAGAAGAGGAGTATCAACAGGCTTGCAGCCATGCATGTTGAACTTCTCCAGTATCTCCTGGGCATACTTACCCTAAGAAACAAATAGTCCATCACTGCGTTGCCAAATTTCCAATCCCAGGAAATAATGAAGGAGGCCCAAGTCCTTCATCTCAAACTCTCTAGCAAGATCCTCCTTGCATGAAAGTATCAACAGTTCATCTCCTGTCAAAATCAAATCATCTACATAAAGTACAATGATCAGCAACTTACCCTCCACCACAATCTGGTATAGGTTAGGATCCGCCTCACTCTTGGAGAATCCAAGTCCGGTGAAATAATTGTCTATCTATGTGTACCAAGCACGAGGTGCTTGTTTCAACACATACAACGCTCTCTTGAGCATGCACACATGCGACTCGCTGCTGAAGATCTCGAAACCTTCGGGCTGCTCTATGTACACCTCCTCCTCAATGACTCCGTTGAGGAACGTAGTCTTCACATCCATCTGATGGATGTGCCACCCCATCTGCGCTAAGCAAGAATCGTCCGTATGGAAGAATACCTTATGACAGGTGCAAAGGTCTCCTCATAATCGATCCCCTCTATCTGTGAGAAGCCTCGGGCAACAAATCTTGCCTTTTACTTCTCCACACTCCCGTCAGCTACGTGCTTCACTTTGTAGATCCATCTCGAACCCACCACTGATTTTCCCTCCGGTCTTGGGACAATCTCCCATGCACTGTTTTTGACAATCGAATCATACTCTTCCACCATGGCATCTAACCATGCGGGATCCTCCACAGCTTCCTTGAAAGAGGATGGCTCAGTCACGACACATGTGCTCACAAGAGCCATGTATCCAGTGTACCGATCAGGTGATATTCTCTGTCTGCGTTGTGTTGTAGGTGGTCCTACAACCTTCTCTACGTCTTGAGCCAGTCGCTCAGCTTCTGTAGTGCACTTTCGCCCTCTGATGGTTGGCGCTGAATGAGTGGTCTCTTCCACTCCATGAACTTCATCTTGAGGCATATCCACATCCTGAAGCTCATCCTTAGGAACTAATAGCTCCTCAGCTGCATGCAAGTGTGGCTCCCTCTCAAGCGAACACTTCATGGCTTTCTCCTCCTGAAATTTGATATCCAGTCACACAATAGTCTTGCGACTGTCTGGAAAATACACACGATAGTTGTGGAGTGTATCAGTGTACCCCACAAATATCCAAACCTCTGTGGTCAGCTCTAGCTTCTTCCTGGCATCCTTCATCACATGCATGTAAACAGGAGAACCAAAAATGCTCAAATGGGAAATGTCAGGCCTCTTACCAGAACAAGCCTCCTCGGGTGTACTCATTCCAAGTATCTTGTGAGGACAACGGTTCTGCACATATACTGCAGTATTGCATGCCTCCGCCCACAAGTGAAGGGGTAGGCCCTGATCATGCAACATCGCTCGTGCAGCACCCACAATCATTCTGTTCTTCCGCTCAAGAACCCCGTTCTGCTATGGGTTATGGGGAGCTATGAGCTCTCTTCGAATCCCTTCTGCGTTGTAGAAGTCGTTGAACTTGCTAGAGATGAATTCACCACCATTGTTGCTCCTAAGAGCCTTCACCTTCTTCCCCGATTCCTTCTCGACCAATTCTTTGAACTCACAGAACTTTGAGTATGTCTCGCTCTTCTTCTGCATGAAGAAGATCCAACACTTTCAAGAGAAATCATCAACAAAGATCACATAGTACTTGTGCTTTGCTGTCGAAGCTACTGAGAAAGGTCCACACACATCTGTGTGAATTCTCTCAAGGATCGTCGTGGCGCGACTATCCTTATCGTGAAAGGTGACTTTCAAAAATTTTCCCAAAGTACACCCCTTGCATTGATCTGACTGCGCAAGAGTGCCTTTAGGAAGCCCAATAGAAATCTGCTACAGTATCTTCAAGGCTCCATGGTGAAAGTGGCCCAATCTCCGGTGCTAAAGCTCGCCATCATCCCTGCTCACCAATCCTTCTACCTTGCATGCCATTGTTGCGCAGCCTTCTACATGTAATTGATAAAGTTTCTTGACTCGAACCCCTATCTTCCGGGTTTCTCCAATTGTCTTACTGTGCAGGAAAGCCTTTCCCTCGCTGAAGACAACATCATATCCCTTGTCTTCTAACATCGCCACAGAGATAAGATTCTTCTTCAATCCTAGAACATGCATCACTTCCTTCAATACGAAGGGTTTACCAGACTCCCTCTCAAAGGAAATGGTACCGATACCAGTCGCACTGTATCTACCATCATCGCCAATCTCGATGTGCACTCCAAGATCTTTCTCATCCAGATCAGAAAACAAATCTCGATCTCCTGTCATGTGAAAAGACGCACCATTTTCCAAGAACCATACCGATCCCATCACACTTGATACCAAGCATGCGATCATCGAAAAATCCAGCTCAAATTGCGAGGCTAAGGCCTCTCCCGCTGCAGATCCAGCAGCTTGCTTATTTTTCTTCTTCTGCGAATAATTTGTGGCATAATGTCCGTGCTGGTAACAGTGAAAGCACTTCACCTTGGACATGTCCTGCTTCTTGCCTTTCGCACCGGAATGATAAGCTTTCTTGTTCTTCCCCTTCTTTGCTTTGGTAGCCAAAGCGTAATTTTCTTCATCAGATGCCTTTTATGAAGATCCGTCCCTGGTATTCTGCCTGATCTCCTCTTGCACAAGATCAAACCAAAGTCTCTCCCATCCTGGCAATTTCTCCCAACCATTGACAGAGTCCTGATAGGAATGCCAACTCTTTGGAAGACTAAGGAGAGCCAAGCTCACCAAGTCCTCATCATCGACAGTCACCCCACACTTCCCAACTCATCCCGGCATTGGGTGAACTTCGTGAGATACTTCGGCATACTGTCTCCTTTCTCACACTTAATGTTTCTGAGTTTATCCTTGAGCGCCAACTTCCTCTAGTCGCTCTTGCTTTGGAATAAATCTGTCAATGCTTTCCACATCAAGTATGGAGAAGCCTTTCCATGCAGGCTAGATAGAATGTGATCCTTCATGCCCTCCAACAGAATCCTTCGACACTTTTCTGTCTTCTTTTGCCAAGCCTCAACTTGAGCAGCATCAGTAGGCTTTGGGACCTTAGCATCTATGAACTCCTTTAACCCATTTTCATCTAACACCGCCTCCATCCTGTCTTTCCGTGCAATATAATTCAAGCTGCCTTCAAGGGCATACTCCAATCGCAATCCGTTGAAAGACATTTCAACTTCGACACCAAGAAAACACTGCTGCAAATTCGAATTCCACCAACTCAAAACTCAACCGCTTCTGATCTAAAATTCGCGAGAACAAATTATTTCTCATACAAAGATTGACTGTATGGGCATTTACTGGATATCTCACCTTCCAAAAGAAGGATGAATCTAGAGGCTATCTGGCCCGATTACAGACTCTGCCTGAAGAAATAAAATGTAATCACTTTCTAAATAATAGATCTGATGATCAACCTCGCTCTGATACCATGTAGAAATTTCAATAATATAACACTTATTCACAGAGATTATCATGATTATACACTATTTGCGGAATGCATGCATAATACATAACCTCCTCTACCGTTGATCATCAATTTGCGGAATTAAAAAAACAATCGCATGCGCACATTGAAACATCAATCACACATATCAACACAGTATGTAATGGGGAAAGCATATAGCTGAAAACCCCCAACTATCTGTATATTATAATGATAGATAACATGTAACAATACTTAGTACAATACTCCTCACAAGTACTCAGTACTATCTCCACCTGCTACACACAAACTAGCTCAGATTTGAACAAGTCACGGGTTCAAATCTCCTCCACTATTTGTCTGCCTCTACTGCACAATCCAAGTTGAGAATAGATCAGATCCAAGTTTGAATTCCCTTGGCTTGTACTGCGCAATCCTCATCGGCAATCTCAATCAATTATTGTGCAAATCTCATGCACAACTATAGTCACAACTGATAGTAGTCTCACCCTTTCACCCACCTCTAACACTTGTCTCCACTGAACTGTCCATTCACTGAGTTAACTGATGTATCCTTTAGTTGATTTATGAGTTAATAATTAGTGAATTAATTAATAATTAATTCACATCTCTCATCACTAGTGTATTTGGCAGTTAGACTAAATACAACTAGTTCAACTAAGTCAAACTGAACACAACTCCATCAACTCCTCAATCAACTCCACCAAACTCAATCACTTGAGTTCTAACTGAATTCCATCATGCAATAGCTCAACTAACCCATAGGAAAAGCGTATTTCCTTCTGGCAGTTGCATGTGCCACATCCGTAGCTCGAACTGAAGTGCTGCAAGAGGATAAGGTAATGTTTATAGTCCAAATATTATTAAGAGCTAATAATATTCGACTGTTCTATTTTTGACTAGCATTCTAAAAATAGACTCCGCCCATATGTCTAAAAATAGAGGTCCATATATTTTTACCAACATGACCAATCATCCATAAATAGCATCCTGCAACTCATAGACCATGATCCATATGTCTAAAAATAGACTTTGCGCCAAAAATAGCCTGCGGGCCCACTTAGTGAAGGCGACTTCTTTTCACTAAGCTCCATCATCTTGTTGCATTTTCAACATGAAAAACCAAGGGAACAAATTTCTCATTAATGAATGTAGAAACCAACTGGGGATGGAACTACGAAGTTCCACCCGACCATAGATTGGCTAAGCCAAATCTTTCTTCAACTAATCACACCCCATGCCATATTCCAAGCATGAATGTGGGGCTCATAACCAACCAAAAAGAACCAAAGAAGCATGGATGCTACCTAAGTTCTCCACCTACAACGTGAGGAATTTGAGTGCCTCCTAGTCTCTCAGGCTTTACCGTAATCCACAGTCTGATCCAGGGTTCACTAGGCCCTACACTAATACCCACTCTCTAGGCTTTATAATACATCCCATCCCATGACTACTAGGTCCAATGGTGAGAAATCCACCTCTATGATTTATCGTATATCTTGCCATTCACCAGCTACGATTCCTAGGCCCACCGAGGCACACTATTCTAGCTTTACCGTAACCCACAGTCTGATTTTAGAGATCACTAAGCCAGTGGCTTTGCCGTGATCCATAGTGTAGTTCAGGGACCACTAGGCCATGTTTTTTTCATTTTGAAGATCCACATCACTCAGCTTTGAATCCATCCGACAATCCAACTCAACCGAAATATGAGAACCCATCTCATCAAGGTTATCCGGAAATGGTAAGGCTATGGTGAAAACATTGCCATGCCTAGAAAAACCCATTCCATGACAAAAATGAACCACATGCAATACCATGCATGCCAAATCTAATAACGAAATCACACATGAAAATCAATACCTACAAAAAATTCTGCTATAACTACATGATCCTACTCTTCCTTGCTTTCTCCTTCCTTCCTCTTGCCTTCTTTTCCTCTCTTGATCCAATGAAAAACATGGGAAAAATCTTATACAATGATCCTCAAAAGAATTTTTATCAATGAAGCCTCTATTTTCTTCATTTTCCATTATTTTCCATTATTTTCCCTCATTCTCCTCCTCACATGCAACCTGTGACCTTTCACCTTCCTTTTCTCCCAATTTCCTTTATTTTCATAAATAAATGTGCCAAAAATGTCATTTTCCTTTCCAAAGCCATGGAAATTGCCTTTTCCAATTTCCTTTAGCCATAATATCTGAAATGAACACCCACTAGGATGTGTTACCCACCATTCAGCTTGGAATACATGTCCCATCAACCATGGTCTTATATATTTTTACTTGAGTTTTTTAACCAGGGTTGTTACACTCCCTCACTTACCCAAGCTTACTAGTCTACCGAGGTAAATATGTGATGAATAGTTACTATGATATGACTCAACCTCCTACGTATAGTTAAGGAAGTGGAATTGATGAACCAAAACCAAACTGACCTTCTTTTGGAGCTATAGGACCCCGTGGAGCTAACCAACCACTCCAGGTGCCCAATCCTGAGTTAACTTGCTTTTTCACTGACCTGGGCTCTCAGTGGCTCCCATAACAAGGCAAGTCAATTACTATGAGCCTCAAATCGCTCCCATAAGCCTACTTCCCAGCGACTATAGACTAATTGAATTAATTTTGTGTTAGTGACCCCAAGATCTGAGCCACTTCTTCAGGGTTAGGACCCCGACCTCTGCCCAGAAGTAAATGAAACTCTCTAAAATGATATATAACACATAGACAAAGCCTTTAGTTCAAAACTCAATCAAGGACTTACCTTGACCTATCCCAACCATGACAGACATTTCATTTAACACGTCATAACAATGTAAACTTTGAAACGGGAACAGATACGATTACCCGTTTCATTGAGGTAGCAAAAAGGTCAACCGATTTTGAAAAGTGGTGATGCAAAATATATAGATATATATATATATATATATATATATATATATATATATATATATATATAGGTTTAGCATACTTTTTGACACTTTAATTTTTTTATGTACATTAGTTTTTAGAATGTTAGTGATTTGCATGCTGATTTTAGAAAGTGTTGATTATGCATCAGGCCCTTTTTTTAAAAGACTTTTTTTTTACTTTAAATTTTCTAATGTATTAAATGTGAATAATTATTTTCTAAATTTAACAATTTTTGAAGTGGTCTTCTTCTTCATATTTTCTTGTTTTTCTTTTAATTTTTTTCATTTTTATTTTTTTGTAGTGAGATCTTTACTTTTTTTGCATAGTTAAAGAAGAAGGTCAATATTTTAAAGTTTCGATATGCTACATGTTTATATATCATTAATTAATTTTTCAATTCACATCAAATAATTGTCTATAAAAAAACAATAATTTTTAACAATTCACATAAAAATAAACATTTTGAACATAAATATAACTAAAAAATTACACATTTTGATAATTGTTTGCTAGAAATGATATGTCAAAATCACAATTTTTATAGGAAAAAATTAATAAAAAATGGTTAAATAATAGTTTTTTTATGAATTTCATGTCAAAAAGTAATAATAATCACAGTTTTTTTTCAAAAAATAATGATTCACATAAAAATTAAAGCGAAAATCACATAATACAAATATTGAACACATAACAACATTAATTGAATGCTTATTCTTCTCATAAAATGTCAAAGTCAAAACATTACAAGTATAACTAATTAATAGTTACAAAAAATGAGCTTGATTTCCAAGCATAACTTAAATTTAATCAACAATATCATGTAATCCAAACTCTTCATCCTCTAGAGTTTCATCATTGTCTTCTTCCACAATATTTTCTGCTTCATTTTGCTCATTTTCCTCTTCTAATGGATCTTTGATGTCTATGAATCTCCCAATGTATGCCTTTCCAATCATTCCATGTAATGGTGGTTGAGGTTCCTTTGCCTTTTTTGCCACACGTGATTCACTAAAATCCCCTTTCTTCAACCTCATTTCTTGTACTACATCTGGAAGAAATTGAAGAGCATTAATTCTTTGCTGAATAAATTTTCATTGTACTGGATCTTTTGCAATGAAAATGAAATTTCTTCCTTTTTGTAGGCAACATGCTAGAGTTGTACTTAATTATCAAGCACAAAAAAATAATGAAGTAAATTAGTATAATAACATATAAATTAAGAAATAAGATATTGAAATTAAATTCTATATAATAAAATTTACCTGAGCCTGAAAATAAATCCAGAACCCAATCTCCTTCATTTGAACATAAGTCTATAAGATAGTTAATCAATGATTGTGGTTTTTTATAAATGTTAACTATCTCTCCTTTTTCTTCTTTATCTTCATATGTTAGTTTTTTCACAAAAGCATCATAAACCAATACTTGGCTATGACTCTTTCCATCTACCTGATTAAAAATCATAGACATATAGCTATCATATTTTGTCCAACTATCAATATCGATGAACTCACAATAATTTATAATTGATTGATCTTCATGGTTAAGAAGATTTGACTTTTGCCTGTAGCATGAAATATTAAAAGTTCAATTAACTTGTACATAAATGAATTTTTTAACATTAATCAAACACACAATTTCAACGTCTTACAATGTAAGTTGCATCTTTGAGTTTGTTTTCCCTTGAAGCTTGTCAATAACATTGCCAATTGTGTGTGTGAATGAAATGTCACAAATCTCCATAATGGTGATGATGTGACTTCTACAAATCCCACAACCACTTTACTAAGAGCTTGATAAGTATAAATTTCACTACCAAAGTCAATGTTTGGGATATTGAAACCATGGGGAATATCTGCAATAACTAGGGAATAATCCCTTTTAGGTATAAGTTTAGCAATGTCTTCACAGTCACCTTGTATTACTTGATATTGAATAGTTTCAAGCCCATTCCAAATGAAATGAATAAGAGTTGGATTAAGTTCAACATTCCTAAGATGCTTCTTTCTCAGTCTTTTCATCTTAATTTTTTCAATAAAGCTTCTGAAACTATTTGGTGCTCCATTTGCATCCTTCCTCACATTTAATAAAATAAACAAATATATGTATAAGTTATAAAATAGAAATAGTATACAGATGAATAAAAATGAATGTATAAATCAACATATATTTTTAAATGCAAGATAAAAATATTTTACTGTTGATGTAGAACTTGAATCTGGATAGTTGCATACAACATCATCCCAACTATCTTCGTTCAACAATTTAACCATTTGTTATTATATTTTCATGTAAACTTTGTGACTGAATAGATAAAGTAAAAAAAGTTAATATAATGATATGTAAAACAAATACTACCAAGAACAATATGTTATATTTAAAAGAAAACTGTAATCTAGAAATAAGTAAAAATAATTCAACAAAATTACTTTTGAAATTCCTCAAACATTTCCTCCAATGATAATTCCCCTAACTTCACACGAGATAATATTGCTTTGTCAAGTTTTTCATCCTTCACTCCTTGCAATGCTCTCCAAGGTGTGATAGTCATATCTTCTGGAGGTTGTTTCATCTCAGGACCTGATTTACTGCTGCTACATATCAATGGTTTAGACTTTTTGACCTTCTGGTTTTTAATGCCAATGTTCTCCCACATGCTAAAAATCTCATTAATCAATTCCCATATCTCTCCAGTTCTAAATGCCAACTGGAAAATGTTATCAATACTTCTGAATATATCAAAATTTACTTTTCCGCCTTTTGAATTGATTTTCTCCTCAATTTGATAGCATATTTCCATACAACATTCCTTTCGGAATTCTAGAGTAACATTTATCTTATCCCCACCACATTTTTCTTCAAATTCATTATGAATAAATCTAACCCTTTGGATGAAAGTCATAGACATCCTATATTCATTATCTGTATTATGATCCCATGCCAATAACTTTTCTTTTGTATTTGATAAACCAACATAAATGATACATTTCATTGTTTCAAAACGTGGGTTATTGGGATATTCCTCCATCAATTTCCTTTGAGCTTCTACAGAATGGTTCTCCCCAAGCACATAATAATTGTATTCAAACCATTTTGACTTATCAAATGCTTCTTTGTTGGGAAATTGAACTGGATCAATAAGAAGCACATAATTAACCACATGAGCATATGGATTGTACCTCATCAATGTCTTCAAGTTGTGAACATGCAGGTGGTGTGGCTTTCTGATTTGATATTTAAATTGTCCTTCACTTGGCTTATAGATTTGTCTCACATTAAGCTGAAATGTATGACCATTCTCAATTAAGTTTGTATTTGTCAAGTTATTACGAACGGCATTTTGTTTTGTTTTAGTAATGCCATCCTCTAAATCAGCTCCTGGTGTAATAATTTCCCTGCTTTCTTTTGAATTTTCACCAGGATCTTCACTGTTGGCATTGACTACTTGAGAATGTTCAACTTTCATTTTCTTCCTCCTAACATTCTCATCATTAACTAGAATAGAGACGTTCTTGGGCATTGTTACTTTCGTTCTTCTATGGCTCTTCTCATTTCTAACAGCAATTCTAATGTCAACCTCAGTAATGGCAACATATTCTCAGCTTGAGTTTCAACTTCCTCATCTTCAAAAGTAACCTGTCTACCTTTGCTAGATTTATCCACTATAGATATTCTTTGTTGATCCCTTGGATGTAGTTTTGTAGCATCATGAATTACTATTTTTTGCTTCTTTGTCATATCTTCTTCTGACCCTGAGTAGAAACTGCTGACAACATTCATAATATCTTGCTCTATGAAATGAATGCATCCCAACATAATTGAAATATTTTCAATAAAATTATGTCAAACAAAATATCATATGTCAATAAAAAATAAGTTATATCTTGTTCAATGTCATTTATAATTTGTTTACACAACTTTGTAGATTCCTCTGTCGTGTCATACAATGACAATGATAACTGATATGTAATCTTGTCATATGACATGCACGCTTTTGTAAGTACATAAAAAACTTCAGTGTCCGGTATCAAACATATGTCTATGACTTTTCCCAGCACCTCATAAATTCCACTATCGTTAGGGATATCAACATATAGATATATTTGCACCTATTGTTCACCTTCTCTATCTTTCACATACCATACATTTTCTGTAAGCTTCACTTCTTTTGATTTCTTCCATTATGAAATCGTCTTCTTATCATTGAGGCACTTGATATATTTGTAGTTATTAACTTGGGTTTTGGTTCGTTCAATAACATTTTTTGAGGATCCACCTTTAATTTTAGCAGTTTTTGGTCCAGAAAGATTCACAGAAATCTTATTTGATGCCATTTTACTGCAAAAAATATACACATATATATAAATCAGTAAATTAAAAAAACAATAGCTTAAATAAACAAACAAAATGAAACAATAGATAATCATAAATCATAAATAATTTTGTAAAAAATAACCTTTAAAAAAAAATGTAGCCCCCTCCTGCCCCACCCCACGGCCCGATTCTGAGAATCGGGCCTCCACCCCCACAGGCCCATTGGGCCATAGGGGTGCAGCGGGAGGGGCTAGCGCAACTCCCTCCCACACCACCCCCGCAGCCCATCAAGCCCGTGGGGGTGGCGGACCAATACTGAGAATTGGGCCACCACCCCCACGAGCACGCAGCTCCTTTCTGCCCCACCCCCGCGGCCCAACGGGCCTGTGGGGGTGGAGGCCTGAGTCTTAGAATCGGGCCGCCACCCCCATGGACCCGTTGGGTCATGGGAGAGGGGCGGGAGGAGGATGCACGCAGCCCCTCCCGCCCCACCTCCATGGCCCAATAGGCCTATGGGACCACGAGGGTCGGGCGATAGGGGTTGCAAGGGCCCCCTCCTGCCCCACCCCCACAGCCCAATGGGCTCGTGGGCACGGAGGCCCATTGGAGACCCGTGGGGGTGGAGACCCGATTCTCATAATCAGGCCTCCACCCCCATGGCCCAACGGGCCCGTGGGGTTGGAGGCCCGATTCTAAGAATCAGCCCTCACCCTTCGAGGGCTGGGCTATGGGGGTGGGTACCACCAGCGGGCATGACTAGGCCCACCATGCCCACTACAGACATAGTGGCCTTCTTCCTACCATGGGGCTATCGAGTAAGCTTGGCTCATCTAATTTTTAATTTGTAAAAAAATATAAATTTCATTAATAAAAAATTAAGCATTATTTTACTGGAATATATTTTTGTTCAGTATTTTACACAAAAATAACAACTCAACTAACACATAACTACTAGTAAGGCTATTGAATTTTAAACCTTGCACATGGAAAAATAGAAACTAACTTTTCAAATGCGATAATATTCCGTTGAATATGTTGTTGATAACAATGTAGTTGCTCCACAAAATCATTTGTCTTTTAACAAACCTTAAAAAGCCTTGATGTGATGTGAGGAATAGTGATAATGAAATTTATGATATAGCGGAAAGTATGGAATTGTTTTACCGCACGGTTAATGTGAGATTAATTTGTTTTTATAAAAACTTTAACATATAAATTTTGTTATGGAGATATAGGGAACTATGATAAAACGAACATTACGGAATTGTTTTATCATACGGTGAATGTGGGATTAATTTTTTTTTATAAAAACTTTAACATATAAATCTTGTTATGGCAATATAGTAAATTATGATAAAGGGAACATTGCGGAATTGTTTTACCACAAGGTGAATGTGGTATTAGTTTTTTTTTGTAAAAGCTTAACATATAAATCGTGTTATGGTGATATAGAAAATCATTTTAAATGTGTGATAGAAGATATAATAAAAAATAAAAAAAATAAAAAAACATTCAATTGTCTAATAAATGTTAGATATTTTAAGTAAAAAAATAATTTAGGTAAAATATTTAGTTTACAATTTTAATTTAAATATTTATTTTGAAAGATTAATTTCATAAGAAAATTTTAGTTAAAATTTTTCAATAAATTGTAGAAGAAAATTATGGAGGAAAATACATGAAACGAATTTTTTGAAGCGAAAAGTTTTGGTGAAAAAAATTTAGAGGGAAACTTTGGAGGGAATTTTTCATTCTTTAAGCTATATATTATCTTTAGGAGAGAGTTCATTTGTATCATTCAACCTGTTCTGTTTGAAAGGCATGTATTATTCTAATAATGAAGTTTCGCTTTGTGAAGCATTAACATCTTCATCGCATAACAACTCTATTCATATTGATGTACATAACGGAAATTCTTCCACTATGAATAGAGAGTCAAATCTTCCACTTAGTCCTAATCCTAAGGATTATGAGAGCAGCACTGATGAAGGGCAGAATGAAGAATTTCAAATAAATACACAGTTTCCACTTAGTCCTAATCCCATGGGCTATGAGAGCAGCAGTGATGAAGAGCATGATGAAGATTTTCAAATAAATAAAGAGTCATGGTTTCCACTTAGTCCTAATCCTATGGACTATGAGAGCAGCAGTGATGAAGAGCATGATGAATAATTTCAAATGAATAGAGAGTCATAGTGTCCACTTAGTCCTAATCCTATGGACTATGAGAGTAGCAGTGATGAAGAGCATGATGAAGAATTTCAAATGAATAGAGAGTCATAGTGTCCACTTAGTCCTAATCCTATGGACTATGAGAGCAGCAGTGATGAAGGCTAGGATGAAGAATTTCCAATAAATCAAGAGTCACATTTTCCACCTAGTCCTAATCCTAAGGACTATGAGAGTAGTAGTGACGAAGGGCAAGATGAAGCACTTAGTCCTAATCCTAAGGACTATGAGAGCAGCAGTGACGAAGGGTAGGATGAAGAATTTCCAGTAAGTAAAGAGTCACATTTTCCACATAGTCCTAATCCTATGGACTATGAGAGAAGCATTGACAATGCACATGATGAAGAATATCCAATAAATAGCAAGTCAAATTTTCCATTTAGTCCTAATTCTAAGGACTATGAGGGTAGCACTGAAGAAGGGAAAGATGAAGAATATCCTCCAAGTCAGTATTTCAAAAGCATAGATGATCATAGTGAGGATAATATTCCTCATAATGATGATGAAAATTCTTATACAGATGATGATCCAATGATGGAGATGTTGCCAACAAATATTGTATCGAGGAGTAGGAGCATACCTTTTCATATCAATCCAAGATGTTCTAGTTATACAAGGGGTAGAGCAGAATATATGACGAGAAGAATTTCTATCAGTGCTCTCATTTCAAGTGACTTTTGTCAAAAAGATTGTTTGAAACATATGGATTTCAAGTTTGCATTGGAGAAAAGGAAGAGATATTTTTCAATGAATAAAAGCATGAAAAATTCATATTTAGTGGGGTGCATGAAATCTACATTGTCAGGTTATGATTATTATAATGGGTCTTTATTTATCTGTAGAAAGGATTCCAAAATGTTTCATTCAATGTGTTATTTTCATCTGTCAAGAATCCAAGAAAATTTGGAAAAGGATCCCACATTTTATTCAGAAGTACATCATAAACGACAGTTTGGGCCATTATCAAATACTGCAATGTCATGGATGAAATACTTCTTTTCAAAGCATGGAGAGTGTATGCCAAATAGAGAGACAATGCATATTCCAGATAATTTCTCAAGACGTGAAATCTACAACTTATATAAGGAATATGCAAAAGGTGTTGAAGGACATGGTTGATTTATTACATATCAATGTTTTGTGAAGATATGGAGGAAAGAATTCAAAAATGTATGTATTCCTAAGAAAACAAGGATGGGGATTTGCAGTACATGTGCTTCTCTTAAATCAAAAAGGGATAAATGTGAAGGGGCGGAAAGAGGTAAGCATTCATAACATTATTTTTTAAAATTGTATACTCATCAACTATGAAAACCAAGGATAATTTTAGGGGCAAATGTTGGCCCTTTGGCGAAATTAAGGGGTTTTAAATTTTTAGTGGGCGAATATTTTGTATCATAGTACATTTTTACAAATCACCTCAAATAGCCCACCTTATTTTAAGGGAGAGGGTAAAAAAGGTAAATTTAGCCCTTGAAATTAGGACTTACAACCTTCCATTCGCCCATTTTCAAGAATAGGTTTTATTTAAGTGAATCCATTAACCCATTTTCAAGAATAGGTTTTATTTAAGTGAATCCTATGGGCCAAATACCATATTTATAAAAGAGGTATGGTAAATTAATAAAAATATAAATAAATGAGAGGTATGGTAAATAAATAAAACATTTTTTATATTTACTCCATAAGTCACCTTATATACATGTAAGGGTGTAAACAAATAAAAATATAAGTAAAGTGGAGGTATGGTAAATAAATAAAACGTCTTTTTATACTTACTCAAAAGGTATGGTAAATAAATAAAAATATAAATAAACTAGAGGTATCGTAAATAAATAAAACCTCTTTTTATATTTAGTCCATAACCCTCGTTCTATTTATGAAGGCTCAAGAAAGAGGATTTATTTAAGTGAATACTATGGGCCAAATACCATGGACTAGATTGTTATTAATACCATGCAAAAAACCATTATTAACCCTAATATTAGAATTAATAAAAATAAAAATGGCACATGGTATTGACCCATGGTATTCACCAAAATGGCACATGGTATTCACCCATGGTATTCACGTGGAATGTAGCCTATTTAAATGGGGGAATTAAACCAGCATGTAGCCTATGCTAAGATTCACTAGGACTTTACAAAGTTTTATTATTTAGTGAAAGACTCGCCAAGATCTTACAAGATTTTATAATTGAGTAAAATATTCGCCATGCCTGGTGAGAGATTCGCCAAAAAATTATATATACATATTATATTATTGATAAAATCGCCTTCCATTTTTCCTATATACCATGGAGATTCACCCATTTATTATATTTATAAATTTAGGGGGGGTTCTTAAAATTTTCACTGATGAAAACATATTTATTAATGACTTTCTTTTATGTTGTGTAGATTCCATTGTCAAAGCGCTTCAAGAGCATCACGAACAACAAACAAGTGAAAGGAAAAAGTTGTACAAGAACAGAAAGAAGTGTTATGATAATCCAAATAAATATTTGGGTTTGATAATTGATGGTATGGACTAGAAGAAAACACTTCTACCACATTTTGTTCGCACACCCAAAAATTTACAGGAGGAAAATTTTATTCTGTATGACTTGGTTGGTTGTATGGTCTTCAATGGGAAAATGTTGCTAAGGGTATACTTCACAGCTCCAAATATTCATAATGATGTAAATCTGACAATAACCATACTTCATGATGTTCTTTCCCATTGGTCTGGTAATCTTCCTGAAGTTTTGTATCTACAATTAGACAACACCTGTCATGAAAACAAAAATCATATTGTTTTTGGATATCTAAACATGCTTGTTGAATTGAGAATTTTTCAAAAGGTAAAGGTTAGCTTCCTTCTTGTTGGGCACACTCATGACCATATTGATCAGATGTTCAGTCATTTTTCAGTCACATTGAGGAGGAAGGAAGTCGGGAGCTTGCCATCATTAATTGAATGTATTAAGAAATCATACATGCCAGAGCCAATTTTTGATGTGTTGGAAGAAATTGTTGACATGCGAAGGTTTATTATGGGATCGCATGGTGAGGAGAAATGCATTGAACAACTTAATAACATTAGCTTCCAAATCAAAAAAACTGATGGGAAAACATTAATATGAGGCAAGAAGTATTCAACTACTGCAAAATGGGCATCTTCATGAGGTTTGGCATTTTTGAAGTTCATTCCAAATCATCCAATATTTGCATCAAATATATTGTTATTACAATCAGTTGCTAAAGTTCATAATGCCCACAGGCAGAATAGAGATATAAATTATTCTGATTGCCTGGAAGAAATTAAAAAATGTATTAGATATACATATGAATACCTTGATATTGTTGATTCAATTTGGTGGGAGTCTTTTTCCGGTAATCAAAGTGATATCATTTCAAGAACAACAAATGAATATATACCTTTGAAAACTCCATTTATTTGGCCACAAAATGTGTCAAATGAACATGAGGAAAGAAACATTGTTGAACAACAAAAATCTCAAGGTATTATTAATTCTTCACAGGTAGAGGAAAGAGAAATGTATATTGGTTCCAGAAGATTTTGTGCACAACGTGAATCCGTGGAAGACCTTTACAAGGGGTTCATTACAGGATATTAAGGAGGGTTGAATGATCGTAGTGCTAGAAGATGGAGATCTCAATGGCTACCCATTATGGATTGCTAAGGTTAAGGTCATTACAGAAAATGAAGATGTTGCAGGTGTTGAAGTACAGTTGAATTTAGGCTTTTTTGATCCATAGCAAGTTTATTGAGAGGGGTTTCAGCAAAAATCACATCATCATTCATTTTTCGACGCATTTCGAAACAACAAGTGTGGTTCATCGTCAGGACAAGTTGAAGACCCAGATCAAGGCTGCATGTTAAATAGAGAGAGCAGATTATCCAATGGCTATATTTGACTTGGAAATGGCTATACTAGGAAACTGTTATATTTGACTGGACAAGACCAAGGGATAGGGACAGGGACAAATCAATTTATAAATTTATAAGTTAGTTATATTTTTTACCATATTTGAATAAAAGTAAATTATTGTATTTAACTACTAAATATATAAATAAATAAAAACTTATAATACTAATAGTATAGAGAATAATAAAAGTATAATTAATTTAGTTAGTTAAAAAATGCAATAATTTATCCTAATAGATTCAAGTCTTTGAAGAATTATTGAGAAAGAATCTAGTTGTTTCTAATTAGTTAGTTAATAATTAAATTTATTTAATTATATTTAAAGGCGTAAATATTAACACTATAATATTAATAGTATATGAAATAATAAAAATTAATAAAAGTTTAATTAGTTAAAAAAAAATTGATTATGCAACAATTTCTTCGAATAGCTTGAAGAATTATTAAGAAGGAATATAGTAGTAACTAATTAGTTAGTTAATTCATAATTAACTTTATTTAATTATAGGTAACGAGATAAATTAGTTCCCCTCTTTGCAGGGCCTTCATCCATGTTTAGGTAAAAAGAATTTTTTCCATTTATCCATTATCTTAATTAAAAAGGTTTTTATTACTAATTCAAACAGAACCATTATGTTCTTATTTTTAATCTAGAAGAGAACAATTGAATAAAAATCAAATAAAAAGGAAAACAAACGACCCAGGAGATGAGGGGAAAAGCAAAGAAGATATCATTGAAAAGAACAACATCAAGGGCGGGGACGGGAGCTGGTTATGAAGAAAGGGTAGGGATCCAACAGCTGTTGATTTTCCAGTCGTCATCCCTATTGAGATTGCTTGGCCTTTTTTCAATTTCTATGGCCTCCCTAAACTTTCGGTGATGAAAAGGGGAATCTTAGCAATAACACGGGCCTCCTCAATACATATGTGATTTTTAGTCTTCTCTGCGTGTTCTGCCAAGGCGGAAGACCAATTCCTCCCATGTTTTATGTCAGTTGAGTGCTCATGAATCCTTTGATTAATAGAGCACCTTGTCTCACCAACATAGGGGGTCCCACAAGAACAAGGAATCACATAGACATCTTTCATGTCCTTGGGGTCAATAGGGTCTTTTACCGATCTAAGGGAGCTACGGATGGTGTTAAGGGGTTTAAAGGTAGAGGGAACATTATGCCTCTTGAGGATCCTCACAATCTTATCAATGGTCCCTTAGATGAAAAGGAGATGAACCCCTGACACTCCATCTTTAGGGTCTTTCTTAACCCTGGGACCTTTACTGGCTTTATGGAAAGCTTTCAAACCCTGGCTTTGTTGAAGTACATTGGTATGCCACAAATAAACATCCATTCAATGTTGTGTAGAAGCCAGAGATGGTAGTTGATAAAAAAATTGGCGGAAAGAAAAAAATAAAGGGTACAAATATAAATCGTTGCCGCACAAACCTCTTAAAATTGGAGGATGTTGACATACTTGTTTATGACTTCAATTTAACAAAGAGAGGAACTCTTCGCTTCAAGACGATAGAGATTCTGAAGAGGTTGTTACTAGAAGGAACAGTGTTGAGATGGGAGTCTATTAAAACCAGTCGTAGATCCAGAAGAATTTTGAAACGTGAAATGGTGGGTATGCATGTGGACTCGGATGGGGCACTAGTTGATGAAAGAGAATAATATGGAACATCTTCATTGCATCCTGTCATTCATCTGAAGATGTGAATTCTGATGGTGTGTAAGAAAATATGAATGATTTTGAATAATTGTCTAAGACAATTTATATAACTGATGTTTGCATCGTATCTTGAAAGAAAATAAAAAAATTGATTTCCATATGGTGTTAAATGAAGTTATGATTCATTTTTATGTTTGTTGGATTATATGTTTTAATTATGATGATTTTTTTTGTTTAGAATATCTACAATGCAACAATAACTTAGAGATATAATTTATGTTTCATTCAATCTACAAGTATTGACATTTTGATTAATTTAGTCATGTAATTTGTTCATAATGTCATGGTTTAAATGTGTTGAAAACTTAGAGTTTTTTAATTCTATGGTTGAAATTTTTCCCTTTTTTTGTATCTTTAATGTTATGGTTGAAAACAATTATAATTTTAGTGATCTTTAGTGTCATGCTATTATATGTTTAACAACATGGATGAAAACTAATGGAATTTTAATGTGTTTCAGATCCCATTATTTTATTTTTATCGTCATTACTAAAAAAATGTTGAAATTATCCCTCAAAAAGAAAAATGTTATTCTACCAAAAACATTAGTGTGTTTTTTTCCTCAAAAACAATTGTTTTTTGCAAAAAAAAAAAATCAGTTTTACTGCCATTTTTTAAATATGTTGAAATTAACCCTTAAAAAAAACATCGTTCCAGTATACACACTTTTCATTTTTAGGATTGTTTTTCATGTTTTTTTTGGGTTTTTTAGCTAGGGTTCCTGTTTTGAGTTTATAGTTCTCATTTCAAAGTTTACATTGTTTCATGAACATGTAATGTACATGTCATAATTAGGGGTCTCATACTTGTCTGAGAATCGTCAAGAAGGGTTGATGCCCTCTCACAATAGTTGTAATATCATCTATTAGGTCATGCATTCATTAACAATTCATTTACTAACCAAAACATGATGATATCCATAACTCAAGTTTGTCATAAAACCATGCTTATAACCAACATATAACTAGAATAATGACAGTAATAGAATAACCATCAAAACCACATTATAACAAGTATAAATACTCATGAAAATACAAGAGGAAAAGAGATATTATTAACATATGCAAATCCAACCAAGTCAGGGGCTTCCACGTACCACCTGACAATAGATTGGGCTTAGCAAAATCTCTCTTTAAACCAATCACCCCCGCGCCATATTCCAAGCATGAATGTGGGATCTCATGGAATAAATGAAGAAAATTCAAACAAGAACTTCCATAGGCCAAACCACCTCAACCCTTAACCAGTGATTCCACCTCACAGTCGAACATCACTAACCATCACCAGATCAGTCTCTACTTAAGTTATCTGGGGCTCTATATTGTTTGTTCCAACCTGGCTTCAAGGTTAGTAACTCAACCCACAGTTGTAGTAGGGCTCTAGAGTGTTTGTCCAAACAAGGCTCCAGGACTGGTAACTCAACCCGCCAAGGGCTCCAAATAATTTTTCCAACCAAGTCTTCCAGGACTAGTAACTCAACCCAAGTTTTTCTAGGGCTTCCAGAGTATTTTTCCAACTAAGGCTCCAGGAACTAATAACTCAACCCACAACCATAAGGAACATGAGCACCAATTAGAAAACAAAAGGGAAAACCTACAACATCATGGTTATCCAGGAAATGGCAAGGCTAGGAAAACCACTGTCAATCTAGGCAATCCTCCATGCAAATGACAGATCATAACCAAATAATCAGATGCATATAGCATGTATGCCAAGACTAGTAAGGAAATCATACATGCAACTCAATACCTACAAAGAAAACCCATTGTAGATGTTGATCTCGTTGTTCCCTTACACTTTCCTTTTTTTCCTTTGCCTTCTTGCTCCAAATCGAAAGTGTGCCCAAAATCCTCCAAGAGTACTTTAAGAAAAATCTAAGTGTGCAAGAGTACGAAAGAAAGAGAATAGAGAGAGAGCTCCAAGCTAAAACTGACAAAAAGCTATGAAGTGGTCCTTAAAATCCCTTTTATCATTGAGGCCTGTGTTTTCTTCAATTTTCTCTTTTTTTCCTTCAATTTCCTCCTCACATGCAACCTGTGACCTTTCATCTTCCTTTTCTCCTAATTTTCATTATTTTAATAAATAAAATGTCCATTAATGCCACTTTTCCTTTGCCATTTCCTTTTTCAATTTCCATAGCCATTAATTAATCACCATTGATCTCCATTATTATGTTTTCACCCAACATTCATCTTGGAATATGTATCCCATGACCTTGGCTATTATTTTTCCTTTATTAACTTTATTAAATCTATTTTTAACCGAGGGTGTTACAATGTGGACCTAGGGTGACCTTGAAGAACTGAATTGGGACAACCCATAGGGTAGCAGCGACTTGTGATAGGGTGCCAAGTGACCCAGGTGGCATTTGACAAGTGGGGTGAATGATTTTTTATATTTGCTCTGAGTTTTTGGATATGTAAACTTGCAAACTGAGCCTTTGTATTGATGAATCTCTTATATTTTTGGTTTTTAATAAAACTATAAGGTTGGAGGGTCATTCCTTATGAAATATTGCATGTGTATTGATCTAATTTAGAATATTAGATTGTTGTGCTAAGATCCTCCTCAGATTATAAACAAAATGTTTTCACTATGCTTAAGTATTCATGAATTTTTGCAAGTGAAATGATGATTTTTTATGTTAATTTTATGAGAAATTTAACATAAATAAGAGACTAAACAATAACATAAATATGTATAGAACAACATAAAAACACATTACAACAGGAACATGATAAAGGAGTTCACCCCTCCTAGGGTACATCTCCTTGGCCCAGCTTCCAATGACTTGGGCCTCTCTATTATGATCAAAAGTGTAAAAATATGTGTTTACAATGCTCAAATGCTTCTACAACCTACTCCAACGAGTCCAGAATGTCCAAAAATGACCATCTAGGCTCTTTTTTTATCCAATTTGGTGGAAAATTGAAGAAGTTATGACCTCTCCTAGTTTTCCAACTATTCACTCCACAAATTGCTCCAAATCCGGCATGATCCTACAAATTAGCTCCAAAAAGCGCTAACTGAACAAAAAATTTGTCACGCGACAGTCCATAATTTGTTGGTACTGACTGTCCCACCGCAAATCAGAATCGGCAAGAACCGGTGGGCTTATGGTTTGTCAACGCTGCAGGGCGATATGCAATTGCGATTACCGCATCGCAACCCTTCCCTATTCGAGGGCCGATTCTTTAATGCCTTTCCATCTGCCCTATTGTGATGTGCGATTGCGATTATCGCATAACACCCTAGCTTGTTGTGGGGCTGATTTTTAATGCCGACCCACCTGCGACATGCAATTTGTGAAATGTGGGGGCCAATGGTGGCCTGCCACTTTGACGCAAGTAAAACATGCAATACCCATAGTATAAAATGCATAATCTCGTCTATCCTAGAATTTCAATCCTTTTTCATCGGGACTTATACACACTCTTCATTAAACCTTCATTAATCCTTATGCCCACACATATAACCAAACCCCACTCTTTCACTTTGATTATATTTGGACTTATCCCCATAAACCTTCTATCGCTTTATTTCTATTATAATCCTTATATAATAGAAATACACCACAAAGCGTACATGAACCATACCTTTTCGCATTTCCTCAGCCTTTACACATTTACCAATACTTTCCTTTATTGCAATAGCAGGATTCAAAGACTCTTAAGAATCTGCATTAAGAACTTCTGATCTACGGGATAAAATCACGCTTTCCACCATTGATTTCATCCACCAGATCAACAGCTGTCACAATCTCGCATCATACCAACTTGTGACTTCATCGCCTCTCGCATGTGATATGTGATAACACAACCGGACTTCAAATGGAATAAAACCGCACCTATAACCTTCTCGGGTCCGCTCTCCACAAGTCTTATTGCTCAATCTCCACCGTCGATCTTACCTTTAATCCAACGGTTGATGTCCTTTCCGATCAACAGAGTTGCTCAGTGATTTTGTGTCATAGATCAAAACCCATTTGATCTGACAGTCTGTAATGATATCACATCGAAAACTTGCACGATGTTTAACCGCCTCACGGAGCTGATACGAATTATAAGTCCTCGGTCTATAAAACTTTGGGTTCGTTCAGAGATTATCGTCTGATCATCTTTATGGCCGATATCCATTGGATGATGGAAGCCAACAAATCCTACGGTCTATGGCCCTCCAACTAGCACACAGGTTATCAAGCTTTCAACCCTCGTAGTTGACTATGACGTAAGCACTTGGATTTACGATCGACGGTTAATAACAATTACGGGCCTTCAACCACGATTAAGGCACTCGTACACTCTCTACCCCCGCTGCAGTTACTAATCACCATCAATCTACCAGATCTGTCGATCTGACGGTCCAGATCGATTCCCGCCTTTCACCTTCTGCAAGTACTTAGATTGAATCTCCACCGTTCATTTCTTGGTTCCATTCTGTGCAACTTAATCCTGGCTGCTTATCATGAACAAATCTCATCCATTGATCATATAGATCTAATGACTCATGTGCGTCAACACTTCACTTCTTCGCTCTTCTCTTCACTTGGGTTTTTACGCCAGTTCTTCAATGTTCTTCTATGGTTTTGGGTTTCTTCAGAGTTCTGGTCCTTCTGCTGTTCTGCTACGCAGCTCTCTCCTGAGCTTAACTTCGCATGTTTCTTTAATCACTGTCCCTCCAAAGCTTTACTTTGATCATTCAATTGGATTCAACGATCCATATGATCCTCCGTATCATTCTTCTTCTCTGTGTTCTGCCGAACTCCGCCTGCAACCTCTGTTACATAGAACTACTCTAGTTCACACACAGATTATAATTAAATTACTCCACACACACACACGCAAACTCATAATTGAGTTGTTTGTATTAATAACCAGATATTTACACAGTTTCTTCTCTCAGGCCTGATTTCCAATATCAGTGGCCTCTGTTTCACAATCTGCCTGTAGGCTTACAATTCAAACCTCTAACTACTAACTTGACTTGCCTAACTAGCTAACCAACCCCTAACTATGCCTTTTAGGCTTACATTTATACAAAAGGGATTCTACAACCAATTCCTAGTTTAGATCCATAATCTTCTCAACAAAACCCTAAAATCTCTTCCTTATCTCTAAGAATCCTCTCTAATCCACAAAATCATGAATTGGCTCCTAATCTAAGATTTACAATTAATTCTCAAATCTCTCAACTATCCTGATTCTCTCATGTTTTGCTACATTCAAGAATATTTACTAATATGCCTCACTATACTCAATTAAATCCCTATTCTAGCTTTTCTCACTAAAATCACTCAAAACCTTAATAATTACATTAATTCAAAACATAGGAAACCAACTTCCTTGAAAACACAAGACCTCGTATGTCCACTAAGATACAATGATATTGTTGAGTTGAATGCTCCTGCATCACACTTGGTGCTTCTCCATTCTTTGAAGAGCCCTGCCACAACATATTTTCCTGTCATCTATCCAAGTCAAACCTAAACTTTGACGTTTTCTAACTTCTTCATATGATCTCAGATTCGAGTGTCGTTCACACCATTGGAATCAAGATGACGAGCTCTTCGATCTGAAGCTAAGTTTATAAAGATTTTGACACTTTTAGTTTTGAGCTTAATTTTGAGCACCTGATCACTCCTCTCCACTAGAAGCCTTTTAGACCCCAAGAGGATCACTTTCAATTGTCAAGTAGGTGAGGGTACAATTCCCTCACCTTTCCAACCTCTATCCATTTGGATTTTAAAGGATTTGTACCCTTGAACCCCACTCAAAGATAATCGATACTTTCTCTTTTTGATGTCCTTGTTCTTCTATCAAGTATAATGCCTTGTTGAAGCTCATCAAGGAATTTTGGAGAAAAGTCTTCAATAGATGGAATTTTAATATTCTCTCCTTGATCTTCAATCATAGGAGGCTCATACAACCTTAAATTCTCAACATTAACAACAACATAAATTTGCATACATGAAGGAAAATCCAACCTGAACGCATTGTTACCAATCTTTTCCAAAGCTCTGAATGGACCATATCTAATTGGTTTTATCTTTTTACCTTCTCCTTGGAGCCTCTCTTTGTTAATAAGAAGCCAAACTTCATCACCAACTTTGAACTTGTGATTTTAACGATGTTTGTCATGCATTGATTTATACTTGCCTCGGCTTTTCTCAAGCTATTCTTGAACCTTTTGGTGTACTAATTGGATTTGTTCAATGAACTTTCTTGCTTTGTATATGCCACTATGTCCTTTAATAGCAACATCTTTGCCAAAATTAAAATCCAAAGGAGATTTAGGCAAGTATCCTAAGCCTGCCTCAAATGGAGAAGTTTGAGTGGAATAGTGCTTGGCTCAATTGTAAGCATGTTGAATATAGTGCAAATGTTCATCCCACAACTTAGGATGCTTGTTGCAATACCCACGAAGAAGATGTATCATTGTTCTATTCACCACTTATGTTTGACCATCTGTTTGTGGATGAAAAGTTGTACTCTTTTTCAATTTGGTGTCCGTGAATCCCCACAAGCTTGACCAAAAATTCCCAACAAAGCAAGAATCTCGATCACTAACAATGGATGTGGGAAATCCAAAATGCACCCAAAAATTCTAAAAGAATAACTGAGCAGTTTGTTCAAATGTAACTTTCTTTCTACATGGCATAAAAATACACATTTTGTTGAACCTATTCACAACTACATATAAATAATCATGACCTCTTTTTGACAATGGAATACCGCCAATGAAATCCATAGAAACACTCTCCCATGGTCGTGTAGGAGCTGGAAGTGGTGTGTACAATCCTAACTTCCTATTGCTAGGCTTACTGATTACACATAATGAACAACATTTAATAAAATGAGACACACTTTCAAGCATACGAGGCCAATAAAAATACCTCTGTAGATGTGCCACCATCTTACTTACACCGAAATGACCAGCGATAAGAGAAGTATGTGCCTCTCTTATGATATTAACGCTTTCTCCCTTTGGAATACAAAGCTTGCCAAGATGGTACAACAAGTTATCATGCAAATGATAATCCAATTCGTCTACTTGGTAACCTTGACTCAATCTTGCATAAACATCTTGAAAGTCATTATCTAATGCATATTGCTCAATATAACTTTCATGTAAAACAAAATTATGCTTGAGTAAAGTAGTTGCACTAACAATAGGCCTAGAAAGCATATCAACAAATTTATTGTAGATACCTTTCTTATACCTAATTACCAAGTGGAATTGTTGAAGAAAACCCATCCATCGGAAGTGCCTTGATTGCTGCAACTTTGATTGTGATTGAAAGTATTGCAATGGTTGATGATCAGTGTGAATGATTGTTTCCTTACCCATCAAGTATTCTTTCCATTTTTTCACACTTTTCACCAATGCATACAATTACTTGTCATATGTAGGATAGTTAATCATTGCACCATTAAAAATTTTCGAATGAAAACATATAGGCTTACCATGTTGCATGAGGACTTCACCCATAGCATAGTCACTAGCATTAGTTTGAATCTTAATGACTATCTCAAGTCTGGAAGTGCAAGTATTGGAGTTGTACTAATCTTTTCCTTCAATGCATCAAAGGCCTTTTGTTGTTTGCCTCCCCACTGAAAAACTTTTTTCGCACTTGTCAACGCATGCAAAGGCGTTGCTATAAGAGAAAAATTAGCAATGAATTTCTGCCAATATTGGGCTGCTCCCAAAAAACTTCTTACCTTAGTAACTGTCTTGGGCCTTGGGCCAATTCACAATGACATCAACCTTGGAGGGATCTATTTTCAACTCACCTCCTCCAAAAATATGACCCAAGTAAACTAAAGAATTTTTTCCAAACTCACACTTTAACATCTTAAGATACAACTGTTCATTTTTCAAGACATCAAGTAATTCTCTTACATGCATTACATATTCATCACCAGATTTACTAAAAGTTAAGATATCATCTCATTAGACCATGAGAAACTCGTCAAGAAATGGACTCAATACATCATTCATCACACGCATGAATGTAGCGGTAGCATTACATAAACCAAACGGCATAACTAGCCATTCAAACAAACTTTGTTTTGTTTTGAATGCTATCTTCCAAATGTCTCCTTCAACTATTCTAATTTTACGGTAGCCACTTCTTAAGTCCAGCTTAGTAAAATACTTTGCACCTTTCAATTGATCAAGTAAACCATCTATTCTAGGAAGTGGGTAACGGTTCTTTCCCGTAATTTTGTTCAATTCACGAAAGTCCACACACATGCACCATGTTCTATCCTTCTTGGGCACCAAGACAATAGTTGAGCCACATGGTGAGGAATATGGTTTGATGATCCCTTTATTCCACAACTCTTGAATTTACTTCTCAATTTCTGCACTTTCGATCACTAACATCCCGTACATGCCAATGTTAGGAAGAGCACAATCTTGTTGCAACTGTATCTCATTTTGGATTCCTGTCTTGGGAGGTAATTCCTTTGGTTCCTGAAACCTCTCATCATATTGGTTAACTATGTCAACCAATTCAGATTTTAAATTCGAATCACAACCTTTAAAAGCTTCATTATCAACATCATCCTTGGGTTTGATCATTAGAAGCACAAAATTCTTGCTCAAATTCACTAGTCTTTTCATCTACCCTGCAGTAACAAGCGAAATATTTATTTTCTTGCTATGAGCTCTCACAATATATTCTACTCCATCTTTGAATAAATGATATTTTTTTTAATGTCTATGGAAGATAACTTTTCTATCTTAAAGGTACGAGCTGCCCAAAACTATGCCACAGATATCTGACAACACAATGTCAAGCTCCACTTCATCTATGAAATTTGCAATAATAGTGAATCTCATTTTACACTTTCTAGTGACCTGCAATTACGCATTTTCACACACCCATCCAGGTGGATATGGTTTCTGATGTGGAACAATTTCCAAGTTTAAACTTTTGAAAATGTTTTCAGAGATAAGATTGTCTTGAGAGCCGCTATAGAATAGCGTATCAATCTTGTTGTGTTTTGATATCACCATTATGTGAAAAAAGTTATACTCTCCTCTTTTCGTTTGGAGTTTCATTTTGTGAGTTTGAAAAACTAGTGCTAGCAATATATTCTTTTCCTTTTAACCCCATGGTTGTGATTTTAGTTTCATCAGCCGAATCCCAAATCCTGTTGAGTGGTTGCAGCTGTTTTTTGTTTTCCCATGTTGTTTTTCTTTGATCTCATTTCAAGATGAAGCTTCCAACAATGAGCTTAATCATGACCCTCTCTGGAACAATGTTTGCATGTAATTTTCTCTCCTTTTTTAATAGACGCGTTTTTCTTTGCCTTCCCTTTGAAAGCATTTTCCTTTCCTTTACTCTTAAATGGATTTTTACTACCTTCTTATGGAGTTTTTTTACCTCTTACCTCAAGATGAGTGGCTTGCACACACGCATCATCTAGATTATTGGGATTAAACATTAAGATAGTATGCCTAAGGTAATTGTGTAAACCCCCTATGTACTTCATCAATGTTTCCTGTGATTGCAAATCCACACCTAACATCAAAGACCTTTTTTCTGAATTTTTGGGTGTAATCTTGCACAGTTTGACCTTTAAGCTATTTAAAGTTCTGCCAATTCATGATGCCTTTTTGCATATAATCTAGAGGGTAGAATTGTCTTTTGATTGAAGCAATGAAATCATTCCAAGAAATTGAAATCTTACCGTGTTTTTTAATCTCCTCTTGGGTCTTTGATTCCCACCATACAAGTGTTGCACCTTCCATTCTCAAGGAAGCTAACTGAATCTTTATGTCATCCTCTTGAAGGTTTTGAATCCTACAATAGACCTCCAACTGACAAATCCAATTATCAAGCTTCTCTGCATTCACTTCACCATTATACATGGGCAGCTCAAATTTAACATCAAGTTTTAAAAAAGGTGATTTACCAGTTCCTTTTGAAGTATGATGATGAGTATGAGTAAGGGTTGTGTTAGTGGAAGAGGGTGAATATGCTTGTGAAGAAGAAGATGAAGAAGATGGTGGAGAGGGTGGATATTTTTCTCCATTTCCATTACCTCCTTTTCCGTTACCTCCTCCTAAAGAGCCTTCTCCTTTGGGAGGTTTGTAACTTTCTCCTTACAACCTGGTATTCCTCTCTTCATAGAGGACCTTCACCATCTTTTCAATATCAAAGAAATCCTTTCTAAAGAGCTTCTCATCTTCTATCATGTTTGTAGGTTCTCCTTCATGAGACATGATCTCTGGAGTCTCAACTGCAACTCGAAGCTAAACTAGTGTTGGAGATTGTGGCAACCTTGCTCTCCTTCCCCTTGACCCAACTTCAGGGCTTCCAACCAGCTTTCCTTCTCCTCTTTTGAGTTTTAACCTTGTAAGCATGACATAAACTTGAAAACAATTAAATACTTCTTTCACAAAGAAAACCTAGTGCTCTGATACCAAATTGATCTCATTTAGAATAATAGATTATTGTGCTAAGATACTCCACAAATTAGAAACAAAATGCTTTCATTGTGCTTAAGGATTGATGAATTTTTGCAAGTGAAATGATGAGTTTTTATGTTAATTTTATGAGAAATTTAGCATAAATAAGAGATTGAACAGTAGCATAAATATGTACAGAATAACATAAAAACACATTACAACAAGAACATGATAAAGGAATTCACTCTTCCTGCGCTACGTCTCCTTGGTCCAGCTTCCAATGGCTTGGGCCTCTATATTATGCTCAAAAGTGTAAAAATATGTGTTTACAATGCTCAAATGCTTCTACAACTTGCTCCAATGAGTCCAGAATGTCCAAAAATGGCCATCTAGCCTCTTTGCTAATCCAATTTGGTGGAAAACTAAAGAAGTTGTGACCTCTCCTAGTTTTCCCACTATTCGCTCCACAAATTGCTCCAAATCCGGCATGTTCCTACAAATTAGCACCAAAAAGCACTAACTGAGCAAAAATTTCACCGCGCGGCGGTCCATAATATGTCGGCATCGATTATCCCATCACAAATCGCAATCAAGGAGAACCGGCATGCTTATGGTTTGTGAACGCGATGTGCGATTACGATATGCAATTGTGATTATCACAACGCAACCCTTCCCTGTTTGGGGAATGATTCTTTAATGCCTTTCCCTCTAACCTGTTGCGATGTGCGATTGCGATTATCGCATCGCACCCTGTCTTGTTCCGGGACCGATTTTTAACACCAAACCACCTGCGACATGTGATTTGTGAAATGTGGGGGCCAATGGAGACTTGCCACTTGGCGCTTCCCCATTCACTAAAGAGCCCTACCACATCATCTTTTCCTACCATCTGTCCAAGTCAAACCTGAACTTTGACTTGCTATAACTTCTTCATACGATATTGAATTCAAGTGTTGTTCACACCATTGGAATCAAGATGACGAGCTCTTCGATCGAAAGATAAGTTTATAGAGATTCTAACACTTTGAGTTTTGAGCCCAATTTTGAGCACGTGATCATGTATGATGATGTTAATGTTACTTTAATGTCTTGCATATAATTCTCATGTTCTGTGAATGGATCAAGATAACTAAATTATAAGTGACAGTATTATTATTACTCTATATTGATGAAATTTTACACTTTAATATAATATAGAGATTGACACAGGTAGTATAAATTGTGAGACGTAGACTAGGTGGATTAACATTGTGCCACACTAGGTAACTGTGAAACATGTTAGTGCCACAGGACCAAGAGATCACGATGCACCCACAAGGTACCTTGTAACCATAGGAGGCCCTAGGGTTGTGACAATGTCATATCAAGGGTTTGGTGAATCTCACTTATGCCAACTTGTATTAATCTATGGTGGCTAAGGCTAAGTGTGTAAAACCTAGTTGATGGTTACAAAGAAATGTGCATAACGTCATTTTTTCATGAAAGGTCAACATAAACTTTCTCTTTATGCAATTTCCTTGGGATGTTATCTTTGTTCATTATATTTATGAATTTTATGAAGCCATGCAACACTACATGAATGAAATTTTTGTTTAGGCCATTGTGACTAATGTATACCTAATAAACCATCCCATAAGTGACAAACTTTGAAGCAACACACATATAAGTGACAATATTTTAAGTTATGCCCCATAATAAACGTACATATAAGTGATAGTCTTCAAAGTGAGACACATTGTCGACATGTCATGTAATATATCTACCATGAGTGACATGGTTAACCATCAATGCACTAAAGCAACATGCACTTGCGCCATGGTACACCATAATAGGTGTCACATGTGATGCACCTTAACTAACAACACATGAGTAATTCACATAAGAAATTAATGATAACCATAAAGACATATGCATCAATGCACATAAGTTATGCACCATAAGTGACACATAATTAATGTTCTTATATCACACACATAATTGACACACCATAAGAAAAATGCACCTAGTAGTTGCAATATATGAGAAGATATGTACAATGAAATTCTTCCTTCTATTAAAAAATCCCCAGCGTTGAAAAGAGGTCAAGATGCCTTCTATTTCTGGAAAAATGTAGTGTGAGCATAAATATGAGAAGGTGGAGAGAATAGAATGCAAGATGCCAAGAGTTGGGGAAAAGAACACTAACATAGTGAGTTCAAATTTAAGTGCATAGTTATAAAATGTAAGCACACAATATTAAACATGTGTTGCAAGTTGGAAATTTTTTTCAATGTATATTGGTGTGGAATTTGAAAATCATTGTTTTGTGGAATTTAAAAACCCCAGTTTTGTGGAATTTGAAAACGCTAGTAATGTGGAATTTGATAACAGTTTTCTTTTGGAATTTTAAATGCATAGTTGGTTTCTAATATTTCTTATTTTGGTGGAGCTTGTATCAAGAGTTTGTAAAATCTCACTTGTGCCAACTTGTTTTAACCTATGTTGGCTAAGATTAAGAGTGGAAAGCATAGTTGATGGCTAAGATGAAGTGTGGATAACCTCATTTTGTCGTGAGAGGTCGCCATAAACTTTATCATTATGCACTTTCCATGGGATGTTACTTTGTTCATTATATTTATTAATGTTATGAAGCTATGAAACATTATATGGATGAAATTTTTTTGGTTATATCATTATGACTAATTTATACCCAACGCACCATAAGGGACCCCCATAAGTGACACACTTAAGCAACACACATATAAGTGACATAATTTTAAGTGATGCCCCATAAGCAATGTACATATATGTGACACTCTTCAAAGTGAGGAACATTGTCAACATATCATGTAAGATAACTACCATAGGTGACTACTTCATAAACTGCAATGGATATTCCACTGGACAATTCATCACAAAAAATCTGATGAAATTATACTTAAAATCTGAAATCTACACTATGAGGCTTAATTTATCCTTAGATTTATGAATTCATTAATTACTATGTTATTCTTATACATGCAATAGATAAAATATGCAGAAAATATAAAAAATAAAAATGAAATGAAACTCACAACCACAATTGATATAAGATATCACCTGGTAAACCTTTTCGAGAGAAAACTTAGTTGGACGGTGAGGCTACTCTTGCTCTCTTTCTCTGAATGGAAAATGGGAAAAGGTATGAATAAGTAGGACCTATAGCCCATGGGATGTTGTAGTGCATGAACTCTTTTTTTCCCTCTCTACCAATCCACTCTCAGATATGCTTCTCATCTATGGGACAAAATGCACTCGAATACAATGGAACCCCTTTTCCTACTAATGGCCCAGTTATAACATAACTCGATAACCTACTAGTGGTTAATTTTGACTCCAAATCTTAAGTAGAGTTAAAATATGAACTCTTCTAGAGTATTCTTGATCATGATTACATGGCTAGGTCATTTTCCATGAATAATGGGGGTTGACATGGCATCTTCTTAAATTATGGTGGTTAAAATAGGAAGGTTAACTTTCAAGTGGCATAAATTTTGCACATTCAATTTGGTCTAACTAAAAATTTTCATATAGAATGGAATCTTGTTTCCAACATACAAAATGGAAACTCATGCCCAATAATGAGAGAATAGAAACTAGTGCCCTAGACACAAAATGGAATCTAGTGCAAAAAAATGCCACATCATGGCTACTATACGCAATTTCTCTCTCAATCACCATTGCCACCCTTGGCACTTTTGGGTGCATCTCCAAAATCGATCTTCATCCTCTTCAACATGGAATACCCTCAAGCCTTTTTTTGTCTCGGAATACAATGCATATAAACGGTCAGGGGGTTGTCCTCCTTCATGTTCCAAGGCTCTCGGCAATGGCTACCTACAATAATTACAATAATCAATTAATTGATAAAAAAATCAAATGTGTAGAAAATTAGTTTCACTCATGCTTGATAGGATTTTGATCAAATAATTAGTCTCACTATGAATATTTGAGGCAATAGAAATGATTCCCCTTCTTGGATTAGAGGTGGAGAACTTGGTTAGATAACCTTCTATCAGAAAATGATGGGGGATGGGGAGGATGTAGCTACAAAAACAATCGATGCAACCATTGTAGATGTAGCTACAATATATACAATACTTGTTGTTGCAATAGTGGATGCACTAATAGCAGGTTGAGAATTAGGTTGATCAACTTGCTCTAAGGTAATGACGAGGGTTGCAAAGGATGTAGTTGCAACAATTGTAGATGCAATCATTATAGGTGTAGCTACAATAGATGCAATACTAGTTGTTGCAATAATGGATGGCATGAAAGGAGGGGTTTGATAATGGAGTGGTGTAGGGTGAATAAATGTCGGCATGGTGGAATGGTGAAAATGTATAGTGTGTCAAAGGAAATACACCCTCACTAGCTATACAATAGGAGGAAGAAAACTAGGCTAATGCCAAGTGTTGGGAAGGGGGCGAGGGGAGGAGGGGGGAGAGTAGGACCCGATGGTCAGACTTTGCATGAAATATGGACTAATTGGAATAGAAGGTGATCTGTTGTTGAATGTTAGTTTTGTTGTGCTAATTTCAACTTCATAATTAAAAACAATTGCTTATCATTTTCTTCATGTGCATAGGTTTCCTTTATGGTGTTTGTGAATGAACAGGTAAATTTTGTCAAGTTTTATGTCAAATTCATGAGCAAAATAGCATGTAAATAAATTGTTGAACAGAAGCAAACAAATATATAGAAAACCATCAAAATGAACACTTAACATAGTGTTTTGATGAAGGAGTTCACCCCTCCTGGGCTACATCTCCTTGGTCCAGCTTCCATGGCTTAGACCTTTATATTAGCTCAAAATGGAAAAATTTGTTGTTACAATTTTCTACTGCTCCTGAAACCTACTTCATTGTGCTCAGAACATCAAAATCATATAGGAATGACTTTTTCTGAGCCCAATTTGGTCGAAAATTGCAAAAGTTATGGCCAAAACAGTTTCCCTTAGGAAAACTCCACTAAAACTGGAGGAACTCCAGTTAACTCCGCAAATTTTGGAGTTAGCACCTGATTTAGGGCTCTGCCAAATTTTCTTCCAACCTAATCTTGCTTAATTAGTGATAAGCATGGATTAATTAATGCTAAACCCGCAATTAGCGCTAAGCACGCAGCTAGCCCTTAGTGTTGGCCATCAGTTTGCAAATTGGTCACATGGGAGAGGTGAATGCTAGCGGTTTGCTATTAGAATTGGCCTCTGATTTTCAAAGATGGTCACATGGGAGGGGGATAGCCCTCTCCTCCCCTCAACCGCCAACATGCAAACTTTAAATAGTAATCGTGACCTTAGTTGGTTAAGTAACACGTTGGTGGCATAATGGTAAGACTCCGGATTTGTACAGTGTAGGTCACGGGTTCGGCTCCCTGGCCTGCCATAAAAAAATTCCACAGTGCGCACCAATGCCAGGCCTTTGGGGAGGGACATGTGGTGGCCTCCAGGCTTGCCACATGTCTCCTCTTCATTGATCCTCATCCAACCAATAATATCAAGCCAACTCATCAAACCATTAACCAACCAAAATGTGCCACTTGGTGAGACCTTACTGGCCATTGACCAACCCTTTGACCTGCCACGTTAGTAGTATAGACTGCTAACTGTGCAATGATTGTACCTTTTTTTTCAAAATTCCTCTGTTTGGCAAAGCGAACAAAACGCAATATCTTCCTCATACGAGATATGTTTTGAGTGAAACGAGTTGCGTTGGGATCATATCACTGAGATGGATGCGGTCATTCAGGTTTTGAGTGATTCTGAGAACTTTGATTTTTGAGATAAATATTGATCACCTGATCAGAAGGGAATGGAATCAAGAAGAGTGGAACTTGCATAGACATTTGTAATATGTTTGATTAGTACAAAAAAATCAAATTCAACTAAATTCTTGTGGAAACACAACAAAATTAAGATTAATTTATCCCAAATAACTTAGACATTTGCAAGTAAACAAAATTGTTTATCTTGCCAAGGGATTCCTTTGATGGATCTTGTCTAAAGGTTGCCACAAATGAGACTATGTGTGAGATGTGTTATTAAATTGCTAGTGTCAGCAAGGGGATATGAAATATTAGGTTCTTATTGTGGGGGCCGGGTGTTGGTCATACACCTAACAGAAAGTGGCCCTCTTAATGGATTACACCTAACATTTTTTCAATCTTTGGTAGAGCTAAGAAGAGCCCCCTGGAACTCATTCATGTCAAAATAGTTAACATGGAAACCACTCATGATCTCGACCCATAATCTCTAAAGGGAATATAATGGCACCTCTTTATTATTATAGAAAAGTTTATCACACCCGTAAACTAATTACTCATCCAATTCTCTTTCCATGGATTGAATGTGCACCAATCCATGCAAAGATGTCTCTTCCTCAAATCAGGGTTTGGTTGGTTCTTGGGTCAATAAATAACCCCACAATAATTTTTTTGGTGATATTCAATTATTTCACATGTTCTTGAATAATACCAATGGAGTTGAATTCTCTCATCCTGGCCCTATATTGTCCAATTGACCATGGGAACGATTAATGAAGAAAATAATACTATTAAGGAATGTGGTTGATGAGAGTCATGATGGTTCCCTTATGTGTCTAATATCTTCATTAATTTTCTTAATTCATTTAGATCATTAGTAATATGTGTTTCAGGAATCATTGGGATTTTCCCCTAAGTTTACGTTTTCTTAGGGCTGTGTTGTGGGGTTGGTTTGTTAATTTGGTTAGAGGTTTTTAGCCATGGTAATTGTGTTTGTATTAATTTGCATTAAAAAAAACATTCTTTAAAATTTTAAATATGTATTACATTTAAAAAACAACAAAACAAATGAACTAAAGGACCAAACTTACTTGGTGAGGAGCTCGGGCTGAGTGCATGCATGTTCTTGTCCTTGTTTCCTATTGGTTGCAAGGTTTACAGTATTTGTGGGGAACAATAGGACATTTTGACCTTTTTTTAGTACATATAGGAATGCGCACACGCTTTTAAAAAAAGTGCATGCATTTTCCATAAACTCATGCATGTTTTTCAAAAAAAATAATGTGTGTGCATTAGTTTTCCACATTATTAGTTGATGTGGAGGTTAGACATGCACCAAACCTAGGAAAATAGGAATGCATGTGCATTCCTTGTGTGCTCATATCACATCAAAATGGGTAACATCTTTGTGCACCCAGCCATGTCATTGATGGAGCTGAAGTAGATATTAAAAGTGTCAGCACTCAAGAAAACTATTCATACATGCTTACTAAACCAATGCTCTTAGAGAGTTGTGGTGGTGTTCAACTACTCTTGGTTTAAAAAATAGGTGATAAAGGGTCTTTGGCAATATATCAAGTAAATTGTTTTCAAGGTGCAAATTTTTAGAATGTGAAAATAATTAAATTAAAAGAAAATCTAAAAATTTACTTACAAAAATTTCTGGTGATTAGTCTAATGTTGTTTCTTTACGAAACCAATGAAGTTCATATAACTAATGCCAAGATAGTTATAATAAAATGGGTAGAGTGGGTTGTAAGCCTCATTGTAATTGTTCATCTTTAATAATAAAATATGTTACCTTGCCTCATGGATGTTTCCATGTAAATTTATTGTTTTGTATATTATTCTCAATCTTGTTTCATGTGCGTTTTATGGTATTCTCAATCTTATCATTATTTCTCTACTAAGTATATTTATTATCTAGGCTCTCAAATACCAATATCAAACACAATTTAATGATGTGGTTGTACTTATATGATTGTGATATATATAAATCATTCTTGTATAACCAATAATATGTAAATCCATTGCGAATATGTGTGGTGAAAGTAATCTCATTATTGGAGATAGTATACACTTAATTGTACTTTAGTTAGACTAGTGAATGGAGTTATGCATGGAAAACTCATTATTATCACCAAGAGGGAACTCCACAAGTGCATGCATGAGTTCTACTAATATTCACTTACATGGGACAAGTAATTGATGATTGTGTGGCTAGTTAACTAGGACTTGGTGTTGGTTTTTTCAATGCATTTTCACATCTTTCTAGATTCACTACTATACTAGTTCAACTATGTAGAATATATTGCATTAAATTGTAATCTCATAATTTTCCTTTTAGTGCATGAATATATTTCATTATTTCTTTTCTCTATCAATTTTCTTTCTTCTTTCCTTACAATTTTGTTTTCTAGCTAGATTAAATCTGTGTAGGTTGTAGCTAGATACAATTCCACGTGGTATCAAATCCCACAGAAGCTAGGAACAACGAACATCCACAATCTATTTGCAGGTTCTAAATATTGGAGCTATAAGAAAGAATGGTTTTTCCACCTTCTGTAATTCTCACACCATATCGCTATTTCAAATGGAAGCCAAATATTTTGCTTCAGCTCAGAGGTAGAGGCTTGAATCAGATAGCCATGGCAACAGAGATTGAACCAAATTTCAGAGTTCAAAAATCCAAATATTTCAACCACATAGATGAGGCCTTCAGTGTCCTATGCTTATCAATTTCTCTTGAATTATGGTTTCATGTCGCAACATGCACAACTCCAAATTAGGTTTGGACCACTTTGGAGACATTATTTGCGAAGTAGAATGAGTTGTGGGGTCACATCCTTGAAAATGAACTCAACTCATTACATCGAAGTAGTTTCAAAAACGTTCAATATTTCTTCACAAAGTTCAAATTCATTTTACTCCAGTTGAAAGAATGCGGAATCGACAAATCCAAGTAAGAAATCCAATTCTTCCCATATCATAAAAATTAGGTCCACATTATTCTATATTTTCCTCCACTTTTCACACAATCAAGATTGAAACATGAGAAACTTGGAAGGTTCCCTCGCTCGATGATTTTATTGAGTCTCTGATACATGTGTGGGATAAGCTCACAAATATGGGAATATTGAAAAGCTCCAAAGCCCATGCACTAGTTGTGCATGAAAGGGGCAAGACCAACTCAAAATCCAATCAGCAATCCAAAGGAAATGAAAAGGAAAAAGAATCAGATCCAAGAAAGAGAGAAAATCCAAAACCTTCAGATGAATTCACTAGCTCGAAGGGAAAGAAGGGAAGGAAGGAACAATCAAAATCCAACTATTACAATTGTGGTTACCATCCAAAATCATCATACATGAAGAAGAAAATTTATCTCATGGCACAAACTCTTCGACATAACAATCGTGGTGATTGTATTCAAGAAAATGCCAAGAAGTAGCAAGGAGAAAGAGCACCTGAAACGAGAAGGAATGCACATGCATTAATTGCTATTCACTCTTCCCCTAATTCATGGATCATATATTCTAGAGTCTCACATCACATGGAAACCACAAAATATGCTTTATCATATTTAAAACCATATGTGGATCCTCCTATTTTCATGAGAGATGATTCTCTAATAGAAGAATTTGGACAAGCCTAGAGGGTAGATCTTGGAGATGGAGGTTTCAAGAACATCATGCATATTCCAAATAAATATTCTCTCTGTGTATCAACTAACACATACTAGCACCAGAATGAGAGCTAAGTTCACCCTAAATTTACTGAAAATATATGGCGTGCAGGATAACTCCTATATCACAATTGGTAAGGTAAATCATTAGTCTCATACATATATATTTTTTGAATTTGTTCCTCCATCATATTCCACTTTACTATTAACCCATGAAAATCATGAAAGTATAATTTGGCATGAAAGGTTTGGACACTTAAATTATAGATACATACAACATCTTAGCAAATGACAAATGGTGAAAGGCCTACTTTCCATAGAATTTTCTGATGGAGATTGTGAAGGATGTGCTCTTGGAAATAATCCACAAGAAAATTTTGGGAAGGGGAATGCATGGAGGGAATCCTCTCCCTTGTACCTTGTTACAATGATCTTATGGATCCATTTCTAGATCCTTCCATAAGAAAATCCAGATATGTACTCATGTCCATAGATGATTACGTGAGATACACATGGGTGTACTTTCTTAAACTTGAATTTGAGGTGTTTGAGCATATGTCAACAACAAGGCCAAATATTTTTGTGATGAAATAGGAATATAGTTGCGTCACACATATTCCACACTTCACAACAGAACGGGGTATCATTAGAGGAAATTTCAGCCTAAAAGTTGACTCCTAAGGAAAAATAATAAAATAAGAGTTATGAATTTTGGAGGGAAAATAAGATAACTATTTTTTAATTGTATTTTTTTCTCATATCCTTATAGGTTTACTCAAATTTCAAGTGTAGACAATCATTGGGTTCAGAATTAAGTTCAACATCCAATGAGTACCTATTATGCATACTCCTGAGAAGACCTACATTGATAAAAACTAAAGATAAATTAAAAAAAACGTTTTCAACACATTTTTTAATGTATATTCAATTTTATCAATGTGGGTCTTCATGAAAGTATGCATAATGGGTACTCGTTGGATGTGGAATTTAATTCTGAATCCAACGAGTGTTTACACTTGAAATTTGAGTAAACCTATAAGGAGATAAGTCAAAAATACAATTAAAAAAAGCAGATTTTTATATTCCCTTCCAAAATATTTACATGTACCTCCTTTTAAATTTAAAATAGTTTGATTGGTTTACATATTATGTACATGAAAATTTCATGGCCACTCTCAAGCTGAAATTCCCTATGATGTAGAGAGGAAGAATACATCTTTGAAAGAGATGGCCAATTGCATATTGCATGCAAGGTCCCTTCCTTCCAAATTATGGGAAAAAGAAATCAATTGTGCTTGTACATACAAATAGATCTCCTCACATATCTATTACATGAAAAAAACTTTTGAAGCATGGAGTGGCATGCGACCATAAATCACTCACTTTCACATTTTTGGATTTCATGCATGAGCCCATATTCCCATAGAAAAGAGGAAGACTTTGGACCCTCAAAGTAAGAATGCATCTATGCTGGACATCAAAATGTGTAAAGGGATACAAATTGCTAGATCTTTCAACATAAAATCTCTTCATTGAGGGGAATGTCCAGTTTGAAGAAAGTCCCTTGCATGCATCTAAGCAACAACATGCATAAACTTATGTGCTTCCTCTTATAGTATATCTAGAATACGGTGTCATGTCATTCAGAGGAGATCTCGTATTTGATCTCTGAAGCTAATTCAAAATATCACGGGCATTCATGTGAAGATTCAAATTCCCAACCACTTTTGCATAGAAGTGGCACCTCATGAGTGATCTCTTGGGTGATCCTACCATGAGATCACAATTTTAATAATCACCTCATGCAATCACAACTACAAAAGTAGTTATTTCCATGCATTGTTACATGGTTCTAACCTCCAACCATCAAAATTATGTAAAAGTTGTAAGGAATCCTTTTTGGGAAGTAGTTATGGACGAGCAGTACAACTCCCTCATTAAGAACCAAACTTGGAACTTGGTTCTTAGCCAGAAGATACAGAGTAGGGTTGGTAGCCAAAGGCTTTCAACATGTTCATGGCATCTATTATGATGAAACCTTTGCTCTAGTGGCCAAAATGGACTCTATTCAATTCTATTTCCATTGCATCAACAAGAAGGCGAGAGGTTCACCACATGGATGTGAATAATGCATTTCTTCATGGTGATGTCGAAGAGGAAATTTACATGGAGCAACCACAAGGGTATGTAAATAATTCATCTTTAGTTTTCCGCCTCAAGAATTCTCTTGATGGCCTCAAGTAGGAACCTAGAGAATGGTATGCTAAAATGGATTACTATTTACTCTCTCAACATTTCGTTTAATGTAAATCTGGTTCGAATGCTTATATTCAAAGAACATCTAACTCTCTATTGATCATAGTGCTCTATGTAGATGATCTACTAATCACAGGTAGTTCAGCCTCACCCATTGCTACACTCAAAACCACTTTACATGAAAATTTTGCCATGGAAGATATGGATCTGTTACACTTATTCCTTGGACTAGAAAACAATTATAATGATTTAGGGATCAAAATTTCTTAGTCCAAGTAAGCAAGAGATCTCTTAGTTCACTTTCACATCACCGACTCCAAGCCAACAACTACATATTTTTTTATAAGGGTACACTTTGAGGATGGAAAGGATACACCATTGGTTGATTATGCCATGTAAAAACATCTTGTGGTGAGTCTCCTCTATCTCACTCACTCTTGTTCAAATCTCTCATATGTAATAGGTGCAGTTTCTAGATACATGTAGGAGTCGCATGAATTGCATTAGAAGGTTGTCAAGTGCATATATAGATATGTTAAGGGAACCATAAGATATGAGCTTCATTATGAAATAGGATGTACTTTTAATCTCACTGGCCACTTGATTTAGATTGGGCTAGCAATAAAATTGATTGCAAATCCACTTCAAGATATGTTCTCAATTTGGGTTCTAGCCCCATTTGTTAGTCTAACAAAAAGCAATCTATGATTTCTTTTTCATCAATAGACGTCGAATACATAAGTGAGATCAACATTTCCATTCATGCCATTTGGGTTCAAAACTTCCTCACTGAGCTCAGTATCATATTTCATCGTTTAATTGTCATCTAGTTTGATAATGAAAGCAGATTAAAGTTTTGCAAAGATCCAATGCAACAGCAATAAACATAACACATCGAGATCCATATGCACTACATATGGGAATTAGTACATGATGGACTTAGTAAGTTCTAGTATTTTCATACTTCTGAATAGATCGCCAACATCTTCATGAAGAATTTTACTAAGCCAAAGTTTCACTTTCTACGAGCGCATCTTGGGGTGAAGGGCATAACTGCCTAGGAGTTGTATTTCTTTTTCAATATTGTCTTTGCCCCTTTGTGGTTTTCTCTCTTTAATCTTCTTGGAGCTCTTCTATGTTACTTAAATGCATTGTAAAATTGGTACATTACATGGTTCCTTGTCGAGACCCATTTCTGTTCTGTTTAGTAGTGCTTCACAGGGGGTATCGAAGACAAGATACACTTAATTGCAGTTCAATTAGACTAGTGAACGGAGTCATGCATTCAAATTTTTTATTATCACCAAGAGGGCATTCCACAAATTCATTCATAAGTTATATTGATTTCCACTTGCATGGGACAATCAACGGGTCATTGCATGGCTAGTTAACTAGGACTAGGTGTCAGAGTTCTTTGTTGCATTTTAACATCTCTCTAGATTCACTACTATATTAGTTCATCCATATAGAATATATTGCAATGATTTGTATTCTTTAGTAAAAGAAAATGTGCACAAATATAATTCATTAATTATTTTCTTTATCGGTTTTTTATCCTTTTTCCTTACAAGTTTTGTTCATTGTTTTGTACAAAGGAAAATTTTAAAAACTTATCTCAATGTTTAGAAACTTTAGTGAACCTTATAGCTCCTAATATGCAAATTGTAAATGTTTAGCCATTTTTTTTAAATATTTAAATTTGTAATAATTTTATATAGTATTTATAACATATTGAGGAATTTAAAGGTAAAATATGAATCATTTTTAGAAAAGATAGAAATTTTTTATTTTATACTTTTGTGATACATGTTGATTTTGATCATGTCTTTTGGATTAATCACATCATAAGTTGTTGTTTGACGTTTCAAACCATATAATGTGGTTCGTCCTCAGGACAAAGGTGAAAAAATAAATCCATCAGAATGTTTAAATAGCATAGATGCATTTACTTCTAGAGTTAGCCGTTAGGAAATAGTTGTTAGGAACTACCCGTTAAAAATTAGTTGTTGAATAAATTTAAATATTTCTGATCATTTTGTTTTATTTTATTTTATGATGATGATTCATGAAGGGTTTGATTTTGTAGGGAAGATGACACTGCTAGCTTCCAAGAGCAGGGTGGCTCTAGCACTCAAGCATAAGTCAACTATCTACTACTGTTATAGACATTTTTGGGCACTGCAACCCCAATCATAAATGTCCATAAACCAAGGGCTCCTAAGTCCCTAAAGGTTTTGTTCTGACCCCTAAAAGAACAAGGTCAACTGATTACAGCATCTCCCAGAAGTTCTCCATGAAAAACTACTCAGAACTGGTCAAAACTAAATCATTTCACCTGCTCCATGGTTAAAGTGCGTTGCATCCCACCTACCGACACACAGTAGGTGCGATGCATGTTGAAAAGCCCTTCTATGGGGTGCGATGGGCGAGAGTGGACAAATGGCAGGGTCAGTCTGCAAGGTGGAGAATCATGGAATCTTCCAAAAACTTCTCTTGTGACACTTGCCTCTCTACATTCGCCCAGGAATGAGTAAGAGATCATAAATCTCCAAGTGGAATCAAGAACTACCAGAGGGAGGACACTAATCAAATCTCAAAATCTGACTCACTCCCCTTGCAAACATTTATATATGGATCCCTCATCCCAGATATCCAGAGGCTGGAATTTTGTATCTTGTAAGGAAGTGCTGTTGGTTTCTTGGTGCAATATCAAAGTGTTGGGTGATATAAGCTTTTCATGAGGTGAAGAAGGGCTTCTTGCTGAGAGGATGATGCTGGGTCAGAACAATTGGTTGTAATCCTCTTTGCTCTTTCTTGATTATCAATAAAGCTATTCAAGTTTTCCTCCACATTCTTGTATGATTGATGTTTTATGCACTTGTGTGGTCAATATACATCTGGTCCTATATTGTTTATGATAATAGATCTATGTTCTTGGATAGTATTATGCTGCTTTGATTCCACAGGTGCCCTGTGAAGCTAGGTAGACAAGGAAGCGAGTAGCAAAGATCTATCAGAAGGGAGAGGAATCGAGCAAGGAACCAAGCGCAAGGCAGAGGTTGGTCTCCTTTATTCTTCTCTCATCTATTTCTCATAAAGGAAAACGAAAGTGGTTTTAGTTTGTTTGTTTCTAAGGTAGCTACCAACCTTAGTGGGATTAGCAGCTCTGCATAGACACTATTCCCGATAACAACTACCATCCCCAACTCAAGTTCTCAAGCCCTTTATATTAAGGCATGAGGGAAGATTTATAAAGATGAGATGATTGTTCACCTACTGTGACCCTTAACCTCCCCTCATGACTCTTGAACTTCCTCATTGTTCTCTCATGCCTACTTCCTAGTACATGCTCAATTGATCTCAACATAACCACTGACACCATGATGAGAACATTCACATACTGATAGAAGAGAGAATGTGAGGAGAAAAAAGAAGTTTTAAGAAACCCTAGGGTTGATTGTTGTTGCCAACATTATTGTGAAACCATGGAGATTTGCATGAATTGTTGAAATTCTTGTTATTGTGCCTCGCTTGCATCCAATCATACTTTGTTGTTGTGTTGCTAACATTGCCACCAGATTTTAGGAGCTCGAGTAGATCAAGTTTCGATCTCGTTGAAACCCTAGTTGTGTAGCTTATGTGGAAACCCTAGCTCCCTTCATCTAGTTCAACATTATTTCTTTCTCCTGTTACCTGCAAGAAAACAAATTACATTATCCACATGCATATTGGTAGTCAAAGATAATATCATAAAGATTTAAAAATTGACTGAGTGAAACACCAATTTGGACACCTGTATAGTCCTTATTTGCACCACGATAATATCAAGAGTATGTGTGATTTATACAGAGTCACTTAGAACTTTCCAACCATGTTTAAAAGAAGCTCATAGCCACTATTGGTAGTCCTTCCCTAGTGTCCCTTCACTTTTCCTTTGACTTTCCAACTTCATTTGTGTTGTTTCCATAAGAGGATAAGTCTTTTGAGGTACTAGAGATCATGCCTCTAAATAAAACTTGCATCTTCAAAATAAAACTTAATGTAATTTAGAAGGTCCAACAAAATATTTTCCTGGTCAATGATGCTTCTCCCAATACCTAGTCACTATCAACCATAAGATTGTTCTATGAATATATATAAGAAACATCAATCAACTTGCTTTAGTTCCCAACACCCCTACATGCTTATGGTGATGATTCGGCCTTTAAATGGTGATTGTGATTGTTATCGATCTGTATTTTTGAGATTGTGGGAGTAAATACATTGGACAACATCAAAACCACTTTTGAAGTTGGGATCTAACCCTTCCAGCTTCAGAGAGGGATCTCTATTTATAATTTAGCTTGATTTTTAAGTTGATTTTAGGCTAGTTATGATTATGCTTGGTTGTTTGTTTGAATTTGTTTGATTGGTTGGTTGGTTGATATGATCAAATTAATTTCTTTCCATTGGGCTATGGAGTCAAATTAAGTTGGATGTTGCATCAAAAGTTCAAAGGAGTAATCACAGGGCAAGCTAGTTACATTTACTGGATCTTTAAATTGAATTATGGAATGGAGAAAAGAGGTGATTCAGTAGTGATTGAAAAGAATTTAAGAATTTCTCAATCAGACTTCAGAAGAAAACATACAAATTGTAAACGCAATCCAAATAAGGTGCTCAATAACATATCTTATTTTTCACATCTCTTGTTTTACAATTAGATTTCAGATGATAAACAGATAGAGAATAACAATGGAAACACAATTACACTAAGAAAAACATCACTAGTATATTGCAACACAAGTATCCTGTGAAGAGTCTTTTATTAATGATGCTCCAGCAACATGGAAAAAGTACAATGCTTGATAAAAAGAGTTACAATGATTAGGAACCGACCCTCAATACTTTGACTGAATGAAGTATTTAAACATGATTTGCAAAAAAGATTACAATTAATTCCTCATTGACATGGAATTCTATTATTAACTTCAAACTAACGGAAATGAAATAATGCGACCAAAATAGGTGAATTCGCGAAGTGATCTGGACATCTGACACTGCTTTGGTGGAGAACAGTTGCTAAGTGGCCATTATTTGTGTGTCGCACTGGTGAAGCTGGCCCTTTCTTTAATCCTGGAATTCACATAGTTTATCCCACCACTCCTTTATCTGGAATGGCAATTTTTGTTACTTTGCGATAGATCTCATCTACCTCAGTATACCGAGCGAATGTGGGTTTTACTACAAAAATATGTTTTATCTCATGTTGGATGAAACTCATGTTGTTGATAGCTTGATTAAAAGCTCTCCCTGTCATAGCACCTTTGATGTGGGAAGACTTGGCCGTATCCTTTTCAATGTCTTTCAACTTCTTCATATAGTCTTCCCTGGTCATCAACTTGTCATTGATCACAAATAAAGAAGGTGGGCCTTTCTTATTTAATGCTTCTATTCTGGTGAAAAACCTGTTAACTGCTACCTCCAAAGTGTGACATTTCTCTATCAGTTGCACAACCAAGTTCTTTTTTGTCAGAACTTTCTTTACTTCTAAGATTGTTTTTGTTCTGTCATCTACTCCCAAATCATCCAATTCATATTTGTTTTTAGAGTTGAGAAATTTGATGATGTGGTTGGCTGTGGTAGGCATTTCTCCCAATTCATTGTTGATAGTGGAAATGACCTACTTGGCTTTCTCCATCAACTCTTTTTGCTCAAATATAATTTGGATACAAGGCTAGATTTCATCCATTGCCTCAATGATGTTGTTCCATATAATTTCTTTGACTTGGGCCAATGTGTGGCCAATAGAGGACTCAGATATTGATTTCCTCCATATTTCTACCTGGTTTTGAGCTCTCTATAGCTCTACTAGATGGAAAGTCTCAGTCTTTGTCTTCTGATCTTGTAGAAGATTTACTTGAGCTTGCAATCTTTTAATTTCTTCAGTTTGGAGAGACATGTTCTACACTACATTTTCTAACTGATCTGCAATATCCCCTGTGCTTGTTGTATAAGATGTAGTTATACGAATGGTTGTGATAGGCAATGCTTCCAAAGGGACAACAACCATTTTGGCAGCTTGCTCCTTTTTTTTATTGTCTTTTCCATCTCTGTCTCCATTTGCTTCAACTGTGCACTCTGCTCCATGATGAGCTTCATCGTGTTTGCTTTCAGTGACTCTATTTCTTCAATGTCCTTGGCTAAAGGATCTTCTGTGGCTGGTAATTTCAAATGCTTCCTTAATGTTGTTATGTCTGTATTCTTTTTCCTTACAAGCTTTTCTGCAACATTGATATTTTCAGGATCATAACATAATTTGATCACCAAGTCCTCCAAAGCTTTGATCCTTGTGTCTATGGAAAGTGTAGAGACCTTCTCAATCTTTAATTGTGATTGGACATTGGCTAATGTAACCTGCAATTTAGACAAACTCATAGCAATGTTAGTGAGAGTATATGAAATCATTTGTCTAGTCTGCTTGTGCATATCCATTTGGTCAATGGGATGTATGTCTTTCACATCAAATTCAAATGATGTCTTCTTGTAATATGTTGTTGCCTTGGGCTGGGGAATCTGTGCTTGGGGGAATGCCATTTTCATTTTTCCTTTCTCTAAATCAAAGGCTGACAACAGTCTTCTTTGAGAGCTGGAAGTCTTCTTCCAAAACTGATCATATGTGTTGATTTTCAAGGCCTCATTTCTCACTTTAATCTCTTTGAATATATACTCTTTTCTGTCTTCCCTATGGTAGATGTGCTGGTCTGCATAACCTTCTGCTAATCTTGTGAAGTTGTGGAGGTAGTGGGAGAAAGTGTAGTGTGATCACCCACAAATGAGGAAACAAGTGGCTCTTTGGTGGTGATAACATTCTATTGCTGAATCCTTGCTTAGGCTTAGTTTAGAATGTAGCTTATCCTTCTTTTTGTACATGATTTATATTTGAAATTCATCTTAGAATAAAAAATTCATGCTTTTTCTCTAACCACCATAGTGCTTCTACCTACCCTTTCTCATTTCAATTCCTTTTCTAAGCTAACATTTTTCTTCTTGCTTTGTAGGGTGTATTTAAACTAGCAGACCCAAATCACTTTTCTTTTATGAAAATCTACCTTATCCTATCACTTATCTCATCATTGATTCAAATTAAACTATCGAATCAATTTTATTTCTACCTAGCTACTGATTTACCAAGATTAAACTGTTTGGTAAACCTTTATTCACTAACCTATTTAACATAAATTTAAATGTGTTTAGTCATGATTAAACTGCATGACCTAAAAAGAATTTTAGTCACTGTGGCATTCAAAAAAAAATTGCACACAACTGTTGAAAATGGCAACAAGAAATGCTATAAATAGCATTGCTATAAATATCATCTCAGGTACCAATGTTGGATATAGCAACAAGGAATGGTAAAATAGAAATGCTAAAAATAGCTTTGCTATAAATAGAATTCTGGGATAGATTCCAATTTTAGTTAGTCCCTTAACTAAAATTGAGAAGTAAAATTTGAATTTGATCTTAGCAGCTGTTTGTAAAATAATTAATTAATTCATCTTGAGTTAATTAGTTGTAGGAAATCAAACATGAATTCTATGTGAAGACATGCAACAGTTTCTCCATTGATTGAGGAAGTTATCCCTTGATTAAAGGAGATCAGGATGAGTTGTACTTTAAGTTGTAATTAGTTAGCTCAGTTATCTGAGTTAAGTCCAGTTAGATTAGTTCTAGCAGTTTGTGGAATTAATTGTGAGTTCAGTTAGTTAATGCATGCATGCATGTAACTGCTGCACTTCAGATAACTAAATATTCTCTCATAAATAAATCATGCATGTCAGTTCAGTTAGAGACCCAGTTGAGATCAGAGGAAGGGACAGTGTATTATCAATTGGAGGATTTTTCCTATATAGGAAACTCATCCATGCAGAAGGAATTATCTCTTTTAGGATTGCACAGTTACTTCTAAGTTTAGTGAGCAGTGTGAGAGGTGAATTCACATAGGTGGTAGCATTGGACCCCGGGAGAAACTGCGCAAGGAAATAGGAGGCTTGGAGGGTAGAGGAGAAGGTTTGTGAGAATCCTTTGACTATCTATGAGTAGCAGAGGGATTGTACTAAGATCTGGATAGCTTGTGAGCTAAAGCTTTGTGTAATCCGGACATATTTCCACTTGTATGATAATATAGAGATCGGGGTTTTTAGCTGAGGCTTTCCCCAAAATATTCTTCTGTGTTCATGTGTGATTGCTTTCTCATTCTTAGTTATATGTGTTCTATTTGATCTTCCTCAAAAATCGATTAAGCTTCCGCAAGTTTGTTGTAGAAGTAGATCTTGTATTTTGCTTTAGTATATTGCATAATCTATTGATCTACAGTGAGAACTTCTACATGGTATCGGAGCTAGCTGATCCATAGAGAAATTTCTACATGGTATTAGAGCAAGCTTTTGTAGAAAAATTTCTACATGGTATCAGAGCCATTTTTATTGGAGCAAAGTGGTATCGGAGCCAGGTTATCAAAGCAATGAACAATATACTAGAGGAGATTTCGAAGTTTTGAGTTTTGGGCCGCGAGTTTTCAGAGAATATATAAAAAAAATTGTGAAAAATTTTCATAAACAAATAGAAAATCTGGATTCCTTGTGGAAAAATACCTAAATTCAAAAAAAAAAATCAGTTGAATCGGAGTTCGGGTGAGGGAGATATCGCTGAGTTAAAATCAGTGCTTTTTCCCGAAAATTTCATGACGGCGAGACAAATGAAACAGATTGGTGTGCTAGCCAAGAACTTGTATGCTCTTGAGGTTCAAGATGCATGCAAAGCCTTGAGGAGCAAGGCAAATGTTGGAGACTTGGTGGTTGAGAGGGAGAGTACATTACCTCTCAACATGCAGTGCCAGAAGAAGTCTCAGACAATTATGGAGGAGCCACAATTGGTGAAGCAGCTTCAGGAGTTTGTGGAGCAGCCACAACTAGAGAAGCTGAGAGGAGACCTAGTGGAGGCATCCACTCATGTAGAGACCTCCATTAGGGGGAAATTTCGAGCCAAGTGGGCAGAGGATCACATGAATCCATACCTCCAAGTGTGAGGTGGGACGATGTGAAGTGATTGTCCCAAGAAGGCTGAAATAGGGGCAGGATCCTTGAGGTACCCAACCTCTTTGATTAGACCTTACTATGAGAGGCCCGACAAAGAGTAGAAGGACTGGGTAAGTGGTTAGAGACAGATGCAGATGGAGCAGCAGAGGAAGCTTCAGCACCAAAGGATGTTTCTAGCCCAACAGGGAGGTCAGTTGGGAGATCAATTACTTACTTCTCAGTAATTGAGTTGCAGTGTAGCAGTGGGCAACACGATGCAACATGATGAGAGGAGGTGTAGTGCGGATGCATGCTGGGAGATAGGACCAGCAACAACACAGATGCAGCAGCAGGAATCAGTGTGACTGATGCAGTCAGAGATCAAAGTGACAAAGGCTAGAGCAATCAGATACTGAAGAGCACAGACGTGCGAGTTTTCAGTCGACAGAGGCAATAGCAGTCAGAGACTTTGATGATAGAGGCATCATTCTGATTCAGGTTGGATATTTTTTTTGTTTCTGGAGTTGCTAGAGCAACAACACTTGAGATAAGTGTTGCATGCAGAACATTCCAAAGGTTCAGGATCAGATTCGAGTTGAATGCCTTTCTTGTTGAGAAGGAGTGTTGAAAATGGAAACAAGATAGATTCCAATTTTAGTTAGTCCCTAAACTAAAATTGAGAAGTAAAATTCGAATTTGATCTTGGCAGCTGTCTGTAAAATAATTAATTAATTCATCTTGAGTTAATTAGTTGTAGGAAATAAAACATGAAGTCTATGTGAAGACATGCAACAGTTTCTCCATTGATTGAGGAAGTCATCCCTTGACCGAAGTAGATCAAGATGAGTTGTACTTTGAGTTGTAATTAGTTAGTTCAGTGATCTGAGTTAAGTCCAGTTAGATTAGTTCCAACAGTTTGTGGAATTAATTGTGAGTTCAGTTAGTTAATGCATGCATGCATGTAACTGTTGCACTTCAGATAACTGAATATTCTCTCATAAATAACTCATGCATGTCAGTTCAGTCAGAGACCTAGTTGAGATCAAAGGAAGGGACAATGTACTATCAGTTGGAGGATTTTTCCTATATAGGAAACTCATCCATGCAGAAGGAATTATCTCCTTCAGGATTGCACAGTTATTTCTGAGTTTAGTGAGTAGTGTGAGAGGTGAATTCACACAGGTGGCAGCATTGGACCCCAGGAGAAACTACGCAAGGAAATAGGAGGCTTGGAGGGTAGAGGAGAAGGTTTGTGAGAAGCCTTTGACTGTCTATGAGCAGTAGAGGGATTGTATTGAGAGCTAGATAGCTTGTGAGATAAAGCTTTGTGTAATCTGGACATATTTCCACTTGTATGATAATATAGAGATCGGGGTTTTTAGCTGAGGCTTTCCCCGGAGTATTCTTCTATGTTCATGTGTGATTGCTTTCTCATTCTCAGTTATATGTGTTCTATTTGATCTTGCTCAAAAATCGATTAAGCTTCAGCAAGTTTGTTGTAGAAGTAGATCTTGTATTTTGTTTTAGTATATTGCGTAATCTGTTGATCTACAGTGAGAATTTCTACATGGTATCGAAGCTAGCTGATCCATAGAGAAATTTCTACAAAAAACTTATTTGATAATGAATTAAAATAACTAACTTATCAGTAGTGGCATTTAGACTTGCAGCACTTTCAGTATTATTTTCTATTTTTTCTTTTGTGGGGTTCTTATTTCCTTTTTTTCTTATTTATTTTTTAACATACCCTCTTTTCATTTTCTTTTTTCATATTTTTGGAAATCATTTGAATATTGAAATTATGTACAATATGAAATTACAAATACAAAATACTCAATCACCTTGAGATCCTATAATTTATAGGACCCTAATAGTGGCTCCAGCTGGGGATGGCACTTCTCCAAGTGAAGTGTCAAGAACATATGATCAGTAGCCTTGAGTACTTCATGTCTGTAATGTCTTCATCTAATTTCTTTATTGTTTAAGATACTATTGGTAGCTCATCAATCTAGGCTTAGGGCCTTCACTGCGGGCTTCAACCTTTGTTAATAAGTTACCCAATCAAAACCATAAAGACTATGATATTTACAATGATGAAAGGAAAATTTGTAGGCTAAGAAAAGTAGTGTTTCAGCATCCTACCATTGACAGGACCTCCAAGTATCTCTGCTCCATCTAGGTCCTTAAGGTAGAATGCATTATTTCCCCTGAAAGCATGAACAATATATGGCCCATTCCAAAGATTATCAAACTTGCCATGTTTGCCTTTGTCTTCTCTCCTTGAATCCCATCTCAAAACTTGGTCCCCAATGTTAAAGTCATCAACTTTTGTTCTTCTGTCAAAGATATTTTTAACATTTTCTTGAATAACTTGGGTCTTGTTGTATACTTCCTCCCTGGACTGCTGCAACTGGATAGTTTGATTAATCCTTCTCTATACATCATTGGGTTCAGCTTGCACTTCTTGAATGATCTTCATGACTGGAACTCCTAAGGAGGATGGAAAAACTGCATCCATCCCATAGACCAATTGGTATGGTGACATGCCAATTGATTTTTTAGTAGTAAGTCTGTCAGCCCAAAGTGCATTGACCAGCTTGTTGTGCCAAGACTTTTTGTTGTCCTCTAACAGCTTTTTAATGATGTTTACCAAACTTTTGTTTGAGGATTCAGCCAACCCATTACCCTGAGGGTAATAAGCTGTTGAATGTCCCACAGTAGGGTGGTATTTATGGAAAATTCAACCATATTTTTAGATTTAAATACTGCAACATTATCAGCGATGAGTTTTCTAGGACAACCAAATCTGGAGAGGATATTAGTCTCAAGGAATTTAATAATGATAGCACTAATGGAATTTCTAGATGGGGTGGCCTCTATCCACTTGGTAAAGTAGTCAGTGGCTGTAAGAATCCAGTTATGTTGGGCAGAGGAAGAGGGATGAATTTCACCAATGAAATCCAATCCCCATTGCTGGAAAGGGCTTTCAACAGAGATAGGCTTTAAGGGCAGGGGCAACAGTTTTCTCTTTTCCTCAAAAATATGGCATTTATGACATGAGGTGACTTGTTTGTGAATGTCAGGGAAAAGGGTAGGCCAATAGAAACCAACTCTAAGGATTTTATTGGCAGTATTTTTCCAATAATGATGTCCACCACAGTCACCTTCATGGAATTCCTGCATAACTTTATTTGCATCATCCTTTAACAAGCATTTAAGTAAAATACCCCCAGCATCTTTCCAATACAAAACATTATCTATAATGCAAAATTTAATTTCTTTTAACTTCAGAAATCTTGCCTTTGTTTTTTTCAAACCAGGAGGAGCATTTAAACTAAATAAAACATAAAGCAAGTCTGCATACCAGGGTGAGTTCATAAATGCCTCATCAATTTGTGGAGTCGTTTGTTCCTCTTGATTGTCTAATGAATCAATCAAGTTAATGTCTAATATAAGGAAATTTGACTCAGCCATCAATTTGGCTAGTCCCTGACTTTTGATTAACTTGGTGGGCTTGATTTCTAAGTCATATTCCAGAATGACAACAATCCATTTGCCTCGCTTTCCATCAGGTCCATTCTGTGTCAAAATTTCCTTAACCACTGCAATAGGTACATAAGCAATAATATGGGAATGAAAAATATATATTCTAAAATATTTTATTTTTTTAACCAATGCAAAGGCCTGCTTTTCCATAATGTTGTATTTCAAAGATGCATCTCTTAAAGCTTTACTAAAGAATGCAATAGGTTGTTCAAATCCTTCACTATTTTTCTATAGTAAAATTGTTGCAATAGTGTGTTCAGAAGCAAAAGAGAAGATTATGAAATCTTTGGTAAAATCTGGGATGATCAACACTGGTGCCTTGGTCAATTCTTGTTTAACTAAGTCAAAGAATTGTTTAGCCTCAATACTCCACTTGATTTCAAAATCCCTTTTAAGCATGTTTCTTATGTTCCTAAGAAGAGTTCTGCCAGGTTAGGAATAAATCTCCTTAGGAAATTGATTTTACCAATAAAAGGCTGAAGCTCTTTGATGTTTATTGGATGACTGATTTTTAATATTTCTTCAATTCTGTTGGGATCAATCCTAATTCCATCCTTGGAAATAATGAGACCAAGAAGTTTTCCTTCCTCAAGGCCAAACAATGTCTTCTTAGGATTGAGTGAGATGCCAAACCTTCTACATTTTTCAAACACTCTTCTCAGATGTGTTAAATGTTCTTCATTAGTTTTAGAATAGACTGTAATGTCATATAGATAAATCACAATAAAATGGCCAATTTCATTAGCAAAGGCAATATCCATTGCTCTTTGTAAAGTGGCTCCAACAATCATTAAGCCAAAGGGCATTTTCACATACATGAAGGTGCCCCATGGTGTAGTGAAGGCAGTTTTATCTTGATCATCAGGATGCACTAAGACTTGGTTGTAAGCTGATAAACCATCTAACAAGGAAATCCTACTAGACCCTACCACCTTTTTCAATATATGATCCATTTTAGTTAACGGGTAATTGTCTTTAAGGGATACCTTATTTAGATTTCTGAAATCAATACACAATCTGATTTCTCCACTTTTCTTTCTAGTAGGGACAATGTTAGACACCCATTTAGAGTATCTAAGAGGGAGTATAATTTTAGAATCATGCGTCCTTTTTACTTCTTTCTCAATCAAAGGCATTAGGACATGATTTATCCTATGAAGTTTTTACTTAAATGGTTTTTGATCTTCCTTGATTGGGATTTTATATTGTATGATGCTAGTGTCATATGCTTTTAGATCCTCATAACTCCATGCAAAGACATCTATGAACTCTTTGAAAAGGGCTATGTATCATTGTTTTTAATAGGAATTGATTTTGAGAGTTTTATCATTTTGGGATTATGCTCACTAGCTATATTGCATTCTTCTATGTCTGTCTCTGTAGGTTCCATTTTTGGCTTTTTTGCCACATCATTAAAATAGAAAAGTTATTTTAATGGAAATAAACCCCTAGGCAGAACATTATCCTTAAGCTCTAGTACTTCAAATTCTTATTTTTCTGGATCTATTTCATGCAATTCTAATTTATTTACATCTTTATTGACTGAAATATTTACATCAGAATCATCAAGCTGCTTATCTATACTAACATATTCAACAATCTTATTTTCTACTTCACACTCTAAATCTATGGTGTACTCTTCATACTCATCCTTGGATTGCAAAAAGCTTTCAATTTCTTTGTCACTTCCAAATACCTGCCAATGTCTTATATTGTTAGGTACAACTGGACGGTGTTTAACTTCCACTGTATATTGTTTTTTGGGGTGAGGCATTTTACATGTGCTAGCTGAAAAGCTAAACCATTAGCCAAGACATTCTGATTTCTGGGAATGATAGCAAGATCATATTCTTCAAAATTTCCTAGAAAGTCAAGCACAACATTTATGTAGGCTCTCAACCTAGGATGTTTGGTAGCATACTCTCCCTTGATCTGTCTTACAATTAATTCAGAATCACCATGAACAACAGTTCTTTTAGCACATAACTTCTTCAATAATTGCAATCCTAAGAGAAGTGCCTCATATTCCGCTATATTTTTGGTTCAATGAAAGTTGAGTTTATAGGAATGACCCTTTGCATGGTTGTTCCCTGAATTGGACACCCAAACACCTGCCCCTGAACCTGCTTTGCTACAAGAGCCATCAAAGCTCATGTTCCAAAAAGGTTTAATTTCAGTGTTTTGTTGCACAATTAGAGTTTGATTTTCATTTTTTTTATCAATATCATTTTCTGCTTGAGTAACCTGTGCATCAATGCCTTCATCATTGTAAAGAATGAAAGAGTCTAGGTCGAAATGAACAGAGTAGAGAGGGTAGTTATGTGGTTTATCTTGACTGCTGACCATATACTTCATTAAAGTTTCCCTATACAGTCTTCTTTGTTGACCAAACACTGGTATAGTGGCATAAGTCATGTCCATTTGCAGGGTTCCTTGTAATTTTTCTCCCCATGAGTGTGACAACAACATGCCATACTTTGGGGGAATTTCTGCAACCACTATATCCATCACTAGACTTTTAGTAGGGATTTGGGCTAAAGTAACACAGATCTTTGATAAGGCCTAGGCATCTGACTTTGCTCGAATCAAAGGAATATAAATCTTTCTATTGTCTAGTAATGTCTAGTCCTAGTTTCTCCATGACTGCTTTGGGCATTAAATTATGGGATGCACTTGAATCTAGCATAGCATTATGAAGAATTTTATCACGAATATTCAAACTGACATAAAATGGAGGGACTCCTCCTTCTTGTGGTTTGCCTTCTACTTTTGGCCCAAATAGGAGCTCAGGTTGATCATCACTCAAATTTACATCATCGATTTTCTCCCAATGTTTAATGCCTTCAGGACCTTAGTCATGTATACATTCTTGTTGACTAATTCAATTAAGGGGATAGAAATATTCAACTTGGAAAGTTCATTCTCCATATTGAATGGTGTTTTATTTTTAAGCGGGTTTGAAAAATCAGATTTATCAGCAACTATTTTTGTGACCAGTTCAATTTGTTGGCTGGTAGAAGGGAGATTAGTTTGAGTATTTCTAGAAAAAGTATCAAAGGTCTTTTTCATGGTAGCTTATACTAGCTTCTTTCCAAGATTTTCTGTGGTTTTCTTAGGATCAGAATCAGAGACCTTTTTAACAAGATTTTCAACATTCTTTTTATTTGCAGTATCTTGATTTTTCTTACTTCTAAGATTATATTGCCTATGGACTTCCATTATGGAATTTTCAAATCCTTGTTTGTATTCCTCTGACTCTTCAGAATTCATTTCAGTATGGGCTATAAGAAAAAGTTCTTGTTCCTCCTGATTGAGGAAAATTGTTTCATCATCACTTATCCCTAAAAAATTAATTTGGTTATCATCTAAATATTCCACGATATTCCCCTCATCATGTGTGTAATTTTCCTGAAAAGGAGGCCAAACTGCTGATCTTGTCCCTTTTTCTCTCTTTGTTTAATTTGGGGAACATTTCTTCTAAAGTTTTGGTTTCTGGTTTGTTGACATTTTGGTTTTCTCTTGCTTGATTTTGGTCATTGATGCTCACTCTTTGCATCATTTGATTCACTACTCTAACTAGGTTATCAATCTTATGGTCAATAACAGAAGTAGAAGGTTCTTCTTTTATGGTTACTCTGCATTCAAACTTCAGTTTGGCTTTTTTGGCCAGGATGTTGGCTTCAACTTTAATTGCATTTTCTTGCATTTCTTCCAAAGTTGTCGGGTCTCTTTCCCTAAGTTGATATTCCATATCTACATCGAAACCATCTAGAAAATCAATCAGGGCTAGGCCAGGGGAGGGCTTGATGTCTTGTGGAATGGCATTGTAAACAGTATTGAATCTTTCACAATACTCTTCCACAGTTTCATTGGGTTTTCTTTTTAACCTTTTATATTCGTTTAGGAGTTGAAGTGGGTTCTTCTTGATCTCCCATCTGGCTAGAAAATCTTGATGGAAAGCAGCAAGATTGGCTATACTTCCTACCGATAAACCCCTAAACCATTTCTTTGCATCACCTCCTAAGCTCTAGGCAAACAATCTCATTTTAACATCGGCTTCATCCACTTCTTGGAGATCAAACATAGCATTCATCCTATCCACATGTTGTTGGGCATTGTAAACACCAATATTATCAAAGGTCACAATTTTGGATGGATAATCTGCAGGCATAGCATTTAGCTGGCTTGGTAACACCAAGGGTGCATACCTTCCTACCATAACTATCCTGGTAGATTGAGTTGAGGATGGACCTAGTGGAGGTGTAGTTTGGATAACTACAGGGATAGTAGGTATAGTAGTTTGAGAAACCAGAGGTAGGGAAGTTGAAACTACAGAATGAGTAGGGCTAGGAGGCTATAAATGTACAAACTAAGAAGACTAACTAGACAAAGAGGCTGCTGCAATAGTTAAAGCAGAGAATTCAACAGACTGTTGAATAAAAGCTTCTTCTATAGCTTGGTCCAATACTGAAACTAGACCTTGTAGTTTGTCAAATTGTTGTAAAGATTCAAGATCAAGATTTGTTTCAAGGTCTTGGGTTTGGGAAACATATGGTTGCAGTATGGCTTTGTCTATGATAGTTTGATCTATAAAAGCCTCAAACTTGGATCTAAACAAACTTTGTTGAAAAGGAAAATCAAATTATATATCTTGTAAAGTTTCAAATTTCTCTGGGAGAGAATTAGACCTTGACAAAGGAGTATTTTCCAGAGGATAATTGAATCTAGACAAGGGACTATTACTACCTTGACTCTCAGTAAAGATTTTCTTTCTCACTAGTTTCTCAGGGTCATCTACAATTTTAGCAGGGTTGGGATCAGGGTGAGATCTAGTGTGAATTCTTTTGGGAACCAGGGCTATGAAAAATCATCACACAAAACTCAAAATTAAAATCAAAGATATAGAAGATATCTACAAAAAACAACCTCAGATCATGTATTTCATATTGATACAGTAATTGCTTACTGAAATACTGATTTTAAACTAGGGAATAATAATGTTTTGGATTAAAATGTATTCTTCCCTAGTATGGTCGCCACTATGTTATCGTTATGTATTTTTGAGGTTGTGGGAGTAAATACATTGGACAACATCAAAACCACTTTTGAAGCTGGGATCTAGCCCTGCCAGCTTCAGAGAGGGATCTCTCTTTATAATTTAGAAGGTCTAACAAAATATTTTCCTGGTCAATGATGCTTCTCCCAATACCTAGTCACTATCAACCATAATATTGTTCTATGAATATATATAAGAAACATCAATCAACTTGATTTAGTTCCCAACACGCCTACATGTTGATGGTGATGATTCGACCTTTAAATGGTGATTGTGATTGTTATAGAACTGTATTTTTGAGGCTATGGGAGTAAATACATTGGACAACATCAAAACCACTTTTGGAGTTGGGATCTAACCCTACTAGCTTCAGAGAGGGATCTCTATTTAGAATTTAGCTTGATTTTTAAGTTGATTTTAGGCTAGTTATGATTATGCTTGGTTGTTTGTTTGAATTTGTTTGATTGGTTGGTTGGTTGATCTGATCAAATTAATTTCTTTCCATTGGGCTATGGAGTCAAATTAAGTTGGATGTTGCATCAAAAGTTCAAAGGAGTAATCACAAGGCAAGCTAGTTACATTTACAGTATATTTAAATTGAATTATGGAATGGAGAAAAGAGGTGATTCAGTAGTGATTGAAAAGCATTTAAGAATTTCTCAATCAGACTTTAGAAGAAAACATACAAATTGTAAACACAATCCAAATAAGGTGCTAAATAACATATCTTATTTTTCACATCTCTTGTTTTACAATTAGATTTCAGATGATAAACAGACAAAGAATAACAATGGAAACACAATTACACTAAGAAAAACATCACCAGTATATCGCAACACAAGTATCCTGTGAAGAGTATTTTTATTAATGATGCTCCAACAGCGTGGAAAAAGTACAGTGCTTGATAAAAAGAGTTACAATGATCGGGAACAAACCCTCAATACTTCGACTGAATGAAGTATTTAAACATAATTTGCAAAAAAGATTACAATTAATGCCTCATTGACATGGAATTCTATTATTAACTTCAAACTAACAAAAATGAAATAATGTGACCAAAAGAGGTGAATTGGCAAAGTGATTTGGACATCTGGCACTGCTTTGGTGGAGAACAGTTGTTGAGTGGCCACTATTTGTGTGTCGCACTGGTGAAGCTGGCCCTTTCTTTAATCCTAGAATTCACACAGTTTATCCCACCGCTCCTCATCTGGAATGGAAATTTTTGTTACTTTGCGATAGATCTCATCTACCTCAGTATACCGAGCGAATGTGGGTTTTACTACAAAAATGTGTTTTATCTCATGCTAGATGAAACTCATGTTACTGATAGCTTCATAAAAAGCTCTCCCTGTCATAGCACCTTTGATGTGGGAAGACTTGGCCATATCCTTTGCAATGTATTTCAGCTTCTTCATATATTCTTCCCTGGTCATCAGCTTGTCATTGATCACAAATAAAGAAGGCAAGCCTTTCTTATTTAATGCTTCTATCTTGGTGAAAAACCTGTTAACTTTTACCTCCAAAGTGTGACTTTTCTCTGTCAGTTGCACAACCAAGTTCTTTTTTGTCAGAAATTTCTTTACTTCTAAGATTGTTTATGTTCTTTCATCTACTCCCAAATCATCCAATTCATATATGTTTTTAGAGTTGAGAAATTTGATGATGTGGTTGGTCGTGGTAGGCATTTCTCCCAATTCATTGTTGATAGTGGAAATGACCTACTTGGCTTTCTCCATCAACTCTTTCTGCTCAAATATACTTTGGATACAAGGCCAGAATTCATCCATTGCTTCAATGATGTTGTTCCATATAATTTCTTTGACGTGGGCCAATGTGTGGCCAATAGAGGACTCAGTTTCTGATTTCCTCCATATTTCTACCTGGTTTTGAGCTCTTTGTAGCTCTACTGCATGGAAAGTTTGTCTTCTGATCTTGTAGAAGATTTACTTGAGCCTCCAATATTTTGATTTATTCAGTTTGGAGAGACATGTTTTGCACTACATTTTCTAACTGATCTGCAACAGCCCATGTGCTTGTTGTAGAAGATGTAGTTGTAAGAATGGTTGTGATAGGCAGTGCTTCTAAAGGGACAATAGCCATTTTGGCAGCTTGCTCCTTTTCTTTGATTATCTTTTCCATCTATGTCTCCATTTGCTTCAACTATGCACTCTGCTCCATGATGAGCTTCATCATGTCTGCTTTCTATGACTCTGTTTCTTCAATGTCCTTGGCCAGAGGATCTTTTGTGGCTGGTAATTTCAATTGCTTCCTTAATGTTGCTATGTCTATATTCTTTTTCCTTACAAACTCTTCTGCAACATTGATATTTGTAGGATCATAACCTACTTTGATCACCAAGTCCTCCAAAGCTTTGATCCTTGTGTCTTTGGCAAGTGCAGAGACCTTCTCCATCTTTAATTGTGATTGGACATTGGCTAATGTAACCTGCAATTTAGACAAACTCATAGCAGTGTTAGTGAGAGTAGATGAAATCATTTGTCCAATCTACTTGCGCATCTCCATTTGGTCAATGGGATGTATGTCTTTCACATCAAATTCAAATGATGTCTTCTTGTAATATGATGCTACCTTGGGTTGGGGAATATATGCTTGGTGGAATTCCATTTAAATTTTTCCTTTCTCTGAATCAAAGGTTGACAGCATTCTACTTTGAGAACTAGAAGTCTGCTTCCAGAACTCATTATATGTGTTGATTTTCAAGGCCTCATTTCTCACTTTAATCTCTTTGAATATATCAAATATACTATTTTTTGTCTCCCTTGTGGTAGATGTGTTGGTCTGCATAACCTGCTGCTAATCTTGTGAAGCTGTGGAGGTAGTGGGAGAAAGTGTAGTGTGATCACCCACCAATGAGGAAACAAGTGGCTCTATGGTGGTGATAACGTTCTCTTGCTCTGAATCCTTGCTTAGGCTTAGTTTAGAATGTAGCTTAGACTTCTTTCTGTACATGATTTATATTTGAAATTCATCTTAGAATAAAACTTCCATGCTTTTCCTCTAACCACCATAGTGCTTCTACCTACCCTTTCTCATTTCAATTCTTTTTCTAAGCTAACATTTTCTCTTCTTGCTTTGTAGGGTGCATTTAAACTAGCAGACCGAAATCACTTTTCTTTTATGAAAATCTACCTTATCCGATCACTTATCTCACCATTGATTCAGATTAAAATATTGAATCAATTTTATTTCTACCTAGCTACTAATTTACCAAGATTAGATTGTTTGGTAAACCTTTATTCACTAACTTATTTAATAGAAGTTTAAATGTGTTCAGTCATGATTCAATTGTATGACCTGAACAGAATTTCAGTCATTGTTGCATTCAAAAACAATTTGCACACAACCTTATTTGATAATGAATTAAAAGAACTAACTTATCAGTAGTGGCATTTAGACTTGCAACACTTTCAGTATTATTTTCTATTTCTTCTTTTGTGGGGTTCTTATTTCCTTTTTTTCTTCTTTATTTTTTAACATACCCTCTTTTCATTTTCTTTTTTCATATTTTTGGAAATCATTTGAATATTGAAATTATGTACAACATGAAATCGCCAATGCAAAATACTAAATCATCTTGAGATCCTATCATTTATAGGACCCTAACAGTGATAACCACCTCCTCAATGTAAGTAGTGATTATTATCAAGGTTGTAGTGTTGTAGTGGGTATTTGATCTCATCAAGAATAGAGGGGAACGGTGTGGCCCGAACAACCCTTCTGTTTTGTTCCTCTCAATTCAAATTGTTAATGATTTTAGAAGATTTTAGAAGGAACATAGTAGTTACTTCGTGGTGGATGTTTCTCCTCTTGGATGATTATAAATATAAGGAAGATAAGCATTTGAATGTGATTGTTTTGTGATGGACACAATCAACATTTCCACTTTATGAAAAAATGTGGTTAACTTCCTTAGTATGCAATTGAATGTAATGTGAGACCTGTGGGTGATGAAATGATTCTAGAGTCTGGGGCATGTCAAAATCCTATAGTAGGTCGCATACTTAGGTTGCGATTTCTGGTAGAAAATGTGACAAGTGGAGAGAGAGACCGCACTTGGGAATTGTGTCTGTGGAGGTTGCAGATGGAAATCATGATTTTTGCAGAGGTCGCAAAGTCATACTTTGATGGGGCAACACTTTTTGGATGCACATTTGAGGAAAAGGAATGCGATTATGCGACCAGTGAGGGAGGTTGTGACTTGTGGGGATCATAGAGAGGAATTGCGACTGATGAAAGTCGCATGGTCGCAATTGAGGGGTCAGGTCGCAATTCTGGTAACTTGCCTAAGGCTAACAATCCCGACTATGTGACCTATGATGTTAATCGGATAATCTAAGGGAAAGATCAGTCACGAGGTTGCATTTTAATGGAGGTCGCATTATTGGATGTGTTGCTATGCACATCAATGCGACCTTGTGACCTAAAGAGAGGTCGCACAGTTGTGATTAGGACAGATCACATTTATGGCTATGTGTTGAAGCACAAAATCACGATTGTGCAACTGGGAGAGAAGAGACTAGAGTGTGAGTACTTCTTAGCCCCATGAATACTGATAGTTATGCAATGTCGATTCCCATTGATGCTCAACACTTCTCTAGTCATTTGCAACAATGTTTGGACTTCTGATAACTATTACATCAACTATGCCCATCGAAAAATTAGAGTGTGACCAAAGTTTGATCCTCCTGACTGTTCATGACAATGGGATGACATTGAAGGTTTGTTGATATATGGATTTGTTAATGCAATATATTGCACTAACATATGACCTGGTCACACAGTACAACGCTGCATAATTGGCATGGTCATTTTCCGCCTATATGAAACCATGGTGTCATTCCCTTTCATACTGCGATTATGGAAACGAAATATAACCAATCATGTTTTCCCCATTCCCTATGCATGAGTGGAAATGTGTTCATATTTTATGGATTCACCTTGAGACGTAACAATGTACCCTACGCATCTTAATAAATGATATATTCACCGGGTGTGGTAAAAAATGACCACCAATAGTCACACGTTGAATGAGTGATGCATTGGTCACACTACTTCCTTCTAAATATTTATATACATTTGCTAATGTTGCCAACGCTATGTTAGTTGGAATTAAGTCGTAACAATTGACAACATTGTGATGCGACATCATCCCTTCATATCTTACCCTTTGGTGTGGGTATGATTCCAGCACTTGTTTTCTTTACATGGTTTTTCCACTGCATCGTTCATCCAATAGCACTTTTCGATATGGACACCTGGATGTAATATTGACAATGCCTTTGATAAAATATATCTTTGTAATATAACCCCAACACTATCTTGGTGTAGCATGTATTTTAATGAAGTTTCGATGTAATGCACATCGCCATATGAGTCTCGTCACACAAACATGTATCCTCCATCAAGAGGCATGGATAAGTTTTCCACTTAACTCAAAGGTACACCATATAATATGTAATAGAGGGTGCCCCTTACCTTTAACACACTCAACAATGTACCCTTCCCCTTTTTATAGGCTCTTAACACTCATATAGTGTTGTATTTTAGAAGTAAGCGTCGACTCCCAAAAGAATGTTTGCCTCAATGTTGGTTTGTGGTTTTGATTGCACAATAACACACTGTCGTCATTCAAAAGGTCCTTTTTTAATGTCACCCCTTCATATATATATCACAAGTGCACTTATGAGCAACCTTACGTGTGCCAATAAGTTGCTCTAAATTATTTAATGAGAGTGCATGGTAATGGATGACCAAGGAGCATGCCTATCATTGAAACTTTGAATTTTTTTTCCGCTTTAGTGATTGTGTTTCCCATGGAAAGATGTTATGCCTTAGGGCACACTGACAAAACTAGAGTGATACATTTTCAATGCACAATTTTCATTTCTAGAAGTGTATCAAGACACCTTTATTTAGTTTCATTTTCCCTAACCTCATAGGCTTGAATTGTGTGATAGTTGAGTACCAAGTCGATGGAGTATTAATATGGCTTAGTAACACACATTTTGTTTGAAAAGAGGGCTCTTCAATCATATCGGTGTAATGCACTCCAATTCAAACCCAATTCTTAGCGTGTAATGATAAGGAAAACCCTAGTGATGTTAACATAGCCTTAAAACCCCTCGAATTGAACCCTCATATAAATCTGATATGCGTTGGTATCTTGAAGTTCCACCACCCTTTTCAACATGACTTGGAACTCTCTTTGATATTGTAACAAACCTGGTGAAAATTTCCATGTAATAAAAGTTAATAAAGGCAAAATAATAACCACGGTTGATGGGACACTTATTTCAAGCTGAATATTGGGAAAAACATCTTAGTGTGGGTGTTCATTGGTTTATTATTACTAAGGAAATTGGCGAAGGAAATGGCTAAGGCTTTGGAAAGGCAAAATAGCATTCTGGCACATTTATTTATGAAAAATAATGGAAATTAGGACAGAAGGGAGGTGAAAGGTCACAAGTTGCATGTGAGGAGGAAAATGAAGGAAAATAATGGAAAATGAAGAAAATAGAGGCCTCATTAATAAAAAGGCTTTTAAGGATCAGTTCACAAACTTTTTTAAGTTCAGTTTTGGAGCTCTCTCTCTCTCTATTCTCTCTCTCTCATTCTTGGACACTTAGAGTTTTCTTGGAGCAATCTTGGAGGGTGTGGCATACTTGGAGCTTTGGAGCAAGAAGGAAAAGGAAGAGTAGGAAATCACAAGAGGATATCGAAATTAGCAGCTACAACAGGTTTTTCTTGCAGGTACCGAGTTGCATGTATGTTTTCCTCACTAGTTTTTGCATGCATGGCATATGCATTGGTTCATTGTTCATGATCTGTCACTAGCATGGGGGATTGCTTAGATTCACAGTGGATTTCCTAGCCTTTCCATTTCCTGGATAGCAATGGTTTTATGGGTTTATTTCTTTGTTTTTATGGTTGGTTCTCGTGTTTCCTTTAGCTTGGGTTGAGTTTATAGTTCCTGGAAGCCCTGGTTGGACAAACGCTCTGGAAGCCCTGTAACAACTTGGGTTGAGTTACTAGTCCTAGAAGCCTTGGTTGGACAAGTTTTTTGGAAGCCCTTGGTGGGTTGAGTTACTAGTCCTAGAAGCCCTAGTTGGACAAACAGTCTGGAAGCCCTTCATGGGTTGAGTTACTAGTCCTGGAAGCCTTAATTGGAACAAATTTTATGGAGCCCTGAAAGGATTGGGTAGAGACCAATGTGTTAATGGTTTTGTGATGTTTGACCATGAGGTGGGATCATTGTTTGATGGGTTGAGGTGGTTGTCCTCTAGAAGCCCTGGATGGTTTTGGATTTATGTGTTTTATGAGATCCCACATTCGTGCTTAGAATATGGCACGGGGGTGACTTGCTAAAGAGAGTTTTGGCTCAACCATGTCTATGGTCGGGTGGTTCGTGGAAGTTCCACAACTGGTTTCCCTTTGCATCATTAATATGAGCATATTTCTACTTATTATTCTATAAGTATTGTACTAGTTTATATGTTGATCATATCTTTGTTTTTTCCTTGGTATTTTTGTGGTTATTATGCTAGTTATGATAATGTATTATGACAATAACTATGTATGGATTTCATCATGTTTTCACTTGTAAATGAATGAAAAATGTATCTATGGCCTAATGGATGAAATGGCAGCTAATGTGTTGAGACATCAATGCTTCTTAACAATTCTCATATGAGTACGAGACCCCTATGCTTAGATCTGTTGTTTACACCTATAGATTACATATTTGTGATATGTTCGACAAAATGTTTGTCATGGCTAGTAGGGCTCAAGTCAAGGGCTTGTTCAAGTAATTGCATTTGTATCATGATTCCATTGTTATATTTATATTCTAAAGGTATAATTGAATTTTGGGCAGTGACCTGGGCTCTAGGCTTGAAAAGTGGCTCAAATCTCGGAGACGTTGGCACAAAACTGAGAAAAATAGTCCCTAGACATTGGCATGCCATGTTGTAGGAGCATGCAGAACCTTCTGGAAACTGGCATACCCATAGCATGGGAGATGTCGGGGGTTAACTGGTCTAAAAACTCAGTGGAACTCATGGGCTAGTTACTTGAGAGGTTGGGATGGTTCCTTAGAGTCTTGTTGTTTTTGTTGAAGGTGTATGGTGTGTTTCTACTAGTTCCACTTCCTTAACATGACTCAAGAGGTCGAATCATATCATAGTAACTTCTCAACACATGTTTACCCCGATTGGTTGGTTACTTGGGTAGACGTGGGAGGAGGGTGTTACAAAGTGGTATCGTTGAATGATTCACCCCTAGGTTGTGTGTTGGTCATGCATTCATGTCAGTTGCATGTGTGTCTCTTATGTTGCATGACCATGTGCTTGTTTCATTTGTATGGTATGGGTCATGGTTGTAGTGATGTCGCCATGGGAAGTTGATGGTGTTGTTTTGGTAGTGTGTCATCATGAGTGTATGGTTTATTATGCATTGTTTATGCACGTTAGTATGCACATGTGGTCAAGTGTACAGTGATGTGGTGTTTGTTGTCATGCATGAGGTCATGGTATGTGTAGTTGAAATGGTCGTGCATTGATGACTAGACTCTAGCTAGAATGATGGTTACATGGCTATATGCTTAGGAGTTATATTTCTATATGTTGTTATGATTATGTTATATATGTATTACGCTGATTTGTTGATATTGGAGATGAGATATCCTCCCCGAACTATGCTAAGGTACATTGATTTATTGTGATTTGGTCTAGCTAACATGATATGCCTTGCAAGAAGAATATCAAAGATGACTAGCAAGATGGTAGACTACAATTTCCGAGACTCTCCCTACGGATAAGATGAGTAGCGTGGCGTTTGGCACTCTTCTGATTTGGAAGACACACTGAGAATCTTAAAGGAATAAATAAGGAGTTGTAAGGAAAATAATGACAAAATCATACAGGCACGGGAGAAACAAGCAAAGGTAAATGCGGTGATACTTCAGAGTTTGTCAGAATTACAGCGACAGGGACCACTTCAGATCAACCATGAGCAGGAGGACAAAACTAATGGGGCATATGGCAGTAGGTATCATGGTGGTCATAGGTCAGATATAGATGACATGATTAGAGATGACAGATTGTTAGATACTCCAGATAGGAGAGGTGATAGAAACATGTTCTATTCTAGTTCTCGTTCTAACACGCATGATGATTGACATCATTATCATCTTTATAGGAGGAGTGACAGGGGATATTTTCCGGACGATTTTAAGAAAGAAAAACCACCTAAATTTGATGGAGGGAGGAATAAATCACGGGATGCAGAAGCATGGTTGCTTCGTATGAGGAAGTTCTTCTGGTTGCATGATTATTCAAAGAACATGAAAGCCACAATGGCTACATTCAGTCTCAAAGGTAAAGCAGGCATTTGGTGGGAAGATGTGAATAATTTCAGAGGTATACATGAGGAGGACTTGACTTGGAATGAGTTTGAGTGACTATTCAAGAAGAAGTACCTATCAGAGAGATACTTTGATGACAGGGAAAAAGAATTCTATGAGCTAAAGATAGGATCAGTGACAAATGAGGAGTACACTAGAAAGTTCTTGGAGCTACTGAGGTATGTGCCTTACCTCAAGGAGGAGAAGTCCAAGCTTCAGAGATTCACTAGTGGGTTTCCAATGGCATTCAAAGGCAGGATTGAGTTTGATGAACCTAGATAATTGGAGGGGGCCATATGAAAGCTAAAGCCCTGCTATGATCAATCAAAGCACATATTTGAGACTAAGACAAATTGGAAAGGTAATGCAAAGAACAAAGGAAAATGGGACAAGAAACGAGCAAGACCTAGGGATTCAACTAATAAATAGAATGCAATGCCATCTAAGAAGTTCAATCTGTCTGATAAAGGACAAGGACATTGATCTGAGGATTAGAACAAAGATGCAGGATGGAAGCCTATAGAGTGTTGGACTTGTGGCAAAGATCATCACGGGAGAGATTTTCTGCAAAATCAGGGTGGTAGGCTTCAGATATATTTAGTGCACAAGAGGCACAGACTGTTTGGGATGTTGGTCAGAGCATTCCTCGTATCTATGCAACGCTGGATAATATACAGGTAGATGATCAGGAATCTATCATTGAGATGGATGGTAAGCTTTGTGATTAAGTTATTTCTATTTTGATTGGCCTTGGATCTAATTATAGTTATGTTAGTCCTGACCTGGTGGATAAGTGTGGTTTGAATAAAGAAGCGCATGTAGATTCTTGGTTAGTGCAGCTGGCTACCGGTACAAAGAAGTGAGTTCACCATTGGGTAAGAGCTTGTGCATCTGATTTGAATGGTATGCCTACCTCATCACATTTGAATGTATTACCATTGGGATCATACAATATGTTGTTGGGCATGGATTCGTTGTACCTTCATAGGACCAAGGTGGATTGTTATGACAAATCCATTGAGTGCTTGGATGACAATGGGGAAAAAAGAGTTTTGTGAGGTAAGAAGAAAGAGACTTCAGTTAGGATGGTGATAGTTATGCAGGCAAGGTATAGTCGTAGGAAAGGATGTGTGTTATTTGCAATGCACATTTCTAGTGACAAAGGTAAGGAAGTTGAGGATGTAGATGTTTTTAGCAGGTACCTAGTTCTATAGTAGTTCTAGGATGTATTTCCTGAGGATATTTCAGAGTTGCCACCTCACAAGGTGGTAGAATTTTCTATTGCGTTGGTGTTAGGGGTAGCTCCGACATCAAAGGCACCTTACAGGATGAGTACACTTGAATTGGTAGAGTTGAAGTTGTAGTTGAAGGAAATGTTGGATAAGGGATACATTAGGCCAAGTGTATCACCATGGGGCGCACCAATATTGTTTGTAAAGAAGAAGGATGGTACTCTCATATTATGCATTAACTACAGGCAGTTGAAAAAAGTGATCGTCAAGAACAGGTATTCCTTACCAAGGATTGATAACTTGTTCGATCAGTTGAAGGGAGCAGTAGTGTTCTCGAGGATTGATCTAAGATTTGGATATCATTAGGTATGCATTAAGGAAGAAGAAATCTACAAAATAGCTTTCCGGACCAGGTATGGGCATTAAGATTTTGTTTTAGTTCCATTCGGCTTCACTAACGCTCCAACTACTTTTATGTTCTTGATGAATAGTGTGTTGCATCCGTATTTGGATAAGTTTGTTATTGTGTTCATTGATGACATATTGGTATATTCTAAAAATTAGGAAGAACATGCCGAGCATTTAGCAGCAATGTTGAGATTGTTGAGAGAGCATCAGTTGTATGCTAAGCTCAGCAAGTGCAGTTTCTTTCAGACTGAGGTACACTACTTGGGACATGTGGTTTCCAAGGATGGCATAATAGTGGATCTAGAGAAGATAAGAGCTATCATGGAGTGGGCAGCTCCTAAGAATGTGGATGAGGTGAGATATTTCATGGGGTTGGCAGGCTATTATAGGAGGTTCATCAGGAACTTCTCACAGATTGCTTATCCTATTACATCATTGCAGAGGAAAGGTAAGAAGTTTGAATGGACAGAGGAGTGTGAGGCCAGTTTTGAGCAGCTTAAGTAGTTGTTGACACATGCACCAGTGTTAAAGATTGCAGATATGGACAAAGAATTTAGTGGAGTCCTTATGCAGGTTGGACAGGTGGTATGCTATGAGTCACGAAAACTGAACGAGCACTAGCAGAACTACCCCACACGTGATCTTGAGTTGGAAGCGATCATACATGCATTGAAGATGTGGAGGCACTATCCTCTTGGCAGGAGGTTTGTATTGATGAGTGATCACAATGGTTTGAGGTATCTATTTAACTAATCGAATCTGAATGGCACGCAAGCTCGGTGGTTGGCCACGATCAGTGAGTTAAATTTTGAGATTAGATTTATCAAAGGTAAAGAGAACGGGCTGGCAGATTCTCTTAGCAGGAGGATACAGCTAAATCACTTAACAGATATGAGCTCCTATGGGACAAACTTACAGGATAGGATCTCGCAGGTAGGTCAACATGATGTCAAGTATATGGAGATTGTGCATAGGTTGCAGTAGAGTTCAGGTAGTGGTACAGGTACAAGTGGTAGTACAGGTACATGTATAGGTGCTAGTATAGGTACAAGTGGTGGCACAGGTAGTGGTACAGGTACAGGTACAAACGCAGGTGCACAGGATGTGGACTATCGTCTCACGACAGACGGATTGGTTAGATTTAGAGATAGGAGATATGTGTCAGACAATAGTGAGCTCAAGAAGGTGATCTTGAGGGAGTTTCATGTGAAACCATATTCAGGTCACCTAGGCTATCAGAAGACATTGACTGCAGTGAAGAAATTTTATTGTTGTTCGAATTCGAAGAAGGATGTGGCAGAGTTTGTGGCTAGGTGTTTTAATTGCCAATAGGTGAAGGCATAGTGTGAGCATCCAGGTGGACTGCTACAGCCAATTGCAATTCCAAAATGAAAATGGGAGGTCATTTCCGTGGATTTTATCACAGGGTTGTCGAGGACATTGAGACAACATGATTCCATGATGGTAGTGGTGGACAGGTTGACAAAGGTAACACACTTCATTCCAGTGAAGTCTACATTCTCAATGAGTGATGTAGCATAGGTATTCATCAGAGATGTGGTCAAATTGTATGGAGTTCCAAAGAAGATTGTGTTAGACAGGGATGTAAAGTTCACTTCCAAGTTTTGGAATGAGTTGTTTGCAGGTTTGGGCACAAAGTTGGTCTTCAATACAGCTTACCATCCTCCGACAGGTGGACAGATTGAGAGGGTCAACAAGATATTGGAGGACATGTTGAGGATGTACATGATGCATCAACAATGAAGGTGGGAAGAGTATCTTCCACTGGTAAAGTTCGCTTACAACAATGGGTATCAAGAATCTTTAAAGATGAGTCTGTTTGAGGCATTGTATTGGAAGAGTTACAATACTCCCATTAGTTGGAGTGATCTAGTGAACATGATGTTGATTGGACCAGACATGTTGGCAGAAATGGAACAGGAAATGCAGGTAATCAAGAGGAAATTGAAAGAAACACAAGATAAGCAGAAGAGATATGTAGATCAGAATAAATTTTTCAAGGAGTTCCAAGTCAGGGAACAGGTGTACTTGTGCATCAAAACGAGTGAGAGCTCCTTTGCGGATTGGATCATGTGTCAAGCTGGCACCCAGGTTTTGTGGACCTTTTAGGATTATTGAGAGGATTGGGCCAGTAGCCTATAGAATTGCACTACCTCCAACAATGAAAGTCCATGATGTTTTCCATGTGTCGTTGTTTAAGAAGTATGTTCAAAAATTTTATCACGTGATTTACTGGTTTGTATTACAGGTGGAGCCAGATGGAGAATTCCATAAAGAACCTCAATGTATATTGCAAAGAAATATTCTCATGCTCTGGAACCAAGAAATCGAGCAAGTTAAAGTGCATTGGAAACACTTTTGGCCCAATGAAGCTACATGGGAGATGGCGGATCAGATGCGGGCTATGTATCCTTCGTTGTTTGTCAGTTGAGGCAAAGCAGTTTTGGTATGGTGTTTTGGTATGTCTTTGGTATATGTTTTGGTACATGTTATGGTGGTTTTGGTATATATATATATATATGGATGTAAATACCGCCATGATCTATGTTATAAAGCTCTAACAAGCGGTATGGGTGTCATGTCATTATGATGTTATACTTGTTATGTTGTCATGTTGGTTTGCTTCTTAGTAGGATGATCATTTTAAATACTGCATCGAGCTAAATACTGGAAGCAATGGTTGTACAAACACTTTTGAATCCCATATTGTTAAATTGGCAACTAGGGCCAAACACCATGTGGGTTAGCTTATTTCTGGCAGCTGATATTTTTATTGGATCCCTCTCGTCGAGAGGTATAGGATTGATCCAAAGATCATCCAATTCCGATAAGCATTTATGGAGATATGAATTTATTTTGTTTATGTAATTATTATCAAGCCAACCAGCACTTATGTAGGCTCTAGAAGCCCAACCGACGTGTCTATTCATCACCCTTGTTTTAGTATAAATAGATGAATATTTGATTTCATTTGAACACACATTCTTGAGGTGATATCCTCCTCTCCACGTATTGGGTTTTTGGAGTAGGAGAGAGACACCATGAGAATATGCACTGACCTTGATGCCCTAGTTCTAACGCACAGCAATGGAAACTCCTATAACAATGATGCCCTAATCCGAGAAGACATCTATCCACTGGAAAATGATTCGTTGTTAATCTATATACATTGTTCAGGAAGTGGTGAAACAATAAAGGACTTACGCAGTTAATACATAGAGAGTATAACGCAGTCATGCTGTTATGAATAACGCAGTCCTGGCAATTAGCGCTGGAAATAATTATGAATACGCAGGCAATAGCAACGCAGTCTTGAAGATTGATTCCTCGCAGTCAACACATTGTAGACTCATTCACAGGTCATACGCAGATACGTTGGAAGACCAATCGCAAAGCATGGACAGTCATGGAATCTATACGCAATGGAAAATGATTCGTTGTTAATCTATATACGCTGTTCATGTTATATGGAACCGCATATATATACGCATCATCAAAGACCTAACACGCAGGCAGAATGTCAGGTCATGAAACCTCCACGCAGATCATGATATGCTCAGCAATATACCACACAGATCATGATGTGCTGGGAAGTCAAGTCATGGTGATACACGCAGATCAACATAGATATACCATGCGGTTGAAACATTGCACAGTCATAGCCGCAGCCAAGTGGAAAAGATAAAGCCGCAGGTACAGGAACGCAGTTTTGTTCATGTATGCTATCCACACAGTCATAACCGGAGTCATGAAATCACCCAGCCGCCGTAAGGGAAGATACATGTTTTATAGGTTTCTTACGTTGTTCATGGAAACCTATACATGATGAGGATTCTACGCACAACTACATGAAGATATGTAGACCATATACGCAGTCATAAAGACCTTCTGCGCAGATAAAGGAACTCCACACACAAACGCAGTCATGAGATCAACACTGTCACGATAGAAAGATATATGTAGCTAGAACGCATCTTACGTTCTGGGCCAAAGGAATGAAATTGTCATTATAATAATGGAAGCCTGTTGACAACGTGATATGGACAGCATGATATGTATGAGCAGCATGATGCATATGGGCAGTGTGAGCAGCGTGATGCATATGGGCAGTGTGAGCAGCGTGATGCATATGGGCAGTGTGAGCAGCGTGATGCATATGGGCAGTGTGAGCAGCATGATGCATATGGGAAGTATGAGCAGCATGATGCATATGGGTAGTATGAGCAGCATAATGCATATGTATGAGATAATGAGCATCATGATGAATAAGATCATGATGGGCATGGGCAGCAAGATGATGCTAAGAGTAGATGAGAGCAGCTTAGTCATAGGGCTGCATGATGATAGAGGATGCAACATAAAAGGCAGCAAGATAATTAATAAGATCATGGACATGGGAAACATGATGATAATCATGATTAGTGCAGCATGGTGTAGTATGCAGTGGTGCAACAAGAGAACCAGATGCAGCACGATGATAGGTGAAGGAGTCACCTTGGAGAATCAGTTGAAGCAGAATGTCTTCAACTGATCTCATTGTTATAGAAGATGATCTATGCTTAGATTTAGACAAGTCAAAGTGTTGACTTCTGTTGTAATTGTATTCTCTCTCTCTCTCTCTCTCTCTCTTTCTCTGCTGAACTTTGAAGATAAAAGAAGATTTGATCAAAGGGTTTCCCCACACATTGTGGGGTTTGTCCCTGGCTCGCGCCATATCTTGTGTCCTCTTGTCTTGGCTTGTCTTCTGCATATTATATTTATGTTCTATCTGCAGTTTATCGTAATGCTGATATGATTGCTAACTGTGAAAATTTAAATAAACTGCTCTAGCATAGAACATACCAAAAATTAACATGGTATCAGAGCAGAGGTGAAGACAATGCCCAAGCAAGAGTGAAATAGCAATCACCGAAGACAGTTGGGACAAGACAGAAGGATCAATGGGTTCCTCATTATTCACCGAGGGTGAATTCAAAGCAAAGAATGTTATCAGAATGGCGCAGCAGAATATTTTGATGGTCCATCTTAAGATCACTTCATTGGGAAGTTCAGATCTAAGGGTGGAAGGAAAGGCAGATGCCTTGTTGAAATAAGTTCGGCCGTTATGCGAAGGAGTGTCCGAATGGCATAGACACATCTCTTGATGAAGATAACAATCATTCCTGGGACATCTTCAATGATCAAAAGAATGACTGGTAATGCAGGTCATCAAGGAAATGGTCAACTCTTCCACGAAAGCAAGGAACCCCAAAATCTCTTTTATGTACCTGATCGAACCTGATGTCCATCTCGGAAATGGAAGTCAAAGGTTGCAGGGTGGCACTTATCGATGGAAAGGTATGTGTTTGAAAATAGATCTTTTAAAGATGTTTTTGAGTTCAGGGTTGTATCAAGTTGCAGGAAGTCCACTGGGGACCATGTCCATTGACTCAGCTCTAGAGGTCTGTGAGTCAAATGGTGACTAGGATGCCTGAATTCAAAAGGAAGCATGAAGGTACATGTCTGAAATGTACCAAAGGAAAATATTATAAGGGTACCATTCCCCTCATGCAGCAGGTTCACAGGTTTGGAACAACCCGAGGAGTTTGATGGAAGAAAGCCCTCTATGGCTTGAAGAAAAACACCTTGGGCATAGTATGAGAGGATTGATAGCTGTTTAATGTAGCTGAGATTCACTAGGAGTGAAACCGATCCAAACCATTACTCGAAGGTTGTGGATGATAAACCTCTCGTACTGGCACCTATGTCTGACATGTGCAGACCCTCTCATTTATAGGAGACAGAGGGAGTTGGATTTTGAATGTGAGAAGATAAGCTGCAAGCTTGTGACTGCCTCGAGGATCTTAACTTTCAGAAGTTATATGGTAATGATGACGGACCAGATTTGGGAAATGCCTTTGAGCTTCATAAACTCATTCACACTGATGTACTTGAAGAACCTCCGTCTGGACATATGGGATGCAGTTAGCATGGTGAGCTCATATTTGAGCCTCACTGGATTGGTGCCAAGAATCTTCTGAGATATCTTCAGGGCACAATCTCTCATGGATTGAGATACACTGGCGGAAATATGAAACCACATGATTATTCGAATGATGAGTGGGCAGGTAGTATGGAGGATCACTAGAGCACTTCCCAGTGTTGTTTCTCTTTGGAATCTGCCTCGATATCCTGGATGAGCAGGAAGCAGAAGTCGGTGACTCTGAGCAGAATACATTGCTGATAGCATGGCCTTCTGTGAGGCAGTCTGGTTGCTGAAGCTCTTCAGTGAGCTGTTTGTACACATGATGAATACCACTGTGAATCTCTGTGACAACCAGAGATGGGATTCGATTATTGAGGAATCCCGTATTTGACAATTGTTCCAGCAGATAGACATCAATTACTGCCTTATCTGGGATATGGTAAGTCGATGATCAAGGAGGCTCCATCACACTGAGATGATGTACAGGACAAAGCCCTGAGGAAAGATCAAATTTGTGATTTTCCCGAACGACTTGGAGTCGTTGAGAGACCTTTGTAAAAGGGTCCTGCATGCTGCATAAATTGAGCTCTAGGAGCTTTGGGGGGCTTGCAGTTCTATTGGAGCAACATACGACCACCGGGTGACTCACCCTCCCCTGGTGGTGCGCACTGAAACAAGATGATTCGCTCTCTTGTGGGACAAGATGATTCACTCTCTTGTAAGACAAGATGATTCGCTCTCTTGTGTAGCAGGATTGATGTGTTCTCCTGTGAGGCCTGGATTGATGTGTTCTCCATGGCGATTGTAGCAGGATTGATGTGTTCTCCTGTGAGGCCTGGATTGATGTGTTCTCCATGGCGATTGTAGCAGGATTGATGTGTTCTCCTGTGAGGCCTGGATTGATGTGTTCTCCATGGCGATTGTAGCAGGATTGATGTGTTCTCCTGTGAGGCCTGGATTGATGTGTTCTCCATGGCGATTGTGGCAGGATTGATGTGTTCTCCTGTGAGGCCTGGATTGATGTGTTCTCCATGGCAGCCTGGATTGATGTGTTCTCCATGGCGATTGTAGCAGGATTGATGTGTTCTCCTGTGAGGACAGGATTGATTAAGTTCTCCTGTTGAGGCATCCTACCCATGCAGTCTGGGACTCATGGGAAGTACCTCTCATCTGATCAATGAGCAGGGAAATGAAGTTAGGGACCATAGTAGTACCGATGGACGCATCGTTGTATCTACCGTACTCCCTACGCTAGGATGTCCTCCATTGATCTGGGATCAATGATACTGGTCTGGGACCAGTGGTAGGAGTTGTACATGCTATGACGCTGACTTCGAGTCGGCTGAGACTGGTTTGGGACCAGTGGTACATACTCCGAGACTGACTTCGTGTCAGTGCAGTACTGGTCTGGGACCAGTGAGAGTGGTACTTACTATGAAGCTGACTTCGGGTCAGTTGAGACTGGTCTGGGACTAGTGGTATGCACTCTGAGACTGACTTCAGGTCAGTGGAGAATGATATGACTCATTCTCAATCAATTCTTCTTCTTCATAGTTCAGCGGAGCTGAGCTGAGCATAGCAGAGCCAGTAGAGCTGAGCAGAGCAGAGCCAGCAGCACTGAGCAGAGCAGAGCCAGCAGCACTAAGCAGAGCAGAGCCAGCAGCGCTGAGCAGAGCAGAGCAAAGCCAGCAGAGCTGAGTAGAGCCAGCAGAGCTAGGCAGAGTAGTGCAAGGCACTAATGGCAGAGATAGTACAGTCATACATATGGATCAGCAGATGGAGTTCTCCCTAGTTGAGAGGGAGTGTTAAATTGGCAACTAGGGCCAAACTCCATGTGGGTTAGCTTATTTCTGGCAGCTGATATTTTTATTGGATCCCTCTCGTCGAGAGGTGTAGGATTGATCCAAAGATCATCCGATTCCGATAAGTATTTATGGAGATATGAATTTATTTTGTTTATGTAATTATTATCAAGCCGACCAACACTTATGTAGGCTCTAGAAGCCCAACCGACGTGTCTATTCATCACCCTTGTTTTAGTATAAATAGATGAATATTTGATGTCATTTGAACACACATTCTTGAGGTGATATCGTCCTCTCCACGTATTGGGTTTTTGGAGTAGGAGAGAGACACCATGAGAATATGCACTGACCTTGATGCCCTAGTTCTAACGCACAGCAATGGAAACTCCTATAACAATGATGCCCTAATCTGAGAAGACATCTATCCGCTGGAAAATGATTCGTTGTTAATCTATATACGCTGTTCAGGAAGTGGTGAAACAATAAAGGACTTACGCAGTTAATACATAGAGAGTATAACGCAGTCATGCTGTTATGAATAACACAGTCCTGACAATTAGCGCTGGAAATAATTATGAATACGCAGGCAATAGCAACGCAGTCTTGAAGACTGATTCCTCGCAGTCAACACATTGTAGACTCATTCACAGGTCATACGCAGATACGTTGGAAGACCAATCGCAAAGCATGGACAGTCATGGAATCTATACGCAATGGAAAATGATTCGTTGTTAATCTATATACGCTGTTCATGTTATATGGAACCGCATATATATACGCATCATCAAAGACCTAACACGCAGGCAGAATGTTGGGTCATGAAACCTCCACGCAGATCATGATACGCTCAGCAATATACCACACAGATCATGATGCGCTGGGAAGTCAAGTCATGGTGATACACGCAGATCAACATAGATATACCATGCGGTTGAAACATTGCACAGTCATAGCCGCAGCCAAGTGGAAAAGATAAAGCCGCAGGTACAGGAACGCAGTTCTGTTCATGTATGCTGTCCACACAGTCATAACCGCAGTCATGAAATCACCCAGCCGCCGTAAGGGAAGATACATGTTTTATAGGTTTCTTACGCTGTTCATGGAAACCTATACATGATGAGGATTCTACGCACAACTACATGAAGATATGCAGACCATATACGCAGTCATAAAGACCTTCTGCGCAGATAAAGGAACTCCACACACAAACGCAGTCATGCGATCAACACTATCACGATATAAAGATATATGTAGCTAGAACGCATCTTACGTTCTGGGCCAAAGGAATGAAATTGTCATTATAATAATGGAAGCCTGTTGACAGTGTGATATGGATAGCATGATATGTATGAGCAGCGTGATGCATATGGGCAGTGTGAGCAGCGTGATGCATATGGGCAGTGTGAGCAGTGTGATGCATATGGGAAGTGTGAGCAGCGTGATGCATATGGGCAGTGTGAGCAGCATGATGATGCATATGGGAAGTATGAGCAGCATGATGCATATGGGTAATATGAGCAGCATAATGATGAATAAGATCATGATGGGCATGGGCAGCAAGATGATGCTAAGATTAGATGAGAGCAGCTTAGTCATAGAGCTGCATGATGATAGAGGATGCAACATAAAAGGCAGCAAGATGATTAATAAGATCATGGACATGGGAAACATGATGATAATCATGATTAGTGCAGCATGGTGTAGTATGCAGTGGTGCAGCAAGAGAACCAGATGCAGCACGATGATAGGTGAAGGAGTCACCTTGGAGAATCAGTTGAAGCAGAATGTCTTCAACTGATCTCATTGTTATAGAAGATGATCTATGCTTAGATTTAGACAAGTAAAAGTGTTGACTTCTGTTGTAATTGTATTCTCTCTCTCTCTCTCTCTTTCTCTGCTGAACTTTGAAGATAAAAGAAGATTTGATCAAAGGGTTTCCCCACACATTGTGGGGTTTGTCCCTGGCTCGCGCCATATCTTGTGTCCTCTTGTCTTGGCTTGTCTTCTGCATATTATATTTATGTTCTATCTGCAGTTTATCGTAATGCTGATATGATTGCTAACTGTGAAAATTTAAATAAATTGCTCTAGCATAGAACATACCAAAAATTAACACATATTAAGTTGTGGGTTGAGTTACTAGTACTGGAAGCCTTGGTTGGAACAAACGCTCTTGAGCCCTGGAAGGCTTGGGTAGAGACCAATCTGATGAGGGTTTTGTGATGTCCGACAATGAGGTGGAATCATTGTTTGATGGGTTGAGGTGGTTGGCCTTTGGAAGCCGTGGATGGTTTTGGATTGATGTGTTTTATGAGATTGCACATTAATGCTTGGAATATGGCACGGGGGTGACTGGCTGAAGAGAGTTTTGGCTCAGCCATGTCTACGGTCGGGTGGTTCAGCCATGTCTATAGTTGGGTGGTTCATGGAAGTCCCACAACTAGTTGGCCTTTACATCATTAATATGAGGTTATTTCTACTTGTTATTCTTTGAGTATTGTACTCGTTTATATGTGGGTGATATGTTTGTTATTTCCTTGGTATTTTTGTGGTTATTATGTTGGTTATGATCATGTATTACGACAATAGCTATGTATGGCTCTCATCATGTTTTCACTTGTAAATGAATGAACAATGTATCTATGGCCTAGTGATTGAAATGGCAGCTAATGTGTTGAGGCATCAATGCTTCTTAGTGATTCTCAGATGAATATGAGACCCCTATGCATAGATCTGTTGTTTACACTTGTAGATTACATATTTGTGACATGTTTGACGAAATGTCTGTCATGGCTAGTAGGGGTCCAATCAAGGGCTTGTTGAAGTAAATGCATTTGTATCATCATTCCATTGTTATCTTTTTGTTCTGAAGGTATCATGAATTTTGGGTAGTGACCTGGGCTCTGGGCCTAAAAAGTGGCTCAAATACTAGGGATGATGGCACAACACTGAGAAAAATAGTCTCTGGACGCTGGCATGCCATGCTGTGGGAGTGTCCATAACCCTATGGATGCTGGCATGCCCATAGCATGGGAGAGTCCAAGGGTTAATTGGTCTAAAAACTCAGTGGGACTCAAGGGTTGGTTACCTGAAAGGTTGGGATGGTTCCTGAGAGTCTTGTTGTTGTTGTTGAAGGTCTGTATGGTGTGTTTTTGTCGGTTCCACTTCCTTAACGTGACTTAGGAGGTAGAACCATATCATAGTAAATTTTTGTCACATGTTTACCCCGGTTGGTCGGTTACTTGGGTAGATGTGGGAGGAGGATGTTACAAATATTGAACCTGCATGCATAATAATAGTAAGTGTAAATAAGGTTATGCACTACAAGAAAAACCATGTCACATTCTAAACATTAAGACCTAAATCGCAACAAATAAGGAATTGAGTCTATAAAAGTCTCGCTATAAAATGTTCGAGGTGTTCCAGATGATGTCATAAATACCACTAATGTAAGTGGCATTTCTTAAAAGCAAGATCAATAATGCACATGTGTATCTTCCAATAGTTTAATCTTGGGCATGTGAACGACACTTCCTCAAATGTACTAAACCTCTTAGCATGTGAATTGGCTCAATTTCAATGATGACTATGCAATTGTCATGTCTAGGACTGAAGATATGATTGCATCATTAGAGAGAGAAGAAATCAAGGTTATAATGTGGAAGCCATGGAAATCACTCCAACCCTAGCACAGTCACAAAAATACAACCCAACAATGCCATGATGATGTTATGATGTGTTGTTAGTGCCATAACATGTTTGTGGTAATGCATCTATAGGATAAGATATTGTTTAAACCGGGTTGGGGCTTTAATCAACCATCCAGGGTTTGAGGTGCACATGAGAAAGATAGAAATACATGAATCCTAATGGATTTGAGAGGGATGAGGCTGATGGTGAGGTGAAGTTATCGACAGAAGGTGTTCCCATAAACCCCAATGCTACTGATGTGATCATGTTTCGAGATAAGTCAAGAAGGAAAAAGATGAAATGCATCGTGTAAGTGGTTACACCAATAGGGTTTAATGGGAATGAGTCATGGGGAGATTGACTAGTTCCAAACATGACCATAACCTGTATGAATTTAAGAAAGCAGATGGGGGCTGGGGAACCCAAAATTTTGGGTGTTGTTTTAGCGACTATAACATGAACAACGTGCAGAAACTTATGTGCTTCCTTCTATAGTATATCTAAAATATGGTGGCATGTCATTCAAACCATATCTCATATTTGAGTTCTGAAGCTAATTCAAAAGATCACAGGCATGAATGTGAAGATCCAAATTCCCGACCACTTTTGGCATAAAAGTGACACCTCATGAGTGATCCCTTGGGTGATCCTACGATGAGATCGCAATTTGAAGAAGCACCTCATGCACTCACAATTACAGAAGTAGTCATTTCCATGCATTGTTACATGGTTCTAACATCCAACCATCAAACTTATGTAAAAGTTGAAAGGAATCCTTTTTGGGAAGTAGTTATGGATGAGGAGTACAAATCCCTCATTAAAAACCAAACTTGGAACTTGGTTCCACTTCTTTCATATTGTAAGCTTGTCAAATGGAAGTGGGTCTATAGGACAAAGAAAATAGAAAATAGACTTGTGAGAAAATGCAAAGCAGGGTTGGTGGCCAAAGGATTTCAGCATGGTCATGGCATCTATTATGATGAAACCTTTGCTCCAGTGGCCAAAATGGACTCTATTCAATTCTCTTTCCATTGCAGCAACAAGAAGGTGGGAGGTTCACCACATGGATGTGAAGAATGCATTTCTTCAAAGTGATATCAAAGAGGAAATTTACATGGAGCAACCACAAGGGTATGTAAAGAATTCATCTTTAGTTTTCCGCCTCAAGAATTCTCTTGATGGCCTCAAGTAGGAAGCTAGAGAATAGTATGCTAAAATGGATTACTATTTACTCTCTCAACATTTTGTTTAATGTAAATCTGATTCAAATGCTTATATGCTAAGAACATCTAACTCTTTGTTGATCATAGTGCTCTATGTAGGTGATCTACTAATCACAGGTAGTTCAGCCTCAACCATTGCTATAGTCAAAACCACTTTACATGGCAAGTTTTCCATGGAAGATATGGGTCTAATACACTTCATGGACTAGAAATCAGTTCAAATGATTTAAGGATAAAAAATTCTAAGTCCAAGTAAGCAAGAGGTCTCTTAGTTCACTTTCACATCACCCATTGCAAGCCAACAACTACATCGTTTTTATCAGGGGTACACTTTGAGGATGGAAAGGATACATCGTTGGTTTATTGCGACATGTACAAACATCTTGTGGGGAGTCTCCTCTATCTCACTCACTCTTGTTCAGATCTCTCATATGTAATAGGCGTAGTTTATATATACATTTAGGAGTCACATGAATTTTATTGGAAGGTTGTCAAGTGCATATAAAGATATGTTAAGGGGACCGTAAGATATGAGCTTCATTATGCAACAGGATGTACTTTTAATCTCATTGGCCAATTGATTTAGATTGGGCTAGCGATAAAATTGATTGTAAATCCACTTCAGGATATGTTCTCAATCTGGTTTTTTTGGGTTTTGGCCCTATTGGTTAGTCCAACAAAAAGCAATATGTGATTGTTTTATCATCGATAGAGGTTGAATACATAAGTGCAATCAACATTGTCATTCATGTTATTTGGTTGCAAAACTTCCTCACTGAGCTTGGTATAATATTTCATCGTTTAATTGTCATCTAGTGTGACAATAAAAGCACGCTAAAGTTTCACAGAGCTCCAATGCAACAACAATAAACATAACACATGGAGATCCACATGCACTACATCTGGGAATTAGTACATGATGGAGTTATTAAGTTCTAGTATTGTCCAACTTCTGTATAGATCACCAACATCTTCATGAAGAATTTTACTAAGGAGAAGTTTCACTTTCCGCGAGAGCATCTTGGGGTGAAGGACATAATTGCCTACTAGTGTATTGTTTTTTCAATATTGTTTTTTCCCCCTCGTGGGTTTCTCTCTTTCATCTTCTTGGAATTCTTCTATGCTACTTAAATGCATTGTAAAATTGGTCATTCGATGGTTTCTTGTTGGGACCCATTTTTGTTCTCTTTAGTAGTGCTTCACAAGGGGTATTGAAGACAAGATACACTTAATTGCACTTCAATTAGTCTAATGAATGGAGTTGTGCATTCAACTTGTTATCACCAAGAGGGCATTTCACAAGTGCATGCATGAGTTCTATTGATCTCCACTTGCATGGGAAAATCGATTGATCATTGCATGGCTAGTTAACAAGACTAGGTGTGAGTATTCTTTATTGGATGTTCAGATCTCTCTAGATTCACTAATACTAAATTAGTCATCAGTGTAGAATATATTGCATTGAATTGTATTCTTTGGTAAAAAAAAATTGTGCATAAATAGAATTCATTAATTATTTCTTTATCATTTTTTTTATCTTTTTAATATTTAAATTTGTAATAACTGAATTTAAGCTGCTATGATCTATATATGAAAAGTAAAAAAAAAAATTAGTAAAAATCACATCATCAGAATTTTGTTGATTCCATATCATCATAATTTTGTTGACTCGAACCATCCAGTTTGGTACAACATGAAGAAAAACTTTTTTTTTTTTTTAAGCGTTATTCAATCCGAGCAAGTTCCGATTCCTGTTTAATCTGCTTTGCCTGTCCTTTCAAGGTTGCAGTTTCATTTGCAACCTGCTCTACCTGTCTCTAGACGTTTGAATTTTATTTTCCAACCTGCTCTACCTGTCTCTTATGGTTTTAACTTCATTTCCAACCTGCCAAGCCCGTCTCTTTCCGGGATTTGATTTTGTCTCCGAGTAATTTTCTACCAAATGACACATTACAGGGGTGAGCACACGCGCTTTCTTTTATAAACAAAATGTCGGTGTTTATTTACTGTATAAAGGGGTAAAATGTGGATATGTTATAATGTCACAGCATGACGCAAAATCCTCCATAAATCTACCAATCACAGTGATAGAATGCCGGGCGGCGCTCATCCATAAATGTCGCTTCAAGGTAAGGAAAGAGGAGATGTTGCCAATTACAGAGATTGAATGCCGGTCGGCGCGCACCCATTTTGTTGGGCCCCACACTGCGCTTGCCCACCTCTGAATAAATAAAACGAATTGAATTAAAGGGGTAACGTCCGTAAAGGTTTTTTGGTCTATTCAATGCTCTTTGTATGGATGTTTCCCAGAAATAAATGGTGTCACCAACCAATAACACAAAGGGCGTGGTAGTGGGAAAAACATAAAAATGCAGTGCCCCTAAAAGATTCTACACTTTTGCTTCCTTCCGGTGGATCCCCTTCACGTCACATGTTACGCTCCGTCAAGTAACATCACACTTATGGTACCTATAAATTTCTATTATTTATATATATAGATATATATACCAAAAAAAACCTTAAAAACCACAACCTAAAATAGTTAAACTAGGAAAATCCTATTTCCACCACTATAGGATCATTAATGCGTTCTTACATGCGGGGGAGATAGACTTTTATAACACGCGCAGGGGTAACGCGCCGTTTTTATTTTCATTATCTAGTTATAAACGTCTATCTCCCACGCATGTAAAAGCGCATTAATAATCCTATACAGGCCTGGAATTTGACGTCCTGTGGGACGTATTTTTGATTTTAGGACGTATTTGACGGCAGCAAAAAAATCTTCCACGTCAAACCTGACGTGCGATATACTTTTCCAATCCGTCATTTTGACGTCCACTTTCATAAAGAAAACGTAAATATTTATAATATCTGTAACCGGGAGTATGGGTCTGGATTACGTTCACCACCGGGAGTATGGGTCTGATGATGGTACAGTTGAGATTTTCGGAGTTTCTGACCATAAACAATTCCGGTAATAAACCAAACGTCCTTCAATATAAACGGTGACAGAGATGGTGGGATCGAACAGCCCTGGCAACAGGTTCAACGACTCTGCAATAGGGATAAGGGTTGCCGATTCCGCGTGAGAAGAGTTTTGACATGTGAGCCATCATTTAATAGCGCTTTATCTTGGAATTTCTAATTCGTTGCAACTGCAGGCAAAGGAGAATAATTCGTGGCAATTGCAGCAGGTTCAGACAGGTTAGTGGTAGTTGACAGGCGCATCAGGCGCATCGAAAATTTCACCGCTGCCAAATGGTATTGAATTATTTCCCACTAAACCTGCTATAATGCGTGCTAATTGACAGGAGCCTTGAGGATTTCAATGCCACGAAGAGTCATGGAATTTGGACAGGTGAGTGCTATATTAATCGCTTTCGTCTTCTATGTTACAACATGCCCAAATCAGCGAAGGGAAGTAAAATTATCAGGACTGAGCAAGGGGACTATCGAAGCTACAGCGAGGTCAGTTTTAGTCTCAGAAGGGAATGCATGCATGATGAGTATCCCTTAATATTTTCATTATTTCTCAGCGGAAATATAATAACCCATGATTGAAGCTTCTCTGGTTTAATCAATCATTCACGATATTGAAACTTTCGGAAACCCACAAGAAAATTATTTTCTGCAATTGTTTCTTTATCAATATACTGTCTGACCTTTTGTGTGTTTCAAGCGTAAGGGAAACGTACTGGGAACAGAAGCAGCCACAAACGAAGTGTTAAGATCCCCATCAACCTTTCTGTAGAGCACTTGGCTTCTCTGGAGGCAACCATGGTTACCTGTATGTATTTTCTCTGTCAACGATCCTTGTTCCAACTTCCAATGTTTCATTGCTGAAAGCCATTAAAGTCGAAATATTTTATATCTCAATCCCCATTCTAAACTGCAGGGGAGCTAGATTCAAACGCGGATGAAACTAGTATCGACACCGACATTGAAACCGTTTTTGAACCGGTATGCATATCCTTGGATTCTTGACCTTTGAAAATTCTTCTAGTTTATGTTTAAGGGAGGATCTATGTATTGAAATATTCCTATTGATAAAAAAATTTGTAGTTTCTCCATAAAGTTTGACTTTTAATGAAGTATAATAACTGTTTATTATTACATAACTTTTCTGTATTTATTTATAGTCCAAGATTTATTTATAATTTCACTAGATAATTTATTTATAGTCCGTGGATTGTAAGTTTTTTGCAAAGATTTTATTGTTTAAATGGCCCCACCATAAATCTGAGCTATAAATATGATAGACTGCAAATCTGTAATTTCAATCTAACAAGAAACATTATAAACAACAGTGATTATCATCCTCCATTTGATGACTTATTATGTGTTGTGGAATAAATTTACAAAAATTATTAAAATAGAATTTTCTGTGACACTCACATATTTAGTTAAAACGTAAAACGAACGGTAAAAAAAATACAAAAACGTCATCAAATTTTAATTTGACAGTCAAAAAAAATTTGAAATTCCAGGCCTGATCCTATATTAGTGAAAATAGGATTTTCCGTTAAACTACCGCCATCAAAGGCGTTTTGAATGCCCCGCATGGGCAGCCTGCCAGCGGTCACTTTATGTTTTCTTTATTGTATTACATCATTTGCTGGCCGTTCGTTCCAAATATGGCAAATAATAATCATATAAACCAGAGCGTTTTCTTATAAGCAATTTTTTTCACGTTGGTTGAACATTACTTGTTGGTAATATTGCTTTTGTTATTTATTTAAATATCACCTTAAAGAAGTTATAATTTTGCTTATAAAATAATAAATATTTTGGTATGATTATTATTTTGGTATGATTTTGTGAAAATTTGATTTTCAAAATTTAAATTATAACTATAAATTTCAAGATTTTGAATGTTTTGATCGTGCTAAATTTATTTTTACTATCAAAAAACTGATTTAAACACTGTCACATTAAAATTAGTAGTCCACACAAAATTGTAACCCACACTTTGGCAGTGATACTGTTTATGTGGATTCCATATTACAACTGGAAATTTTGCCTTGAAAATCATGGAAATTTCTGTCATATTTTGATAAAATCGGGTAGTTATTTTTCTAAATCAAAATTATAGCTGTCAAACTTCAATATTTTGGGTGACTTAAAAGTTTTTGATGGTGCTGAATCCATTTCCGCCATCAAAAACAAAATTCAAACGCTGCTACTGCAAAAAATTTTGAATTTTTTTAACAACTTCACAATTTTTTTTTACAGTATTAAAAATTCCGCCACAACCATAGCCTCCACTAAAAACTGTTACCTCGAAAGATGTCGTAGTCAAGTGCTTTATACAAGTTTGAATAAAGGGCTGGCAAACCACACCAATAAGGTATGGAAGGGTTCGGAAGGTATAGATAGATCTGAAAACCATAGAACACCCGTTAATTATAAGGGATCGATATCCCAGGTTCTTGGGATTTTTTAAGATGGTTAAATTTAATTCTGTAATCTGTATAAATCGAATACGCCTAAATTTTCAGAGTTTTGAATTGATTTATATAAATTTTCGGAGTTGTTACGAATATATTTTAATTCATTAAAACTGGCCATTTTATTATAAAATTTTAACGAGAGAAAAAAAAAAAGAGCAAAAATATAGTAATTACATAATTCCAATACCATTTTCAATTTTTCAATCTCACCTCCCTAATTAATTATCTGTGCCGGTATTTAATATTTTGTTCAAAAGAAGTAAGTTTAAATGTTGAGTGTTTAGAGTGTATAATATTTGGTTAACGTAAAGTTTTATCTTTATAGAATTTTGTTTTTTAATTAGAATTTAATGATATAATTTTTAGTTTTTTAATTAAAATTTGATGATATAATTTTTAGTAAGGTTTTTTTTTAAAATATATTTCAAATGACAAATTATTTTGAGCCTTAGTATTTGATATGCATAAATTTGAAGTTTTAATTGGTATAACAGTATTGTTTAAGTGAAATTGTGATTTTATTTTTTTATGGAATATTAGTTTATAATTGCTAGTAAAATTATTTTTTGTAATTTTATTTTATTTTTTTATATAAAAATCAGAGCTAAAATTTAATAACTCAAATATTGTTGAATTTAAGACTTTTGTGATCTATATTGTAGAAGAAAGTCTTTCGAATTAATCACATAGTTAGGATTTGGTTTACGTTTTGAACCAACTAATGTGGTTCAGTGTCATCAGGATGAACCACATTAGTTGGTTCCAAACATCAGGATGAACCACATTAGTTGGTTCCAAACATCGACCAAATCCTAATTATGTGATTAATCTGAAAGACTTTCTTCAACTCAAATATTATTTTAATAATTTTTAACTTAATATTTAAACTACACATTTTTCATAAAATATATCAAACGGACAAATGGATAATGGACATCAAAGTAGATGTCGAAACGTTCCAGATTCAAGAGTTTTCTCTTCCACGTACATAATTCTACTGTGTCTCAAAATCACGCTCCTCTGGTATGTACCTGGTATCTGTGTTTTTCCCTTTATCAAATGCTTATCTCTTTCCTTCAGGGCAGAAATGTTTCTTAAAAGAATTATCAATCTGGAACTTATTTCTCCTTTTGTTTTATCCTTTTGTATATCACACAAATAAATCCTTTTCTCACTATCTTCTTTCTGACTTTTATAGTTCATATTAACTGTCAGAATCCTTAGCAGAATCGCTTTTTCTGCCCACTTAGTCAAGTCTACTATTTTCTGTATACTATGATGTAAAGACGTTATCTGAATTTAATACAATCAAAGCTTTTTTTTACTGGAAAAAAAATAAAATAAAAAATAAAAAATCATCAAATATACAAAAATATAAAATATTTAAACTACATACTTTTCATAAAATAAAATATTTAAACTACTAAAAAATATTTTTTATTTATTATATTTTAAATTAATAAAAAGAAATTAAATACAAAAATACTATTTATATAATAATTTTTTATTAAATTTAAAATTAATAAATAATATAATAACTATAGTAAATAGAAGCACTCCCTATATAATGATCACTGAGTTTGGAATTTTTTGGGTATCCTTCTCTGAGGATAAATTAAAGTTTATACGGCAGTTGTGAAAATCAACCTCTATGAATATAAAATTTATTTAATTACATTAATTATATATATCTATATAGTTAATGTAATTATTAATAAGCAACTCAGGTTTCTTAAGGATTTCTGCTCTACCATGGGTATCACTGTTAACACTGACAAAACAAAAGTTATGATTATCAAATCCAAGAATGACACTTACACTAATTTTATGTATGACAATAATAACTTGGAGGAAGTGTATTCTTACAAGTACCTAGGAATTGATATTCATCACAAGCTCAACTTGAACCATAGCATTGAGAAAAGGATTAATGGGGGTGGAAAGCTTATTTTGGTCTTGAAAATAATTGTAAAACAAGGAACCTCGTAATGTGGGATAAAAAGAAGTACCTCTTTGAAATTTTAGTCGCTCATGTTATCTTATACGGTTGTGAGGTTTGGGGTTGCAGCGTCTCTAGAGAATCATGGAAAAAGATTGAGCAAATCCAAAAGCGTTTTATAACTTATAACCTGAAAATTAAAAGTAATACACCCTATCCTATTCTCCTTATAGAAACAGGTCTTTCCCCTATTGAGAGCCTAGCTATGATTAGGTTTTTGTTGTACAAGCACAAACTCAATAACATAGACGAGCATAGACTTCTTAAGCTAGCTTTAAATTCCAGCCAAAACCACCTAATGCTCAATCGGGGTGGCATAAAGACACAAGGGCCTGGTTAAACTATTGGGAGGTCAACGAGAATGATGCATTGCAAAACATAAATAACATTAAAGATATTGTTACTTCTAAGTTCAAAGAAAAAATGTGGTGTGAGAAAGATTTAGCGGCTAAAAGAAAATTAAGTTATTATAAGAAGGTCATCAACCCCACCCTAGAAGATCAAAAGTGTCTCTCTATTTTAACTAGCTCAAAGAAAAAAATTAATATAGCAAAGATTAGAAGGAATTCTCATGAGCTCCATAGTGAAACAGGTGGTTGGGCAGTTCCTAAAATGCCATGGATGGAAAGGATCTGCCATATATGTGAGAATAGGAAAATCGAGGATGAAAACCACTTCCTCTTAGAGTGCCCGCGTACAACCACATTAGATCTCAATGTCACAATCTTTGTTACAACACTGACCTTCCTAGCCTTTTACAATGTCAAAATTATAGTGAGCTCGGGAGGCTTCTCTCCAAGCTTTTTGAGCATAGGAATAAAATCTTAAATCAAAATAAATAATTTGTCTCTTTAGGTTCGATAGACCAATGTTTGGTATAGCAAACGTTAACCACCACCACCATCATTATCATCATATAATTTCTATTAGATAATATTAAAATTTTAAATATTTAATGACTTTTTTGGTTTACAAATTTGTCCATATAATATTTAATGTTGAATTTGAATTTGTTTTCATTCATTCTGAATACGACAAACAGAACTCATTTCACATCCAACGACCTGTATACGACCAACTGGACTTATTACCTTAGCTATGCTGTTAAATTTGAAAAAAAATAAATTGACCATATTTACACTGATCGAGTTTATTAACTTGACCATACAATATATTAAATGTTGGAATTGCTTTTCCACCCAATAACGTGTATTAACAGGTGCAGCACAGTAACATTGAATGCCGCATAATAGGGTGGGTAAACGTGGTCCTCCTAGAGCACTCCAGGACCCGGGTTCGAAACACAAATATCTCAATAAACAATTCCTCATATCAATTCGCACAATCCATTCAATAAAAAAAAAAATACATGATACGAGCGATTAATACCAAAATATCTAAATGTATGGAAGAGAGATGAAGCTGTAAAATTGTTGAATTTTTTTTTTTTTTTTTGGGGGGATAAATGGGATGCAAAATTGACATGAAGCTGTTGAAATTTGTTTGGGATAAACGGCATGCAAAATTGTACATGAAATCAAGTAGAGAAGACAAAAGTCTTTTGGCTTCTATGGGAAAAGACTTTGTACTTAGCCATCTTGGATATGGATGAAATTTGATCAGAAAATTGTTAGAGATTTTGATGGAATTTGATTGGAAAATTGTTAAAGATTTTGTACTTAGCAGTGCCCGGTAGGGATGGAATTTTGTTAGTTATTAGATGGTTTATCATCAAATTAAAAAAATTGTAAAATTATTTAATTTTTTTTGTTGAAATTATGAAAACTGTTTGAACTTTGGTGTGGTTCAAGTTGAATGCAATTGAGGTGATTTTCAAGGCTAGGTGTGCCATGTTAAAACTCACATCACTAAACAAACAAACAAAAATTGCTCAGAGGTCGAGGGCGTGGGGGTGGGCAAGCTCAGCCTTCGCTAGGGAGGGGTAGAGGGTGTCATGGTAGTGTGGGGAAGTCCCGAGAATCTGTTTAAGCATACCATTGCAATACTCTTAAGCATACCATTGCAATACCCCTGCCCCTGTCACTGAATAGATATTTAGTTGGGAGATTCTCTTAAGCATACCATTGCAATACCCTTGCCCCTCTAGATATCTAGTTGGGAAACAGAGCTAAAACAACATGTTGAGAACATTCTCATGGAAGATACACTAAGTTCCAACAGATAGTTTATTTACACTGGCTTATGAAGAACATAGTGACAAAAGCGATTATGTAGTTGGGAAACAGAGCTAAAACAACATGTTGAGAACACTCTCATGGAAGATGCACTCAGTTCCAATAGAGAGTTTATTTATACTGGCTTATGAAGAACATAGTTACAAAAGCAATTATGTCCAGTTTTGTTGAGCCATCCAAACCAGATTCAGCCAGCTTTGAATCCAACTCCAAAATGTTCGCCTCAGCTAGCTTTGAATCCAACTCCAAAATGTTTGCCTCAGCTGGATTGAGAAGCACATCCCTTGCCTTCCTCAAAGAGAGTTGTCAATTCCAGTGCCAAAGTGGTTCCAACGCCAAAGAGATCTGATGCCTATTGACTCCTTTAATAAATAACTAGATGATTAACATGGTCATGTTTTGTGAAAAATTTGTGTAGTTCATATGATGACTTTACAATTTTTTGTCTCCATTTTAGCTATATAGATATTAAGAGTAATAAGGATATTCAGACTTATATTGTATTATAATTAAAATATATATATATATATATATATATATATATATATATATATATAATTATAATAATTAAATTAATAATTAATAATTAAAACTGAAATAAATAAATAAAATAAGAATAAAAAATTAAACTAATACTTTCACTATTTAAGATTAATTAGGTTTATATATACGTTGATCCAAAGATTCTTCTCTCAAAGAACAATCATTCATAATCTACATTTTTTTGGTGCTGATGATGGACCCCCTTTGGGGTTCGAAACTTCGACATGATGAATATAATATTATGGATAATCCGGATCATACTACACCAAATAACAACCACATAAGCTTAAAATCTAACATTATATTGTATGATTAGATAACTTGAGAACCTTTAAATTTTGGATGGCTTACAATACAATAATACAATTAGATGGCCAACACAATAATACAATTAGATGGCCAACAGACTCTATTTCAGTGAGAAAGTTGAGACCATCTAATACTGTTAAATGTGTATGTACCCCTTATCTATATTTTTAAAAAAATAAAAAATAAAATATGCCAAATTTACAAAATATATATATTTAGAAATTTTATAACAATATTGAATTATTTACATCTTATAATATAAGTTTTAAAATATTAAATTTATTTTAATATTTCAAAATATATTTGAAAATTAAAATATTAAATTTATTTTAGTATTTCGAAATATATTTGAAAATTATGATTTTGCAGAGTAAAAAGGTCAAAACATAAAACAGTTAAAAAAAACCGAGAATACCAAAAAAGTCAAAACATAAAACAGTTAAAGTTCATGAATTTTGCACTTCTGATAAACTTCTTTGACATTTTAATGTGTTGGGTATGATTTTTTCAGTGTTGCGTAAGGTTGCCCGTCAACTTCGCCTGCCTGTCTTCACTAAACTTTAATGATGTCTCAACCGTACACTGGACGAAACCTATTGTACTGTTTCATTCTTAAAATTATTGAAATATATCTTACTATAACTGTATGACAGTTGACTGAGTGTTCGTCTCAAACATCTGTGATATTTTTTATAATTTTTAAATTAATAAAAAAATAGATTTTTTTTACCGGTAGAAAAATTGATCATAATTTAGTTATAAAAAATGTAACGAGGATCGTTATGGGGAATGTAAGTTTGATTCATTGTTGTTATTGAAAGAAAACCATATGTAAAGGGTAGATTTTCACTCATACCAAATATTTCTGGATCTGGAATTATTAATTGTTTCTTTATATATAAAAAAACTAACTTTTATCTAAATAAAAATAATTTTAAAACATACTCAGACCAAATAAATAAATATTAATATAAAAATAAATTTACTTTTATGAAAACAATGAATAACCAAAATACATCATCATTTATCTTATGAGAGATTAAAGAGCATTGACGTTATTATAATTATTTGGCCTCAGATCAAAGTTTCCCTAAATTAACGAAACTATAATTCACAGTCCCGTGAATTTTGGATCTCTAAATTAACTCCCAATTTCTAAAACAAAATTAAAAGTTACCGACTACAATGGCCGGGAAAAGCACACCTTGTACTCACTTTATGGAGCCCATTCCACAGTACTCCCGACTGCCACCGGCAACGGCCCGTTATCAATTTCGAAATCCATGACGTGTGACGACCATTAGTGATGATGGAGGTGCGCGTCGGTGAGTAGGTTGTCGTGAAAGCAGACAGGCCGGCAGGGGTGCGGTAGCTACTCAATAAAGTGCCTGTTCTTGTGGTTCCCGAACAATTGTTAGGCGGTCAAAAGTGGTTGGAAATTAGACAAAAAAATATTTTAAAAAATCTTGTAGAAACAGTGTTTGAATCATATTTTTATGGTGGAAATAGATTTAGCACTATCAAAATGTTTAAAACACCTAAAATTTTGAAGTTTAACAACTATAACTTGGATTTGGGAATGGCTGGTTAGCTCTTTCCAGCGTCATATGCTCTCTCTTTTTAGTCGCTGTGTGTGGGGACCTCGGAGCTTGTTGGGTGAAGCATAGCCAAGAAAGAAGGGGAGTCGGACTCTACTGAGAGCTGCGGGTGCCGCCGCTGCTTGTGGCCCACTGTGAGGCGGCCGTGCAGAGAGAGGGAGGTTCCACGACACGCTACCGCCGTACGATTTGTTTATTTGATTTCACCCCACAAAGGAAGCATCTATGTTGATGCATGCTCGATTCGCGGCCATGAGAAACACGCTTTGTGAGGACAAAATGCCCACCTTTTTTTTTAATAATTAATTGCCCTTTCCCTTTTTATTTTAATGGATTTTATTCTCACCGTCTCTTCATGAGAAGGGCGGTCTTTATTATAATGGTTTTTAGTTTTTGGAAAATATCTTGTTTTTGCGCAAAAGTTAATACGCAGGTTGTATATACTTACGTTTGCATTTAAGCAGTAGATTATTTAACAATAGACATATATAATTTTTTGGGAATTAATTGTCACTCAACAAATTAGATAATTCTTTTTTATTTTACCCGGTATTTTTCGTGTAATAGTTTTTTATTTTTAATCATTATTACAAAATACTATTATAATTTTTTATTATTTAAAAAAAATATTAATACATAAATAATATTAGTTTTTTAAAGCACCATTTATATAATTTCAATTTAATATTTGTAATTTTAACAATTTTTAAATTTTAAATTAAATTAATATTTAAAGTACTCTATTTCAATATTTAAATTTAATTTAACATAACGTTGCAAAAATCTATTTACATATTCAAATTTCCTTTATTTTTATTTTTCAAATAAAAAATTCATAGGTTTTAAATATTTTCATCTTATTTTCAATTTGCATTATTATGCAATAATAGTCTGTGCTTTTTTGGGGCTAGATTATGTTTTTTTGTTTTTTTAAATATATAAATGAATTTAATGTCTTGAAAAACTATTGAAACACTCTAATTTTATAGATTGTGAATTACACAATTTATGTTAGGTATAGTCTAATTTATAGATTAAATGGCCTATTTCATTTTATGACCATTTTTGTGGTTAATTTTAATCAAAATCTGAGAGAGCTTTTTAAAAACTTTGAGTTTAAATTGTTTTATAACATCCTTATTCAATTAAAAAAAAAAAACACTAATAAAACGAGTTATTTGACTAATTAAATGATATAAAGGTTAATGAATTCGACACCAGGTCATAATCCAACATCTTTAAGGTTTTCTGGAATTTGCACTACCCACATAGCTCACAGGTCTGTTAGTGTTGATAAAGGGTTGACACCGCGAAACAAAATCCTTGTTGGACTCCACGTAATCTATGTTGTTGTACTTGCATTTATGTCGCCTAAGCGAACTTACCTCGGGGTAACCCTCCTCATTAAGGCAGGAGAGCCCTGAGGCCCTCCTCTGTCATCACCGTCCCTTCCCTGCTGGCCACACAACCCGGCATTGATAAACCTTAACTCGGTTGTTCAGAAGAGTCTCGAACTGATGCAGATGGCATGATCTCCGTCATTGGATCTAGACCGATCTACGGTCTTGGCTATTCAGGGTTAGCGGAATATGATAAGGTTTTTCTGCAGCAATGAAAGGTTCATTTGACTGATGTTTTTGGCTCTATGGCTCTGCGGCAGAAGGGGTAACCTAGTTCATGATCTGCCATGCTCGAATCCTTCATCCTATAGGTATCAGCAAACCTTAACGATTAACTTATGAGCTTCTGCTCAAACTCCTTTATGATGAACCTATGCGTATTTGATGGGCGGCCGACGAGGGTTCTTACTGTTGCCCTTGCACAGGTGCCTCTACCACAGAATGGACTCGCATTTCAAGTGGAGCAGTCGATTTCGCACGGCAACAAGAGGTAAATGCCTAATCCTTTACCAGTTTATGTTGAAATTCATTTTCTAGTTCAATGCTAAGGTTCTATTCACATTTCAGGCTTCTGTCGCAGCTCCGAGGGATATTAAACTCAGTCCAGGTAAAAACCCTTTTTTTGTTGTAAGATTCAATTCGGTGGTTATTGATAATCGGATTCAAGTCCTCATATTCGTTGTTCTCTATGTAGGTAAATATTTCAGGGATTCATACTCTTCTTGTAGCATGGCTTTTTTGGTGGTGCCAGTGTTCCAAACTAAGCTTGCTATTTCTCACTTTTTCCAAGTGGGTTGGACTCAGAAACTCTCCTTTAGCTCAAGTTCTTTAGAGACATACTTTTGCGAAGAGAGAGTTTTGGAAATGTAATTAATATGAGATTAGGCCTTGCGACCGGGATACTTCTACTTTAAGGGTTTTAACTATTTAGTTTTTAATGGGTCGGCATGTGCCTTACCGCTACGATAGTTTAGCTCGTGGCTTGGTTCCAGGTGTTTCTATGAGAACCAGACTATACATTTCATCATACATATAATAATTTGAATGTTGTGTCCAAACTATCATGATAACTCGACTTCTGGTATATATATATATATATTTTGCAGTTGATTTTAACTTCATGAACTGAGCATTATTGATTTCTTTTTCCATGAATGATTCAAGCGTTATTATGAATGTGGTCGTCGTTACTCTGTTTATATATATCAGTGTTCCAAACTTGCTTGAATATGGTCTTTGGTTTAATAACTTAAGGGTCTTAGGGTTTTTAATAGAGTCTAGGTACTTGGCTCCTGGTGGGTTCTCCTCAGAACTCGACTGAGGCCGATAAACCCTAACTCCTCAGTTATTTACATTCCCATGCCGTAATAAAGTTTGGGTTGACTATCTTGCATAGATTTATTTGTCATAAATGAACAGTAGTTATTGATGGAAATTCTGGGAAACTGATATTTTATACATTGCAAATATTTTTTTTCAATAAATTGTATAAGGTTCAGAGATATAATAGGTACAGAAAGTCTAAATTAAATCTTTGAATTAAGTTCTTCGCTGTTAGGCTTAGAATGTTCTCTTTGATTAAACATTAGAATATTTACTGTAGACATTAGTGCCATGTGAGTAGATATATTAGTTATCTCTTGTATGCTCTGGTGACATATGTACCTCTGGTAGCAATGTAATATACTTAAAGACTGTATTTTTGTTTCCTTTCTATTATCACAATAAACAATATATACTTTCCTAATAATAATTTTCTAACACAATAATATTACTTATATGTTTCTCTATATGAGTGTGATTCAAGCATGTAACTCCTTTAATTTCGAAGGTCTCTCCACCCACGTCCAGAATCCCCCTCCGAGCACTTCCACTTCTGTCAATGATAAATAGTTTGGTACCTTGGGCATTAGGAACATGTCAAACCTCAAGTTGTGTATCCCGAACTTTTATCTCAATTCCTTTCCCACTGGCTAACTTGCTCAGCTCTGGAAGAAAATAATCACAGTACAATTTTTCCTTCTCTTTTCAACCCCCACAGGATTCTCTCCTTTTTCCTTTTCAAGGAGGAGGGTGAGAGAACTATCTGTAACTATTTTTCAGAAGTTAATTTAACTGATTCTCTAGTTCTTTTACAAACTGATTCAAAATCTTTTAATTAATATTTAACAACCTCTATTCTGGCTTTTCAGCCTAAATGTTTTAACAATTCAGATTAAACTAAATAGAATTAACAATGGTAAATAAAACTTGGTAAAAACAATTGTTGGTGTGTCACTGGGTTTTATAGCGCCCTCCCTTTGAGAGGAACATCGTCTTTGGTGTTCTTTCCTTTAAGTAAACAGTGTAGGATAGACTTTTTGCGTGGCTTCCTCTTCCTCCCTAGTAGCCTCATCCGGGCCAAAGTGCTTCCACTGCACTTTAACTTGGGTAATGGCTCGCCTCCGCAGGGTGGTTTCTCTCCGATTGAGGATACGAAGAGGCTCTACCAGAAATTCTCCCTCATGTTCTACCTGCACATTCATAATCTGCTATCAGAAAATTTTTATAAACAATAATTCTTAATATATATACTTAATTCTATCATTACTTGAATGTTTTCCCAGTTAATAATATGTCGAGGGTCGTATACATATTTTTTTTATAAGGATACATGGAAAACATTGTGGACTCGGATGTGGCCCAGGAGTGCTAGCTTGTACGCCACAGGCCCAATCCGCTCCAAAATCTGAAAAGGCCCACAATACCGTGGTGCCAACTTCGCACAACCTTTCCATTGTAAGGTTCTTTTCCGAGGTTTAACCTTCAAGTACACGTGATCCCCCAACTAGAATTCTTTATGAGTTATTTTCTTATCTACATAAACCTTTTTCCTATCTTGAGCAGCCTTCAAATTATGGTGAACCTTCTTAACGGTGGCCTCCATTTCAGCTAACATATCAGGACCCAATGCTAATTTATTATCCAGACTATTCCAGTCCGTGGGTACCCGACACTTTCTTCCATACAACACTTCAAAAGGGCTCATACCCAATGATTCATGATGTCCATTATTGTACTCCAATTCTACCAAGTGGAGGTAATCCTCCCATTTCTTTGGTTGTTGCATTACAAACATTCTCATCATGTCTTCCAAGACTTGATTCACTCGCTTTGGCTAACTGTCTGTCTGTGGATAGTAGGCAGTACTGAATTTAATTTGAGTGCCCAACCCTGCAAAGAGGGTTTTCCAAAATGCGGATGTAAATTTTACATCTTTGTCAGAGATCACCACTCGGAGTATCCCGTGTAATCGGAATATTTCTCCCATAAATATGTCTGCAATCTCCACCATTTTATAGGTGGATTTTATGGTAATGAAATGAGCAGTCTTGCTCAGCTTGTCCACCACAACCATGATTGAGTCATGTTGCTTTTTAGTATGAGGTAATCCAGTAATAAAGTCTAAAGTGATTGTCTCCCATTTCCATTCAGGGATGGGTAATGGTTGCAACATTCTGGCAGGATGTTGATGTTCCGCCTTCACCAATATTAAGCCACATCTTTTCTTAAGCCTGGCCAGAAATAACTTTTCTTGATAGAAGAAATCAGTTTTTGGTATCCCAGGTAAGCAGCGTAAGGCTTCCTATGAAACTCATCTAATAACAATTGCTTAACAGAGTTTTGGCTAGGAATATATATTCTATTTCTGAATGTTAACATTTTTTCGAGGCTAATTCCATACTCAGATTGTTTCCCTTTTGCCTGAGCTTCCGAAGCTTGCTGCCATAAGAATGTATATTCTAGGTCTTTGAGGGATGCCTCTCGAATAACCTCTGGCAGGTTAGATTGTGCTTGGTTGAATTGTACTTCATAAATGCAATGTACTTTTTGGCTTAAAGCGTCTGCTACTTGGTTTTCTTTTCCTTTGAGGTGTTTCATGTCAAAGTCAAATTCGCTCAAGAATGCGGTCCATCTGGCCTGCCGAGCATTTATACTAGACTGGTTAAAGAAATTTGTAAGACTATTGTGGTGAATTAATAACAGAAATTTCTTTCCCAGAAGTTAGTGTCGCCACATTTTTAATGCATGCACTACTGCGGTCAACTTTGGATCGTAAGCAGAGTAGCGCTACTCATAATCCTTCAGTTTGCGTGACTCATAGGCTATGAATTTTCCTTCCTGTGTTAATACTCCACCGACGCCCTCCTTACTTGCATCTGTACATACTACAAAAGATTTTTCCAGATCTGCTACTTTTAGCACTAGGGCAGTAGTAAGAAGTTGCTTTAGCTACTCAAAACTTTGTTGGCATTCCGCTGTCCAGTGGAAAGCACGACCCTTTTTCTGAAGTGAAGTCATCGGAAAAGCTATTTTTGAAGCGCCTTTGATAAATCGGTGATAATACCCTGCTAGCCCCAATAAGGATCTTATGTCAGCAAAGTTTTTTGGTGTGGTCCATTCCATAATAATTTTGATCTTTTCTAGATCCACCACTATTCCTTCTGCTGATATTACATGGCTTAGGTACTGGATTTGACCTTTATATCAATCACGTTTGCTAAATTTTGCATATAATTGGTTATCTCGCAAAATCTGCAATATTGTTCTCAAGTGTTTCTCATGTTCCTCCTTATTTTTTGAATAGATTAGTATATCATCAATAAAAATCAGTACAAATTTATCTAGCAATGGATGGAAAATGTCGTGCATTAGGCTCATGAAAGTGGCTAGAGCATTGGTAAGGCCGAAAGGCAGTTCCACGAACTCATAATGTCCATAACAAGTTCGGAATGTGGTTTTGCAGATGTCTTCATCCTTTATTCTGATTTGGTGGTAACCGGACCTTAAGTCGATTTTGGAGAACACACTAGCTCCCTGCACTTGATCAAATAAATCATCTATATGAGGTAAAGGATACTTATTCTTGATGGTCAAATTATTTAGCTAACAATAATCAATGCATAATCTTAAGGTTCTGTCCTTTTTTCGTACAAATAGTACAGGGGCTCCCCAAGGGGACACACTAGGGCGAATGTAACCTTTATCTAATAGTTCCTGAAGCTGCATTTTGAGCTCTATTAACTCAGGAATTCTCATGCGGTAGGGAACTTTCGAAACAGGGGTTGCTCTGGCACTAGTTCAATGGTAAAATCGATATCACGCCTTGGTGGAAATCCAAGGATGGATTCAGGAAACACGTCCATGAATTCTTGAATTACAGGAATATTCTCTAAAGAGGTCATCTTATTCTGTCATTGTTGTACCCTACTTGGAAAGCATCAATCTGGCAGCGCTTCCTTATGCATCTTCTGAGATGGTTGGCTATAACAGGGCGTAATTTGACATTCTTCTTGATTCCTTGAATTTCTTTTCGCTACCCTAACTCAGTAAGATAACTTACAGATTTTTCTTTGCAATCCACTAGGGACCAGCGACCTTCCAACCAGTCCATCCCTATTAATACATCATACGAACCCAGGGGAAGGATATTCAGATCAACACGGATGGGTTGTCATGAAACTGTTATAGGGCAGTTTTCTGTTTTCGCATACACCTTCCTTTTTGTTCTAGTGGCTAGTTGAACTAGCCAAGACTTCTTAAATTTACTGCTTTGCAGTTGACATTTTTCTACCACATTAGGACTAATGTAGCTTAGGCTAGCACCTGGATCAAATAAAACAAAAACATGTTGATCAATAATCATACCTTCACATTCGATCATGGTGGGTTGATATTCCGCTTGATGATCGTCCAAGGCAACATTAATTCTGGGCATGCTCCTTGCGATATCTCCCACTGTGGAGGCTTCTTGCATGTTTGAAAGTTGTTCAATTTGAGCTTTGTGTGGGAAGTTCTTGTAATAATGTGCTTCCCCACATCCCCAACATTGCAGTGGTGGCTTTGGCGGCTGGTCAGTAGCAGTTTTACTAACCCCCTCTAGCTGTCTATTCTCAGTATATGTCTGAGTTCTAGGCATATTTCTTGCAAATTTTTCGAAAGTCCTTTGTTGATTATTTCTGCCATTTATGACTTTCGGTTGCCTGTTTGGTGGTAAGTTCCTCATTTTCTTGCCAATGGCTCCTTTAGGTCCTTCATTTTTCTGTTTCATCTGCTGATAATAGATGCGGGCTTTTCGTATGGCATCGTCCATTGTTCTAGGATAATCGAATTCTAATTTTTCCTTCATGAAGTTGGGCAAACTGCTACTAAACCACTGAATTTTAGCTTTTTCCTCCTGCATATATGGAACGTATCGTAATAGGGAAGTAAACCGTTTTACATACTCATCCATGGTTAAGGATCCCAGTCTTAACTCATGGAACTCCTTTGCTTTTTCATCATAGTAACGTTTAGTTAGGTATTTATATTTAAAATGTTTCTAGAATTCTTGCCACGTTACTTGCTCCTCATCAATCTTCCTCACCATTTTAATTTCTTCCCACCAAAGGGTGGCCTTTCCCCGTAATTGGTAAACTGCCAATCGTGCTTTAAGTTTGTCAGTATATTCATAAATCTGAAAATCTTTACCCATGTCAATTAGCCAGGCTTTCATTGCCTCTTCAGATTCTCCTTCAAACATCGACGGTTTGATTTTCTTGAACTCGCCTTGTAATTCTGTCTTTTGTCTTTTTGTCCTCCTTTGATCAGAAACATTATCTAAACACCCTTCTTCTTCCTCCTTATGGCATTTCGCTGATTCTGCATTATCCTCCCCATTATGGGTAGTTGGGGTATTCTCCCTATTCTCTGTACTGGGGTTTGGAGCCCGCTGATTTTGTCGATGAGGCAGACTTTTAAGGATCTTCTCCTGTTCCTGCCTTAGTCATTCGTCGTCCATCCTCAAGTTCTTCATCTCTGCTTGTAATTGTTGCATTGTTTCCAGCAGGACAGTGTTGGCTTGCCGCGATTCTTCTCCCAGTTGTACCCATAGTTCTGGGTTGGCCTCCACGTAAGGCAATTCCGGTTGGCTTGCTGATCTGGGGCTTCTTTGCATTTTTAATTCTTGGTGTTGACCTCTATCTCTCTCTCTCTCTCTATGTTCATATGCATCCAAACTTAGTTTTTTTTTTTTTTGCATCAATACACATATATCAAAAACTTAATTAACTGTACTAAACTAACCCAGAAGTCTCAGTATGTGAGCCTGGGTTCTTATACCATTTGTAACATCCGTATTCAATTAAAAAAAAAACAGTAATAAAAAAAGTTATTTGACTAATTAAATGATGTAAAGGTTAATGAATTCGGCGCTAGGTCATAATCCAACATCTTTAAGGTTTTCTGGAATTTGCACTACCCACATAGCTCATGGGTCTGTTAGTGTTGATAAAGGGTTGACACCGCGGAACAAAATCCTTGTTGGACTCCACGTAATCTATGTTGATGTACCTGCATTTATGTCACCTAAGCGGAATTACCTCGGGGTAACCCTCCTCATCAAGGCGGGAGAGCCCGAGGCCCTCCTTTGCCATCGTTGTCCCTTCCCTGCTGGACATACAACGCGACATTGATGAACCTTAACTCAGTCGTTCGAAAGAGTCTCGAATTGATGAAGATGGCATGATCTCCGTTGTTGGATCTAGACCGATCTACGGTCTTGGCTATTCAAGGTTGGCAGAATATGATAAGGCTTCTCTGCAGCGATGAAAGGTTCCTTTGATTGATGTTTATGGCTTTATGGCTATACGGCAGAAGGGGTAACCTGGTTCATGATCCGCCATGCTCGAATCCTTCATCCTACAGGTATCAGCAGACCTTAACTATTAACTTATGAGCTTCTGCTCAAACTTCTTTACGATGAACCTATGCATATTTGATGGGCGACTGACGAGGGTTCTTATTGTTGCCCTTGCGCAGGTGCCTCTACCACGGAATGGACTCGCATTTCAGGTGGAGCGGTCGATTTCGCACGACAGTAAGAGGTAAATGCCTAATCCTTTACCAGTTTATGTTGAAATTCTTTTTCCAGTTCAATGCTAAGGTTCTATGCACATTTCGGGCTTTTGTCGCAGCTCCGAGGGATGCTAAACACAGTCCAGGTAAAAACCCTTACTTTGTTGTAAGATTCAATTCGGTGGTTATTGATAATCAGATTCAAGTCCTCATATTCGTTATTCTCTATGAAGGTAAATATTTTAGGGATTCGGAATTTTCTTGCGACATGGCTTTTTGGGTGGCGCCAGTGTTCCAAACTAAGCTTGCTATTTCTCATTTTTTCCAGGTGGGTTGGACTCAGAAACGCTCCTTTAGCTCGAGTTCTTTAGAGACATACTTCTACAAACAGAGAGTTTTGGAAATGTAATTAATATAAGATTAGGCCTTGCGGCCGGGATACTTCTACTTTAAGGGTTTTAACTATTTAATTTTTAATGGTACGGCATGTGCCTTACCGCTACAATAGTTTAGCTCGCGGCTTGGTTCCAGGTGTTTATGTGAGAACCAGACTATACATTTTGGCATACATATAATAATTTGAATGTTGTGTCCAAATTGTCATGATAACTCGGCTTCTGATATATATATATATATATATATATATATATATATATATATATATATATATATATATATATATATATATATATATATAGCAGTTGATTTTAACTTCGTGAACTGAGCATTATTGATTTCTTTTTCCGTGAATGATTCAAACGTTATTATGAATGTGGTCATCATTACTCTGTTTCTATATATAAATGTTCCAAACTTGCTCGAATATGGGCTCTAGTTTAATAACTTAAGGGTCTTATGGTTTTTAATAGAGTCTGGGTACTTGGCTCACGGTGGGTTCTCTTCAGAACTCGACCGAGGCTGATAAACCCTAACTCCTCAATTATTTACATTCCAAGGCCATAATAAGTTTGGGTCGACTATCTAACATAGATTTCTTTGTCATAAATGAACAGTAGTTAATGATGGAAATTATGGGAAACTGATATTTTATATATTGCAAATATTTTTTTTAGGCTTAGAATGTTCTCTGTGATTAAACATTAGAATATTTACTGTAGATATTATTGCCATGTGAGTAGATATATTAGTTATCTCTTGTATGCTCTGGTGACATATGTACCTCTGTTAGCAATGTAATTTACTAAAAGACTATATTTTTGTTTCCTTTCAATAACAAAATAATGTTGATACAACATTCTAGCCTACTAATCTTAATTTCTATTATCACAATAAACAATATATACTTTCCTAATAATAATTTTCTAATGCAATAATATTACTTATCTGTTTCTCTGTATGAGTGTGATTCAAGCATGTAACTCCTTTAATTTGGAAGGTCTCTCCACCCAGCCTCAGATCTGGCAATTATTCCAGAATCCCCCTCCGAGCACTTCCACTTCTGTCAATGATAAACAATTTGGTACCTTGGGCATCAAGAACATGTCCAACCTCAAGTCGCGTACCCCCAACTGTTATCTCAATTCCTTTCCCACTGGCTAACTTGCTCAGCTCTAGGAAGAAAATAATCACAGTATAGTTTTTCATTTTCTTTTCAAGCCCCACAGGATTCTCTCTTTTTTCCTTTTCAAGGAAGAGGGTGAGGGAACTCTCTGTAACTATTTTTCATAAGTTAATTTAATTGATTCTCGAATTCTTTTACAAACTGATTCAAAATATTTTAATTAATATTTAACAACCTCTATTTTGGCTTTTCAGCCTAAATGTTTTAACAATTCAGATTAAACTAAATAAAATTAACAGTGGTAAATAAAACTTGGTAAAAACAATTGTTGGTGTGTCACTGGTGTTACATGTTTAATCTGCATAATTTGAGTGCCCCGGGGGTTTTTCATGGGTTAAATCCATTTATGCATTCAAAAATGTATTTTGAACAACCATTTTTTTTGAAATTATATTGTTAAATTTTGGTGAATTCCGATAAAAAAAACTATTTAGTCTATAAGTTAGACTATGCCTTTATATTATTTATTTTTATTTATTTATTTTTTTTAAATTTCAACGAAAATTACCAACCTTAGAATTTATATTATAAAAATAATAATTAATTAATAATTAATCTTTACCCTTATCAAATCTATTTTTAGATAAAATAAATAATTTTTTTAGCTAAAATTAAATTTAAAAATATATTAATAATTTAAATAATTAAATTATATATAATTTATAATATCTTATAAAATAATTAAAATTTTAAAATATATATATATATATGTCAAACTATCGTTTGTAATCTCAGTGACAATGAACTAATAATATAATATAAGATATAAAATGATAAGTTAGAATAATTTGCTTGCCATCATAAAATACATTTCAATTAAACAAAATATTTGAAAAATGGTCCTCTATCTTCCATCTATGTGCTATCTAATCTTCAAAAATGACATATATTAAACCATTAAAAGCAAATCAAAATAAAAACATTTAAATTAAACAAAGCTTTTCGAAAAGGGTCACCCAATCTTCCATCCATGATCTAATCTTTAAAAATGACGTACATTAAACAATTAAAAGCAAATCAATACATCAAAATGAGGAATTAATCTCGATCATAATGATGGTTACTTGTCAATGCTATGGTTACTTGCACATACCTTTATTACAGTAAATAGTTATAGACAAGTCAATATAACAACCCCCTGATCATAATGGTGGTTAGTGGGCCTTATTCTTTCAAGTATAAAAGTTTGTGACTTGTCATTGTTAAGAATATAACATTACATATAAAATTAATAGTGAAGCTTTATAAGTTTATTTATGTACTAAATGTCATTGTATAGATTAAGCAAATGTAAGAATGAATAATGTAAAAGATAAAGTGTATTAGTCAATTTAATATATAAAATATTAGTTGAATGAGATAATTTTTTATTTATTTTTTATAAATATATATATTCATGTAATAAATTGATAAAATTTGAATGGTTAATCTTCACACAATTATATTTTTGTGTATTCGATGACATTTAATTCTTTAATTGTTTTTGAATGTTGTGTTGAAAAGTTGTTTTAACATCTAGTATTATTGTCATTGTGGGAATGATTTTTGGATGGAGGAGAAATTTGATGTGAGTGATAACAACCCAATAAATTAAAATGGAATATTAAAAAAATTATGAGGGATGGTTTTTTTTAAGTTTGGGTAAATTATAGATTGTTTTTATTATGAAGAAATATGATATTGTTTATATTGTTGTTTTATTTTATTGATGAGTTAATATTTGTTAAAGAAATATGATCTAAATTTGTGTAGGAACGAAATGAAACATAGATTTAAATAGAAATACAAAGTTATAGCAAAAAGTGACCTTCAATTTATTGATAATAAAATAATGAATGTTTCATACAGAATGGAAATAAATTAGATTAGATGATGGTGGTTACATGCCTCTTAATCGTGTTACAATGAAACTCACAGACCTTTCTATTGCCGAGAAACAAGGGAAAACCCCAACATCCAAAATCCTAACACTAAGAGTTGAAGCACCAAAAGTTTGTGGGCCCTATTACAGTTTGTTGGTATACCAACTTCCTAGGGTCATAACTTCGGCATACGATCTTCATTTGATGTGTATGATGCCTCATTAGAAAGATATATCCGAGGACTACAACTTTCGATTGCAAACCCTTATAATTAATTTTGGGTTTTCCTATTTTCTAAAGTCGTTTAGGGCCTCAAAATGGCTTCGGAAGTTCAGGACTCGAAAAACTGCCAAAAATAGTAAATTGTGTCTCAATTAAGGAAACTTAATGAAACAATGTTGTGGGTCTAAGTGGAATAGGTGGGTGGCCACCAATATCCAGCTGGATCAATCCTCCCTCCTTAGGAAGCAATGATCCCCATTGTGTTGAGTGCCTCCATGAGATGCGGAAATTTCCGCTGAACTTGGTCCCTAGTGAGCCAATTGCCTTGGTGCAAGAGTTGGACAACTTTGACAACTCGATATAGTTGGCTCCTTTGTTTTTGAGTGTTCTTCATCTGTGTGTCCATGATCCAATCATTTGTCTTGTTCAATGTAATCTGGGTTGAGCTCTGTTGGTGTCAACTGCTTAACAATGTCTGATGTGTCCAACAATGGTGGAAAGTATGGCCAAAGGCAGTCCACATTGAATATGGGGTGAAAGCTAAGGAATGGGGGGATACTGAGCTCGAAAGCATTGTTTCCTACAACCTTGGTGTAAGGCCCATATCATAGTGGTTGAAGCTTACAATGGGCTCCAACAAGGCACTCTTTATACTGATGTAACCAAACTTTGTCGCCCACCTGAAACTTATGGGGAACCCAATGCTGATCATGTCATTGTTTGTATTTTGCATTGGATTTCTCCATGATGTTGTGAACCTGTTGGCGGATGTGTTGAATGTGTTTAATAAACCTAGTGGCTTTATTAGCTTCAGACTGAACATGGGTAGATTCTTCATGTGTATTTTCAAAAGGCAGTGCAACATCAAGGGAACAAAATGGTTGAAATTCCAAACTCACTTCAAAGGGGTTGTGGCTAGTCGAGCTATGGGGAGCTTTGTTATAACTGTGTTGCACATAGGGAAGACTCTCATCATGGATGCTTAGATTTATACATGCGTAGTATGTGCACAATCCTCCTGTTGACCACCTCTGTCAGGATATCAGTTTGGGGGTGGAATGCAATCGACTTGGTGAGCTTGGTGTCCAACAATGACCAAAGGCCCGAACAAAATGCGCTTAGGAACCTTCTATCCTGGTTTGATATAATGGTCTATGGGATCCCAAAATGTACCCACACTCATTCAAATAAGAGTTTGGCAGTGGCCTCTGCTGTGACACTCTTCTTGCAGGCAACCAATATGGTCATCTTAGAAAATATGTCAAAGACCACAAATACATAGTCATTGTCATTCTTGGTAGAAATAAGGCTAGACATATAGTCCACGGAGATGGATTCCCAGGGTCGAATAGGAGTAGGTATAGGAGTATACAAGCCTTGCTTATTAATAGTTGGCTTGGAAATGACACATGTAGTGTAGGATCTGATGTATTTTCCAACGTCTTGTTGGAGATTTGGACAATAAAAATACTTATGTAGTACAACCACAATTTTCTCCACACCAAAGTGTCCTAGGACTCAAATGTAGTGCGCCTTCCAAATCATCTTGGCATGCTCACTTAAAGGGACACAAAGATGGCCCATGTAGCATAGTAATGCATCCTGGAGGTGGAAGTATGGAACTTGCTTGCCATCCACTAGCCTCTGGTATGTGGTGTCAAAATCTAGATCATTTTTATATAATTGCAGCCATCCAGAGGTCTCATGGTCGCAAGAGTTGAGAACAATGGTTAACGCTACAATCGGTGGCTGACTGAGGCAATCTGAAACATGATTGGTGTTTCCCTTCTTGTATTTGATATTCAAATGGAATTGTTGCAGATATGTGGACCACTTCTGATGGTGATCATTCTACAACTTCCCTTGGATCTATACAAACTACAGGGGTCGGTGATCTGTGTGGATAATTGTCTACTTCCCTACAAATAAATGTTTTCATTGTCGGCAAGCCTGCACGATGGAATACATCTCCTTATCGTAGGTGGGGTATTTATGAATTGTTTCAAGAAGTGTCTCACCTATATAGGCCACCAGATGCCCTTGTTGTGTGATAATTACACGAATAACATAGTTAGAGGCATCTGTCTCAATTTCAAATTCTTGTTGCAAGTTTGACAATGTGAGTATTGGTGCAGAGCAGAGGTGGTGCTTTAGCTCAAAAAATGCCTTCTATTGGGACTCAGACCATAAAAAATTTGCTTTTGCTATGCCCTTGGTAACTTTGCTCAAAGGCCAAGTGATATGAGAGAATCAAGTGATATGAGAGAATCTGAACATGAATCTCTGATAAAAATTGTTAAGGCCCAAAAAGCTGCAAAGCTCCATTAGAGTGGTCGAGGCTGGACAATCCCTAATGACGTGAATCTTAGATGGATCCACATGCATACCTTTCTCATCAATGATGTAACCCAGATATTGGATCTGTCTCATGCCAAAGGTGCATTTCTCCAAGTTGGCACATAGTAGAAGCTATTTACATATATATTGAGAAAGGTTTCGTTAGCTCCTGTAGTTTCTATTGGTTTAGAGTAATAATGGTCATATTTATGAACAATAGGAATCTATAATAGAGATAAGACACGATAAAAAGGATTTCTTCGTAGCTGCATCACATAAATCACCTAAGGCTCCCCGACTGCTAGATCCCTGGCTGCTTAGCTTGGATCTAGTCTGCCAACTTGAACTCAATTTTTTTCGATCCAAACTACGAGGTCTTTACCCTAAAATAGTTATTAGGGCAAATGGAAAGTATGCGGGCAATAGATCCAGTAACTTTAGTAGATGCAGTAGTTGGTTAAGCAATTGATAAAGCAGAGGTTATTTGTGTTGTCGCAAGTTTTGAAGGACCTGTTGAATGTGTTGCAAGTGCTCTTCCCAACTCTTGCTGAAGGTGAGGATGTTGTACAGATATACAACCAAAATGGCTTGGTAAAGGGTCGCACGATGTCATCCATCAACCTCACAAAATTTGTAGGGGAATTTTTTAACCTGAAATGCATGACCAACCACTCAAAAAGGCCCTCCTTGGATTTGGAGGTCGTCTTCCATACATTCGTGGGATTTATTAGAACCTGGTGATAACCAAGCTTTAAATCAATCTTGCTGAAATACTTGGCCCCTTTGAGCTGGTCAAGAAGGTCATCAATATGTGGGAATGGATACATGTTCCTGGCAATGATTTTATTTAGTGCATGTAATCAATGCAAAGTCTCCAAGTCCCATCCTTCTTTTCTACAAGCACAATCGAGCTCCCATAAGGTGAGGAACTTGGTCGGATTTGCCCTTTTTTCAATAACTCCTGGATCTACTGCTTGATTTATTCATTTTCCATAAGAGAGCAATGATATATCGACCCATTGGGTAGCGGTGCTTTGGGAATCAGATCGATCGAATACTTGAACTAATAGTGCGAAGGTGCCCCTATGGGCAAGGAGAATATGTCCTTGTATTCTTCCACAACCTTATCGACCTGCTTCTGCTATACGATGAAACCCTTCGTGAGGGCCATGGATGTGGCCACGATCTTCCCCTTATTTTTAGAATGAATAAAAAAAAACAAATTTCCCAGTATGGCATATGATCTTACTACATTTCTTAGAAGAGATCAAAGAGATGACAGTAGGCGGGGGTACCTTCGGTATTCTGTACAACTTACTGACCAAAGTAATAATAACAGTGTGAGGCCTCAAATCATACACAACATGATGCTTCCACAATTATGGATGGCCTAATAATACATCAAAAACTTCAAGAGGAGCAACGTCACACAATACCTCATCCGTGAAGGGTTTGTTGTTGTAGGGAAAATGACATTGTTGGTTGACACAAAGATCTCGTCCTTGGTGGAGCCACTCGATGGTGTATGGATGCGATTTTGGTGTGGTCAGTAGGTCCAACCTCTTAACGAACTCTGTTGGGATGAGGTTCTTTTGGATCTCGCTATCAACAATGAACTGCAACAGAGACCCCTTCACCCACATTTGTGAGTGGAAGAGACGCTCCCCTTCCCGTGGATCTTCGGGCCCAATATTTTGGATCTTGGTGGTGGCAATGGTGGCACTAGGCTTCGCATCAATAATCTGCTTCTCTTTGTCATTCCCCTTATCGGGTTCTCACTCAGAGTCAGAACACACATTTGAATCTGAAGCTTTTACCGCAATCACCAGTGACTGCTTGGCTTACCACTCATTTTTGTTGTGAGTGGGGCTCTTATGGAACTCACACCACTTTCGTATGTCCTTTGATTTCATGGTGTTGTTCTTTGCTTGCAGCTTCGGCGGGTTGTATTGGGTCACCCCGCCTTGGATTTTTCCTTTGTTTTGCGATTTAGAAGCACCTTCCCCTTGCTTTAGATTTGCAGATCCAAAGTCTCACTTCTTGTGTTTAAATTTCTACTCATTCTTAACAACGTATTGATAGGTGATGCCAAGAGAGGAGATGTCCAGGAACTCCATCTCGTCCTGGATATATTTTTGTAGATAGCTATAGTACTTGATTACCAGATTCCACTCATAATCCTTGATACCCAACTTCATGTGAAGGGTATGAAAAATATTTGTGAATTTTGACATGTCTTGGTCCCTTCCTTGCCATAGTGTGGTCCATTTTAAGTACTTATCTTCATAGCTCCCAACAGGGTAATATTGTTCCTTGATGGCGTCTCAGAAATAATTCCAAGTGTGCGCAACTAAAAATAGTGAGGGTTCCCTCTCATCCCTCTACTCATAGTAGGTTTCACATCATTCCTTGATGCGGGGGGGTGCTTTGAGGAGGGAAAAAGTAATCTTTCCTTATTGGAAAAATCATGAACCGAAAAAATATATTTTCTACAAATTTAACCATTTATCTACGACATTTATTTGGCCTTCAAATATGGGAATGTTAAAGTTGACTTGTAACTTAAATGGAGTGAGCCTCCAGGGTGGCTGATCCAAAATGGATCTTGAACCTCTAAGTCTTCAAATATCAGAAACAGAGTATCGCAACGAAAATAGTGAAGAATGGCGGAAACCCAAGAATGATGTATCATTGTATCGGAGCCGTTGGATCTGCCAGATCAATGGTCGAGATTGAATTGGTGAGATCACATTGAAGGAAGCTAGCGGATCACATCAGGAAAGGCCAGCGGAGTGTGTTAGAGGTAGCCTTATGGGAATTGCGAACGCGATCCAGCAACTTAGCGTGGACCGTTGGATCGGCACACAGATCGATGGTGGAGATTACATATATCGCATCACAGATTCCAAAGGGAGGACTTAATCTGCAGGCCCAAAGACCATGTGACATGCGATTTACGACTTATCACATTGCATGAAGGGGAAGGATCAAGACCCGTAGTGTTGGTGAAAGGGTCGATGTGCGATTGGCGATGTTGAATGCATCGCAACATACAAAGGGCTGTGGACCATGAACGTTGACGCTGCGACATGCGACACGCGACCTGCGATAAAGCGTGAACCTGAAAGGATAATAGGGCAAGTTTTATATCATTTGAGTTCTGACTTGAAGCTTTTCGGTCAAGTTTTTCAATGTATTTCTTTGTAAATGGTATTTCGGACATGCTTCAAGCAGTAAGTAGTTTTGGAGTGGCTCCGCCCGGTTCCATACACTGGTCGACACATTGCACAATGTAGGAGAGAGAAAACCACTCATTTCGGGTGGGTTATCCCCATGCAAGTGGGTCGCCCGAAATGTCTGTTAGTCGTCGGATTATCAATCATTGATCAGACGGTGGAGAATGGACGAGGTGTTTGAATGGTCAGGTTTCAACGTATTTCTGTGAATTTCTGTTTATGAACTAAAATGTGTTGTTTTCGGGAATTAGTTTCCGAGAACGACTAGATGGTTGGGTCCACCTGCGCCCGCCGGTCTTTCTTTATAAACAATTTCTATTATGGACAAACACATTCCATGCTTTAAGCGTTTTTGTAACAAAACGTGTTATAAAACACGATGAATGTAGAAAAAGTAGACAGAGGACAGTGAACAGAGAAAGAGAGCTAGAGAGCCAGAGGGATAGTACAGAGGTGGAAAAGGCAGAGAAGATAGAGCAGCGCAGCACCAAAGCAAGCTTTGGAATCATCCAGGGGGTCTGGAGGTGTGTTACTCTTGTTGACTCGAGGAGTTTAGAGCAAGCTCTGTATTAAATTCCATTGTTGTGTTGAGACTCAGTATTGAGCTCACAAACTATAACAATCCCACATTTGAAGACTGAATATAGAGGTCAGCATTGAAGGCTTGGACCAGGAGACATAGCCAGGACTGGTGAACTCCTTTATCATTTTGGCTGTGTTGATGTGATTTTGTTATGTTTTCTAATTGTTAATTGTCTATATTATTCGCAATATTTTCGATCCATTGCACTAAGTAATATAGGCATTCCTGCACATGAGTCTGTAATACCTTTGTCTTGATTTAAGATCATTTTTCAGATCAAGTGGTATCAGAGCTTAAGGTTTTTGTTAAGGTTAGACAAGCTTGTGAAGGAATTTGAATGCTAACTAGATTAAGGCTCAGACTAGGAGAAGGAGAACTTGTTGAGGCCAATCCAGAGATTGGAAGAGTCTTTTCTCAGAGGAGAATGGCAGAAGAAGCTACATTGGGATCAAAATCTCAGTTTATAGACAGTTTTATGACAATACGAGCCATGGTGGAAGAGATGTATCTGGAGTTCAAGAAGGGTCGAGGTGAAGGCACTTCAACACCTACACGAGACAAAGGAGTAGGGGAACCTTTTCTATTTTCTCCTCCAGAAGACAAAGGAAAAGGAGGAATGCCTCCTCCACCATCTCCTCCATCATCCTCATCATCTTCTTCGCATAAAACTAGCTCTTCAAAGAAGAAGAAGAAAACTTCTTTAATCAAATTAGATGTTAAGTTTGATTTGCCAATTTATGATGGAGAACTTAATGCAGAGAAGCTAGATAATTGGATAAGGCAAATTGATGTATATTGCAGGGTACATAACGTTGATTCAGAGAGGAAGAAGATCCATCTGGCTAGCCTTCGACTTGGAGGAGCTGCACTAGTATGGTGGGCAGGCAAGACACAAGCTGATCTTTAAAAACATGGTAAAATCATTTCTACCTAGAATGAATTTTTTTCTGCTATCAAAAAACAATTCTATCCTTTGGCTTACATGCAACAGGCAATGATGAGTTGGCAAACTCTTCGGCAATTGAAGGGACAGAGTGTACAAAGTTATACTCAAGAATTCAGAAAAGGAGCTTTAACTCTAGTTATATCATTGGACTCACCTGAGACTTTATTGAAGTATATAGGTGGTCTCCATAGTTATTTAAAGCATACTATAATTATGTTTAATCCCACTAGCTTAGATGATGTATCAGTTCAAGCAACACATCTAGAGGCTAGAGGTAAGAATGTAAACCTAGAGGTTGGGAAATCATCTAAATCTTTTGTAAACAAGAATAAAGAAAAGAAGAAACTGAAATGGAAGGAGAGGAAAGCAAACAATGTAAATAAGGATAAACCTTCATGCACTCATTGTAAGAAAGAAGGACACGATGAGGCACACTGCTGGTCTTTGCATCCAAATTGAAACCTAAGAAGTTCGGGAGTAAGGAGAGAAAGAATGTTGCTGTTATTCAAAAGGACTTGGGGTCGGATTCAGGTGATGAAACAACAGTTACAGCCACAGGTAATAAAGTAAAGATTCTAAAGCATCCACAAGTAATTCTTCACAATCTGTTGATAATGAAAGTAATGAGGGGAAAATAAATGAGCTATTTCATATTAGAGTAATTTCCAAGCACAATAAAATTGATACTTTATTTGATAGTGGATCACAAGTAAATTTGATTTCTGAAGCAATTGAAAAGAAGTTGGAATTAGAAACAAAGCCTCATAAGAAGCCATATCCATTAGGTTGGGTGTGTGATAAAACAAAGCTACAAGTAATGAGACAATGTAAACTTAGGTTTGCTATTGGATCAACATTTGTAGATGAGGTTGAGTTAGATATAGTTCCATTGGATATATGTGGTATTGTTTTAGGAAGTCCATACTTGTATGATAGGAAAGCTATTTTCTATAGAGCTAAGAATAAGTATCAACTCACTAAAGATGGAATAGAATACAATGTAAGGGCTCATAAACTCAGGGCAGATGAAAAGAATTGTGAATTCAAGTAAGCAATTTTTACTAATGGTTGTGAAGGCAAAAGATCCTGATAAATCCAATGCATTTGAAGGTTGTGATCCTAAACAGAAAGTTGATTTAGTTAAAGTTGTTTCGGAGTATGATATTATATTTCAAGAGCCTAAAGGTCTACCATCCAAGTGGGAAATAGTACATGATATTCATTTACAGCAAGATGATCCATTACCTAACATTGGAATGTACAGGTTATCAGCTTTAGAGAATGCAGAGAGAAGTAGGTACAAGAGTTGCTCGATAAGGGGTTTATATGACCAAGCACATCACCATGTGGATCACCAATCATACTGGTGAGAAAGAAATATGGTTCATGGAGAATGTGTATTGATTTTAGAGCACTAAATAAAATAACGATTAAAAATCGTTATCCTCTTCCTCGTATAGATGATTTGTTAGATCTATTAAAAGAAGTCGTTTACTTTTCTAAGTTAGATTTACGAAGTGGCTACTATTAGATCAGAGTGACAGAACAGGATGCCTGGAAGACTACTTTCAAGACAAAGCAAGGACTTTATGAATGGTTGGTTATGCCTTTTGGCTTAACTAATGCTCCTGCTACATTTATGCGAGTTATGAATGATGTATTTAGACCATTTATTGATGACTTTGTAATAGTTTATTTAGATGACATTCTTGTTTTTAGTAAGACATGGGATGAACATGTAAAGCATGTGAAGCAGACTTTAGATGTTTTAAAAAGAGAAAATCTCTATGTAAAATTGTCGAAATGTGAATTTGGCAGAACATCTTTAAATTATTTGGGTTATATTGTAGGGGGTGGTGAATTGAAGATAGATCCCTCTAAGGTTGAAGTCATTGTGAATTGGCCTAAACCCAAATCTGCTACAGAGGTTAGGAGTTTCCTAGGGGCAGCACAATATTGGAGAAAGTTTATTGCTAACTTCTCATTGATTGCAGCTCCTTTACATGCTTTAACAAGTTTGAAATAGGTGTTTCAGTGGGGAGGTAAACAGCAAAAAGCCTTCGACACCTTGAAAGAGAAAATTAGTACAGCACCAGTACTAGCACTGCCAGATCTTCAACATCCATTTGAGATTGAGACAGATGCCAGTGACTATGCCATGGGAGCAGTGTTGATGCAACACAGAAAGCCTATATGCTATCATTCTGAGACATTTACTTCTGCAGTAGTTAACTATCCTACATATGATAAAGAATTGTATGCATTAGTACAAAGTGTGAAAAAGTGGAAACATTACATAATGGGTAAAGAAACAATCATACATACAGATCATCAACCACTTCAATATTTGCACTCACAAACTAAATTGTAGCAATCAAGACATTATAGGTGGATGGGTTTTCTACAACAATTTCATCTTGTCATTAGATATAAGAAAGGCATACACAATAAGGTTGCAAATATGTTATCAAGACCAATCATAAATGCATCTACTATACTTAAGCATAACTCAGTAATTCATGAAAGTTACATTGAACAATATGCTCAAGATGTAGATTTTAAAGATGTATATGCAACTTTAAGTCATGGCAAGCAGGTAGAAGAATTGGATTATTATGTAAAGGACCAAATCTTATATCATTTGGGAAAGTTATGCATTCCACAAACTGAAAGAGTTAACATAATTTGAGAAGCACATACTTCTCTCATATCAGGTCATTTTGGTGTAAGTAAAACAGTTGCACAGTTGCAAAGGTTTTGTTATTGGCCAAGAATGCATGAGACAATTTCTAGATATATCAAAGGGTGTACTATGTGTGCTACAAGCAAGCCCAGTAATAGAAAATTAGGCTTGTAGACTCGATTCCCAATTCCTTCTCATCCTTGGGAAAGTGTTTCCATGGATTTTGTTTGGGGATTGCCAAAGTCTAGGAAAGGTCATGATTATTTGTATGTAGTTGTGGACAGGTTCAGTAAAATGTGTATTTTGATACCATGTAATAAGCAGGTTACAGCTGAACAAACAACAAAGTTGTTCTTTCAGAATGTATGGGTTCATTTTGGGTTACCCACTTCTATTGTATTTGATCGAGATTCTCGATTTGTTGGGAAGTTTTGGTCAAGTCTATGGGAGTTAATGGACACCAAATTGAAGAAAAGCACAACATTTCATCCACAAACAGATGGTCAGACAGAAGTGGTCAATAGGACAGTGATCCAGTTGCTCAGAGGTTATTGCAGCAAGAATCCCAAGCTTTGGGATGAGCATTTGTGTTATGTGCAGCATGCTTACAACCGTGCCAAACACTCTTCTACTCAAAGATCTCCTTTTGAGACTTGTTTTGGTTTTATACCAAAGTCTCCCTTGGATTTTGTCTATGGTAAATACATAGCAGTTGATGGACACATTGATGTGGACAAAGCAACCAAGTTCATTGAACAAATCCAGGAAATTCACCAGGCAATACAGGAACAACTGGAAAGAAGTCAAGCCAAGTATAAGGCAAGACATGACAAGCATCGGGTTGAGCATAGTTTTCAAGTTGGTGATCAAGTCTGGCTGTACATCAACAAACACAGAATACAGGGTGAAGGTAAGAAGCTAAAACCAATAAGGTATGGACCTTTCAAGATACTTGATAAAATTGGTGAAAATGCTTTTCACCTTGATTTACCAGCTTATATGTAGAACTATTCAGTTGTTAATGCAAAGAACTTGAGATTGTATGAACCTTCCTTAATTGAAGATCCCGAAGAGCAAAGCCAGTTGCCTTCTATTGAGGATCTGTTGCCAGAGTATGTTATGAAACCAGCTCAAGAAAAGATAGAAAAGATAAATCCACGCCTTAGAATTCAGCCTCTTCGAGGGGGCAACCTCCTTTACATTACATAAATGAACAATTCTTGGATGATACAAATGAAAAGCCCTCCTTTCTATATATAGGAGTCTAAGGGGTTATAACATAATCAGAGCCGACATAACAATAATAATGTAAGGGCACAATAATAACAATAGTGGGCTTCTATGGGGCACAATAGTAACAATATGGGCACTACATGGGTACATCAATATAATAAGTGGGTTATACTAATAACAATAAGGGGTTACACTAGTAGTATAGGGGCCTAACATGCCCCTCTCCTTCAAAAAGCGTTGTCCTCAACGCTTGAGTAGTTCTTGATGCTTCTGTATAAAATTCTTGTCCTCCAATGTGGAATATTCAGCGGGTAAGTTCTTCCACTTGATGAGATACTCTGAAATTGATCGATTTCGTAGCTGTCGGGTTCTTGTTTCTGTGACTGCTCCAGGTTCCAATATGATTTTTCCTTCCTCTTCAATTTCTGGCAATATTGCTTGAATTGTGATCTTTTGCAACTTTTGAATAAGTGGCGATACTTCTTCGTCCTTCTTCCATTCATCCCTTGCTTCGTTTATCCAATCTGGTTGGATAATATAAATAGCACAAAACAATGCTTCCACATCCTTATCCTTGAAGAGTCTTCCCATTCGGTAAGGTCGCCATTTTTTAAGTGCATGTAGTATTGCCAACATTTCCTTCTCATAAATAGCTTGCTTGAGATGTAGCAGTAAAAATACCCAATCACCTACATCAAAACCTTTTTCACTACGATGTTGATCTACCTGTTGTTTCATTTGATTTTGCACCAAAGTGGCGTTATCCTTTAAAAGTTGGAGAACTTGCTGTTGATGCTCGATGTGATCTTTCTCTGCTTGAACCTTTTTCTTCTTGATATGTCCTTCTATCTTTTGAGGAGTGGTAATTTCTTCCAGTCCTTTACAATATATGGTCGGATTCATTTCTTGATGCTCGATGTGATCTTTCACTTCTTGAACATTTTTCTTCTTGATGTGTCCTTCTATCTTGATAGTTTGAGGAGTGGTAATTTCGTCCATTGAATTACAAGATATGGTTGGATTCATTTCTTCTTTCTCGATGTGATCTTTCACTTCTTGCACCTTTTTCTTCTTGATATGTCCTTCTATCTTGAGAGTTTGAGGAGTGGTAATTCTTGCCAATGCTTTACAAGATATGGTCTGATTTAATTCTTCTTTCTCTGGGGTGGTGTCCTGGCGTATATCCTCTTCTTTTGATGTTTCTTGATCCTTTTCTTCCTCCTCTTCATATTCTATGTAAAATAATTTCTTCTCAGCACACCTATGACCTTTAGTGCATTTGCTATCACAATTGTAACAAAGCCCTTTTTCTCTTTTTTCTTCCAATTGTTGTGGTGTAACCCTTGTAGGTTGTGGAAGGCTGGGAGAAACAACACTTCCATCTTTATAGTTGTGAGGGGTATGCTTCCTGGTTTCCATAATTTTGCTTTCCATTATGTCACAAAGCCCTTTTACTCTTTCCTATTGTTGTGGTTTTGCTCTAAAGAAGGTGTTGCTCTTTGTATCCTCATAATGTGCTATCATTTCCTCCGTGAAAATTGACCACGTAACAAGTTTTTTACGAGAACAAAGCCCTTCATACCATAAAAATTGATCTGGTTCTAAATATGAAGATGCAATACATACCTTTTGTAATAGTTGTACACCATGTAGATCAAAATATTGCTCCATCTGAAGTATCCAATTTACCGGATCCTTGCCATCAAACTTCCTCATCTTGCTTTTTCTTGATTTTAGGAGCTCAAACTTGAAACGACTGTAACTCTGTACTTTCAGATCTTTAAGTTCTGAAATTGTGAACTATAGTAGCCCTCTGTGTCCTCTTTCCAATGCCACCAGTCTGATCCAAATTGGATTCTCTAAGAAAGAGTTATGCACAATCTCCCAAGATGACCTGATTATAGACCTTTCCAGAAGAGCGAAATTGTATGAAGTGCCACGTGTCACTGTTTCAACCTTTGGATCTGAAAAATGCATACAAGAAACTACAGTCCATCCTCTTTCTGTACCTTCTTACGAAATTTCAATCCGATCCCCAGAGAGAAAGTTATGACGATTTTCCCCAGGTCACCTGTTTTGAATGTAATTCAGGAGTCTGCAAAAAGACCAACTTCCTTAGATCATATCTCCGCAAATATCGCGCGAAAAGCTCTAAAATTCTGACATAAGGTTCACGTGATTTCTTCTCAAATGGGTTTTTTTTGCGACTTCTGAAACATCACAGAAAAAATTTATAGCGAAAATGCCACGATGACCTGTTTGGAGCAGCAAAACCCTAGAATCCAAAGCTCTGATACCAAATGTTATGAAACCAGCTCAAGAAAAGATAGAAAAGATAAATCCACGCCTTAGAATTCAGCCTCTTCGAGGGGGCAACCTCCTTTACATTACATAAATGAACAATTCTTGGATGATACAAATGAAAAGACCTCCTTTCTATATATAGGAGTCTAAGGGGTTATAACATAATCAGAGCCGACATAACAATAATAATGTAAGGGCACAATAATAACAATAGTGGGCTTCTATGGGGCACAATAGTAACAATATGGGCACTACATGGGTACATCAATATAATAAGTGGGTTATACTAATAACAATAAGGGGTTACACTAGTAGTATAGGGGCCTAACAGAGTATCTCAATGAGTTATAGGAGGGCACAATTCTGGACAGGACGGTAAGAACTTCGTGTCAAGGGGATGTTGAGTACCTGAGAGTAGGGCTCAAAGGTTCAAATCCAAGCAAAGCAATATGGATAGAAATTGGACAAGTGAAGGCGCAATATCGTCACTTGATCGATGACTAAAAACCAACTTTTGGTGGTCCAAAAGCTTTTCAGTGGGGAGGCATGATCCAAAATGGATCTTGAACATCTAAGTCTTCAAATATCGGAAATAGAGTATCGCAGCAAAAACAGTGAAGAATGGCAGAAACCCAAGAATGATGTATCGTTGTATCAGAGCCGTTAGATCTGTCAGATCAACGGTCCGGATTGAATCAACGAGATCGCATTGGAGGAAGCCAGCGGATCGCATCAGGAAAGGCCAACGGAGTGTGTTAGAGGTAGCCTTATGGGAATTGCGATCGTGATCCAGCAACTTAACGTGGACCGTTGGATCGGCGCAGAGATCGACGGTAGAGATTACATATATCGCATCGCAAATTCCAAAGGGAGGACTTAAGCCACAGGGCCGAAGACCATGCGACATGCGATTTGCGACTTATCGCATCGCACGAAGGGGAAGGACCAAGACCTGCAGTGTTGGCAAAAGGGCCGATGTGCGATCGACGATTGCGATTAGCGATGGTGATCGGTGATGTTGATCGCATCACAACATACAAAGGGTTGTGGACCATGAGCGTTGGCGCTGTGACATGCGACACGCGACTTGCGATAAAGCGCAGACCCGAAAGGATAATAGGGTAGGTTTTATATCATTTGAGTTCTGACTTAAAGCTTTTCGGTCAAGTTTTTCCATGTATTTCTTTGTAAATGGTATTTCGGACAGGCTTCAGGTGGTAAGTAGTTTTGAAGGGGCTCCGCCTGGTTCCATACACTAGTTGACACATGGCACAGTGCAGGAGAGAGAAAACCACTCATTTCGGGTGGATTATCCCCGTGCAAGTGGGTCGCCCAAAATGTTCGTCAGCCATCGGATTATCAATCATTGATTGGATGGTGTAGAATGGACGAGCTGTTTGAATGGTCAGGTTTCAACGTATTTCCGTGAATTTCTGCTTATGAACTAAAATTTGTTTTTTCAGGAATTAGTTCCAGAGAATGGCCGGACGGTCGGGTCCACCGCGCCCACTAGTCTTTTGTTATAAATAGTTTCTATTATGGACAAACAGATTCCACGCTTTAAGCATTTTTGTAACAAAACGTGTTATAAAATATGATGAACGTAGAAAAAGAATATAGAGGACAGTGAACAGAGAAAGAAAGCCAGAGAGCCAGAGGGATAGTACAGAGGTGGAAAGGCAGAGAAGATAGAGCAACGCAGCACCAAAGCAAGCTTTGGAATCATCCAGGGGGTCTGGAGATGTGTTACTCTTGTTACTCGAGGAGTTCCGAGCAAGCTCTGTATTAAATTCCATTGTTGTGTTGAGACTTAGTATTGAGCTCACAAACTATAACAATCCCACATCTGAAGACTGGATATAGAGGTCAGCATTGAAGGCTTGGACTAGGAGATGTAGCCATGAAGTCTGGTGAACTCCTTTATCATTTTGGCTATGTTGATGTGATTCTGTTATGTTTTCTAATTGCCAATTCTCTATATTATTCACAATCTTTTCGACCCATTGCACTAAGTGATATAGGCATTCCTGCACATGAGTCTGTAATACCTTTTTCTTGATTTAAGATCGTCTTTCAGATCAGTGGCTGGTGGATGAAGATGTGTCACATGTGGGAATCCATCGAAGGATCTAGGAAAAGTTGTCCATCATCGTGTTCCTTTGTCGCTCGAGGGATTCTTCGAGCAATATTTTAAAAGGATATCCTACTCCCTCATCTTTCATTTCTTCCGCAATGGGAGGTTGTCGGGGTTGGCGAGGTTAGTCTTGAAAAGGTTCAACCAGTTCAAGCCTAACTCCTTATACCCCGACCTCGTTGGGGACATGCACAAAAAACAAAGAAAGAGCCCAATTGTAGTTCAGAGATGAGTGTGCTTATGATTCTTTCCGATACCAATGCACAATTTTCTCTGTAGTTTGTTGAAAATAATGTTGTTTCTCCATCTCCAAAATCTCCCATAGGAAAATCGCTAGAATATAGCACCAGGTAGTGTGCTGTTGACTCCACCATTCAAGGCAATTAGTGATGCAAGTTAACTGTGGGAGTTGGAGTCCATATATGACAGCCAGATTTTGCCAGATTTTAGAAACAACAGGACACATAAAGAAAATATGCCAGTTATCTTCTTCCTCACTCCTGCATAGAATGCAAATCCCGGGACCAGACCAATTTCTTTTTTGTAGGTTTGCCCATGTAAAATTTTTATTTCTCGAAACTAACCAGAGAAAAAGAGTGTTTTTCGTAGGGATGTGAGAATTCCAAAATTTTGAGAACCAGCATACTTGAGGATGAGTGGCATCCCAACAGCAGAGTTGTTGACATGTTTCCACCACCATGATGTTGTCGCCCTTCATTTTGCCCCTCCAGACAATCTTATCTCTTTCTGAATCTCTGCGAATCCCGATCAGCAGTAGTTGTGTGCGGATCTTGCTCCATTCCTCTGCGGTCTGTCCATACAGTCCCATGCCGCTAAGCGCTTCCAAATTGGGCCACTATTATGCCAAGTCGAAATGACTTGTTGTAAGAAGTATATGCCCTTGTTGTTAAGACTATGTAGGAGGGGATCCAAGATTTTGTCAATATCATCAAGGCCCCAGATACAATCCTGTCCAATAGCAATGTGGTGTGTAGTATGTTAGCACCTAAATCTGCCTCAGGCTGAAGGAAGGCAAAAATTAGGGTAACCACAAACCACGCTCAGTCTGGTAGCTAGCCCTACCAGAGCAGGAGAGGGCTCTCTCCGAGTCACGCTCAGTGAATGGATAAGCAAAAATGGTCTGAGATGACTTACAATGCAATATTTACCTTAGGCTAGTAAGTGAAAAGGGATTTTGAAAACAATTTTATGAATGACCGAGCTTCTGGGATGTATATGGGACTGGCGCTCAGCAAAGAATAGAGAATTGAATATGAAGGCACAGATTATTCCGTGAGGCAAGGTAGGCGGAAAGAGCAACAATTTCGGTTTAAGGTAACGCGGAATGGAAGATTGCTAAAGAAAGTGAAAAGGGCATAGTCACATGAATCCTTTTCAACAGAAGAATAACACTGCACATGAAATTTTCCCACAGGCAGAGCAATATAAATTGGATTCTACCTAATCTCACTTAGAAAATTTCACTGAAATGAAACATGAATTGAATTATGAAACATAACAAGATACATATGGAACATAAGAACACATTTGCTACACTCACAACCACAAGAATCTCATGAAACAGAGCCGCTGCCTTTCATTAATTCTCTGTAAAAAATACACAGTGCAGAAACAGAGTTTCTTTCCCACAGTCTCCTAGAAGTTACAAACCAGCCAACCCTTTGCAAATAACTTGCATACAATATATAGAATGTGTGAGGAAGAGATAGAACACCCAGGGTTTGGGAAGTTACTCAAATCATTACGAAATGGAGATGGAGAGCCAACCATCAGCTATAGGTGCATCGCTCTCAAGCATGACATTTGGCTGGGGTGACCCTTTGCATTCCTTTGCCACTTGGATAGATGCCCATCTGGAGAGAAAACTCTTTAAATGTCACCTTTGGTGCCAAAAAACCGAAGTGTAGATTACCGGGCCCACTTGGAGAAGTCGCAACCCGAAATTTTGCGAAACGGGAGCAAATTGGCAGTTTTTTCCCCTGTGCGCCGCACCAAATTCTCTGTGCGTCGTGCCAATTTGGAGCCTGTTTTGGGGCACTTTCAGGTGTCCAAAATGTGCCCAAGTGGGCTTGTTGGAAAGCCTGTCCTGTCTACTTTCTAACCCCATTGGAATTTCCAAATTTGGTGCTCATTTGCCCCTCCAAATCTTCATTCTCCCAAGACTGCTTTCTGTGTGTCAAAAAAGTGGCAGAGAGGCCATTTTTGGGTTTTTTTTACCTTTAGGAGATCCAAATCTTGTCAAAATTTCTTTCCCGGACACCAGTAGTCATAATTTTCGATTCTGAATCCAAATATGCAAGTTGTTCCTCGATTGGAGCCCTAGAATTTTAGCGTCGCGCCAGTGGCGCGGCGCATAGGGAGGAATTTCCTGTTTTTTATCCAAAAAATTTGCCTGTGACCAAAATTTGCCTAAATTTTTTGAAATTTGGGCTGGAGGTTCCCTATGAAGTGCTTGTATGCTGTGCAAAGGAAGCCTCAGCCAAGATTCGAAGCTGATCTTGCTCCTTTTCCTCTTTTGCCTCCTTGCTCAATTTTGCCTTTAGGCTCTTAATTCTTGCTTTGGAGCTCATGTTTCGGGCCTGGTAGTGGTGAGTCATGCACCTCAGCACATCTTTCTCCCTGTTAGCTTTATCCAACCACTGCTCCAAGTGAACGTTCACTTTCTCTAACACATACTCCCGGTCCTCGTCTCTTTGCTCCATCGGTCTGCCTTGTGCTGCCAGGATGTGTTGCCGGTTTTCCTAGATCATTTGCAACTCTATCTCAGCTAGCCGATCCTCAAGTTACTTGTTCCTCTGTTCCAGATACTGCACGTTCCACTTGGCCCTCTCCAAGTCCAGGGATAAGTTCTCAATCACTGATTGCTGCTCCTGAATGATCTCTCCCAGCTCAGCATTCGTAGGTTCTGCATCTGTCTCATCATCCTGGAGGAGAACAAACTCGGTCTCTTGCTCACCTGATGGCCCTTCCTCCTGCACTGGCTCCTTGCCCTTACCCTGCTCCTGTGGTGCTGATGTCAGAAGTGAGGCCCCTTCCACCCCGGGTGGAGATAACACTCGCTTTGCTGCTGCAAATAAGGGTCGAATGCTCTTCTGGTATGTGATGTATACTGGCACGATGGCAGTCTCATGGCGCTCAAACTGATGTGAAGGGCCCCCCACCTCATGCTCTGCCTCTGATACCACCGGTGGAGCGCTGAAGAAATAACGGGAGATGAAGTCCTCCCAGGCAATACCCTGCAATCCCAACTGATCGTCCACCAAAATCCGGATAAGAGCAAAGTGATAAACGTTGTTGAGCTGCTGTCGAGGGGTCTTGTGCTGCATGAACTTCTTCATCCTCTCTATGTTCCCGCTGATGAAAAATGGGAGGCTCATCATCCACACACCTGGTGAAGTGCATGAGCAACTGATATGATATGCATAAAGGCGAGAAAACCTCCCCTCGCAACTGAAATACTTCAAGATCAATTTCATGAGCGGGGCATACTCATCCCTCAAAAATCTGAATGGAAAAACTCTGGTGAGCTAGCTCAAACAGCTGTTCTTGATGTAAGGCTCATAGTGATGCCTCTCCACCTTCTTTTTCTTATGCCACTGTTCCCCAACGTTCGGTATTCCTGTTGCCGCTGATATGGTTTCCGGTGTCAATGTGAAAGTGACCCCAGCCAGGACAGATTGACCTCCTTGTAGATGAAGTGCAAAAAGGCGGGCCAACTCATGATGGACTCTGACATTCGCCACCCTTTGACAAAATTCATAACATGCCAAGTGCTGGAAACAAGACATGGCAATG